>CM072894.1:21017598-21688249 GCA_037013685.1 Acridotheres tristis | reverse complement strand
ATCTTCAGTTTTAAGATTAATGTGTGTGAAGCAGATGACCTTGTTAGTCATCTTGCACAATAGGATGTTTGTCCCAGCAAGCCATCACTGGAGCTAAAAATAACACTACCCTTTGACCAGCAGTCAGATTTGGATGTCTGGAATTCAGAGCTCAGACATCACCTAAAATGAACACATCTCATGCTTTAATTGCAAGTGTTACTTAGCTGGAAGTAGTTTAACTTTGCCTGTATTTTAAGAGGCATTATGGAGGGAGCCTTTATACACTGCCTTAATTTGGGCCTCGAGGTGCTAATGAACTACACTCTGATTAGAACAAAAAGGCACAGAGGAATGTTCCCTGTGTAAGCCTGAAGCAGCTTGATAAAAGCTGGGTATAACTAAGTTTTCGACTGCAAAAAGAAAATTACAAGCATTCTTTTTGAATACATCAAAGAAATGTATTACCTCTCAAGTTTTCTTACTGTGGTAACACACACTTACTGCTTTAATTCTGATCACAGTCCCTGCAGTGTGTTTTTTTACCCAGTGATTAATGACCCATACCTTAACTCTGATAACTGCTTCCATGGAAATAAAACCAGTGTAAGCAGTTCAGTGTTTTATTTAACTTTATTCTTTCAGTAACAAGACTGCCAAATAATCTTCCTGTGTATTTCAAATGAAGTGGGTTAATTACCTGCACTAAGGCCATAATGCTTACGCAAAAAGGAATTACCAGTGATTAGACAACTTGGGTGTGATGAAACAAACATGAGAAATGGGGCCTGAAAAAATTATTTACATCATTTATAAGAATAAAATATACAATTTTTAATAAAAAGTATATATCCTTTTGTGTTGAATTAGGATCTTACTACTAATTTCCACTTTCCATTTCAGAGTCAAACCTAAAAATGCTCAGAGTATAAACATCTATAAAACTAGTAAATCTCAAAACATGAGAAGTTCCAAATAATTTCCCCCACTTATTATTGTAGTTAAAAAAGACAATAACCAACATTTCTTTAGCCCATTAAGTTAGAAGTCATTTGGCAAAGCACTTAGGCATATAAGCTAAACCAGAAGATACAAGGAACCAGACTTTGCAATGTTTCAAACACTTCTCATACCAGGGCAAGTTAAAGAATGAGAATTTTCATCATAACTACATTTTCTACAAGTTATCTCAGGAAAAGCAAATGTTCACAATTGTGCCCAAAGTACCAAACAAACAACAAAAGTGCTTACTTCTTTGATCAGTAAACTACCACAATGGCTCCTTTACCATGCCCCTTCAGGCTGCTCTTTTAACAGGCTCAAAATGGTATCTACAAGGAGTTCTCAACTTCTCAACACAAATGATAAACACTTCCTTATCAAAATAGTGCAAACAGGAACAAAGAAAAGTGCCATCAATATAAGTAAACTGCAGGAAAAGAAGGCAGTTGAACACCGTGACCTTGCTCTGCTGCTTCAGAGAAATCAGTAGTACTCTTCTCAGCACACCAGGCCAATGTATTCCTATTTACCACCTCACGCCACCACATGCGGAATGGATTTGGTCTTTGGCATATCCTCCTTCATAAAAGTAAATGCACCCGTTCTTTGTACTGTGCATTAAAAAAAGTCAAAAGACTTTTTCAAAACAATAATCCATCAAATCACTGAGTAATTAATATATACAACTCTGTCTTCCCTTTTTCCTTTTAGAGCATTCTTTGGAGTGCATAGGAAAGGCTACAGTGACACATCACATACAAAAATCAAGTTTAAGTTTCATGAAAAATACTCAAGTATTTTTAGCATTTATGTACACAAGTTTGTTTACCATATATTTTCAGTCTTTCCTTAGACATATATTTTATCTTATTTCTTGGGCAGATGACATATTTAACCTATAAAGTTTTAGTTTGATAACTATAAAATTAGGCATGTAATCCTAGTATAAATAGCAGTATTGGGAGGAGTAAATTTTAAGTGTATTCATGAAAGTGATGTTGCATATAGTACTGTTGGCATTAATTTTTTCCATCAAAAATTCCAGTAAAGAGAGATAATACTATAAATTAAAAAATACAACAGAATTTTAAACACCTTGCATCTTAAAAGGCTGAGGCCAAACGTAAAGAATTACCATAAAATTGAACAAAAATTGCACTTGTATATAAACAAACTAATTTCAGCCCCCATTAATAACCTTGTTACTTTTCCAAGAAGAATAAAACATCAAGTAGCTCATTTCTTATGGCTTCACACAGTGAAGTTCATGCTTAAATTGATCAGAAGAAAGCTTTTCAATAGCTATCTTTTGTGAACATATCATCAGTTTCATCATCATTCATCCCTCTTTGATAGCGTACGGAAGAGAAGGCACTCCAGTGAAGACGCTTCTTTTTGTAGAGGTACCATACCAGTCCAGCAATGAAAGCCAAGATAATCAGCAGGGCAAATGCTACAGCCACACCAGTATGATTAGAACCTGAAACAGAACAAAAGATAAATAGTTATTATTTAAGAGTTTTGGCAAGAATATTTTGTCATAGGGTTGATGCTTAGGTAGCTACACTTTAATACTGCACAGTTATCTCAAGCCAAGGCAAACTGCTTCCTAGTAATAGTCTTGACTTCATAACATGGGAAGTTAGATGTTGATTCATGTAGGAATGCATTAGCTTATTTTTGATCATTCTGTTGTTAATTTACTACTATTTAGGTTGGAAGTGACCTCTGGAGTTCAAAAAAACTTACTTGCAAAGGCTGCACCCATTTAGAGGTATGTATACTTCATAAATCTAATGAGATCCTGGGCTCTTGGAAGGGAAGGTAATTATACTTCCTTCAGACTGAAAAGATCTCGTTGAGATCTTCCTTAGGGGCACGAAGTTGAATCTATTCCTGCATCTCCACTTCAGTGCAAATGTATATAAAATCAGAAAGATTCCACTGCTTCTCAGGAACTTGCTTAATGCTCAGTTAACTGCTTGCTTTCCTGTACAAAGCCAAGGATGAGGAAGGAAAGGCCTGAGTCTTTTTCTGGAGCTATGGGGTGACATTTCCAGAAGCCTCCCCAAGACTGAAAACAGTACCTGCTTACTCAGCATCTCTTACAAGCAGAACTGTTTCTGATTCCATCTACACAAACTCATCCATGACAGGTACCCTGTGATAAGAAGCAATAGCAACTACTCTACACTTTCTGGACATTTCAGTTCTCTTCCTCACCCACCAAGTAGATAGTGAGAGCCAGGAGAAGCAAATTCCTAGACAATTTGTCTCTGAATGCAATTTTGTGGCTAAACAACAGCAGAAGACTCTTGCTTGGGCAGAGGTACTTGATGGATTCTTTTGTGAATTGCACTTCCATTATTTCAACACAAATTTTATCCAATAAACCAAAATTCCTGAAAACAGTCTCTACAAAATTAAGTCTCTGCTAAAATAATGCTTCTGTACCTAAAGGAGCTTTACAAACCACTCTGCTTCGACTACGTGCACAGTCAACTTTGGACCACATGCCAGTTGTGGATAGGATAACGCTGCATTTTTCATTGGCTTCTGCAGTTTTATTCTCCCAGTTGACATAATTAACTGATGAGCCATCCAGCCAGTTCAGGGATTGTCCTGTTGAAAAAAACATTACTTAGTTTAGACCATCAAAATATCCTGTAATGCTGTACAATGTCATTCACAATCTATTGATTTCTTTGCATTGCTAAAAAGAAAAGGGCTGACTATCCATTCCATATATTAAAAGCAGTAAATATGAACACACAACTTTTAGCCACCACTCTTCTCTAGGCCTTTAGCAACGGATGCACTTGCACCAAACATTAGGCAGCAATAACAGAGGCAGGAAAAATTAATTTCAGGGACTCCTGATTACCCTAACTGTGCAACAGGAAGAGACTCAACTACAATGCAGTCCAAAGTGCTTTAAAATGTTAAATGACAGATTCTAACCTCAAGTAGAAGCTCCTGTAGGTTACCAAGACTACAGAACTGTTCTTATTTGAGGATTTATGCATTTATATTTATAATATGAAACATTCATGCTCATACATTGTTGCTACTTCTTACCCTTAAAACCCTGATCCAGGCCAAGCCATACGTTCTTGGTGATGAGATCATGTTCCTTTAGGTGTGTGCTCACAAATGCATTTTCTTCAGCATCCATTATAGTCAGGAGGGTTGCTGAAGGATCTAAGGGGCAGAGGAAAGCAGTCAGAATTGCAACTTCCACGACTTTTCATGGTGCTGGTACACTGAGTTTTCTGTGGGAACAATTACTGTGGGAAAGGATTTGCTGATCTGGGCTTGTAAATTACCTTAGACTAACCTTCAGAATAAAGACATGAACCTCCCAGCCCCTAAAATACAGCATGTTTTATGAGATGGCTTCAGATGCCTGGTTATTCTAGCAGGTTATACAGAACAAAATGGGAGTAAACTTCCTGCAGCTGCAGACTACATACATGGAAGACATCAAGAGATATGTCTGTTGAGAATTACTAGTCTTGCCCACGTAATAGGTTTTCAAAAATATAGTTGAATAAAAGCTCAGCATTTTGCTGAGTCAAATTAATTTCTAAATCAATTCTCCCACTGCAGCTCAAGTTTTTTATGTACAAAGTGAATAAGGAATAAGAGGAAGGAAAGCATGCTAGAGAGGTATGCTCAGAGTGTACCCATTCTCTACAATTATATATAAATATAAGTCAGATGTTTTCTCTTTCAACTAGCAGACCAAATTGGACTCAACAGAAAACTGCATCCAGAACTGGGTTTTTAAGATCCCAAATAGTGAGTCCAACGTCACACCATAAGATAATTCCATAAAAGAAAATTATGACAGTCACTAACTTCTACCTTAGGGTGATTAAAACTTTTGTCCATGAAACTGATTAACACTACCTCTATAATACAGTTCCCCATGTAGCTGAGCAAAGGGAGAAAATCAATTAATTTCAAATAAAATTATGCTTTTTACATGCTTTAATAAATTATGTTTTTTACATGCTTTAATATCTATAACATACACGCTCTTTGAACCATTTGATAGGCTAGCAAGCTCCTTATTAGCAAGAAGCTACAGCAAGGAGATAACAAGAAAGCCCTGCCAACAGCACTAACTGCAACGCAGATAAAAATGTTTTCCTCCAAACTGTAAGCATTAAATTTCTGAATTTTCTGTAACTGGCTACCTGCACTTTATCTGCTGATGCCTGTGTGCCAAATGATCTGCAGCATGTTGCAGTATTTTATTAAGAATTTTCATCAGGTGTTCAAAGATAAAGCTTGCTATTGCCTTTCCTAAACTAAAGGAGCATAAAAATGGCAAAGCTGGGGTATAACCAGTGTAAGATTTTAGGTTGTTGGATTTTATTTCTTCTCAAATAATGGACTTATTACAAGTTGTAAGGTGATAAAGGGTATAAACCTACTCAGCTTCTGGCAGATTCTCTTAGCCTCTTCCACATTATACACGGAAAAGTTGTAGAATGCCATGTCAAAGGCGTAACAGTGATCCCTGTACTGTTCCCAGTGCAGGGAGCCACTGCTCTGTGGGCATCCAGAGGCTCTGCTTGCTTGCTTTGGCTTTAATTTTCTCTCTGCAAAGACAAAGAAACTGATGTTATTTCTGCTGCAGCAGTTTGTGCACAGTCTCTGGAATAACAGGAAAATAAATATTAAAAAGGGCTACTACTCCTACCAACAACCAGTATTCAATTAGCTTACATGCTTTCTTCTTATGTCATGTACAAATTTATTTAAAAATGAGCATAAGAAAAATCCCAAAGGCTTGGGAACATTTTTTTTTTTGCTTTTTTGGGGGGGTTTTACATTTGTTATATATATTTGATAAGTACTTTGATTTAGAAAAGATACATACACTTGATATTCCTATCACAGGTGATCAAGAAGTAACCAGACTTGATTTCACCACTGGATTAATGAGAATTTATCTCCCTGATAGAAAACTGTTCTTAAAAAGGGAATCATGAGCAGTATTTCAACTTTAATTTCTACTTCTAAATACAACATGTAAGGACAACTACACAAAACCTTAAAAATAACACTTACTGTTTGGAGGGCTATAGCAAATGGCACCTTCAGCAACATTTGTACATTTTGTACGGTTCCAAAATCCTTTAGTATCCAACAGAACACAGTTCTCAGTAGTATTTGAGTTTTCCAATTCCCAGGGATAGTAATCAAAGTCACTTCCATCTGACCATTCAAAATTAGTTTTACTTCCCTAATTGAAGAAAAAACCCACAACTTTTAAACTACATATGACTGTGCTTTAAATGTCATCCATCATGAATTAAGTCACGCAGCAATATTTGTCACTTGGAGAGTGATAAATTAAAGAGCAGGTGGTCTCATCTAAATTCACAGCAAATAAATGTACAACATAGTTTGCATTTTCTTAACATAGAAATTTTTATTATTTGTGGGAACTGAGAAAGGACAGTATATTCACAAGTTTAAACCTGCAATGTGCCTGTTTTATCCTATGGGGAACATTTTACTTAGTTCCACCCTGCTGTTTCATTTAAGCAATCTGCCTTCTCTGCTATGAACATTAGTGGATACACTGCAAACTGCTAAACTGTTGAGATGGCCTCAGTGAGTAGAACTGGGCAGCTCAAGGATGGTTTGCAGTGCTGGCTCCTACTTCAGATATGTTTCTGGAAACCCATGACAATGAGGGGCCAGTTGTGAGGGATCCATTTACAGGTATGCACAGAAATAGCACACCTCTGTAGAGCAGTATTCCTGCCAATTAACTACTGTGTTCAGGTCTGGCAATTAGTGAGGGGAGCAGGGTTAGGGCTACAAGCTTTTGGCTCCACAGTAAAGAGAAGGAAGAAATCTGCAGCTGCCTCCTGCTATTGTGTTTCTGGGGAGAATGGACACTGAACTTACAGAGAGCTAGCTCCTGAACTGCTCTGGAGAACCAGTCCTGACCTCAACTAAGCAGGTTCCACAAGCCTTGTCTGACTCAATTTGCTAATGAAATCTGATTCAACAGGGGCCATAAAGTCTGAAGCCTCTTAGGGGTAGCACTGCAAATCACACTTCCTTGTGCTGCAAAGAATGCTGAGGGTAAACTGTCAGGTATTAGAAAGAACTATCTTATCATGCCTACATTCACCAAAATTTAGTATTAACGTGTCACACAGGGTTGAAAATATACTACATCACGAAGAGATTCTAAGGAACCTGGGAAAAAAAATCAGAATATATTTCGTATCTTGGCCAAAGTATTATTTTCAGATCTATTACTGATGTCCCCAACAGCATATACTTACATCATGAATTGACAACCCAAGCCACAGAGGATAACCATCCTGTTTGACAATATCTTCTAGAAATAACTGTTCTGATTCACTGTGTACGCTTGCTAAATCACTGTTATTTTGTTGGCACAATCTCAACGCCTCATACCACGTTAATTTTTTCTGAAGGATCCTGTACGTTCTGTTTCCATGTGGAATAGTGTCAGGCAATGGAGGCTTGTGCTGTTGGTGCCCTATTTCAAAGAATAAGAAGATAAGCTGTGTGCATTTCTTTCATGTTACTAGGAAAAATACAGAAAGCATTAAAATCCATCAGTCTCAGTGTAACTCAAGCATTAAAGTGCTCAGTACAAGCCACTTCTATCAAGTTAAGTTTACTTTTGCTACTCGGAACATGGAGTTCAGCAGTTGCTGGATGAGCACAGCATGCACATTTCTCCTGATCAGAGTATTACAGCAGTGATGCAGATTGACCAGATGACACCAGATGCTCATGACAGCTGTGCCATGTGTTTCACTAGGAGCAAAACCAAAGCCTTATTCAGCAGGAACCATGATTTAAATTATGACCCTCATCCAACACTTCAATAGTACTTACCCCTTTCGATTTTACAGGCGAGAATACTGTACATGTTGTAGTGATTAGCATGCCAACTTTGAGAATAATTATAAATATCCCAAAACCCATCAAGATTTACACCAGCAAAAAAACTGTTCTTCGTTATGATAGGTCTTCCCAGTCTCCAGTTATTGTAAGTCAGATGAGTTTCATCATACCACTTGAGAATTTTATCTGTGGAAAACATTGTTTATTTATTAAACCACTGGCATTATGTCTAAAAATACCATTTAACTTTGAATATATTTATGGTATTAACAGATGTTCACTTTGGAAAAAATGCTGGGATACTGCAAGTTACTCTAAATCAGTTCCATATGCAATGCTAAATACGTTAGCATTACTCATCCTGGCCACTTTAATTCCTGCTTTCCAGGGAAATCAAATTTAGGCTAAACAGAACATACTGGATCTAATTATCACTCAAACAGAGAGCATGTCAGGTCAGGTTATTTTCTTCTAGAAGATAAGTACAAATACAAATCATTGTTGCAGGTTTGCATCCACTTTGACTTTACTTATAAACTGAAACATGTAAGAGACATGAACTTAATGCTGCAAATTTTGTCTCTGATCCAGTCAATAAGAAAAAACCCAAATCCTTCAATCTTACCACTGTCGTCATAAATCACACCCAGCCAGACCCACAGAGCCAGACCGCTGAATGAATGAAGCTGCTCAGTAACAAAGTTATTCTCCTCCTCATCTCGAACACTCAGAACATATGCTTCGGGGTCTGTTGAAAATTTTTTTACGTTACTTTCTTACAAATTCACCTTTAAGCTAAAAAATAAACATTTTTTTTCTATTACTGTTAACAATTATTACAGATAGGTTAACATCTGTAAAGACCAGATCTTTACAACATAAATAATTGAACAATGCAAAACCAATTTTCAAATGTATTATCAATGGTCCTATCCCTGGTTTTATGGATAAGTGAAAGATTTCAGCTCCAGAGATATCTGTGGGCCCTACTGTCACTTCAAGTTGTATGTAGTAAAAATTATCTGCACAGATCATAAAAATACCAGCAAACTTTGATTTGCTTGAACTGCTCTAGTAAACAAACAGTACTAAAAGACTGAATCAATTCACAAAAAAATAAAAATAATTTTTGGAAGGATGAATGTCTGAAGGTTTAGTGTAAGAGGAAAGCTGTTCCTAAGGTTATATGTTACTTAGGATGGACAGAAAACATCCATGTGCATTTCAGTCTATTTACTTTGTTCACCTAAGTGTTCCACATAGCAAAGCTGGAGGCAGCAGGAAACCACCAAGTAAAACCATAATGTTGCCAAGCGTATAACAATTACCCAAACTATTTAAAACTGGCATATTATAACAGAAACCCCAACCAAACACAAAAACCTTGCCATATTTCAGAGACCTCAGAGTTCAGCAGTTCCAAGCTGCCTCTTTCTTCAACTCTCCCATTCATGCTCTGGCACTTTTTATCAGGGTAGTGCGAGGGCAAACAGCATCAGGCAGTGCTACACTACTGCATTCCTGCTACAGCCTTTCTCAGCGTTCACTCTGCTGTCTGTCATTTTAAGACAGTGACTCAGATCTAACACTCATTATCTCCCCCAAGCTGATCTAAGTCCACAAATACCTGCAGTATGACAAAATACTTACTCATGTTCCTGCACAAATGATGAGCTTCTTGAGGCTTCAGTTCTCTCCATCTATTTTTTGTTATCATGAAAGTGTAACAATTGTTTCTAAATGATATCCAGGGTGTATTTTTAATCTTATGTGGGCACTTCACCTGTGTAACTTGTTCTTTTTCAGTCTTCTCTAAAAAAAGACAACATTAGGACATGAATTACTAATAACACTATCTGACTTGGCACCCCACAAACCACTTTCAGGTACCACTTATAAACATGTAAGACAAATTAAGTTGTCATCCTTTAAATGTGTTGTTTTCAGTTTCCTCACAATGGTGATTTTTTTAAAGTAACAAAACAAGTAGTAAGCTCTACTAAAGAATACAGATACTTGCAAGTTTTCACAGTTACTTTAAATAGGTTTTAAAATAAAATCCCTACATGAAAGTGCTAAGTGTAGGCCAATAACTAAAAGCTCTTATTGCCTGTAGTGCAAGTACTAGATCACTATAACAAGTAAGCTACTTCACAGCTAGCAACATATCTTAGTTCTGTGGCTTTATCTAATACTTGAAGAGTGAGGACTCTTTCTGCAGCTCCAAATCATAACGGTCTCATAGGGAAGAAGTCTGGGATGATCTCTCAGAAAAATCTTTTTCTGAAGGATACACAACTACCACAGACCTTTCTGGAAATAAAAAACCCACATCCTACTATATCTCTGTCTCATTATAATTAGTAGATATTTAGAAGAGTTTTGTGAACTTCAGATGATGTTAATTTTCAACTCAGTGTCTATCTTCTATCTTTGTTCTCCATATAGTCATGTATCTTCTCCCTGTAGAAGACTTCCACGTCTGAGCAGATGTCAGGAGGTCTCAATATTAAGGTGTAAATAGTACAGAGGTATTTTAATCTTCTAACACAAGCAAGTGGAAGAGATTAGTATGCAACAATCTTAGAGAAGCAGTGCAAGGATAGAATCAGTTGGGAATAAGGGTAGTGACCCAATGCATCCATGCTGAATTTATTTCTAAGGTACAATTAGATCAAGACCAACAAGTGCATGCCCCCCGTTTTTGAAGTCAGGGTTTTTTTAAATGTGAAAAATCAGACTGTTGGATGAAATGCAAGTTTTAAAAAGCTGTAATTTTGAAGTTACAAGCTGGAATAATTGAATATATTTTATATTAGAAGTCAACTTTTATAAAAATTATGGTAGCATACATACTTTCTGATGCATAGCAAATAGCACCTCGATTTTCAGAGGAGCAGTCAGAAGTTCTCCAGAAGCCATCAGTATCCAAAAACACACATTCTTCGTTTGTTTCTTCATCATCTTCAGACCAGCGACTAAAACTCACATGTTTCCCATCCAGCCAGCCATAATGTTTTCCACCCTAGCATTATTTAAGCAAAAGGGATGAGCTTACATAGTAAAAAAAAATATAAGGTGCAGAAAATGATATGATAATATATTTACACTGGCTAGACATTTTCAGTGTTTGTGATGAGAACTGTAAGTGTTCCACTGTCCTCATGAGCTGATTTTCTGAGCTTTGTTATTTTAAGTTCTGCAGTTACAAAAATACAAATGAGATGCATAGAAAATTATCCAAAGGTGATGTTTAATTACTGCACTTAGGGAGGAAGAACTAGCAATGGGATGTCCAAATTGCATCATCTGCATCTGCAAAGCAATGGTGGATATAATCTCCCAGTCTTGGAAAACTGGTAATAACTGAGAAGAAACTCCAGTCTCAGTTACTCTATATTGAGCTGAAAGTAATCTATGAAATACTTAATTGATTTAATATATCAGACATGTACCTGCCCTGGAGGATGCAGGAAGAAAAAACCCACATACAAGCAGCAAGCTATCCTGCAAAAATCTTACATTTGAAAGTCTTTGGGAAATCCCCCTACTGTTGTGTAATTTATCTTGTACTTTTCTTTTGTATCTGATTTCAGCACTGCAGTAACAAGTTCAGTTGACCAGTTGCATTATAATTTCCTTTCATGTGACATTTTAATTGTGCCCAAATAGTAAAGTGTTGCAATGGTGAAGAGTCGGTGCATGCCTGAGCAATATGCCCCAAAATGAATCATTTGATCCTCACTTACCGATAAAAAAAATCAAAAGAGATGAGAAAATAGGTTGTCTGGTTTCCCCATTTTCACTAAGATTAAACCCTTTAAAATTTTAAAAATATTCTCTATAAAGTATATACTCCAATTTCTGTTTTCCCCTATTTTGCTAAAGTATTCAGTAGCCCAGAACTGACAACAGAAGAACATTACATCACAGTGCTGAGTGCCACCATACTTTGTAGGTAAGGCACTTCTAAAATATTTTAACTTTCTTCTTGCAATTATCTCCAGACTTATGTGCTTGACAAAAAAGATAAACCCTGCCAGCAAGTACAACAACTCTCAATCCACATCATCAAGATTTTCAAGAGATCCTCCAGCTAAGAAAGATAAAAAGCAGCACTTCCTGGATTATTGCAAACTTTTTTGACCAGAAAAAAAACAGAGAGAAAGAAAAACCCACTAACCTGTCTCCAAGATGCTTCCCTCAAACTCAAAACATGGCACAAATAACATGAATAACAACAGAATCTAAGTTAAACTTCAGAAATGTATCTCCACAAGTATTCAATGATTCATTGTGAATTTTATTTGCCACTTCTAGTTTCTCCCTTCCAAAACAGATTTTTGGGTCATCTTTCTAGAGTGGTACTGTAAACAGTGGTGATGATATTAAATAGCAACACTTATTACTCATTTGTTAACAAAAGAGATGACTCAGTAACCTATGTTGCTGCCACCCTACAATATATCCCTTCATTACTGATCTTTTAAAAGAATTTTATCATCATCATCAATTCATCCAGTGGAGTTCAGGAATATGTAACTTGGAGAACTGAAGGTTTAAAACATTTATCTTGAGACACTCCAGATGGTTACCCCTCAATGAAAAGTTAGCCCAGAAAGTAATTTGTCACTGCATTTCTTTAACTCGGGTTTTGGTGCATACAACTGTAAAAATTACCTTAAGCTACAGTCTGAGGAAAAAACAAAACTTACATCTCTGCTGAAGAGTCCAGTCCAGAGTGGGTAATTATGAAGAGCAGCCTGAACAGCAAGAAAAGCCTGCTGGAACTGATCTGTGATGCTAACCAGCTGCATCTTGTTATTTATGCATGCAGCCATTGCATCATTCCAGGACAAATTCTTCAGAATTAACATGTACTGAACATTTTGATAGCTCAATGTTTCATTAATGACTTGCTCTGTCTGGTTATCAGCAGTTCCTATACATAAGAAAAAAATCCAGTAAGTAGGTAGTTAAATACTGTAATATATTTTAAAGTCCCAATGTCTCTGTAACAATTAGTTAGAAAAACCTGTTTGACCACATTTGGGAAAAAAATTTTAGATAGTAGATTATGCTGATAATTATAGTTAGAAGCAAACATCTTTGATATCTTAGATAGAAAAATATACATTAAAAAATAATTATTTTCAGTCAATGTATTATTAAATATCTTTTTCTCGACTTAGGTTCACATCTTTTTATATGTTATTTTCAACTAACTGCTAAATAATTTATTGAATTAAAAACATATTCTATGATTTTAATTATACAGAAATGTGAGAGAGCAAATGCTCTCTGCTGTAATATAGCAACAGCTAAACTTGACTCATTTATCTCTGTGGAGCTGGAGCCTGCAGATTGATGCTTATGCAAATCTAATGAGCCACAAAACCTGTCTATGCAGATCTTGGTACACCACAGACCCAGAACGCCTTACTGCCATCCATGAATACAGTGAGAATTGTTTTCACCTCCACTTAACTAACTGCAGAAAATCCAGCTTGCATAAGGAGGGTTATAATTCACTGTTTGTGCTCTGAGCACGGAGTGTTATCACAGCTACCAGCACCACACCTGAAGGCACACAGCTCAGTGAGGCATGGCTACTGCAGTTAATAGAAGATGCAAATACTCCTGTGGGTGGTAAGGTTAAGCATACAAATGGTAACCCCAAAAGCTTTATACACAACCAAAAATAAATTCATTCTGCAAAAGGCAGAACCCTCCTGATATTTAAAATGCTTGAAGTAGAAAAAGGCTTGCAAGTGGTGAGAGGAGGCGTCACTCTATAAATAACAGTATATGAATGGCTGATTGATAGGCTGACAGGGCCATTTTCCAAAACACAAGATGACAGAAACACAACATTAATTTGATATTTACAGCTTTCAATAGATCAGAAAACTGACAAGGCTTAAACAGACTGTTTCAAGTGTTTCTGTCTGCTGCCAAATACTTTCACTTAGTAAACAGCTACAAAAGAGAACCATGGAACCCAGGGTGCCATCACACATCAAGGGGTACTAAATTAGAAACAAGGCAGTAAGTAAAATGTTCATTTCTGAAAAAATAATTGCTGATGATTACCATCTCAATAAATTCTGCAAATCACAATCATGCCAAGATTTCCAATGAACATGAATCATCTTTTTCCAGGGAATAAAGCCCTAGACAACTTGGACTCTCTCACAACTGTCCCTACAACCTGCTGAGGTCCCTCTCAACCCAAACTATCCTTAGATGCTTAACACAGTATAACACAGACCATAGCAGGACACATTCTCTGTCAGTCCAGAAACCTTTCTCATTACATCTTCTACAGCTGTGGCAAAGAATTTAGTATTTAGTCACTCCAGACTAATAAGAGATTGATATAAACAGATACATTGTCAATCTTCAATTCATAAAAGTCTCCTTTTCACATTTTTATGGCATCTCTTCAATCCAGACTTCTAATCTTAACATTTAGAATTTCTGGAGTATTTGGCACTGAGTAAAGAAGATTTTGTATGTTAAATGGAGGTGGGGGGGTGGGAGGTGGAAATCTCTGCCTATTTGAGAATGAAGAAGGTGGGTGTAGTCTTGGGTGTTTTGTACACCTAGGTTTCTTTGTATTTGATTTTTTTTAGAAGATAGCATGCTCATCACTTAAAAAGACTATTTATATAAAGGAACCTGCTCAGAAGTGGGTGTGCTGAACATTAGCCCGTAGCAGTAATTAAATGCACATAATAACTGTATGTGTTTGATCTTATTCCAATAATTGGTACTGGCCAACCCACATGGGTACATCACAATATTATTTTTAGTTCAGATTAAAAAAATCCCACTCACACCAACTCTCAAGTTTGCTCTGGGGAGAGACCAACTTCAACATTAAGACTCTATGATACTTTATATTCTCACAGAACTAAAAGACAGAAGATGTATTTAAGGAGGATATAAATATTGTGAGATTCCTTCCTAGGCTTCTCACTTCCACAGTTCTGAAAAGGCAAAAGGTTTCACTTGTTCCACCTCTCAGTGTACACGACCTCTATACCCACAGAACATTAAAGACCCATCTGCTGAAGTGTAATTCCACTGAAACTGCAGAAAGTCTCTCATGAAAACAGATTCTCCCTGAACTGGGCTATGAAAAACAATAGGGAATACTCTGAATGGCTGACAAAACAGGCCCCAGATCCTCCTCTACACTCTGCTTTTCTAAAATTTATCTGCTCAGTCTCTACGAGAATCTTACTTTTCAAGTGAAATCATTTACACGTATTAAAGTCTCCTGGCACGTGCACTTTAAATTTAAACTCTGGCTGCAATTTATTTTCACTCTTCAGACTTACCTACAGAACGTTGGCATATACCCAAGAAGTGCCTGTCAGCACAAGCAGTGAAATTCCATGTTCCAACATATTGGGATTTGGGATCATTGAGGATTACACCACACTGATTGTTAAATTCTTCATCAAAAAACTGAGAAACAGAAATATCCTTATCAGACTCAAATAAGGTATAAACATACTTGTGTAGAGGTGAACTAACACGAGTCTAGGAGAACCCCAGCTGTCTGAACTTGTTTAAGAAGTTTCAAAGGAGTGCTGCAATACAGCTTACCTGTTTTACAAACACTACCAGGTGTCTGGACTCAAAAAGTTTTCCTAAGCTAAATACACTTCAGAAGTTGTCATTCAAGTAAAGGTAAACAGAACTCCAGTACTGTCAACCACCCTGCTGGCCAATTAAAAGGACTAACTGGGGAATTCGGTCTGTTACAGGACAACATTCCAAATTTCATTACTCAACAGGCAAGAGAAGTCAAAAGTCAGAACTTACATCCAGTGGAATTTTCCTTAATCTTCCTGTAAGAAGTGGGTGAAAGTTACTATACAACAGTCTACTCTCATCTATCCATTTGTTTTCCCTTGTACTGAACAGGAACTGTAAACCAATCCAAATATCTTTTGGCAGGCCAGGAAGCAAGGATGTTATATAATCTGTTGGACAGAACAGTAAATGTACATACTGTGGTTAGGAAAAACAGTAAATATCTGAAAGAACACTTCATATAAGTAAGAAAATACAATCCCTGTTTGTATTAATTTAATTTTTCCAGCCCTTCATGACTGCCAAAGGCTTATCTTCCCTTCCTTCCATAGGATAACACCTTTCATATTGATTTTATCTGAAAGGAGCAGGCTATTGGTATTTGACCTTCAAATTCTGAGTTGAAGAGAAGGTAGGGGATTTAACTTGCTCCTTTGCCCACTAATTTGGAGTCTTTTACTTACACACAAATTTAAGAGGCTGCTTTTCCACAAGCCTGCAAGATCTTCTATTGTCTCACTGCCCTTTGTGAATTGATGGAGGAAGTCTTAACTCTCATCTTTCTCTTTCACATACCATAAATCAGAACATTTTTTGGATTCTGGCAGAGTTTGTTCCCTCCACCATCAGACAAAGCAGGAGAGATCAAAGGAAGTCAGATTTAGTTGAAAAAAATTCAGTCAGGTAAACTTTAAATCAGACCCCTCTTAGTGAGCATTCTATCAAGAAACAATGGGCTTTGGCAACCCCCCAGGCATCAAAGGCATTCACTAAACTTGACTAGTTTAGGAAGACAAATTGAAGCTATGTAATTTGCTACTGCTGACATGTTTTAGCTATGGGTCACATGCCAGACTAGCCACAGCCTATTTTCTGAACGAGACAAAGCCAGTGTAGATTTGCATGTCAGGGGGAGTAGAGGCAGCTTACAGAAAGAAGTGCATTTTAAGAGGACTGTGTCTTCTTTCCATATAGGTGGTCTCCGCAGAGAAAAGAAAAAACAAACAAGACACAGTAACAAACACTTTCAAATGCACCAAGTCACACAAGGGATCCTGCTGCGTAACATTTCAGAATGGCTGTATTTTTCCAATCTTAAATGCATACAAAAACATTCATATGAGACATGTATATTCCTGTATATAACCCTATGCCTCCCCAATAACAGCAGTAAAAAAAAATTACCATTATGCTGTTGCCTGCAGGTACATGCTTAACTTCTCTAGTCTACTTACCGTATTTTGTTTGGAAAGAGGTTATTTGCTTATAAAGAAAATATGCACTGTGGGCACTGCAGAATTCAACTGAGCTACTTCAAATACACCCTCAGAGAACTCTTAATTATCCACAAGAATATAGCTGCAAATTCAGCCATGTCATTCAGCAGTTTATTGTTGAACATTACTTGCAGCCAATGTGAACCCATTTCTTCCCTCACTGCATTTCTCTCACTGACTTTAGTTGATTTAGGCGAAAACAGCCCTGTTTTCCAGTCCTCCTGCTTTCCATCCTCTCATCAGTGCCCCGAAGAGCTCACAGAGGATCAGTTTGGACACATTGCCACATTAAGCTGCTTGGCACAAGCAGAAACAAAGGGTCCTGTACTCCAGCTGGCATTGTATTTGCCACCTCATTCCCACACACAGAGCTCAGCTTCTCTTGGAAGCAGCTTCTGCAGTGGTTTTGCACAGTGCAAAGTCTACAGTCTCAGTTATGTTTTAGCTTGCAAAGCCAAACAATTCTTCATTCAGTGATGACTCTTTTATACTCAACTCTCAGTGCAAGGTTTTACAACCTTTTTCTTTTTGTAACAGGTTAAAATCATATACAGAAGCTGCTCTTCAAACTGGTTCAAATGTCTTCTAACTGCATTTCCATGTTATGTTTCCAATGATGCAAACAACAGACAACACATTTTTAACCAGTCCTGGATTTTTAGAATGCTCCTAGTATGCCTGTGAATATCCAAGAGATTTATGCTCAAGTTCTCAAGCAGAACTATTCTGAAACTGGAAGAGAAGTTGCATACTAAAATGCCCTCAGTTCACCACCGTACCTTGGTCAGCTTGATCTGAGATAGATGGAAGAGAGCCTCCAAAAGTTACACACTTTTCATTAGCTGCATTAAATGTTAAATGTTCAGGTTTCATCTTTAGAAAACACTGCAAAATAAATATAATGAAAATTATTTTCACCATACCATTCTGCCAAAGATATAAACAGGATGTAAAGGTTCTTAAACCAACCCTAAAGACTCACTTCTTATTTCCTGCAATAACATATAACTATTTTTTGCAGAAATCAAGTGCCCTGATACTAGCTGCAAGCATTTATTTGGTTCAGCAGAGTAGCTAAACATAAAATGATCTCCTAACTCCTCACTCATATTCTCACCATTCCTCACTAATAAGAATTAGCAAGTAATTCTTATTTGCTACATCAGAATCATGTACTGCTTTAAGAATGCAGAGTTTATGTGTGAATTCTCAGTCAGACAATGCTGGTCAGGAACTTGTAACAAGCCACCTTTGGGGAAAAACTACATGGGAACTCCAAGGTCTATTCTGCAGTAATATGAAGTAAGTTTGCAAACCTTGGCACAACATAATGTGCAGATTTGATGCACATGTACAGAATAATGGTGGAGCAAACAACAGTAACGAGTCTCACTAAGACTTTAGCTGACTGCCTTAAAACATAGTACTGAAATAATTAATAGTACTATGGCTTCTGACTTATTGGTTAATTCTTAAAAGCCGCTCACTAGTTCTTAGGTTTAGTCATTAAATTAACTCAGGAAACAGTGTCTTCCAACTTCCTGCCTGCCTATGATTACTTGCCAAGAGACACAACATGCTTCTGCCACAGAAACTCATCCTCTCCCTTTCTAACCCTTCTCTTCATTCAAAGTCGAAGCCCAAGATTAGACAATACAATCAATGTTCTTGGACCTAAATGTGTGGTGATGGGAAAGAAAAACAACCTGAAAAATGCTTTGAATTTAAGAAACCATTATCCTGAATAAAGGACAAAAGGGAAGGAGATTATTTTAATCATTACACTTTGTTTTCAGAAGCCCATTTCTAGTCTATTTCTCAAGAGAGGGGCTACCTCCTCCTTTCTTTTAGAAAGGCATTCCAGCTTACTGGACTATGAAGAATAGGCAAGGATGATCAATCTGTATTATTGGTGTACCTTATTACGGAACTGATGCCAGCCTTTAGGGCAACCTCCACTGACTGGGCGGTAACTGGGATCATGTTTCTCTAGTAGAGAGGCATTATTTTTTTCACAAATGAAGGGCAGTTTCACATTACAGTTGACTGGGTAGTCTGCAGAAATAGAAGTTTTAAAAAACAGTTATGGTAATGTCTATCACACTCCATTTGCTATCCATACTTTATGACATGACAAAGACCAATCTGAAGGGAAATCCTTTTTGGTGCAACCACAGTGAAGTACTATGCAATTGAAAGCATTAAAAGTAGCAGTAGACCAAAAGGCAAGCATAAACAATTTATATCAGACAGTAATACAATATTCATACAGATCCAGAGTCTCATTCTTACTTCCAGTATTAACACTTTGTTAAGTTAGGCAGAGTGAACTTGAAAACAGAATATTATTGAAAAAATATTTTTTTATATGAGGACTGAACTTGTATTCTGGCAAAGAGGGTATGCCTGAATATTAATAAAGCCAAAATGAACCCTTTAACATCTACATGGAGAGCATCTGATCTGCACTGCTTTACATGACTCCCGCAGTCATAAATGGACTGACTTCCTAGTCTAGAGCAATTTTTGGCTAACAGAGATAAAAATAGTTCACAGCAAACAACTGAATAATAGGGAAAACGTGCTTCAAATGGAAATGGTAGAAGACAGGAGGAGCTTTTTGTTCTCTGGAGGCTATATATTTGCCTCAACATAACAGTTTTGAAAAAAAAGAAGTAGTAAGTTCAAGTACCAGGTGGCTTTTTCACTACTTTGTCTATCTCTTACAATATGAGTAGTTAATTGAATTTGTGTCTCCAGATACGTACACAGTTGCAAGTATAGTCAACCTCTCTAATGAACAGCTCTCAGACAAACTCCAGAGGCCAGAATATGTAGCATAAACAAAGAAAGGTAGCCACCAAAACCAGATTTCACCTAATTAATTTGTGTTGCAAAAAGAGTGACAATATATCATAAAAAACTTGTCATTTGAATTCAGGTTTGCCTCTGGTGACTAAGAAATATTACCATGTCTTCTACCATGAAGAAGTAACAATGATTCAACAGTCAATCAGATTACCATGAAGAAGTCATTCACTCCAAATTTGGTATCAATTTGTATTTAATAGAAGAGTTTGGTTAGAACAGTAATTACTACTTTTTTTCTTTTCAAATAAACGCAACAATAGCAGAGGGGGTGAAAAAATAAAAACAGCCTTACCTCTATACCAGCTCTTTCTGGAAATATACCAGCAATCTCTCAGTAATCTATCATGGAAGCGTGGAAATAACTGTAAACTAGATATAAATATTTCAGAGTTAATCTCCAATTCAATGTGACCTTTATGGAGAAACTCTGATAGCAACAATGTCAGTGCAAACAAAAATTTGGGTTATTAACTGTTTCTAGATGCCCTACACAAACCAGGCTAGAAATCAATATGTGGTAGGTTCAGCAGTTATGTACCATGCCCAAATGAACTGTGTTGAGATGTATAGAATGAGGTTATTTATCACCATACTGCAATCACAGCACTTTGTCAGGACAAGTGAAGGAACAGGAAGTCGCCTTGGCTTTTTTTTTCACAATAGTACATTTTGTAGCATTTTGGAAAGTGAGGGACTTTCCTTGTAAGAAGTCAGTCAGTCTTCTCTGCAGTCAAGAAGGGAATGATGCAAGATTTGCTGTGAGTCACCCCAACTCTACAAGGCTATACTAAAAGCCCTCCGAGACTTTGGCATTACCTAACTACAAAAGTGATGTCTTACGCCAATTTCCCATTCCCTGTTCTTCAGTATTCCTCAATCAACAGACTGGGCACTTTTTTTTGTCAGTTCTCCAAAAGTTAACAGAACATAGAAGTTGGCCCAAAACCCCAATAAAAGCATTTCAAAGATCAAGGGAATATTTTAGCTACTAGGATCACAAATTTCAAGGATTCACACAAGACTAAAATGCCTAAGCCAAACAGACCAAAATCTAGAGGCTCTGGTAACACACACAAAAAATGCATTACTAACTCAGTTACAATAAAATTACTATGAATTAACTACTCTAGTCAACAATTCCTAAACAGCACAAAATAAAGCTTACACTAAAGCATCTCATAATTATTCTACATACGGTGAATGATAGCTGTAGCCGTAATCGATAAACTTCAGCCACCACTTCTGTTCGCTGTTTGATAACTGTGGAAGTAAAGAACAAAACCCAGTATTTTACAACCCACACAGAAAGAGCTTCTGACTCTATCAAAGATAAAGTAATGTGACAAAATTAGTCACAGAGGTACTGAAACTTGACATGTTTTTCTCAGATGCCTTACAAGAATGTACTTTCATGCCATGAACAACACAAATCCCTTTCAATAAAGCCTATCAGATCATCATGCATTTCTAATTAAATCCTCTCACCAGGTGAAAAACTATATGTTGCCCTGTGCACAAAATTAAGGACCTGCACAATTGTTAATGAAATATTTGCAGACAATGGGATGCTTGCATGGTGGTCCTGCTATGACACTTTTTTCACCATTCACAGAGTTTTGTGGTTTTTAAAGGTGTTAAACCTACTTGTAAATTTAAAATTCTTTTACCGAACTGTCATTAAAATAATTCTCTTCTATCCCATCTTTTCCTTTTAAGTATAATTGAAAACTGAGGCCAACAGGGAAAAAAAAGAAATTAGGATTAACATTTTCTTATATTGGAAAACTTGGCAAGTAAATTTCCCTGCAATGGAAAGTAACTGTAAAACACCCCCTTACCTTTTCTATTTGAGATAGTATTGTCCTGAGTTTTGGGTAAGACTCTATAGAGGCTAAATCACTATCATTTTTCTGACAGTAGAAAATAGCTTCCTGGTAGCTCAGGTTTTTATCTGGTACAAACCACAGCTCTGCTCCATCAACAACAAGTGGGGCTCCATGAATTCCAATTTCATCTACAAAAAAGAAATACCACATAAGTAAGAAATGAATTCTGTAAAACAAATCTTTTCTTTTTCTCAATGTATTAAGAAATCTCAATTTGACACTGGAAAGAGCCAATGCTCTGCATTTTGAATTCTCTCAAAATCAAATTCTATCAGTCATAACCTTTTCTGATATGAAATAGGTATTGCAGTAGCAATGCAACAAAACTAAGAAAAGATATTTAGTATAAACAAACCTACACATAGTGGAAAAATACAAAGGAAGTCCAATTACCTGGTATATACCACTCTGGTGTCTTTGGAGTGCTACCTGTCCAGAGGAAAAAAGGAAAAGTCACTGAATTCACCTTCCAACAAGACTGTGGCCACCAATAATAGAAGTGAGGTTAGTACTCATACTTCTCAATATTCATGATGAAAAAAAAAGAGAATGAAATCATACACAGGTTTAATAGTTTAAAATGAGCTGATATAAAATTAATGGGAGAATTGCATACCTCCATCTTACACATCTGTGGTTCATTTTTTTTAATCTCTCAAGCATGGAAGTGGTATTTATACCAGTATCTCACCCCAACAATAAAGTTTCATCCCAAGACACCTTTTAATCAACAACCCAAATGAAAAAGTCTAATTACATTTCATACTGCATTAAAAAACTGGATCTGTGCAGATATGCCATGCTATTCTTTTGTATTCCTACTCCTCTGTTTCTCAACAATGAGGAGCTAGTACACCAGTTTCACCAGAAGAAGGCTAGTTCGCCTAAGATTGAAGCCAACTGTACACCCAAAATACTTGTGGTGATTTAGTTAAAAATATCACTAAGAATGATTAAGTCAAGTCCACAAATGCTGCAACTCAGTGCCTTATATCACCACACAAAAAACCACTTCTTACTTCGTGGGACTAGAAAGAACATGAGAGCTGTGATACTGCATCCTCCTCAGGGTCAGTTTCTGATCTGAGTTTATATTTGTTTGTATGTGACACCAGTGAGACATTTCATGTACTGTCGTCTTAGCAGTTCAGAGAGGAAACAATAAAATATTGTCTGCAAAGTTTCTATTATAGGGGAATAATTACAACTCATTGTATTAAACTCTTTATATGAATGAATGAATGAATGAGTGTAACTGCAGTTTACCTTTTGTTATTTGGCAGACCCATTCAAGCTTAGCTTCACAATCAAAAGGCCTGAAGTAATATTCCAGGTCTCTGCCTTCATGGAAGTAAAATCTCCAAAATGATCTCCGTGAAAACTGTGAGGTCTGCATACAAGTAGAAACGGAGAACTGAGTTAGGACAGCATAGGCCTTTGAAATGTAAAATTAAACTGTATTAAAAAGGTCCTTTGACAAAGTTGGTTTATTTTACTGTGTTGCTATCACACAATTTATTTTGCAAATAAAAGAGCAGAAACAGCTATAACTTCAACTGTAACTCTCCATGTTCGCTAATGCTGTGAAGCAATTACATAAAGGGCTTAAGATCAGTCTACATACAAATGTCTTAAAAACCTTTTCTAAAAATAATGCTTCTTGGGGTTTTTCTAGTGCCCAGTTTCTCATTGATGCTTATTATTAAATTATCTATTACAACTTGTTCCCCTGAAATGATTCTCATTTCTACTGAAAAGAAGAAACCATCTGAACTGGCACAGAAAGAATCATTCTTATTTAAGATTATTTCTTACAATCAAGCTTGAAGAACAGACTTCACTCTTGCTGTAAGTAAAAGTAAGGAGAATTTTTTTATCATTTATTGAAGTAACATGTCTATAACTAACAGGGAGGAAAGTTACTATGTTCACAGTATTCCCATCAAAGTGCTCTCCTTTGTCTAAAATTCTAGGAGCTCAATGCTGACCAGCTTCTCAGTCTGGGGTCATGAACACAGGAGACACAAATGAGGGAAATGTGAAGAGAAAGAAAGGGATGCAATTATCCTTTCCCCCAGTAAATCCTAAAAGCAGAGGTGGTTTTATTTAGGTTAAAAGTGATGGTAGGTACTGCAAAAAGTCAGATGATACTTCAGAAAAATTAAAGGCTATTTTAAAAGTCATGCCATCAAGACTAAATTAAAGTACTGAAGAGCTTAATCAGGAATCAAGCTGAGGTCTGACATTTGAAATTAGAAACCAACAGAGCACATACAGTCTATTTCACAAGTAAGCAAGGAAACACACACAGTAAACACAAACACATGTTCTGCCCTGGCTACTGCATTCCCCTTCTTCAGGTTTCAAACTTTTTCTTAGTCTGTAGTTAAGAAAAGTGAATATAGATTTTTAAAAGTTACTGGTAGGGCTCTCTGTGCTTTTTTTAGACTTCATGACACATCCTTAAGAATTATACGTAATATAAAAGAGAGCCATAGTATGGCATTATGCAACACAGAATAGCATTGTTACTGAAATACTTTGTAATTAAAAAGGTTCAAAAGAAGTCCTATGAAAGCTTATCATTAGCACAGGACTTGGCTCATAAAAAATGTTTGATTAAGGGGAAGTTTGTAATAGGTGCAGATTGATACTACAGCTTTTCACTATACTAAGAAAACATTTAAACCTAAATTCAGTATACAACTGGAAAGAGTATTTTTTCCAAGTACTTCCAAGTAAAAACACACATTATTCAAAACCTTGAAACTAACCTTTAATGCAGCACAGTCTCTTGTATCATACTCATCTTCCAGATAGTCGAGTGGCATAACAACGCTGGTTACCTACAGGATGATGGACAGGGTGAGAGAATCAGCATTTGATGCTTTGCTGTGGCAATCCCAAGAGATAAACATTCAAACCTGGGGCCCATTATGTTTACTACTGTTAAAATATGTGTTGAATGGCAGCTATTTCTTCAGTTTTGAGTTTGCTTTTTGGGGCAGAAGGGGGAAGAATTCACAATTTCAGACAATTAAAAACAATTACAGTGAGGAAGACATTTTTGGAAAAGTCTGACATAACACGGAAATGAGCTGATAAACCCTCCCTTCTATCGTGGCACAAAGACACCTTGTTCTCTCCACTAGCTCTTGAATGTTTACTACTACATTTCTTTATTCTTTTTTTTCTGTTATTATTTCTGAATCATTTTTATATAATGGAGATGGAAATCAGGTTAACCTTGTTAAAGATATGTTTTTAATTGGGAATCTGCTTGGATGGCAGCTCTTAGGTGCACAATCTTCTTCTGAATTATTAATCAGTTGAAAGACCTGACATATTTTAATTAAAATATTTATCAATTTACTTTCAATTCAGTCCTAGTTGGAACAAATCAGTATGTGACATTTCCTGGTTAAAACTTAACTTACAGGTTTGTTATCACTCCATTGCCAAGTTCCCAAAGAATCAGGACTCCTCTTATTCATTCCAATCCAGACCCATCTGTCATTGCTGTAAATAAACAGATAAAATCTTATGCCAAGTGTATGGTTCAGCTCATTTAATAAGAATACTGACCTGTGGCATGGCATTTAGGACCAAGCAGCAAAACCAAGATTTTACTATTGCAAGTCATAGCAGTTCAAAGAGAAAGAGACACAAGGACTAGGACCTCTTCTGTACAGAAGAAAACTTAACTAAATGAGGACATTCCTTTGTGGGCTGCATCACCACTTCATCAGTTGTCACTCGACATAATGGTCTCTTTTCTACACTTTTCTTCCAGAACCACACACGGAGTGTTTATATGGTTTGGTCCCCTTTCTCTTGTCCACCTCGGGCTATCTCTCAAATACCATCAGGCTATCAGCTCAAATACACTCTTCTCAAACAACACGGAAGCCTCTACTCAAAGAACTGGCATATTTCCCTTAACTTTCTAAGTGGTATAAACACACTAAACATGGGCACCTATTTCAATTACGCATAAATGAGGCTTAGACATAAATCAGCACCTAACGTTGCTGACTTCAATGGTTGCATGAACAAGTGGCAGTAGAAGTTTTAGTCCAGTCAGAACTGGGTTTTTTTCCTAGATTTTACTTCCTCATTTTTCAAAAGCAACAGATACTTAAATCTAAAATTTCTTATTTCCAAGATACAAAATTACCTGAAAAAAACAAGTTTACAATGTAAATACTCAAATCTGCAGTAAGAACTTTTACCATACTCTTGCTTATGACTCTAAAGATGCTATAACAAAGTTAAAGTTGCTAGTCCAACTGCAAGGTTAGTTTTGTACTGAAAATTCTCAATGATTCAATTTTGTGCAGGGTACTGAACTTTACAGCTCACTCCGCTACCCAGCCCAAGAAAGTCAATAGACACTTCTCTGAATGACAGTATCAGCTGGAAGCAGCAGAGGGGAGAAAGACCGTGAGTTTTCTATGAAATCACAGATTGCATGAAGCCCTACTGCAGAAGAGCTGTGGGAAAGGCACTCTCATCAAGGTGGTCTGACAGCAACAGTAAAGCACTGATACCACATTACTGCATCAGGAGCACTATCCCATCAGGATGCATCAAATACAGAGAAGGAACACAGCACATTTGAGGAAATTAAGAGTTTAGGCCATTAACAAGGATTAAGGATTTTCTTGTCTAGTGTCTAGTTCTCCCAAAGAAAGACTGGGAAAGGATACAATTATTCTTTATAATATTTTAGGAGACTAAATCTGTAAGAAGAGGAGCGATTTGAGCAAAAAGAACATCACGTCTGAGGGAACCACAACTCAAAAATAAATTTAAGTTCAAAACTGGACAGGGACATCTGACCAGCAGAGGTCAGAGTTTGTAAAAGGCTCCCCAAGGATAGTACTGACAAACTCAGTGATTTGAAGCCAGAACTTAGAAAATTTATGAAAATTACTTTATTACCTGGAGGGATGGATTCAGAATCAGGCTTTGCCACTAGCTTTCCACATGTATCACCACAAAGATTCTGAATAGTCTGAAAATACTGATGGTGCAGCACCAAGAAACAGCTTAACCCGGGGTATGTGAGCTAAGTACGTGAAATCCAAGAAGGGCAACAGTACTTTACTTGGTAAAGTTTTCTTTAGGAAGAAAAGTATCACCCGTCAACAGACCTAATTTTTTTGTTCTTTGTTCTCAACTCCAGTAATAGTTTTCTGACATTGGTGAGACAGTGTGATCACTCTAGGGTGATTTTATCATACTGATCAATCTTTAGTCTTTCAATGATACAATTAAGGAGCCTTTAAAGACCCTAAATGCCCCATATGACTGCAGAGGGAAAACTATGAGCCAAACATTCACAGCTGTCAAGAAACTAAGCAACTTTTGGCTATTTGCCTCTAGGGCTTTATTTTTCTGTGGCTGTTCTTCCAGTTAAGTAGACCTCCCTTCCTAATTGTCACCTATAGACTTAGTGCAGTTTAAGCAGTTGATCAACATAAAGGAATATCTACTAAAAAGAAAACTTGAGACACTAATTTCAAAATGATTTGCAGTAATTACCCGAGGCTCTAGAGCAATTGTTCAAACTTCTTCAATTTGTATTTGGCTATTATATAATAAATAAATTAAAAACGCAAATTGTGCCATGTCAAGGATTTCTCCAGCTTATCTCCCAGTTTACAATTACTAGCCTGCAAACAGAACAATGTTTTCAGCTGACTGGGCTCTTATACATTAATGTACCTCTTTTGCTTCTTTTGGAATTGTTCAGACACGACCATGAGTAATTTAGTAACTGCTACACTACATTTGACAGTACTTTTAAGCTTCAGTAAAACCTTCTGATAACCTTCTGAAATTCTACTGTCATCTCATCACAGGAAAGAATTCCATCAACTATTTAAGACAAAGTTGAATTAAGACTCTCTATTGCAATTAAGCTTGCAGCAAGGAATTTGCTTGTGTTTCAAGTATCTGTCTCCTCATTGCAAAGCATTTAAAATTGATTCTATGAACTGATATCAAAATGGATTTATCGGTGACAAGGTATTCTTTGAGCTACACTCCTGGAACTGTCTCTAAAACCCTGAAGTATCCTGAATTTTAAACTAAAACATACGTACAATTCGTGATTTACAGTGGACTCCACACTGATTGACACTGAAAGACCCTAAAACTAGCAATAACTGCAGAGTACTGGTGGTTTTTCTTTTACACAGAGCTAAACATTCATAAAAGTCAAAGTACTACAGGAGCGAAGAAATACAGTTCAGATTGTGGAGGGACTATAAACCTGAAATTTTTCTGATCATATTCTAACTGCCAAAATAGAAAATTATTTTATCTGTCTTTATGACAGCTCCAACACAAGATTAAGAACCTAAGTTTCTGGGGCTTGTAGGTCAACCTAACTCTTGACAAGAGGTAAGGTGTACATTTGGGCCAACTCCTTAATGATGCAATTTAAGGCATTATTTAATCTTAGGCAGTGCTGGCCTAAAACTGCATGAAGCCCATTTGGCCACCCTGTAACAAGCTACTGCACTAGCTAAATCACATCCTGCTAATTACGTGCTCTTGAGTGGAAGAAAAGAGAAACTGAATGCAATTACTACAACTTGCATCTCAGCTTTATTGCTGTTTTGGCTGTTCTGTTAAGGTGATTTTTTTTCTTTCAAACTCAAGTGTTTGTGAGGCTTTCTAGATTCAAACCAATTACAGCAGCCGAGCTGCTCATATAAAAGGCAACCTGGATTTCTTTCCAGTAAGGCATCCTTGCTGAAATGTTACTTCTAACCAGTCCAAGTTATTTCTCCTCCTGTGTCCAGCATTGCTGCCAGCTATAAGATGCAGAATGCTCACAAATGCAGTCCAAAAGAAACGGAAGTAACTGAACCGGATCTGTTCTGTCTGTATCATGTCCCAGAAAACCAAAAGAGGTTATCTTCTATTTCATCTAGACAGGGGAAGGCTGGCAGGCAAATTTTATTTTCCTTTCCAATGGCAATAGCCTGACTTGGCTGGAGCAATTCTGGCTCTTATTTGACTCTAAGGTGGAATCTGAGTAAAGAACAGAATGGTCTAGGCAAGCTGCCCTTTTCCTGGTGAACCAAAATGACTCTTGCTAACATTTAAAAACAAACAATTCTCAATGAGTCACCAGAGAACTGTGCAAGGGGAAAAAACCCGAAACCAAGAGAGTTGAGGTGTGGCTCCTTCCCCAAGCTGAAATGAACGCACTGGATGAATGCTTTAGGTTGGAGTTTGCACTGAGTAAATACAGAGAATATGAAGAAAGTGCATGCCAGTACACTCCAGCAGCTAGTCACATCTAATATCACCTTAGCGTGATTTCTCCCAGTTAGCCAAAGTATTTGTTCTTGGTGAAATAATTCACATGGTTTCCTATCTCCTATCTCAAAGGAGCTTGATTTTTAGATTAACTACCCTTGACATTTGACCTCCAAAACATTTTATGTAATCAACACCTCTGAGTAATTTAAAAGCATAACTATCCTCAACAATTCATCACGTTATCTAAACAAACATTACTTAAAATACCTCAGGCAATATCAACTATGTAGTATTTCAGTTCAGAACATTCTGAAGTGCTGAAAAAGGGGTAAGCCCAGAAAAAAATACTGTGTTTTCAGTTGTATCTGGTATGAGCAGTTACTGCAACACTGACTGCAGAGTCAATTTCTACCAGGCTCCATATATTGCCCCTCATTTTAAGTTCTGCTGGAATAATATTGAAATACTGGGACTTTTCATCTTTCAGACCAAGTTCAAAATTTCTGAACTATGAGAAATGCAGGAGCATTGTGTGTCAACTGACTTCCTCGAAAGACAGAAGTCTCCACCTTTAAACTCCTAACAGAAAATATAATTAATACCTCAGACAGTCTACAAGCTGAAAAGCAGTTCCAAGTACTTGTAGGAAAACAAAATGTTACTTCTCTTTTCGCATTTCATAGTAGATTGGGTACACTAAAACAGAATTCCTAATTGCAAAACCATCTAATAAGGTCTATATCTAGAAATATTTTGTGCACTGATTTTTACTGTGAGACTTCAGCCAGTTTAGCAAAGGAATCACAAATGGCTTTTACACAAGCTAAACTATCTGTATATAGAGCATACAAGTTTGGTTTTGTCTCTTATTAACATAAACGCTGAGTAATTTTCATGACTCGTGCACTTCTGGAAACAGTTCACTGGTTTCTCAAGAAGGCACCTCTTCAGTCATCAGGTTTAAAAATTTAATCACAGTGTTGTATGCTGGCACCTTCTGCAATAATCCTGATTTAGTTTGTTGATGAAAAAATTTACATCACAACTGGCAGCATTTAAGTAGGCAAAAGTTCTGAAAAAAACAGACTGTCAATCAAAAAAACCCATATTACACAAGGATCTGACATCACAGCAATGCCTAATAAATCTTTGCAGTGACAGTTCATTTGATTAAAAATAAAGCTTTAAACTCATAAATTACTTAGCATTAAATCTGTTGATATCAGAACACTCAGCACACCCATCTAATGCCCATATAGTGTTGGTGCAGCTATGCCAAATAGGATTTGTGCCAACCAGATTGCTGGACACTACATTATTCACATTTTCAAAAGTTAGCACCCAGTTTAGTCAGGACGCATTTCATGAATAAAAATGAGATGTATCTGAAAAACTGAAATAATAACTCATCTCTAAAGAATGTACTAGTAAAGAATAAGTACATTTACCATCTAGCTGTGCCAAAATTCAACACAGAGAAGGAAAAATGCATTATAACAGACCTAGATTTGCTTTGAGCCTCTTCCATTACATAAATTTCTCTTCCTGTGCTGCCTCTAGCAATGTGAAATATTTGCCCAAGCTGTACTCCCTTGACATTTTCCAGCAAGGCAGTTCAAATGCTACATCTAGCTGTTCTGTGGGAAACACAGTTGTCACACACTATCTTATATTTGCCATCTGGGGTCAGCAGCAGCATTTGCGATCCACTGCAGAATCAAAATTTTAGAACATGGATAGTTTGTTACCTGATTATTTTTCTCAGGATATAATGAAGTGCCTTGATTTCTTCTGAGTGGCTAAAACTAGGCAGATGGCCTCCAAGGGCTTCACAGAACCTTTCTGCCTCTTCCCAGGTCCTGGTTCGGAGCACTCTTTCACTGTGGAAGAACTTCACAACAGCCAAAAGTCAGAGCAGAAAATGATACATTTTTAAAACACTCCTGTTCTACTAAAATATGGCCACCTGAGATTTAATAACTGGTATTTCCATAGTGAAAGAACTTGACTTTTTAACAGTTTTTCTTTCCGTTTGTTTGACAATAGCCAGACTGAAGTTTAACTAAATTTGTTTCAAACAACCTATTCCACGTGACAGACTTCCTCTGTTTTTCTTTACCAGAAAGATTTTAGAAACCACCAGCCTGCTCATTCCACAACTGCAAGTCAAGTTACAAGTTTTAAGAGATGTTGTTCTTTCCAATTTATGGTGAACTACAAAGCCTAATGGTCACTGAAATTGGGCTCACTTAAGTGCTGTGTGTGAAGAAAGTTCTTTGGCACACCCTTGGCTACCTGTATGCATCTGAGGTACAAGTCTGGCTCACACACCTCAGCTAACATAGCCACTTGATCTCCTTGGTTTCAGTCCAAGACAATTCCCATCAGCTGGATGTCTCTGCACAGACATGCTGCATTTGGTCAACAAATCTGCCAGGGCCAGCTGTCACGTCCATCAGCTATGGGACAGCTACGATGCACAGCAGCACAAGCTGATCCCTTTGGGATGCTTGCCCACAACCTTGTTATTCAAGCTGGGTTTCCCCACTTCGCTACATGAGCTGTTTACAAGAAACAGATCATTGCAGACACCGAGTCCAAAAATAAAGAATAAATTATCCAATGAACAGCCTCAGTTTTAACTTAATTTTTAATAATAGGGGAAAAACCTGCATTTTTAAGTACAAATTTGTTTAGTGAAACAGCACAGCTGCTTGTTTCCACTATTGCAGTCAATCTGAATCAACATCAACTCCCTCTCCTGGTGAGGAGCACCTCTAAAATGCCCTCCAGAGCAGCAGTGGCCACAAAATGGCACCTGATCACTCACTTCCTCAGGGAGTAATGAAGACAGTAATGAACAAGTAACATCAAACAGGAATAACATTTTACCTTGTAGCAGGCAAGGCCGGATCCATTGTGCCACCCAGGGGGACAGGGATCAGTTGGCTTTGGGAGCACTTCTGGCTCCGTGGGCTTCCCAATGTATTTTTTGCATATAGAAAACGCTTTAGTGGTTTTACAATCCTTAGTTTCCCACTTTCCAAGAGAATTTCCACTGGACATGGCCACACATCCTCCTGAAAACTCTAAAATTAAAGCCACCAAAACCACATTTAAAACCATTGGCTGGTTTTCAAAAAAACCCTGACATAATTGTGAATTACTACATTATTGCATGCTTGGAGTTCTGTAACATGGTACTCCAGTGCTTGCTCAATGTAAAAGGACAGTATTTTAATGTCATTTTTAGTTTTCAAATTTACCTGGTTGCATGGAATTCCAGTTAGTGTATGTCACAGCTTCAGGTGTTTCCCCATTCACTGTACCCCAGGAATATATTCCTGACTGGCTAATATCCTGCAAACCAGTCCAGAAGTACTTTTCTTCAACTTTGGTGTGTTTTCTAATTAGACTATTAATAAATTCTTGTTCAAATCTGAAAATTCAGAGATTAATCAGAGTCAATACTTGAATGATACCAAACTACTCAGACAATTAAAAAAAAAAGGGATATTACATGAGTAAGTTCAAGCAGTCATCCAGGCAGTCCCATATTCAACATGGGGTCAGCAGTCTGGGAATTCTAATACTTCCAAGAAGGTTTCACATTCTAGGTTTACCATTGTCGCATCGTGGAAAATGTGGCTTTCTAGTTCTTGGCAAAAGTAATTCTCTCTCTAGTTTTTCTTTATAAACCATTAGTTATCATACAGCAGTTTTAATCTCTGATTTTATCTCCAGGATTATATTAAACCTGCTCATAAATTACAAATGTGCTTTACCTGTTCATCACTGTAAGATTGCACTGGGCTCCAAATGAAACTTCCATTTTATCAATCCTGTAACAGTAGTTTCCATGTCTCTCCCATCCCTGGTTAGCGAACAAAAAACACATTTATACAAAACGACCTAATTTAGTCATTACCTACAGGAGAAAATAAATCATTGCCCAAACTGGCTGGTGTCCACAAGCTGGCACAGCATATACAAGAAAGAAATGCACTGTGTCACACACAAGGTCCACAATCATCAACTCTCAGATTCACAGTTGCAAAAAATAATGCAGCCACAGGAATAAAATACACCACTGTTTTAGCTTGCCTGAGCAGAGTCTTCTGACCACCATGTGCATTTAAAAGAGAAACACAAGGGCAACAGCCCAGTCCTATTTAAAACAATAGGAGTTTTCATGCTGTTCCACCAACGCCAGGATTCAAACAAGAATACAGGAAGGCATACACCAGCCTTTCTGTACTTCTGAGAAAAATACTTGATACTGAATATGTGCGAACTTACAAAATATCTCTATTATTCAAACATTTCTCTCCATATTTACACTGAAATTTCGCAAAACATTAATGTGTTAACTCTTTTCAGCCTAGCAATGCAACTGGTGTCCAAACTGCACAGAAAGCTATAACTCTACATGCTGTAAGTCTCTGAAAGACAGAGTAAAAAGGTCACGTAGAAAGAAAGATACAGGGTAAACATCTTTCCTGTTGCAAGAAATATGCCACACAAAATTGAACCAAATAACTCTGAAGTAGCTGGGAATATCATCCCAGGCTAGTTTAAAAGACAAAAGCTTTATTTAAGCTGTAAGATGTCACACTGTAAAAAAAAAAAAACAAAAAAAAAAAACCAAAAAGCCCCCACCTTTATTCAAGACATAAAAGAAAAATGAGAGCCAGTGAAGTGTAACAAACCTAATCCCAGTTAACAATCTCTGCATATCTTTATGTTGCAAAGTGCTTATGCTAAATTTTAAAACATAATTTGAGCAAAACCAACAGAACAACTGGTGTTATCATTAGCATTTCTAATAAAATCAACTTCTTTTAAATAAGTAAATAAAACACAACCTCTCCTGGGTCCAAGCTCATAATACCTTCTCCAACAAACAGACTGATCATACGTGTAGAGCCTGCTTAGGAGAACATGAAATTTGGTTTATGCTATATAAACGTCCTTTTTCAGATAAAATGTTTCATAGACTTTACTGAATAGACAAGAAAGAAATGGAAGTAGATGAAGTAAGCGATTTTAAGCAAGCTTCTGAGCCAAATGACAATAAAAGAAATAGAAGCTTCCTATTACCTCTTCCAATGAACAACTTTCATCTGATTTTGTTTCATTCAAAATTTCTCCTTTTTTCTTGCAAACATATTTCAATTTTTCTTCACAGGATTTGACCCTCCACTGTCCCAGCTGTGAGAATAAAAGGAAAAAAAAACATTTTAAATTCTAAAAATCTTTCCATTTCTTTGTTTGCAGGGGCTGTTTCCATTGGCGAGAAATACAAAATGCCTCTAGTATTGATATTGGGTGGGATGCCCTGGATTATATGCACAGGTACATGTTTGGAAGGGAGAGAGAAAGCTGACACACAAGGAGATGGGAGGATTCTGGATCACACCTAAAAAGGAAAAAAAAGGCCACAGTGGTGCCAAGTCTCTTAGATCAGGAAGGGAATGGGTGCAAGAGGTGTGCTCAGCTTAATGTGGAAGTAGCTCAGAGACAGCTCAGACAGTGACAGGCTGATGACACAGCAGGCAAATGCATGCTCCACTTTTCTAATGAATCTGCAGGATGAGACAGAGTCTGCTCCCCACTCTTAGTGACCTCCTTCCTTCACCAACACCCTTTTTAGAACACTCCATCCTCAGACTGGGTGACCCAAATTGGTCTGGGAGATGACTGAACCCAGATTTCCCTTCCTTCCTACCTTTCTGCCAGAAATATGCAAGAATACAGTAACCCAAAATACAGAGTGACAAGGTCAACTGTCTGGCCAACAACGTGGTTATCTCAGAGCTAAGAGTAATTTCTTCCATTTTTTGCAGTACACAGCTACAAAGTTCTAGCTAAATAATTTTAAGAAATTTGCTTGTAGAAAAATGCATTTTAAAGATTATTCCAGAAACAGACCAGCTATCTGCTTTATCCCCCTTCTTGTCTTTCACACACACTAATGTTGCCTCTACTATGATGAAAAGATACAAACCAACAACCAAACCCAACACTCAAGGTATACCTACCTTGCCTGAATATGACACGCAGTTAGGAGTGCTGTTAAAGGGAACTTTTGGCTCATTCTGATCCCAGTAGGTGAAAACCACAGGCGAGTTATCTGACCATTTGAAGAAGGTTGGCACATCGTCATTCTTGAGACCCATCCACATTTCCTCTTTAGCATCTGTAATTTAAAATTAGCACACATTGTCCTTTCAATATAGCATTCAAACTCATAAGAGAGCAATGTGCTGTCAGCAAAAATAAATTTTTTATCATACTGCGCAGCTGTGAAAAATACTGTGCAGCAGTATAGTGATATTTTTCTTACAGTGAGAAAAGGTATTTGACACAACCATAAGGTATGTTTGTTTCTTAACTTATACTCATGACTATCAGTAAATTTCACAGAGAAGGAACAAACAGGAAAAAAACCCAACCACAAACAAACAGAAATAACAAACACACAAGCAAAAAAACCCAAAAACACAACAAACAAATTTACCAAATTTAGAATGTAGGCAAAGACATAAGATCAAACAACATGGATACTATTTATTAGTTCAGTGACTCAGCAGTCAAAATACTGACCCAACTATCTACTATTCTCTTTGAATGAGCAAATTAAGCATATAGTATTAAAAAACTAGAAGTAGGTTAGACCAGTAAATAAATAAATTAACAGACTGAAGCAGAACAAGTCCTAACACAATGGGCCTGGATCTGCACAACAACATTCAACACTAGCCTGAGTACAAGCTCAGCATTAACACCCACACTTAAAAGCTAGATGTTATGACAACTGTATACTAGAACGTGGAAAGCCGCTTGTAATTTATGGTGTGCAGCACTTGGTGCTTGACCTTCACAACTACCCCAACTTACCATTATGAAGCTTTGTAACAACCAGTTCAACATCTGCTAATGAATGAATACTGATGAGGTTACTCTTATTTGCTCTGCACAGCTCATCTGCTGCACTCCAAGGTGCCTGGTTGTTTATCAGCATGTAGCAAAAGCCATCGTGGGGGAGCCAGCCGGGATCACATCGAGTATCCAAGTGTCTCCAAAACTCTAACAATGAAGAGAAACAGAATTAGAGCTTTTGTTTTACATTGCCTAGTGCAAGGGGTTGGCTTTAAAGTCAGCAGAACCTTGAAAATAGCCAGAAGGCAGCAATCAGAATGTCTTCACATGTCTTCAGGGCTCATGTAAGAAAGGGTCACAGCTTAGTCAAACAAATAGACTTCAATGCAGCATTAGGAGAACTCATAATATTTTGGGGCCATGAAGTAGGTAGAGGGAGAAAGAAATTAGTGGGAGCGAAAGTAAAAAGCAGGACTGGATTACATTAAACCGGTCTCAGTGTAAGTGAAAGGTTCAAAAGTAAATGTAAGCAAGATTTCAAAAGCAACTGAAGACAAGTTGATTCATTGCAGGAAAGAAGCACACAACACAGCAAATACTTAAACTTTTTTTCTTCTCAGGATTTCTACCTAGTTTTAACGGCTGCTGAAAAGGTATATACTAATAGCCTTTCTGGTTCAAAACACACTATAAAATACTCCAACCACAGGAATTTTGTTTTTTAACTAATAAAACACTATATAAACACACTTGTAATAGCTCTACACACCCCACTGAGGAGCCAGAGAACACACAAGAATTGTTAACTGACAACTAGCTTTCAGAGCAACACTACAAAATTTGAACCAGTTCAGTTAAATTTAAAGTGATTACCATTTCTTCTTCAAATGCACAAACCTCTCCAGAGGGAGCTGGAGAGAACATGCCTTAGCCAGAGACACTCCACACCTCTTATCCTCTAGTCTTCCCTGCCATTCACGGACAATTACCTTTTAGTAAAAGCTTTTGCAGGAGAGCCCTGCAAACTGGGTAAGGGAAAAGCACACATAGAAGTGTGGACATGGGAAAGGTTGGACATTCAGGTGTAGATAAATGGCCAAAAGCATGGAAGCAGTTATATGACATGGCTGGACACTGTAAACACTGAAGGCCTCTGTGTGTGTGTAGGTGGGGATAAAGGAATTATCTTGTAAGAGCTGTTGTAGGTCCAGTAAAGATTGCACACTGAGCAAACTACCAACTCTTGCACTCGGATTTTCAGTGCTTGGCCTAGTTTCAGAGGACAGTAAGGTTACTTGACTACTTCCATTTGAATTCAACAGTTTGATCTAAGACCCAGGTAAGTCCTATTTTATGTTAATACACACCAAGAGTGAGAGAAACAGGCTTAAAGCAAAGATGGAAAGGTCTGGGATGCAACTGCCAGTTCCAGACTTCCAGTAATACTTTAAATAAGGCACAAGCCATTGAGGAAAATGTGACGAAAAGGGCAGGACTGCTGCAAAATGCTTTATGTGTGAATGAGAAAGCTGCAAAAAATGAAAATTGTTTGTGATGCATCATCTTGACACTGAAGAAACAGAGTTTGCTTCTGCTCTGCTAAAAAACCCAAAGCTGTTGTGAAAATGTTTTGGCAGAGATGCCTTAAAAAGCTTGGGAGGGAAAAGAAAGACTCCATAAGTGAACATTATATTCTTATTAGCATACAAAACTCAAAAATGTAAACTGTCCTACCTGGAATGCTTGAAGCTTCATTGAGTGATTTCTTGCAAGCATATGGAAGCTGAGTCCCACAGTGGTAACTCTGCCACTGACCTGAAGCAGCATTCATCACCACACAACTCGTCCCATCCAGTGGGGATAAACTCTGCATATCTATAGACAGAAGCAAATAAAAGCAGAACAGCACAACTTAACAAACAGTAAGGCAGTGACTGCTTCTGTTTACTACTGGTTTTCAATGCGAGAATAACACTCTTTAGATAGTACAGCACCTTGTATTTGAAGAGCATATTTTTCATCAACTGAGGGCAGCTGTTCTAGCACAGGTCTCACAAAATGTTTTTTGTCACAGAGAAAGTTTCAGAATCAAGGAATCTCGACTTCTTTTCCAATGTTTAATCATAGAACCAGGAGGAATGTTCTATTTACAATACAAGAAACCCTTGGCTGAGCACTTTCCCAGACTAGAAGTATCTCAGGGGAGAGCCATTTTTGCAGCCCTCAGTTTCCTTTGGCAGTCTGATTTCACCCTCACTCCAAACACAGCTCTGCACTTTCTCTCAATGATAACCATAACCTTTACATTAACAGAAACCTTAGACAAGGCCTCAGATTTGAAACAGCAGAGACAATAACTTTTTTTGCAGTCTTCAGCTTCCCTTGGAGCCCCTTTCTAATGGAACTTTTTACTTTCTTTTTCTTTGAGCCTCAATGCAAACACAAGCTGTGACCTACACAGAACACCTCAGCTCCCCCTGTACTGGGTTTGTTCGGGGTCACAGAAAAAAGGCTCAAGGTAAATCTCAGTTCTCCATGAAAGAGAACAGTGGGATGGGGCCACAGTCCTTTCAGAGGGGTAAAGTGAAAGGAAAAGTAACAGGCTCAACTTGCAGGTATCAAAGTTCCTGTAAGGCACCAGTAAGTACTTTCACAAGAGGGTAGACATTAATATGTCTGCCGTGGCCGCAGACTAAATTATGCCACTATATCTCAGGATAGTGTGGCCTCTAGCTCTGCATTACAGTCCTACAGAGTGCTCACAGTTCCAGAAGGTGCAGTTAATAGTACAAGCAGCAAAGTTCTTAACCTTTCCAAAAGACAGAGTACATTTGGAAAATCCCACAGAGATTTCTTAGCAAAGCTATCAAAGAAGTAACAGAAACCACTTCTCAACTTTTCACAAAATTCCAGTTCCAGAACTATTCTAGAACTAAAGGAAAAAAAAAGAATTGCACTTTAAAAAGATCAAATTCAGCTTGAATGACAGAACAACATTAGCTTCAGTATTCCTGATGACTATTACTCTGGGATTCTCATATACACATAGATTCATGAAATATTTGTGAGAACATAACAAATTAATCCTGAAAATTCCAAACAGTCTCACTAATCTTACTAGCACCTTTGGAGTAATTAAAAAAGGTTTTTCAAAGGTTTTATACTTATTTCATCTTCACCTTGTAACAAATTTGGGCAACCTTGAAGTTTAAAAACCCAAGTTAAGCTTCTAAGTAACATTAGTCTGTGCACAAACACAAACAGTTGGAATATTTGAGGGAAATCAGAGCCATTCTGTCAGTGGGAGGAGAAATTTAGCAACTACGAAAGCTGTGGATACTTTACTAAAATGGACTTCAAAAATACTATTTAAGATTTACCTTTTAGAGATTTATTAACCTAATCAGCCTTAAATATAAAATGAGAACAGAAAGATTTGCTGGCTAGGAGGAAAAGATGCTTCTGAAAAAGGAACAAGATGGAAAAAAAAGTAATACTAGTTACTGTTGAGAATATTGTCCATACCACCAGAAACATCAGTACCTGGATGCCAGTTGAGAAAATTCAAAGGTTTGTGATCTGACCACTGCCAACCGCCAGAAACATCCAGTTGATTTAAGCCAATCCAGAAGATCTCAGCAATGTCATCTTTGCCTAGGGATATATTTTTTTAAGAGAAAACAATTAGTATAAAATGCTCATCCTTTATTGGTCTCCTCTAAATTAAAAATGCATTTGGAAATGGCAAGCATTTCAGGAAAGAAAGATTGCTACTATAATTGGACATGCAAACTTTCTTGAATTGAGGAGGAATCAATCCACACAAGCCTTCCCTCCCAATGTCTTCAGATGTTTCTCCTTTGGTTTTATAACTTGGATAACTTCTCCAGGCCAAGACTGAACATCAAGGAGGACAATTTCATAACAAGAGAGTAACACGTTGCTAAAACACCAACTGCCACTCTGGCCTGTATTTAAGATTTTGGGGACATTCCTCATTAACAATATGAACAACATCTAACTGTTATATTGAAATCATACAGATAAATTTAAATAACTCCATAAAATGAGATTAACACCTTAGTTTTGCTACACAAATGAAAGCCAAAATACAATAAACTTTTAACCCAGAGATTTAGGATTGAAACTAAAGTTCTGCTTCCACTTTATAATGATTTCCCAATATTCATATGTGAATAATTGCACCTACCTTGTATGTAACTTAATTCAGATGCATTTTGGATGCTAAGTAAATCTCCTCCTTGCCTTTGACATGAAAGATAAGCTTCCTTCCAAGAAAGAGCAGACTGTGTATTAAACTGATAGCAATTTTCAGATCCTGGATCATGCTCCCAGATATCATGACAACCATCCTCTGTTTAAAGAAAGCAGAAGGTACTTGTAACTACAATTACACAGAAACACTATGAAAGTTTCAAAAGAAAAAGTTTTGAATTTATATATTGAGGGTCTATTGATTTTTATATTGGTCATCACAAATACATGCAATGTAAGCCAACGCTGCAATGAAAACCTTTTACACAGATTAACAGCCACACGAAGGTGGAGCTGTACATCAGAGAAATGACAGAATGCTTTTAGGATGTCTATTTAGAAACCCAACGTGCCTGGCTGTAAGCAGATTCCCCACTTTCCATCGCGAGAATAATCTTCAGAAGTGGCACACCATTTCCCTCCTGCATGTGTTTCATCCTGAATGCAGTCATGATGCCACACGTCGTTATATAGAAAGGGGAACTCACAGGGTTTACCATAAGAGTTGCCATCTTTGGTATAAACTTCTGCAGGAAAAAAAGAAAAAAAGAAAATAAAGAAGTAAATACATCCCCCTTGCTTAGATGTGGAAAGTACAGCACATCAGTGTTACTGCTTGTACAGACACAGTTAACCTAAATGCATGCAAATCACACTTGTGGTCTTAAAATACCACATTTTCTTGTTACAGATAATATACAGCAATGCCAGAACTGACAGAAAAAATACATTGAGAAATATTTTCCTGTACTTTTTCTTCTGAGAAACAGCAGAAACTTGTCTCCTCCCTGGCAAGTTACAGATAATTCATCGCCCTATTGAAATCCAGGTACTTTGCAGAATCCTACAGAACGAAGACTCTTAACAATCAACATATACAGAAGAGGGAAAAGTTTTCACCACTTTTTCCAGCAAGCATGAGATTTCAGACAGAACTGGCTTCCATGGCAAGTGCACACACTACCATATCAAAGCTCACGGTCCAGCAGGCTGTGAGCTGGCAGCATGCTCTGAATTTGACTGTATAGCCTACCAGCAAAGAAAACATCCTCAAACCCTGCTAACAGGAAAATTCCCATCATGGTGAAGAGGACAGTGCCAGTTCTGAGAGAAGATGGTTGGTATTTCCTAATTAAATAGGTTTGCACTGAAATATGGGGCAGGGGGGATTTAAACCTGCTAAGAAAGCCACTCAGTAACACAACTTCTGCAGTTGAGCTGTTACTTTTTACTGAAAACCTTTAATGTTTCTCTCTACAGCACAACATTCTATTGCTTTACTGATCAATTTTTTCACATAACTAATTTCAAGAACTTATTGGCACAGACATACTCAAAAAGCCCTTAACTAATAAAAATTCTCCAAAGTGCAAACTTACTTACCATGGTAGGAAAACCAACATATATCTCTGGAGGAGTTGTTACTTTTCCACTGGTCTGTTGCATTTATGCTTGCAGTCACATAGTTATTCTTGATAGTCACTTTGTACTGAGATGCACCAACGATGGAAGCATCAGCACATCGCCACCACAGCATTAATTCTGAGTTACAATCGACCATTTTCAGCCGAGAGAGTGATTTGGTGAATATATCAAGTCCCAGGCACTGCTTGGACCCCAAGTGAAAGAGGCGATTCTGGGATACCCATTTCCATAAAGCTTCCCTTGTGTCCCTGCAGTCATCTATGACTATCACCGAGTTTTTAACTTGTATGCACTTGTTCTGTTTGTCATGGCGAATGGTAAAACCATCATTGTCTGTATAAGAAAAAACATATGGCTATGATTCAGTATCATTTTAACAGGAAGCTAATTTTTAAACGGTAATCACATTCTGAGAAATGCTTTCAGAAAAGTACCACAACTGCCGTTCTTATGTTAAACCACCTCTTTCGTAGAAGCCACATTCAGTGCATTTTCCTGCTCTTTAGTGAGTCTTAACTTCTGGGGGGAAAGAGCTCTTTCCAAGTCTTTATAAAATAAGGAGAGACAAAATGAGACTTCTAAGTCCAATTCTAGTGATAAGAATTCTTCCTCGATATTTAACATATGATGATTGCATCAGCCCCTGATTAACTTGCAGGCTTACTGGGTAAAGAAACTTGTCTTTATGCCTATCTGCAAACACAGTAACACAAACAACAGACACCATAAAATATAATTACTAATAATCTTCACTTACTAAGAACTTTCGTTAAAACTGTGTATCATTTATGATACCTAGCATGAGAGGTTCACATTTGAACCAGTTTGTGGATGCAACTGAAGTACTACTAATTAATTGGCACTACTTTGAGGAGAAAGTTTTAGAATAAGTATCCCAACAAAGACAGCACACAACAGATTAGGAGTATAATTTTTAAAATTACGTAGGGACCTAGTTTCATTTTCAGTTATGATTAGTTTCATTTTCAGTTCTGGCGTAGTTTGTGATTAAAGAGAAAAACTAAAGTTGATAAAGCATAGTATATCATTTTAACAGTATATGGCTCACCCTACTAATATAAGCTAACAACTCTGTCAGTGTAAGAACACTTCTGACAAGCAGCAATAGGTTTAAGCAAACCATGAAAAAATCCCTAAAACTACTTCTATGCCACAATGAAGATGGCTCCACAGTATAGAACTTTCACTAATCAGGCTGAAATGGACCTTGGCTGTCCCAGACCCACAAGGCTATTATTCTGCTGCTTAAATAAGGAATCTGCTGAGTAGCATTTTGTATTTAATAGTAATGCACTGTCTATGTCACATTCCTACTGCGTTTTTCTGTTATGACTTACTAATAGGTTTGGCTGAACAGGAAGGAAAATATTCAGTGATGTTATGCAGTGAATTTTACCACTACTTCCCAGTATACCCATGAATTTTCCACTGTGTAAGTGCCAAACAGTATTTAAATAGTACCTAGCTGATCTCACCATAAAGAAGAATCTGTAAGTCACCCACCCACTACAGTGAATTTTTTTAAAGTAGCACACTTCAACCAACTGTCCCTTTCAGCCTATTAACTAAGACATTTTAACAACCAAACCTGCTTTTGTGGTATCCTTTAACCCTGTGCTTTTCCAGCACTGCATCTGCTTTTACTTTTTATCCTTCCCTCATGACTTTCTTCCTTTTTTTATTTCTTGACACTTAGCCACTTCTCACGTCTTCTTTTACTTCTGCCTCTATAACCCGCATGCTGATACAGACTGGAAAGTCACTTCTTAAAATTTCCCTGGGAAAACTGCTGCTGATGTCTCACCAAATCTCTGTGCAGTAACTTACTAATAATTACTCCAGTTTAATGCTCTGGCCATGAAGTTTTAGTGACCCGTTCAGCTCCCAACCTGAGCCTGTTACTATCACAGGATACAAAAAATATGAGGGGCAACTTAGCCAAGAGCTCAACTTGTTTCCCGGAAGCTCAGACCAGGCTAACGGCTTTGACTTACAAGAAATTGCTCAACGTGAAACTTTTCCACCTGCTTCCTGTTGGGAAGGGCGAGCCTCCTCCTGTGTCTCCCTGCGCATAAAGCAGCGAGTAACAGCGGCGGCGGGGCGCGCTGCCGAGAACTGCCCGGCCTCGGCTGATTCCCGTCCCCGACTTGTCAGGCCAAAGGCCGCGGCCCAGCCCGGGGCGGCCCCGGCACCGCGGGCACCGGAACGTGGCAGCGGCGCCTTTCGCGACGCCCCAGGCCAAGCGCACGGTCTGGGAGGTAGCTCCGGGGCTTTTTTTCCTGCCTTCTTCGCTTCTCCTTCTAAGTTTCCTAGGTTGGAAACCTTCTAAGTTTCCCAGTTGGACTTTACCACCGAGAGCAGCGCCCGAAGGAGCGGCCGGGGCGGAAGGCCCGTCACACCGCCCACGACCCGCCCAGGCGCCCGACGGCGGACTCAAGGACCCTCTGCACCCGCGCCCCGCCTCCCCCTTCGGCCGGCAGGCGCCCGGCTTACCTGCGGGGTCCCGGCGGGCCGCGCAGCACAGCAGGAGCCAGGCGAGGCCGCAGGCGCGCAGGCAGCGCCCGGCGCCCTCCATCGTGCCCGTCCCCGCGGCGCGCAGGCTGCGCGGAGCGGCCGCGCTGCCCGGCCGGCCGTGCCCGAGCGCCGCGCCCGCCGCTCCCCGGCGCCGCCCCATTGGCCGCCCCGCGCGCGTCACTTGTTGCCAGGAGGAAAGCGGCCCCCGAGGTTGGGGCCGGGCGGGGCCGGCCCGGCGGGAGCGAAAGATGAAGGGAAAAGGCGGAGAGGAAGAGAGAAAAAGAGGAAAAGTAAAGGTGGGGGGGAAATAAAGGAATAAAAAAAAAAAAAAAAAAAAAAAAAGAAAGGTGGAAAACCCGAAGAAAAACTGGAAAAGCAGATCGAATGGTTATTAAAGCTAAAACTAAAAAGCAAACAAACAAAACCAAAAAACCTTAGAAGCTCAGTTGGGGGAAAAGGGGAACGCGCAAGTGCTAGAAGTGAAGAAAAGGCAAAAGGTGAATAGAATGATCTAAAATTAACAAACACACTGAAGTAAAATATTTGAAACGGTACGAATAATACACATCACGCTGCGATCCTCGATCCTCTCCGGGCGCGGGGCCGCGGGCCATGCCCGAAGCAGGGAGCGGCTGCTAAAATTGCAATTTTCCTTGCGGGGATGGGCAGGAGGGGATGGCACTGAGCGGCTGAAGTAACTGTTGGTGAGAAAAGTTTGTGGGCGGCTACAGGAAGTTACAGAAACCAAAAGTAAAAACATGTACATGGCGAGAACTAGCTGGCCTGAAGGAGGAAAAGAAAAAGAAGGGAAAACTGATAGAAACTATGTGAAATGAAATCAATTTATAGCTACATGTTTCTGATTCAATGCTTACCTGGACAGGTTGTATAGCTTAAGCTCCAGCTGTTTTAAAAAAGATTTTCAAAGTCCCAAGGGAAAAAGCTATTATTTTTCCTTTTTTTTTTTTTTTTTAATTTGACTTGGAAGAGCCATTGTTCAGGGAAAGAAATACTAAATTTGCATAGAGATGGGAAATGCAATGTGCAATCTGTTTTATATGTTTCCAGTGTGCCCATGTAGGAATGTGTACACCTGGGGACACAGGATTTGAGGGTATGCCAGGCTGGGAATTGAGTGGAAATGCAGTGAATAAAAACAGACACCTGCAAGTTAACACTTGCAAGTTAACCTGCAAATTAGCAAGTGTTCTCTCCTGCTGGAAACTTCAGAGCAACACATGGCAGCCAAGACAGGGGCTATTTGAAAAATTAGGTTCAGGAAGAGAGGAATCTGTAGACGTAGCAAAATCAAATCTGTGTTACCAGAAATAATTAATTTTCAGGAAGAGCAGAGCAAAGCTTTAAAGTCTCCACACAGACAATGGGAAGCAGAAATTCCCCACTGGTGAGCCTGATACAAAAGCAAGCTATTGAAACTAAAATTAAATATGTGGTGGGATGGTGTGTCTCTTTTAAAATAAAACAAGGAGCAGGTGTGAGCCTTGCGCTCCTATCAGTCTTTCCAAATGTGTGTTATTATTAATGTACTGACTGCCCCACATTGGGAATGGTTAGTAGTAGACTTTCACTTTAAAGCTAATAGTGTGCAGCACACATTTACTGAACAGCAATTCTGAAATTACCAGTATGCTACTTACCAAGCATATATCAGCAAATATGTGTATTAATAGAGGGGAGGTTCTCTAAGGTATCTTAACATATGTAACATATACTTTCAGATACACATTCTGATTTCAGCTCCTTTTCTGTTTATTGGTTTGTAAAATATTATCTTTGACAATGCAGACTCAAACCCTGATCCTGGCTCAAAAATTAAAGAATGCCCCAAGAACAGGAAAAATTGCAGTTTGTAATGGTGCCTCTTAGTTTCAGTTTTGAGTTCATGTGAATGTCCTATCCTTAAATTCTGATATACCTTAATGTAAGAGGAAATACAAAATGTATATCCCTGGTTAGCCCACCAACCAACAAAAAATTTTGAAAGAACATCCAGGAAAAAAGGAGATTTGATGTATGTCATGTGATAACCTATGGAACTCTAATACAGTTTTCTCTTATTGAAAAAGTGGGTTTGTATTAAATCTTATCAAAGTTGTAACAATGCCAAAGCTTATTTCTTACAGGATTTATCCTTTATTAATGAGGCTTCTGCATTTAATGTGAGTTTGTACACCAGCCATTACTCAGCATAATCAGTGAGCAGTTTCTGTATGGCAAATCACAAGCATTATACATCCCCATGAGTACCTATAGCTCACTTCAAAGCAGAGCTAATGGCTGAGCAAATTTCAACCATGCCTGTAGAGATAACCGATTAGAGAATTTCAGATACAGGAGGGCCCAACCACAGAGCTCACAGTAATGCACAGCAGCCCTTTGCTTCCAAGAAGACTCCTTTGCCTTTCCAAACAAAAAGCCTTTCAAGGTGCCAACACCATGGCTAAGAGCCTTGTATTTCTAGCAAGAGTCTTTGTTGCTTATCACCAGATTATTTTTTTGCCCTCATGCCCATATTTTTTAACAATAGCATTGCCTGTAGAAAGTGTCAACACCCGTCTATCCATAAATCTCCACTCCATCGCTGTTCTGCTCACCACATGAAATAGATGCTTTGCATGAGCAACCTTCCTCCTTTTACATTCAACATGTAATCCAGTTTTTCTGGATGAGTGCCTCCACATGTGCCAGTGAGCACAAAGGGAATGGGGGAAAAGGATTTGCTACCTTACAGCATCTCGTGAGAGTAGGAAGAGGTTCTGAAGATGGTAACTTCTGCTTTTGTCTGCTTCCTCCAGCAATGATTTTGAAACTGGGACATCTGAACAGGGATCACTAGTTAGTTATTACATTTGTAACCCTGCAAAATGTGTGCTTACAGTACCTAAGTCCTTACAGAAAAAAAATGAACCAAACCCAACCCAACAGCCACATGAAGCCTTACAAGAGTTACAGGAACAGTTATTTCCTGAGGAAGAGGACTCTGCAAGAAAGTGATGGTACCTACAAAGCAGCCAGCAGACAAAGATTTCAGTGCTACCTAGACTCTGCTGCTAAGTTTAATATTAGAACATGGCTCTGGTTTGAGTAAAGTGTCTGCTAATCATCTAAAATATCAGCCCTGGACATGTTTAAAGATAGTTTCATGGAGAAGAAAGTTGGACAATTGCAACTTTTACCATAAGTGCAGCTAGAAGCCAAATTATTCTTTTTTGACAGATACACAAGTTTAGTTTGATAGAGTTGATCCTATGCATGGCTATGAAAAAGTCACTAAAATGCAAAGGAGAGGTGACAAGCATCCAGCAACTGATTTGGAGTAAGAGAGGCTATCCAGAGAGGTCTTTGAGCAGTACCTTCAATTTAGCTTTGCATTAACTCCATCTGGATGGTCTTTTCTTCATGGACACTTACTTTATTTGCAGCCTTGTTCTTTTTTTTTAATGGATATTGAGGACTTAATTATTTTTAAACATGAAAGAATGCTTTGCTTTTAGCAAAAAAGGGAACACAAAGGAAGATAGCTTTTCTCTGTTGTTGCTCTAGATTTCCTGTTTGCAGTTGTGGTGGCTTAACCTTTTAGCACGTTATGAAACTGCCATACTGCACAGGAAATTTAAGATGGAGTCAAATGCTCTCTCAACTGAGTTTATATGTATTCCCTACATCTCTTCTACAATCTCTGTATGAATCTTCAGCACAAATTCCAAAGTTTTGAGGCTTTTATTGTGCTTGAAGGGTTTATTATTGTTAGGGACCCTTACATTTGATTCTCTTTAAGTGTCACCATTCAAAATAAATACCTAGATGTTATTATAGCATTTTAGAAATTGTTCTGTTTCTTCTACTGCATGTGGTAGATAACTTTCAGAAATAATAAAAATAATTACAGACCATTTTTCTAATATCAACCATCTTTTTTACTCAAACGTGACAGTAGCAACTTCTATACTGCTGCCTCCAGCTCTGCCCTGATGCATATTCAAACGTTCATATTCAGGCCCAATGAAATACTAGAAACAGGTTTGGGAAATAAGACAAAGAAAGGAGTGTGGACACATCCACATTGCATGTTTGCTGATAGCAAGGAATGTCTTTCTCTGGGTGTTGGTTTGGCTTTGACCCCTGCTAGGATCTCTGTGTGCTTCTGGAACAATGACAAAATAATATAAGCAGTACTTTAACATTAAGACAACTTCTTGAAATTGTAAAGTGGTAAATGATACTCTTCCGTAGCACTCTAAAAAAGGGTCTCTGGCACCTGAACATCTTAAATAGAAAGTGTGCCTTTGTTTAGTAGGTCTACTGGCAGAGTTAATATGCTCAGTCTCCTCAAAAGCTGTTCTCCCTTGTCACTGTGTCAGTGTGGGATTATTACTCAAATTATGATTATGTGAACTGGCAAATAAGATGACGTTTTGTGCCACATTACTTTGTTGCAGAAAACGTAACTTGAAGGAAAGATTTAAAAGAAAAGCAGTTATCATTTGGAAAATGGTTTTTAAGCAAATAGAAATAAATTCAGGTAGAAGAGCTTTTAATTTTAAATTTTAAAGGTGTTTGGGTTTTTTTGTTGTTGTTGTTTTGTTTTGTTCTTTAAACATGTAAAGCAGAACAATCTCCTAAAAGTGCTGGGGAAGAGCCTGTAGTTTTGAGTCTCACATGTTTTGGACGCAAAATTAATCCCTGACTCATAGCAATCTCTAAAATGACCCTGTTTGACCAGGAAGGAGCAAGTTTTCAATAAGTAGATGAGAGAATGGTTTAAAGGGCAAAATTCCAGATTGATCTGAGCTTGGGAGTACTTCTGAGATGAAAAGAGTTTGTACAGAAGCAGTGAACTCAGTGAGGGCTAAACTGCTGCGAATTAAACGTTGTGATTGATTAAGATATAAACTGAGTAGCAGCAGGAGTGGGGAACACACAGTTCTATATTCCATCAGCAAAGGTTTGGAAATTGTGCCTTTCTGAGTACATGAGAGACCAGAGAGCAAAAATAAGAATACAAATTAAAAAATAAGAAAAAACAAACAAACAAAAAAATTATTTCAAGTGGGAAATGAGCGAGGAAACAAACACCAGGACAACACATACCTCTATATCAATGCTAAACATCCAATGAATAAGTGGAGGGAAATTAAATATCTAGTCTTAGACAAGGGCAATGACATGCTACACACATGCAGGACATTTTAGTACCAGAATATAAAATATACAGAAAAGGTAGGAGTCACCTCTGCTGGTAATGGGATAACGAAATTTATTAATGAGATCTTATAGTCAGATCAAGTAAACAAAATAGGAACCCAGCAGGTGGCACAGAATGCCAGTGCACCAAAATGTCAGCTTTAAGCATATGTAGTCCTGAGTCTGCTGCTTGCCTGCCTGACCAGAAGGACAGAGACAGCATGCTGAGAATGATCAGATGGGCAAAGAGGGTGGGAAACACAACCAGCACTGTACTTCAGATAAGCTCCTTGTTGTCTGGACACTGCAGCACTGTTATGTAACACAGACTACATTAGACTCCACCAATGCTATTTCACAGAGCAGTGGGACAGGGAAGCCACAGAATAGATGCAGCCCCTCATTTAATCCTAATTTATGTGCAAAATCTTGACCTACATCTTCAGCTCATGGTTTCTGTTCCTGTGTTTACATTCAGAATTTCCAGGGGCTTGACAAAGGCCAAGCAGTCACAGCAGTTGCACCCAGTTTCAAAAGGGAGAGAGACATAGCAATGAGAAAGCTTGTGAAGAGGAAACAAAAGGCAGCTGCTAGGAACAGCAAATTCTTACCAGTGGAGCTGAACTTCCTGTAGGATGAAGAGCACAGCATCAGTGCATGCCATCTTCTAAAGTCTTGAGAACTTGAGTGTATGCCATCTACTAAAGTCTCGAGAACTGGCAAAAGGAAGTGGGCACAATAACCTCACCACAGTGTAGATTATTAGAAATCAGAAGTTTAAGTCTTGTCCAAATGCAAAACCACAGGATTGTAAACCATCATGAAAACCACAGGATTGTAAACCATCATGTTAATGGAAGTGAAGGAACAATAAAAAAGTGTGAGCGGCAACTCACAAAACAAATCCAGACTAATATTAAATAAAAGCCCACTGGTGTCTGACAAATCAAAGGGCGATTGCAGAGCAAAAAAGAGGAGAGGTCAAAATGTTTCTAGAGAAGCTAAATGATCTTCACTGGAAGAAGCCAATGATCCCCATACTTGAACCCTTCTTTTTGAGAGCCAGCAGAGACTCTTCCTGAAAGTATGCTAACTGGGAAAGGCTATAAACCAAACTAGGCAGAGTAACAAATCTGCAGACGTGAGTTTTTTAAAGGCAGTGTTGAGCACTGAGCAAGAGCCTAATGCACCTACATTTCTCTTCACACTTTCTATGTGCCTGAGGTCTGGAGAGTGGCAATGTGACACCAATTTCTAAAAAAGATTCCAGAGAGTAAATGAGGTGATATGATGGAAAATAATAAAGGCTGGCAAGCCTAACATTAGTAGCAGGCAAAGCAGTAGAAACTGCAATGCAGAATAGAATTCATGCGCACCTGCATAAACATGATCTATTTGGCAGCGCCAGTGAATCTTCTCTAAATGTAGTGTTTACCATCTAGGCCACTAGACAGGTTTTTAATGAGGTCTGCAAGCATCCAGACAAGAGTGATCTGGTTGATATGGCCCACCAGTTATTTCTTTATCTGGATAAAAGCTCCTGCTGGGTGAACAAATCAGCAGGTCCTCCTTACAAGAACATGCTTTTTGCATTTTTCTATTGATTTAAGGGCCTTTGTTGTAAGAAAATTATTTGTACCTTAGTCATTATTTCTGTGAGACTGAAATAGCTTTTGTTATTACCCACAGCTTACATGAAGCTGGGACTTGAACAAGAACTACCTGTCTGTGACTCAACACTCACACAACTTGAGATAAGTTTGTGGGTGGACAGTGCATATAAATGAGTTTGTAGGATTTCTATCTGTGCTTGACACCATGGGTGAATCAGGGAGAGACTCAGAGGGGATTGCTATCAGGCTGTCATCACTGCACAGTACAGCTGGTGAGCTGGTTTCATGTGCTTGACACAGAATGCACGAGGGAAAATGAGAAAGATGAAGATAGCACAGAGCAGCACAGATTCCTTATGACTCAGATCTGCAGTGCTGTGCACACAGACCAACCAGTAATAAACCTCTAGGCAAAACTCCAGAGTAGATTTTAAGCTATAAAGGCTTCAGGATTTAGTCACTTCAGAGATCATCTCTGTGTGTGACATATTTCTATTGTAGAGATCTTTAGTTGTGTCCAAGCTGAACCTGCTCCTGGCTTTGAAAAAACAAAGCTCACTGTCTTTCCTTTCCTGGGGTTGTCAAGGAATAATGCTGCTCTTTATGATAGTTTCTGGAAGGCATATTTACAATGCTGCATGAGTAATTCTAGTTATATTTTTAAATGTTAAAAAGAGAAAAAAGAAAAACACAGCAACACTGTATATTCAGTAAAATACCTGAACAGTACTAGTATCCCTCTTTGTGTACATGGCTTAATTCTCAATATACCCAAATAAATCACAAAATTACCAAAAAATAATACAAAATAACCAAAAACCAAACGAGAGGTTATAGTAATGAAGTGTGCGTAGATTTCTAGTTAATGATCTATTTAATTGATGCTCACCTAAATAGTTCTGTTACTTTAATGAGTGCATTTACATTTTTTGTTCTTTTTTGGAAGCAAAAATACACCCATAGTACTAAACCATCTATTTATATATATAGTCTATTAATCAGTGGCACTTCATTCTATGAAGTGTATAAGTTTCTTAAGGTTTGTTAAGAGCTGAAACAGTTTGGCCATGCAGAATAAACTGGGCTAGATCTATCATAGGCAGTATTTAAATGCCTCAGCAGGAACCTGTGGCCCACAGTTTAAGTCCCATCAGCGTGAAAAACTTTGGAAGCATCAGAAATCTCTTTATAAGAAAGAAGTGGAAGAAATACTCAGATGCTGTTGAAATGAATTAAATTACCTAAGTCAAAGAATCACAGGATCTGTAGAGATCATTTACTGCACCCTCTTCCTTAGAGCAGAGTCAACTAGAGCAGATTGCCCTGGGCTGGTTCCATTTGCATTTTGAATATCTCCATGGATAAAGACTCCACAATGTCTCTGGACATCTCTCTGATGGCTGCAATAGTAAAAAAACCCACCTTTTTTCTTTTGTTTAAAAAAAATCCTATGGATCACTTTGTGCCTATTGCATCTTGTTCCTTCACTGAATGCAATTGAGAAGAGTCTTGCTTCATCTTCTTTACTCTCCCTAACTTCAGACATTTGGATTCATTGATAAGATTTCCCTGAGGCTTCCCTCCTCCAGCTCTCTGCCACTCCTCATATGACAAGCACTTCAGTCCCATAATCATCTTTGTGGCTCTTTGCTGGATTCAGTCCAGTGAAACCATGTTTTTCCTACACTGAGGACTCCAGAACCAGATCTGGCACTCCAGATGTGTCTTAATGCCAATTAGGGAGAAATTATCACCTGCCTCAACCTACTGGAAATGCTCCTAATGCAGCCCAGGATATTGTTGCCAGCTGTGCCACAAGAACACTGCTGGCACATGTTCAAGCTGGTGTTGATCATGGCTCCCAGATACTTTCCTGTAAAGCTACTTCCAGCCAGTTGGTCTCAGCCCCTAGTAATATGTATGGTGACATTACTCAACAGGTGCAGGATTTGGCATTTCCCTTTGTTATATTCCATGAGATTCCTCTCAACTGATCCATCCAGCTTGCCGAGATCCCACTGAATGGCAGTGTAACCATCTGGTGTATCAGCCACTCCTCTCAGTGTTCAAGTGCCTGCAAATTTGCTGAGGGTGCACTTGTTCTATCAGCCAGGATCATTAATGAGGGTGTTCAACAGTATTGGCCCCAGTATCGACCTCAAGAGTACACCATTAGCGACTGGCCTCCAGCTGGATTTTGCACCACTGATTATAATCTCTTGAGCCTGGCATTTCGGCCTGTTTTCAATCTACTTCACTATCTCCTTGTCTAGTCAGCAGTTGGTTAATGAGGATACAGCCAGTGATGAAAGCCTTTCTGAAGTTAAGATGATTAACATCCTCTGCTCTCTCCTCATCCACCAAGCTACACATTTAATCACAGAAGGTTATCAGGTTGATAAGGCATAATTTTCCCCTTCATATATCCATACTGATAATTCCAAATCATCTCAATATCCTTAATATATTTTGAAATAGTTTCCAGAATGCTTTGCTCCAACACCTCTCTTGGGTATTGAGACAAGGCTGACTGGTTTGTAGTTGTCCACATCCTCCCTCTTCTCCTTGAAGCAAGATATGGCATCTGCATTGAATTTCTAGTCCTCTTCTGATCACTGTGGCCTTTCAAAGATACATGAGTCTGGCCTTGCAATGAAATCTGCCAGCTCCCTCAGCACTTGTGGATGCAGCCCATGGATCCCACGGACTTGTTTGTGTCCAGTTTGTTTAAATGTTTCTATCTACTCTACTAAGGGTAAGCCTGCATTGCTCCAGATGCTCCCACTGGTCTGAGGGCCTGGGATTTTTGAAAACAAATCTTACAGGTAATACAGACAGGTAAAGAAGGCATTGAATATCTCTGACTTGCCCACATCCTGTGTTACCACAACCCCACTCAGCAGCAGGCTCACATTTTGTATCTGGCAATACACTTGCAGAAATCCGGACAGTGTAGAGCTATTCAGCTCCTCACTATTCTCTAAACTGTCAGTGAACTGGTGGCCTAGGAAAGTTCCCAGACAGTGAAAGAGAAAATGGTATTGTCCCCTTTTTAAAACATACACAACAGCTTGAGCATATTTGTTATTAAAAACGCAAATGCAATCTCTTTATCTAAATCCACATTGCTCCACATTAATTCAATAACTACCAAGCTAAAGTAAGTGCTCAGTGTTTCCTTTTGGAGCTGATGCACTTCATTCAAACCACTGAAATATTTACTAGTGTACAAAGTGAAATTTTATATATCCTTATTCTGTTTCCCCACAAAAGAGTACTGCTACTAGTGGAGAGCAGTCTCAATCAGGATCTTATTGTGAACTGTTGAATATTTACTTATGGTATAAAGTCCAATGGCTAGACTATGTTCCCTTTACAAACCCAGCCCTTGACTTGACAACCTGAAGTCTTCAGAGAGACAGAGTGCTAAAAGTATATTGATTTTAACTTTAACTCACGCACGAATATGGAATACAATTGAGATCCTACCTTAAAAATAGGATGAACCAAACACTAACTTCAGAAGTGAATTCTTATGGTAAGAATAACCATATTTGTTAAACCTTGTATATAACCTTTACTCCCACACACTTTTAGAACCACAAGCCCTCCAGAGAGGACGTGATGGACATGGCAAATTAGGAATGAGCAAAAGGGAAGCCGAGAGTCTTGACTTTAAAAGCAAAGGTTAGTGGAGATTCCAAGTCATAGTATCTTTCATAATTCTAACAAAACAAGTTTAAACACAAGTGTTGGACGTGAAAACAAAGTATGAGCAAACACAAATAGTGCTAGAGATCACTTTGCCTTCAATTAGTTTATTTTTATAAACAATACCATAGATTTCAAAAGATTGCTAATGCTGTAATGTAACACCATAGGAACACTAATAAAAAACTCCAGGATGAGAGCCTCAAATTTTTAACCCAACACAAAACTTAAAATATTCTTAATTTATCCATTTCTTTATACCACCATTTTAGCCCTTTCCTGTTACAGCTATTAGCCTTTAGAATTTAGAACAGAAGATATTAGAAATTAGAACAGGAATTAGAATTTAGAACAGAAGTTACTTCAAGATTAGTTGGGAAAAAATGTTTGAAAATTAAATTTTACCAACAATTTTCTGACAAAATATGTGTCTGTGTGGCCTTGGAAGTAGCCTGGAAACAGTGATGGAATGAGGTACTCCACACTATTCCTGCAAGTGGGTTTCCCCCTTAGTAACAAGGTGTTAGTTTTGCAGCTTACATGGTTCTTGGCAATCTTTCTCAAAAGAATTTTGCCAAAGAATCAGGGTTTTTCTCCATTTTAAATGTGGAAAACTCAAAGCAAAAAACCAGGTGACTTGGCCAAGATGACACAATGATCTTGATGCCAGGAAACAAAGCCTGGACCTGCTCTCCAACTCCCTGCATTGGACAAATTCTTTTGCCTGTATCTGCCACCAAAAAGCACAATAGTAAAAGGCACAGTTTTCCTTTCACTTAACCCAGTTTTTTTATGAAATGGAGAAATAAAATCTAGTTTATTCAATGACTAACCTCTCATGTCATTTGGCTACTTACTAGTATTGTACCTACCCAAGCAAGAAACAACAGATAATGCCCAAAGATCCTGAATATTCCACTTGTTGGGTTTGTTTGCTTGGCTGGAGGCTTGTTCTTACTCTCACACAGGCAGGATGAAAGCAGCAGGACCCACAGCTGAAGGGATCTCATACAGCTGACAGTCAGGGTTGGGTCCCTTTTGCATTAATTCTTGTGCAAATGTGTGGATTTTCTCTCTAATCTCGAAGTGTGTGGTAACAAACTCGGACTCTCATTCGTGGTCACTCTGGGATACATGAATTTAATTAGCTTGCTGTCAAAAATACTCACTTAAGTGTTCACTTTACATAACCAGTTGCAATTTTAAATCAATCCTTGGAGGGACAGTGGGCTGTTGCAGCACTCTGGAAATATCACTCTCCATAATTACTCCAGTTCATCATTTGTAACAGCTGTCAGTACACACATTCACACACAGGTGATACCAAAGCAACTAAAGAGAGCAGCAAATAGAGAATGAACAAGTTTAGAAGGTACTTTGCTACCTACCACCTTCTCTACTGGATAGTACTTTACCTAGGCATGTAATACCACCCACAACATTAAAAAAGCAAAAAACATGCACGGTTCTGATGTTTAACTATCAAGCAGTTAAACTTTAAAAAGCTTGTCTGACTCTAAGGAATTTCTTTAACCATCTGACACCTAATGGCATCACACTGAACTATGGGGAAGAAAACAAAAATCAGTTCGGCATCCCATATGACCTGTTTGTTTTAAATAATAATGCATTCTACTACATCTATTTTGGCACTTACTTGTAACAGCCAATGTCTCTGTGCAGCAACCAAGGTGTCAAGCAGGAAAATAGCTCCAATGTTAAGAAAATTGTCAAAATTGTTCCTAATTTTTTTCATCTTTGATCTTTGGTTGTTTTGTTTTTTATACCAGGATTCCACCAGCTGCCACCCTTATTCTCTCTCTTCTGTTTCCATTTTATGCTATAATTTTAGCTAAGACTGGCACTAGTTAAACACTGAACTGCACTGAAATTTGGTATAGTGCTCATATCTAACTCTTCTTTTACTCCTAAAAACTCCTGAAATGGAACGGGAAGAAAAACCCTGTACTTTCTACACAGCCATCTCTCTGGCCAGGTTACAGAGGAAGGATTAGAGCATCGGGGGAGAATGAGATGAAAATATGTCTCAGTAGATTCTACGGTTTAAGACTATTATACTTTTTATCTTAGTTTTTGGGATTTATATTTTTTATATTTTTACATTTGGGTATCTGAATATCACAGTAGCTTCTGAATAATATTTTGTAAGGCACAGTGTGAAGTTTGTCATCGTTTTGAAAATCCCCCTTTTTCTTGCTGAAAAATTGTCAAGAGGCTGACAGCAGTCATTTTTCCCTTCCCATATGGTTTCTACCACAATAAACGTAAAACTTCCCCTCATTCCCTGTATTCATTCCATAATGTTAGATTTACTTCAGTCTCTGTTGAATCCTACTAGAGGGAGAAAAGAAGTCTAAGACTGAATTACTACCCATCTTGAGAAATCCAGTGACATATCACAAGCTGTCTCCTCCCTTCCTCCTAAAAATACAAACCACAGTGTAAAGTATTTATTTTCCAAAGAGATCTGCATTAGGTTTTATATTTTCCCAGAATGTTTGGAATGCACATTTCCAACCCAGTCTCTTCCCCAGAGGGTTAATAATTAGCAAACTGACTTCCCCAGCTGGTTTTGTTCAAAGTGCCGTCATCCTCCTGAATTCAGTCAACATCTACCAGAAACAAAGACGTCAAACAAAACATATTAGGCTTCAGTATTCTCTTGTGAAGTTTTGGCCTCCAGCCAGAAAATTTTGTTATTTTTCTGTGTAAGCTTTATTTTTCTTTCCCTGACCAGCAGTTAGTATGGATCAAAAGAATGACTGCTTAAAAATACAATCAAAAAAACAATAAACACTGGCCCTGACATAGCACTGTACACTTTTGGTTAAATTTTACATCTGTACTGGGTGTCCTCATATTTGGGAATGTGCTCCAGTGTGAGGTTTCTAGCTTTTTTCAGCATCCCATGAATGTTCCTCTGTCCCCAGAGGGAGACAGAAAACCTCCAAGCTGTGTTAGAGCTCTGTTTAAGAACCTTTTCCAGAAAGACCGAAAAATGTCCACATCTGAAATAATTTTCTTGATTTAGCTGTTGCTATCTAAATGAATTAAATGTATCAAATTTTACAAAGGAAATTTTTTAATGGTTTTATGATCCCGGTAGAACTGGGGTCAACCATTCCTGCCCTTTCTCATAGCTTATGGCTTTGATTTAAGCGTCATGGGCTTTGCAGTCTATCCCACAGCTCTTGAGCCAGATTTGGACACAGATCTACTTCAGCAGATCCACATGGAGCTAGGAACAGATATTTGTAAACCTGCCAAAAGCTGTCCTTTCAGTGAGTCAGACCTCAGTGCTTTGAACCAGGCAGTTGTTGTGCAGGAAGTTGATGTTTCCACTACCATGTTACACAAGAGGAAGAAAGGGGAGTTTGTGACATTGCTGCCTCCTGCATAGCAGGCAGGACTGCTGCTGCTCCCCACAGGCTGTCCCCACCTGGGCTCCAGCTCAGACTCACTGAGGCAACTGGACCACTCAAAAGTGCATCACAGAAACATCCTCAAAGTACAACCCAAGTAAAGAGATCATCAGGCATCTCATCACCTGGTCTGTGACTTCAAGGGCTAAAAACAAAACAAACAAACTGAAAAAAAAGAAGAGTGTAAAAAAAAAAACAAAAGTAAAAGAAAAAAAAGTTTTTATTTTTTGTATATATCCTTCTTTTTTTGTGCTCTTTATATAGTGATTCTGAACCTTCACATCCTTTAGCCTGGATTTGGATTTTAGGTAGCCAGGGCAAGTTGGGTGCCTGTGTCCTACTGGCTGCTGTAGTAGATGAATTGGATGATTCAGCTTCACTAACTTTGAAACAACTTCTTCTATTCAGAGGAAAAGCACAAATTTAAATGGAGGTGTTTCTCATATCCCAGTTGCATGGAATTTGTGCCCAGAGATCCTGAATTCTGACTGCTGAATACTTGTTTGGGTCAGAAAGCTGGAAGGTAGGTTTGGGCTAGAAGGCAGTGGGATGGATCATGCATCAGCAGTCCCACAAACATATACACACCCGTATTTTCAGGTCATCTTTACCTAGAGTGACCTGAAAGAGGCATCCAGCAGTGCTGTGAATCAAATCCCCAGCAGCTGTGGTAGATCGATTTGTTTATTTCTAGATCACAGTTATTGAATGTAACAGTGCACACTGACCTCACCACTTGCATTGGCTGTTTGTTGTCAGCCCAGCTATCCCCACAGTTACCTATCAAGTATTTCCTGCTGTGGTTCACTCACTTTTCGTTCTAGTTTTCCCAAATAGCAGGAATAAGTGCTCCCTGTTTTCTTTATACTTTTGCTTTCACCAGTGAATGGCTCTTCCTATCATCTTTCCTTCCATGAGGGTTTGCTTTGTGCTACATCAGGACAAGTGGTTGAACAACCTTTAAGAACAGCTGAGGCTTACCCAACTTCAACTTTACATTCTTTCAACCAGGCAAGATTTAAGTAAATTTACATATAAATATCAACAATGAAAAACCATATCCTCAACCCAGACTAGATTCTGGAAGGTTAGAGGGGTAGATGGTCAAGGACAAAATGAAGAAAAGAGCCCACATCAGCTTTCTTCCTTCTTTCATAACTAGACTGAGATACCCTGACATGTGGTGTGTGTGTTCCAGAGATGTCATGTCAGCGAGACAGGCACTGCAGGATCCTGCAGGGATAAAGGCTACATCAGCTGGGTTCCTGGTTATGGTGAGAGGGGAAGAGCCCCTCTGCTATCTATACAAGTATTTTAACAGATAAAGTAGCCACTATTTCTATAGGTATTCTAAATATCTGTTCTTTCCAGATGGAAATCCTCACAGAGCTGTTCTGATGCATTTCCACATTTAACTGAATGCTCATGTCTCTTAGAGTCATGATATATCCCATGTGTATAATTCCATCTTTAAGATTTGTTTTTGAAGCCATAAACAAAGTAATTAAATTTGCCCCTCAACATAATTTTCATCCCACAAGACTAACAGGGCATGATATGCAGCAGCAGAAGTTTTACCTTCTTACCTTTTCAGAAATAATCCTTCTGGTATTCTTGAATATTAAATACCAGGAATATCATGCCTAGGTGAGATAATTGTCAGATTTCAGGTACGTAGCAGGTAAGCCTGCTAGCATGAAGAGTAACTTACCAAAAGGAACGAATACAAAGCAGATTTGGATTGGGTTCATAACAAATGAAGCCTTACATGACTTAGAATATTCTTTTACTTTATATTAAAAGTCTGTGTACTTTGCTCATTAGCAATGTCCAATGTTAGGGATTCTACTTGCATGCCTCAATGAACCTGGAAGCATCAAGCTCTGAGATGCTATCCCAACTCCAGTGTCAGTGAAGCAACACAGCCCAAAGCTGCTGATGAGGTGGAGTCCGTCTGTTCTCAGCTCTGAGGGGGCTTTCCAGGGGCTTCTCATCTACAATGCACATAAGCTTTATGGCAGAAACAATTGGCAAAGCCGATTTAATCAGGTTATGGCTGGGATCAAAGGCCTGAGATCACGCTTTAGAACAAATGACCTAAATAAATAGCTGCAGAAGAGGAAAGTATTTGATGGGGTAATTTTCAGTGTTCAGTTAAAAAAAAATAGAAAAGGAATTTTTTTTTGTACAAAATAAATGGAAACTTAATTTCTAAAGATGAGCATCTATCTATAAAAATCTGAAAAGATACAGGGATGCTATTGTTCTCCCATGTTTTCTGAGACACTGACCCAGCTATTGCTTTCTCCTGGTCCACCCAGTGCTGGTAGATGGCTTTCATGTACCCAGTGCAAACCACAAATGCTGCTGCCATCTACCTCTGTTTGTAGCAGGCTGTTAGTTTTGTGCTTTTCTGTACATGGTTCAGAAAGACACATTTCCCTATTCTCCCTTGCTAGCTAGAGGAACTTTTGGCCCACTCTGCAGTTCAAGGTTTATTTTTTATCTACAAGTTTAGCTGAGGTGCTCACTAAAAGAAAATATTTTTAAGCATCTTTTTCTGAGAACCACAGTGGAAATTTTGTCTTTAGGCTGAGGTTAAGCAAAAAGTAGGTTAAGGTAGGAGAAGTATTTTTGCTGCTTCCTAGCTGTGCACTTTTGGGAACAATTGCAGTTGAGAATCACTTCCATAGTTATAAATTACCATGGTATTACTCATAAGTACTGGAGGCTGGGTCTAGTACACTTCCTTAGACAAATGCAGTTGCTTCATCACAGGAGGGCTGGGAAAGTCTTGGAAAAGCTGCAGTGTAAGGAAATAAGATTATAAGAACTAAGGCTTTGAAGTGAGGCTTTATTACAAAATTATCCTCAGTGTCCTTTTTTTAAGGTTAAGTTTCTAAGATCTAAATCCAAATAATGGTCATCCTGCATATATAATGGATATAGGAAGATAGATATCAGGAACTCTCATGCTTTGGGCAAGCTAGAGAATAAACTGGGAGAAGGAGAAATTAAATCTGCTTTCAACAGTGCGTTAGAATGATTATTATGCAGTCATTTCTACGTCTTAATTTTTCATTTCCCATAAAAATTAGTAAGCAAATGCCTGCGCTGTTACAGTCAAGAAATAAAATATTAAATCCAGAGAGACACATAGCTGAAGCATTTTCAGTGAATTGCCTTTCCATGAAAGGCACCATAATCAAAACAAACCAAATAGATATGCTTACTTATTACTTGGGAACCTGAGTGGATTTTCACTTGACTCACCATAGAAATGAAAATCTCACACACCAATGTAAGGACTTGCATCATCCCTTTCCAAGCACTTCAATGTATCCCACTGAAGTAGTTGAGAAGGAACATTGAGGCTTGCAAAGCTGTCCAAACACAGTTCTGTAACGTTGTGGCCAGGGCTCAGAACCCACACTGGTATTTGCTGTCGTGTGACTTGGGAGTTTTGCTGCTTGTTTAACTAAACTTCTAAAGGATCCAGAGCAGATCCCTGTGGTATTTTCTCCTGCACAGCTCGTTTTGTCAGCTCTGTGTGTACCACTACCATCTACTGGCCAAACCGAGACTGGCTGTGCTTCCAAGCGCCGCGGGCTTCCGTAATTCATTCCATGTCAGAACAGCAAGGACGCCTGCGGGTTTGCTCCCGATGGTTACTCACACATCTGCATCAGGGCTGCACCAGAGTGTAAGATATCACTGCTGGCCTGCAGGGGTTTAAAACCAGCATTCTACCAGCTGCCAAAGGAAATATTATAATACTATTATAGCTCAAGCAGAGGCCTCTCTTTTTTGGGGGAGTTGGTTTTTTGTTTGTTTGGGGGGGTTTATTGTTGGGGTTTTTTTTCGTTGTGGTTTTTTTTTTGAGCTGAGGATTTAGAGCCCAGTCGCTGAATGTGTGCAGTTTAGCTTTTAACCAAGTAAATGCCCTGGAGGAAGTATATGCCATGGTTTTCATTACAGTGGGTTTATTATTACAAGAGACTGAGATACCTGTTACTACACTGAGGGAGGGGTAATACCATTTAATAAAAAGGCAGAGGGTTAAATTAAATGCGAATTTGTGCAATGAAAAAGAGGTGGTCAAGTGTCACAGAGCATGCAAACCCCTATTTTTTCCCCTATGGTCTCTCTAGACTGAACAGCAGAGATTTCAAACAGCCCATGGCTCCCTCATCATGCCCCAGCTGCACAAGTGTGTGTGTGCAAAGGTAGCAGAGGCAGGAGAGCAGGAGGAGGGTCCCTGCACAAGGAAGGGCAGTGCCCAGGGGAGGCACAGGCAGAAAGGACTTTGCTGAGGAGTCATGCTGCCCACTTAAAACCTTGTGCCACAACAACCCTTTACTGTGTCTGGTCATGCTGGATATCTCCAGCATACAAACATTCTCATCACAGACTTGTGTCCACCTGGGACGTGGCAGTTGCATTGAACATCTCCTCAGAGACATGCTGTAAGGATTGTTAAAGGGACAAGGAGGTAAATTTTCTCCTGGAATGGCATCTGCAAAGACAAGCAGATGGAGTTTTGACAAGCCCCAACATCTGGCAGACAAAGTTTGTCACATTGACCTGAATGTACTTGTCTCTGGTGGGGATACCCTTCCATCCCCCGAGAAAGATGTGGTATGAAAAGATTTAACACTTCTCTTTGGGTAAGAACATTGAAAGAAGTTAACATGGTAAAACCCCACAACATTCACTTGCCTATTCAGGCCCTCTTGAAGCCAGTCCTTGGACACACAAAGCATGTTGGTGCTATCCATGGAAGCTGCTGTGCTGCAGTCCATATATCTCTACCTCATTTGTGGCACATACAATAGACTCCCACACAACACACCCTCCACAATTCAGCAGGAAAATTCCTCCAGCCATTCACTCATCCCTGGAGGCCTCATGTCACTACTGCAGGGCATAAGAAGTAGGCTGGGAGAATATCTGTAAATTAATGCCATGATTCCATCCACCATTCTTACTGTTGGTGCTCTGGCTCCCACCTCCTTACAGTATCTTTTGCACACACGTTTTGGGGCATCCTCACCCATGCCCTGGGAAATGCTCAGACCACCCAGAGACCGTGTGCTGTGCCCGGGTCCAGTCCAGTCACACAGCCTGAGAGGAGGCTGGAGCCAGCTGTTCTCACACAGGATGAGCCAGTGCAAGGCCTGGGCGCTGCTCTTAGGAGACACTAAAGCCACTCCTCTTAGTAAAGCTGGGTAAAGATTCAAGAAAAATTACAGCATGGACAACTATTAGTCACGCTTTAATTTTCCAGTTGAAATAATACAGTGAATCTCACTACCAATGTCATCAATAAAAACACAGTCACCACATACTCTGATCAGGGACAGTATAGGAGACCTCTGATTAAGGGAAAAAAATTGAAAGCCATTGATAACAAAATCCAGAAGGAAGACTAGAAAGCAATCATCGATTACATTCTTGAGTTAATAATATCTGCAGTTATAAAAAGTTAAATGATGAAAGATTTAAAAATAAATATCTAAGGGTCTGTTCCTTCAAAACCATTTCAAAGTAGGAAGAAAACACTGCTTGAAATTTTTGTTCTCATCTTCATCAATGTTAATCAACAATCATTATTTTGAGGTTAAGTTTATTGATTATGCCATTACCCTTCAGATATATTTTAAGGAATTAAACATACCTCAAGGAAAATGGATAAAACATCTATGTCAAGTTTTGTGGAAAAAATACTACTTCATTAACCACATGAATCTGACCAGAGTCTGTATAACTGTCAACAGCATTGTAGCCCAATAAATACATGTCCTCAGAGATGACACAGCTTACTCTTGCAAACAAAAACCACCCTGCAAGCCACTCTGCTTGCTCTACTTTAAGAAGGCAGCTTTTACACAGTTCTCAGTGAATGTGATGAAGGGGGTTTGTTGGTTTAAATTCCTCCAGTTGTAGTTTGAATAGGTGAAACAGTCATGGGGAAAGAAGAGGTCATAAGGAGTTTTTTTTCTTTTCTTTTGGTGGTAAAAAGCTATCACAGTTCATACATATAAACAGCAGATTATCTGGCAATTGTACTCAAAAGTTACAGTCCACAAACTCTAATAGTGGACTGCAAATAAAAACAGTCCAATAGATAAATCTAGAGGACTAAACCAAAACTTTAAAAATATTACTGAAGACTAATGTATGGGGTCAAACTGCTAGAAGGAATGTACACAGAAAAGCTACTTATATTTTATATGATAGAAAAAATTCAGATTAAGAATTCGTGATAGCTACAAACTTAGAAGTCACCAAAAAGAGTAAACCAGTTCTGTAAACCAGCACAGAAATATTCTATGTACAAAATAATTTTTAAAAATACCCCTACACAAAATTATGGCACGAACAGGCAATTTTTGGCCATATGAAATCTAACTAAAAGGCAGTCATACATTCCTGTGCATGTGCACAAATATTATATAAAAGCATTTCAGTTGGCCTTAGCTGCTTCCTTAAGTCTGAGGAACACACTTCCACCTCAGGGCTCTTGCAAAATTTTTAGAATGAGTCACCTTAAAACAAGGAAACTGAGAAACAGAACAACAACTGCAGCCCTTTGCAGCAGCTTTTAGAGATGGTGAAAACGACACTGAGTGCACAGTGAAATGCTAAACATTTGTTTTTCCACACTGCAATATAAAAATACAAACTAAAACCCCTGAAAAACTCCCAGGTGTTTTCAGAGAAGCTGGTGGAGGACTGGTTAGGGTGGTGGGAATCCCAAGGAGAGTAAACATTTCTGTCCTGGGCTGCTGCAACTGAGACAGCACAGAGACCTGAGCTGCTCCTTCACAACCATCAGCCTGCAGAGCAACAGATCAGCAAAATTCACCTTCTTTCTTAGCACCTTGATATGAACACTGAAAGGGAAAGCATCTGCTGCATGGGATTAGAGGATTAGTACCCTTTGGAAACAGCAATGTGGCTCCCCTTCACTTTGGAGAGCAGGGTCTCAGCAAGAATGTCCATGAATACTGCTCACAGGAACACTGTAGGTGAACAGTAAAGCCATTTGTTCCATACCTTCAGAAAGATTTATAACTGGGGTTTGTTCTTCAAACAGATATTGCCTGAAAATGTTTTTAATGAAGGTTGATGGGATTCCATGTCTGAAATAATCTAGGTGAGAGATGACTTAGCTAAATCTTTAATAGGATGCTGGATGCATCTCAAATGAATATAAGTTCAAGATGACAATGCCCATACGCCTTTATATCTCCAGACTAATTTATTTTATAACATGAACTAGGCATCACAGGCCAAACTACCAAGACTCTGGCAGTCTCAAGTCAAGAGTGACTTCATCTCCCTGAAAGCTTGGAAATCAATGTGACAAGAATCTATTGTCTGAAAAATAACTTCATTTTGCAGAAAAAAATAACTGTTCATTTTGCTAGAGAAAAAGAAGCCATCCCCATAATCCTTGGAATATATTTCAGAGCTCCTAAATTCAAGGCCAAATTTTAATGCCGGCTCATAAGCAGGTTCTGCAAAGTATAAAAAGAAAACACAAAGGCCCAAACATTCCCAAAGGAAAAAGTTGCATGAAAATGCCCACTGCTCTGGCACCTCAAACATGACTGCTCCAAGTGAGTAGTTGGAGGTTTGTGGTCTGTGAGTGTTTTCAATTCCTGGCTTGTCCCAGAGAGGAAATTTTCTCCATGGCTCTGCCTTGCTTCCTCACCTCATCCTGCCACAAAGCAAAAGCTCTCCAGGATAGGGTGCTCCTCCAGCATTGATATTGATGGCCATGAGGGTTTCTCAGGACATGGGAACTCTGAGGGACTCCCGAGAATGAGAAAACCATTGTAGGTTGTGAAATTTCACACAGAAGACAAGACCACTTGCTACTTCTGATCAATTAATTGTTCTCACTTTTCTCAAAGTCAGAAATGAGGATGCTTTCTTCGAAAGCAGTACTATCAGCATTAATCTGTGGCAAATAGGCATTTCTGACCCACAGTATCCTGCGGAAGAGTTGGTTATTCTCTTTGTGCAGGCACCACAGGAAAAGGGAAATGGCAGCCAACATCACCAATGTCACCAGAACAGCCAGAGCTACAAGGCCACTGTATGATGCTGAAAGGGAAGAACAGATATTGTTATTAAGCAAATACAGCTACAATTATAATTTGAAATATAAACATATAGCTCTTTAAAGGAAAACATTACTACTCCTTATATGTGACATATTTCAAATTACAGGTTTAACAGTGAAAAATATTATCTCACAAAATATCAGCTCAAAATGTGTATTATTCCTTATTAAAAAAACTACAGTTTACCTTTTCCAGAGGATTCTGTTGTATCAGTACCTGAAATAAAATCCAGAACAGTCACAAAATTACCCACAGAAGTTATTATGTATATTCATTTAAAAATGGATACTGAGAAGACAATCTACCTAAAACCAACAAGAATAGGCTGTTCTTTGTTTAATTAGACTCATGTCAATGTTATTCCAACTGGCCAAGTTAAACATAACCTAGTATGCAATTTAAAATCCCTTTAATTTGGTGGAATATATTAATTGGCATTTGTGCAAGGATGAGCAGCAGTATTACTCACTTTTAAAGTACAAATTAACACTGGTTAGTGGGTCCAGCAGTGGCTGAAGGATTTTGTGTGGGCTCACAGCTGCCCTGTGACCTGCCCTCCCTGGGGGCTGTGCAGGTCACCCTGATGCACAGGAATGTTCCTGCAGCTGGCAGTGGCTGCCTGGGCTCCCCAAACAGAGGTGACCCCCCCGTCTGGGGCTTTCAGAGGGCCTTTTTTTCTCCCCAGTGCCAAGGAAGAGAATTAATTAAAGGAAAATTGACACCAAGTAAGCAAGCAACATGGAACAAGTAAAATAATGACTGTAAGGACAGAATTGCCTTATTTTACGGAAGCACATACCTGCATCCATTTTACATACAAAACCCCTTTTTTCTCTGCATGGAGATAACTGCCAGACTCCATCTGTGGTCCTCAAGCTGATGCAGAAATTCCCTTTGAGATGATCAAATTCAGGCTCTCTGATGCCCCAGTTAGAGTAATTTAAAGGAGAACCATCAAACCAGGAGACTGTCTCATCTATGGGCAGAAGTTGAAAATTATTAAAAAATAGAACAGTATTTTGAGAAATATTTCTGTTTCAGTTAGATTTACCCTCACATGAAAAATACGGTATTACAGAATACCAGGATTTTGTCTGTTTGGCCACTGTATTACTTTTTTATTTCTTGAAGGATTTAAAAATATCCTATGTAGTTAACACAGAAGGCAGTCTGTAGTGTGTCTTTAAGAAGGAAAAAAGGCATTTACATGCATGTACGCATATTGAGTATTCAGAATACTTTTAACTATTGCAGAAAGCCTCACTGATTTTACAACATCATAAACAGGCACAAATTAGTGAACAAAATCTCAAAAGACAAAAGTGTTTTGAAAAATGGTTATTGGAAATGGTTTTTGGAAAAGAATCAAAACCCAAACCAGATTCGTACATGCAGTTCTATTCTTCCCCAAACTTACTATCTGTAACAAGCAGAATGTTCAACCAAACCGTTTGTACAGCATAACCAAAACTGTGTAATTCTTCCAAAATGAAGGCATTTTCATCTTCATCTTGAATAGTCAGAAGATTTGATCCTTCAAATTAAACACAGAACAAATTTTCAAGCAATCCATGCCATAAAAATGAAACATTGTATTTCAAAAGGTTAACATCATGATTCTTAAATTAAGGGCTTGTAAAGCCTAGTTACACATTTTAAGTTCTTAAATTTGTAATTAATGTGAAAATGCCCAAGCAAATACAAAACTGTTCTCACATGACTTTAAAACAAATTTGAAGGAAAAATGTTCATGTTATGTTTTACTAGAGAAACCAGTATTTTCACACAGAAAGGATCATTTTTTTAATGCATGGTGCCTCCAACTTCATAGTTGGCTTATGAGTTCCACTATCATTATCTTGAAACAGAGAAAACATATGCCATGATTTCAGTCATTTCAGAAAATAAATATTGATTTAAGATATCACAATGACATTTGGTAGCTACAAAATAATCATTTACCTTGATTTTTGCAGACCTCATATGCTGTATCAAAACTCATGCCCTGCAGAACTGTGGAAAAGCTGTAGCAACTGTTTTTGAATTTGATCCAGGGTACAGTTTTTTCTGAACATAAGCCTTTATAGGCATTGAGTTTCTTTTCTGTGAAGTAACAGCACAGCTTTATTGGCACAACAAAATACACATTAATATAACATTCCACACACTGTTTTGGAGTAATGCTAATAAGCATGTTATTGTGTTATGCCTCTATTTTTTCAAAGTGAAAATCTAGCACTTGCATATATTTGTATTAAATGAGTACAGTTGGTTTTATTTATGATCAAAAATCTTGCTGGATTACAACAGCAGGATCAGGACAATCTAACTGATAGTGATGTGCAGAGGAGGTCACGAGCTACCCAGGGGCCCAGGTGATCAACACCATTCAACGGGGAATATTTGAAGAACTGGATGCTGCCACAAGACCCTGCAGTCTGGCATTGAATGGAGTTACACACCTGAATTCTGGATTTAACTGAACCCCAGGTGATTGACAGAGCATTGCAGGAAACACAGCGTATTTTAGGATACAGAAAAATATTTTTACCTTCACTAAAAAAATTGCACAATATTTGATGTGCTCATCAGTGAAGACAGGATTAGCTTTTCACTTTGCTAAAAATGCTTCCCTTCACCCAACCCACAGTTAATTGCAGCAAACTGGATTTATTTCCCTTCAAGCTAGGTCATTAGCAATACTCATTTTTCACAGATAATATAGTGTTCACTGAAGAGATAGAGTAAGTAATTTTCCTGTTTCTTTTCTATTATAAAAGTTCTCTTTCCATTCTCCTACAGATTAGACCTGATGGCCAATATTTTATTGGAAAAAAATGGTTTCACAAATAGGAAATACAGAGAAATATACTTCCGTTTTAAGTAAAAGTCAGTCTTGCTTAACATTACCTAACCTCTAACCAATTAACCTCTTTTCACATATTTCCACTGTCAGTACACACATTTGCAGATGCAATTTAATATATAAACCTTGACTGACTTACTGGGTGGCACATGGCAAACTGCTCCTTGCAGAAATTGTTCACAATTTGCACTTTTCCAGTGCCCGGAGGTATCCATGTAAACACAGCTGCCAAAGGCCTGGGACTTGTCATCTTCCCAGAAGGTGAACAAAGACCTGGTCCCATCTGACCATTCAAAGTTAAGCCCATTCTGCAAAACAAATTTCAGGCTATCTTTCTGATATACTTTAGCACCACACAAGTTACTCTTCTTTTGGTGGCATCCTCACCAAGTATTACAGAATGTCTTAATTCTCTAAAGGCCCAGCAAGGATCAATAAAAGGCAGAGCCAAGATCCTCCCAACTCACTTTTGGGAGATTGGAAACTATATCTAATTTTCTGTTTTCAGTAAGCAGTTATTTGGGCCATTGGGCTACTACAAATAAAACAATGAAATTTCAATGTCAGCATTACAAGAGATCTTTTTTCCCTATGTTTTTAAAAGTTTTCTATGGCTTTTAGTTTTCAGTAGTCATTGTACCAAACTGGCTCTCACTGAACTTACACATTACGTTTAAAAAAAAAAAAAAGAAAGTTTAAGGCTCAAATTTTCCAGGGTTTCCTCTCCAGATGCAAACTTTCTGTGACTTCAAATCAATGGCACAGTGCACTAGCTTGTTACTGGGAAATCTCCTTGGCAGCATCACATTATCACATTGAGAGGCAGGGACTCTGCTACGTACGTCGGAAGTGAAGAGCCCGATCCAGTGGTTGTATCCCAGGCGATTGATGATGACTGTGAGGAAAGCCTGGTGGTACTGGTCTGTAATGCTCACCAGCTCTGCACTGTTTGCCATGCAGGCTTGTAAAGCTGAAGACCATGTAAAATTCCCACTTATTAGTTTATACATTCTGTTTCCATATTCTAAAGTGTCTGGCACAGGATACATATCAGATGCATTGATAACATGTCTGGATACGTCTGTTATAAACAGAAATAAAGAACTTATTTTTAAAACAGGCAACTTGATCACAGCTGAGCAGCTCCTAAAAAAATCAGAACTATCATTACAAACAAATAAAAAAATTACAAACTCCTTGGTTTTACGAAGGCACTTTTTAGAAAAGAAAAAGACAGTGACTACTAGAATAGTATCTGAACTTCTACCACAAAACTCATTACATAACTGGCTGAGTTTAATGTGTTAAAAAAAACCCCAAACCTGAATGAGCTTAGTTCCACTGACTGCACCTTTGGAGGTCAGTAAGAAATCACCTGCATATCTGGGCATATCCCAAATGTCCAGTAGTTGTGGGCTGCAGAGCGTTTTTACCCCAGATATGTCACATGTAAATTAGATTACCTCTTTTTTGAGTTATTATTATTAATAATTTCCACAATCAGCTTAAATCATAAGCCCTGGCCTCAAATAAGTGATACAGCCATTAGGTAACAAAGTGCATGCTTGGGAGCTTCTCAAGCTCATCTTTAACATCCATAAGCCAATGTAGGAAGACAACAGTGTGACACTTAAACAGAAATCCTCTCTGCATGGAGACTTAAATCTGTTTTTGCTGATGAACTAACACAGCAATGTCCAAAATTGTAAAAGGAAGAAGCAAGGCTCTTAGCTTTATGAAAGTCAGAGAGAGTCTCCCATGATGAAAAAAACCCCAGAAGACAGAGACCATCTCACCCCAGCCCAGTCTGTGATGCTGCTTCACTCACTCTCTTAGAGGAGGGAAATGCCTTTGCTAATGTGTGTCAATGCTTCCGGTGTACTTCAAAAAATGATGCAGTTTTGATCCTGTTTATCAGTTTGGATTAATTACTTCTCACTGTAAAGCTTTTGTGTGATTACAAAACGAAGTGGTTGCTTTGCTACAAGGTAGCAAAGAGCTTTTTAGGCTTGGTTCCATTTATGACTAATACAGGAGGAAGAGTTAAAAACATTTTAAAATAGTAAATGAATTTATTACTAGTCATTCACAAACCATTTCAAATTAGAACTTTCTAAGCAAGAAAAAGTTCTGCCCTTGAGCTAACTGAAGCACCCTGCTCTGTTACAGCTTTCAGTATGTGTCACTGCTTAAAAAAAGACCGAAAATGCTGTAAATCACTGACACGCTGAGAGATCAGAACTCAGTTTAAAACCCCTGCTGCTTTCTGTCATTTTAGTCTCCTTCAGAAAATAATTCAAAAAAGGAGAAATGGAATGCAGGCAGAATAGCAGAAGCAAAGCACCAGCTCATCTTTCCAGGAACTGACACATTTATTTGGACACTTCAGCAAATTTAGCAGTTCCCTACTGCCAGCAAGAGGCTGTCTCACTACTCCTTTCCTTGCTTCTCTACTCTTCCTGCTGCAAATTCCTTGGTCTGGTGTTCGCCTGACCCTGAACAAAGCTGACACAGCCTGTAAAAAGCTGCAGAAAATAACATTAATTAGATGAAAATAAATAAATAAAGCGGGAGACAAAAAAAAAAAAATACAGGAAAGTTTTCTGCTGAACTATCAACCTGAACTACCTGATCGTTTGGCATAGTGCCATGGGTGTCCCACTGGGGAGGCAGGATGGTCCATTTAACCCAGGAACACTGTGCTGCCCATGGGGCAGTGCCAAGCTCAGTAGAGCCAGGCCCATGGGCCACTCAGATTCACCTCCCTGCTGAGAAAACCTCCAATTGTAACAAATAGAGTTTAAGTCTTGTGAATTCTTTTAGCTTTAACCAACAGTGCTAACATGTGCAAGTGGTCATCTTGAAGACTGTGGGTCTAAGCAACGCTGATACCAAGGTGTAACTTGAGCTGCCCACATCACTGGGATTCATTCCAAAAAAGGAAACATTTTTGGAGGGCTATGACCAAAAAAAGGTAATTAGACGAATGGGATGTTCCTGAAATGGCCACCAGAGACCATCAAAAGATCCCTACTCCAATGTAAAGAAGCTCCAAGAAGTGATTTAAATATGCAAATGACTTCACGGGAACGTTTAGCATATATGCATGAGTTTGGGGAATGTAATGAATATGTATAAATTTCACAGATTTCAACTATTCTGTTGGCTGGCTGCAGGGCATGGAATAGGAAGAGATACTCCCTGCAGGCCTGGCACCGAAATAAAGTAATGAAACTTTCTAATACTGAAATTACAGTGTTGGAGAGTTTTATTCCTGACTTTGAGTGACACAGCTGGGAAATCCTGAACACCCACTGCAGCCCAAATCCTCGTCAGAATCCTGGCCACCATAAGGCTTTTCCTTCCTGCCTTTGCACACCTTCTCCATCTGTCTCAAGCAGCAGCAAGGGGTTAAAATACAAATGTTTGGGATGTAACTGAAACAAACCAGCAGGAAAGCGCATTTATTTATTTTTTCTGCACTGTGTACAGGATCACTCCAGCTCTTTCTGCAACTGCAGTTCCCAATAAATGATGGAAAATCCAGCTATGCTTTGTTTGAGTCCCAGGTAAGCACTGCCCAAAGCTTGGACTCATTCTCCTTCCCAGCTGGCCGTGCAGGCAGCAGCAGCAGAGTGTTGTCTCTTTACTTTAGGGTTAAATTTAGGGGTGATAATGTAACATAGAGCTGAGCCATACAGAACCATCCCCGCAGTAAAGGCAGCTGCCAAGGAGAGTCCTTGCAGCCCTCCCTGTGCCGCTGGTCTGTGTGGCTGCCCGGGCACGGCTCCAGCCCAGGGCCAGCACTGGCACGGGCTTGGGGAAACACCATGAACCGAGCTCCTCACAAACACTCCCTGCTTCTGGCAAGGGAACTTCGTGGTACCAGAATTACAGAAGTGTGGCACCAGACAAGAGAAGTCAAGTAAGATCCACGCTGCTCAGAATAATACATTGTCTAGAGACTCTTGTGATCTAACATTGCAAGTTACTAAATCATATTTTCATCACAATCACCCTCAGTTTAGCCTTTTGTAATTTCATGTGCCTACTCTGCAGCCATGAGTGAAAATATGAAATTTCATCTCTATTTCTAATTCAAAGATGCACTACAGAATGCTCAAAGTTACGAGGAAAACTTAAGAACAGAATAATTTTATTTTTAGCAATTATTTCTACATCCCAACTACTGATTTATTACATAGTGTAAAGCTAGCCTGCCTAAACAGCAAGCTGTCTTAGAAATCTTTTATGTTCCTTGTTTTAGAGACACTTATAAAAAGCTGCTTCTAGATAAAAACAAAGTAAGGCAAATCCCATATTGTAAGAAAAGAGAACAGTAGCAAAGCAAGACAAAACCTTACCCTGAGTCTTTTGGCAGACAAACCCATAATTTTTCTGACAGTTTTCTAAGTACCATTTTCCCGTAAAATAAAAATTAGGGTTATTTGATACCAGTGTACACAGTGGAAGTTGATCTTGAATGCTAAAATGCTCTCTCTGCAATCAACACAGAACCTTATATTAATTTAAAAATACAGTGTGTAAAACAATGCATAATTATTACATCAAATTTAGGAGAATCATTATCTCAAAGTTGCTAAAACAAACATTTAAGTAGAACAATGAACAGTCACATAAATACAATTTGAAACAATAGCCTCACAATTAAAAAGTCACAAGCTTCCAGTGAACAAACCAAAATGTCCCCAATTGGGACCAACATGTTGTAAAACAATGTATTAAAATAGGAAATTCATAATCTTGTTCCTAAACTTCGCTCAGACCAAGCATCTAATACTAACTACTTGATTCTAAATTTGCTGCTTAAAACCAGCTCCAATAGAATGTGGGTAGAGCCACAAATTATGTAAATGCCTGTCTTGATGGTGCCTTCTAGTTATGCCTGTAAATCTCTGCCCACAGTTCTTTGAAGTTGCAAAAATTAAGAGCAGCTTAAGCTGCTGTAACAACTTTGGCCCTGTCTTATGGAAGTCATGATTTTTGTGCATAAAACCAACTTCTCACTGTCACAACCCCCCTGAAAATACTCACATCCACTACTTCAACGGGCGACCAGTTGGAATACATTTGAGGATTTTCATTCAATTGTTTTTCATAATCATCACTCTGGAAACCTATCCAAACACTAGTTTTCCACCCATATAGATTCATTGTTATGAAAGCTAAAAAAATGAAACAGAAACAAAATAAAATAAACCAGTAAGCATTTAGGGATAGATGAGGTGTCTTGCAACACTCTAAAGCACTGAGCAAATTAATTTCCAATCAATGATGTTACATAGTTACTAGAAAATAAGAATGAGTGGCATTTCAGTACCCTCTAACTAAAAATTCCGTTAAATTGATTAATTTCAATCGGGTTAGGATCTAGTCTATTAGCTAATAATACCAGTCCAACCACAACACAATCCAATTGAAGAAGCTTTCTACAGGATTTTTATGAATAGGGTTCATAAATATTTCCAAATTTGCTAGCATTTATTTCTCTGACAGTTCCAGCCTGGTGCTATACTATAGATAAGATTTTAAGTACTACTAAAAGATAAAAATGAGGTAATAAGGTAAACATTTTAAATTGCAAAATTTTAAATGGCTATTCCAGTTTTGGGAGTATTTTTTAAGTGTGTGGTAAGCACAAAAGAATTTGCAATTATTCCTTAAAATGTTCCTGTCATGTATCTCAGTGAACCTTTACATTTTGGCAAATTGAGAAGGAGAAACATGAATGTGTTTAAAGCAGTGGAACCATGGGTAAGAGCTGAACAATCTTCTTTCCTAAATCTGTATCCAAGATCAAACTTTACTACAGCATCCTAATGAAGATGATGTTTTATTTATTTAACAGTATTTTCACTCTACCTTGCTCCAGTTCATCTTCCAGGACAGCAAGTGACCCATCATAGTTACTGCAGAATTCTTGTGCAGAGTACCAGTTTCTCAGATGTTCTGGATCCTTTGGAATTTGTATTAAAAAGCACTGTTTCAAAAAACAAAACCAAAGAAACAAACTTGCTTTGTTTGATTTCCTCCAGTCATTTATCAATCACTGAGGGATCACTAAAACATTTCATGTGCTGTTACTGAATGTTAAATATTTCACTGGTTTCTGTCCTGCTATGGACATCTCCAGCATGCTCAGTGTTAGTTTTCAGCTGTGATCTGGATTGCATTCAAATCAGTTTTTTCAAGGCAAACAACTGAGGTTAATTTTATCCTTGCAGTCACTGCAGTGAGCACTGGGCTAAATTCAGCCACCTCAATGCACGTTGCTATTAAGGAACTTAGGCATTTAAGAGAAGACAGATGAAATACTTACCTTTTGACCCTCAATTGCAAATAGACTTTGGCTTATAATTATCTTTAATGAAGTCCATTTGAAACAGCATGTTTCAGAGGACAGCAGCAATTAGGGATTCATTTAAGACATCAAGGGGTTAGAGACCTCTTTTGAGATCATAAAAGACACTTGGAATTGTAATATGTGAAAAAGAGAGGCTCTTTATGCCAAAAATACAGGCTTTTCATGGCAAAGGAACAAATACAATTGAATGGCTTTTGCATATATATATGAGTATTTCCTGAAACTAAAGTAAAATTTTTAACACCTTGTTAAGATAACTTCTTAAAGTGTGGGCAGCTACTTAACAGCAATAAATCTTGGTGTCACCATGTCAGTGATTATAAACCTAAGGGCCCTGTTTTCAAAGAGCAAGAAAATCTTCAAATATTAAGCAATTCTTAAGTACAATTTCTGTCCTACATATGGAATGCATTTTGAACAATGAAACAGCATAAAAAAGGGTTTTACTTTGAATCCAAAATGTAACCAGCCTTTGGGACACACTCCTTGTTGGTTCGGGTCTTTTGGAATCTCTTTCTCTATCTTCTTTGGGATTTTGCGTTTGCAAACGCAGGGAAGAGAAACAGTACAATTTTCATCACCCCACAGTCCTGAGCAAAAAGAAAAATCACAGTTCAATGTTGGTTTGAGAATTGGAAAGGGTTTTTTCTTACATAGCTAAGATATTGTTTAGTGTTTGAGTAAAAAGAGATTCTGCATCAAATACATTTGGACATACTGCATTACAGTGGATCTGATGGTTCATGGGCACATACTGTTATTTCCAGTTTAATTTCATCAAGTAAAACCAATTCCTCTACACTGAGTCACATAACATATGACTATATAATCATTCATTTGAAAAATAAATTATGAAAAAAAAAGTTGCCTTCCAGATAAAATAGTTCTGCTTCCTTACATTGAAAATTTTTGGCAAGATCCAGGTGATGATAAAAAATGCTGATCTGCTTAGAAAGAAAACATACTTTTCAGGAAGCTCAACAAATTTTTGGCCAGTTGAGGGGGAAGGGCGGGCATCTCTTCCTTTTTTTCTCATACTAAATACGGCAATTGCAAACTCAAGCATTCAAAAATCATGAACCAAAACGCTGAGATTATGTGTGGAAAAAAAAGGTGGTTTTACATTTTTTCAGTTTTGACTTTCGAGGCTGGCATTACAGGACTACAGCTGCATTAATCTTTTTCAGCTTTTCTCACAAATATAAAGCTAGCTATTTTTATTTTCCTTGGAACCTGACATATTTACTTTATGATGTGACTTGCAGATCAGTAGAAAGCAGACACTGTGAGATGACAGAAATCACTAAACAAGCAGCACTGCGACTTTTTTTAATACCCTAGTAAAATATAGAACTTTGCCATAATTGAAAGGTTAGCACCAAAATTATGGCACCCAAAAATCCATCAGCAGATTGGCTATGGGATAAAAAATAAGGTAGAATCCTGAGTACTTGAAGTCCTGTGCTAAAACAGTTTAGAGATGTAGGAAAATTTGTTGCTAAGTCCATGTGTGTCATTTGGTTATGAGAAAAGTATCTGTGAACACCAGCAATGCATTAACATTATTGCTGTTCCACATAAAAGCCCAATTAAAACTGAGGTATCAATAGCACTGGAATCTTTGTATTTTGACATTAGAGAACTGTAAATATTAAAATACTTTTAAAACTACAACCTAGTGTCTGAGCATGTTAATATTTCACTATGCCTTCCTCAATCACAGAAGCAGTCATACAAATTATAACCATGGAACAGGACTTCAATATGGACTGCATTTCTCAAAAGCAATGGAAAGAAAACATAAACCCTTTGACCAACAACAGAATCAAGTTACAATTACTGTAGCAAAAGGAAATAGAAAAGAAACCTGTTTGTGATGAAATGAAGCCACATCTTTTCCCTGGTTTCTGCAGATCTCTTTCCCTCCCTTCATCCCAGTTCTGGTATGTTACCGGTGATTCATCTCTCCATCTGCACAGAAATATTAAGAATAAAGTTTCACTTTTTCCTATCCTTACCTAAAATTACACCCTCCATTAGAGGGTTCAAAAGGAGATGCAAGGGAGAAAGTAAACAACCAACCACTGTGACCAAGGTCAATATAAATGCCTTTTATAACCCTGTCAGAAGGAATAGTGCAATATGGCGAAAAATTAAGAGCAATATTATTCTGAATGATATTTACATGAGAATTGAAATTGTCTCTTGAATATCCCACTCAGTCACCAAGCTGCTTTGGCCCATCCTACTGGGACAGGGCATGCCAAGCACAACCCACAGCAGCTGTGGCATACACAAATTCTTACCGAAACTCCTCACTGAGGTTTTCTGTGTGCAATCCAATCCACCAGTGCACGTCGCTATTTGAGAGCTAGAAAAGAAATGTTTTGCCAAGTGTTTAGATGTTGTTGCCCTTCTACCAACGCATTAACAAACCCCTAAAGTCAGCCTGTGTACTCAAATAGCGTCTCCACTGGGTTCCAATGGGAAGAACACATGCTAAATCCTGCCCATGTTAATTCATGCAACTTCAGTGAGGTTATTTACTTGAGTAGAGCATGATTTAGCTCCCATCTTTCCACAGGATTGCTGATGTGTCTCATGTAACCTAGGAATTTACAGTTTTAGGAATTTACAGCCTATCTGGTCTTAGACCAGAATTTGTTTTTCCCCAATTCCTAAAATTAAACAATAGCAAATATTTCCTTTAAGCAGTAATACAGTGCTGATTCTCAATGTTTCCCAAATGCTTTCTGAACATTTACAAACTTTGAATGGTTCATACCAGAGTTTTCTAGGGATGCTTTCAAGATTGATTGCTGTTGTCATGAAAGGATGTAGACCTTTGCTTCTAAAAGGCAAAGCGTTATTGAAAAGCCATGGAAATAATGTAATGTAATGTAATATAATAATAACAGCCATGTGCTATTGCTTTGTTGAACTGATTTTAGCTATGGATCTATGGATTGGTTTCACTTCAGGGTTAGCCACTCAGTCACAGTTTGGGGGCTTTTGGAACAAGAAAAAACAAAGTTCTGAATGAGCAGGTCACTAGAGAAGCTACTTTGTATCTGTAAAACATTTATTTTTTGTCAGAAAGAACTGAAGTCCAGCCTGTGTAGTGCTTCCACACTGTCTGAGTTAGGATTTCTCCAGCTCACATCTTATACAGCAATATCAAATGAAGAAAACAGATTTCTGACAAAAGACTCTGGAATGCTCTCTGATTTGGTATTGCCTGGCCCCTGAGTTTAGTTTTCTAATTGCAGCACTCAGGCAACATATTACAGTTTTTAAAGAAATAGTGAAAAATGTGATTCCAAATTCCACACTAAGAATTTTTGACCAAGTTTTCAAATGACACATGCAAAGTCTGTTTGGACTGCTGAATATTATTTTAGTGATTGCCATACTTACTCATACTTCCAAAGGAAAACAGTTATAATCACTCAGAGACAAACGTGGCTATGCTGGGAAAGCTCAGCCAAACCCAGCAGGCTTTAAAATAGCTGTGCCTTTTGTATTCTGAGACAAATCTTCTAGGAAGTTTAAGCTGATTTCCAGTGTCTAGAGACTAAACTTTGCTTCTGCATGTAAACTTTTGAAATACTCACTAATTCTAATGATAAATCCACTTTAAAAGATCTTATGTAAGTAAACATGACTTTAGAAGCTGCATTTGATTATACATTTTAAGTGATCTTAAGCTGGAAAAATATATATATTTTTAAACTTCTATCATTTTTAAAGTCATAAATATTCAGAATTAGGTAATATAACCATATCACATCACAGTCTCTGGTAGATGTGGAAGAAGACATGACAGCATAACCAGTTCTGTTGCTGCTCATCATAAACTTTTCCTGCTATGATCTACTGGTTTAAATCTATTTCATCATGCTTTAATTACTTAAATAGGATATAAAAATTAGGTAGAATTCCCTGGAAACTGAAAGACCTCATATTAGTGCAACACAATTCTATTTATGCTTTGTGTTACACGTTAAAAGCAGAGAAGGCCTCAGTACACAGTAAGTGTGGGTCGAGAGCTTTTCTACCCAGAACTAGATGTTCTTTTAAAAATTACACTACAATATTCCTTTACATTACAGCTGTAGAATTTTTGTCCTCACTAAGGCAGATTATTTGCATAAATTTCTAAAATTTTAATTATTTTGCTTTTACTGAGAACACCTAAAAGGAAACAGACTCAGTTTCTTCGGAATGCATCTGCATGTGAAGCTATTTCTCACTTTCAAAGCTGTTTGTTACATCAGAAATGTTCTAGAAAAATTCTGCTATAAACCAGAGGAGGAAATTTAGAGGAAACTGTCTTTTTTTTCCCCCATATAAGAATCCCGAGTCACAAGGGGGTTTAATTCAGTAGACATCATACAAATTTGTGGACTCACTGGAATATTACCCACGCTGGTGTACACAGATGAAAAGGTAATCTATTTCCATGGCCATAAGCATCCTCCTCTATGGTTTCTAGATCCAGATACAATTAAGATGCAGTGAAATTGGCAAATCTTCACTCTTGGCCAGCTGTCCTCAACAGTAACATTTCAAATTATCTTTTTGGATGATCAAATCATCAAATGATGATTTTGGAACTACGGAGACCATTTCAAACACCTGCATTTGCTGCCCACATTATGCTAACAGACCCTCTGAAACATCACTCTGTAACATCCCTCTGCATTGCTACCTGACCACCAGCTGCCAAGTGACAAAAAGGGAATGGAGCAGAACTGCACTTGGATCAGGAGACATCCCAGTGGATGCAGAATCACTGGGTGCATGTGAGGAACCAGGAGAGCTCCCCCTGGCCAGAAAGGGGTGGGTGGAGAGGAAGAAATAGAGAAGGATGTACACCATACATGAAACACACCTTTCTCTTTGCCCCCAACACCCTCCCAGCTTTGGGATTGGAAGCTGGCTTTTGCTTCTCTTGGGTCTTTTGAGGCAGACTGATCAACCTGCTCACTAGTAGAGCTGATTCTGCAGATTTAAAATGTTACTGGCTTCTTAAGCTAAATAGAGTTTCAGGGAGAGACATGAGAAATGAAGACAGCAAGAACATTATTTCTAAAGTAAAATCTCTTTTGGATTCTACCTGGAATAATAGGCAGATAGATCCTCTGAAAGATACAGCAGAAAACAGCCAGTTAACACCTGAGGGTTTATTTTTTAAAAGGGGTACTTTTTCTTACCTTCCTTATTTTATTTTGAATAAAGGTTTGTTCACCAGAAGAATTTATAATTGCCAATCCACCACGAAGCCAGCCACAGACAAACTTACAGGTTTCCCATTCTGCAGGGCTGACATGGAAAAGATATTCTGCTCCTTGATAATATGACCAAGGAAGTTCTAGAAAATGAGCAAAAGAGTCAGTGGTGTGCAGGGGTAAAAAACTCATTTCAAGTCTATATTTTTTACCTTCATGGCCTGCCTGCAGCCACATGTAAGAGGACAAATACGCCACTAGGAACAGCAGGACCATATTTAACATATCAATTTGTGGTGATAAAAATGGACTATGACTTGGGGTTTTTTTCTTATACTCTATCTCCTGAGATAGATATCAAGAGAGTTGTCTTGTCCAGGCTTAACAGCAGGGCAGTTTTAATGTGATGATCAGATTATCAAACTCCTGTACTTATTACTGGCAATATTCCTTAACCCAACCAAAGCATTATCTGATGCTCTGGTGTTCCTAAACAACAATGGCAGATTTGATCTGTAACAAGAAGTTCTTACAGAGCTCTTTACTGTAATTTTTCAACTTAGAATATTTTAGTTATTTTATTTTTAACAAAGGCTCAAATTGTATTTCCAAGTTATATGGTTTCAAGGTAAAAAAAAGAAAATATTTTCATACCAGCTGTGTACCAAATTGGACTCATTGGTTTGACACCTGCAAAAAAAAATACAAAACAAAAATCATTAAGAACATTGCTATTCTTGTTCAGGGATAAGAAAAGGACTTAAATGTCGAATAAAATAAAATAATTGGCAAACTCAGTAAAAAAACATTACTATAGTTTTTATGACTAACAACTTTGAATGAGTATTTCTAACTAATTGGTAATATTACTATATGTTTTTAAATTGAATGTTCACATTAGATCCGTAAACTGGGCAACAAACAAGTGGAATAACCCATTTGGCTTTGCCATGGTTTCATGCAGAAGACCAGTGAGAACTCTAGAGGTGGCTAAAAAGGAGACTTTCAGATAATTTTTTCCCTGTCTCTACTGAATTGCAAGTAATGTGTATAACAGACAATGCATGTTAATTAACATTCTACCTTTGGGTATTTTGCATATCCATTCACGTTTTTCATTGCAGTGTGCTGGAAAGACTGTTCTGTTTACTCTGAACACACCACAGTTTCTTGAGTCATCTTCAACATACTTGTCCTCCAAAAATGAAGATACAACCTGAAAACAGCACATTCTCTTTCACTGACAACCCAAGATGAAGCATTTAAAAAACTCATCATGGAGAAAAAGGAAGCATTTAGACATGTATGTACAATAGGAACATCTAACCAAAACTAGAGGACTGCCTAAATTATGATGGTAAAACACAAATAATAGGGTCCATAGCCATGTTCTCCCAATGTCCTGTCAAACTTACACATCTTATACCAGACGACTTCTTCATAAAAATAACTAAATAGCTATGAAACCTAACAACTTTTTGATATGATTAACAGCAGCTGCCCATATCTAAAAGCCTTTGCCTTGGTTCAATGTATGCTCAGATGACTTAAAAGGTTACTGAAAAACAGAGTAAACAGATAGTTACAGGTGTTCTGTCAGACCACTGCCATGTCCCTCCAGAAAGTGCATTTCTTTTATTAAATCCAATCCAGAACTGTCTCTCTTCCGTTCTATAACAGAAACAAAGAAAATAATATTTCTCATGCACTTTTTCTTAGCCATTTCTGAAATAATTTTTAAGAGTACAAATATACATATTATTTTCTTATTGAATTCAATTTATCATTCCATAATACATTTCTTAACTTTTTAGTATCCTTGAAGTAAACTCTTGCTTCCCTACTAAAATATTAGATTATGTTTTACAAGACGAAAACATTTAAAACAGGATTAAAATTGTTGAACGTCCATTTCAAAGAGGAATGTTAACTCACAAAAATTCCACCTTGACAATAACAGCTGCTCAACATTTACCACAAAGATCATCTTCAAAAAGAATCACATTGCAATGTTGCTGATGCATTTCACCCATTTTTAAGTTCACGTTAGAGTAGGAACTTCTTTGGACACTAGCAAAGAGGATGGAATAAGGTAAACTGTAGATTAGTATGATTAAGATGAATCTTGTTGGTTTTAAAAATATACTTACCTATCAAAAATTGTATATAACAGATTGTTTAAAAACGTCTCTTCATAGATGTGGCTAAAACTAGCAAGATGGGCTCCAAAATCTCGACATAACGTTTCTGCTTCATCCCATGTTCTTCTCATCAGAACTTTCTCATTGTGAAATATCTGCAATAAAATAAACATTGTCATAAATGTAGTTCATTTTAGAGAGCAGTTTTTTCAGAAACCCACAAAAATCAAATATTAATCAGTTTTTCCAAACTAAAGTCATGTATATTCCAAGCATAGCTTGGAACAGCATATCCTTAAACAGGTGTAGAATCAGAAAAACTCAAAGCAAGTATTACATGTACCTTGTAGCAGCTGAGCAAATTAGGTTCTGACTCCCATCCAAAGTAGCAGGAACTTGAATATTTTTGAAAAGTAAGTTCAGGTTCTTCATAAGAATTGATTTTTTGCTTGCACAATGACATTGCTTTGAAGTTCTTACAGCTTTTCACCTCCCAATAACCAACAGGCTGCTGCCCTCGCATAGCCACACATCCTCCAGAATGGCCTAGACATGGGAATAAGAGCTGAATATCAGAATAAAACATCTGAATTTTGTGGGTTTGTTGTTTTTTTTTTTTTTTGGTCAAGTGGCTGTTTTATTGTCATGAGTTTCTGGATAAAAGCTTAACGAACTTAGAAAACTGGCAAATTCTTTGGTCAGCAGCCAGTTTTATAAGTTTAAAAGCCTGTCTTAGGGCTGACTTGAACTTGTAAAATGAATCATGACAAATGGTTCCTCTCACAAAATACAGAAGAAATTCAGTTAAAAACATTACTTTTGCAAAATGCAGCAGTAAAGCAATAAAGAGTCCAAATCAGATAGCCACTATAGGAACAGAGTATCTTTATAATTGTGTTCCTATTTTCAGGTATTGCTTAGTGGTTTATATTTCAAAGATTGAACAGCTATTTAATTTTTTTCACTTTTTGTTTCCTTGGAATATTTTCCTTAGAATTACTATTAAAAACTAGATCAAACTAAAGGGGAAGAAGACGAAAGCTCCACAAAGTGCTGTAACTCACAGACATGTATCTGGCAATCTTTGGCCTATTTTTCATATAAAATGCAAATCTCAGATTGTGATTGTTACTGAATGCAATTCATTACTTTTCTAGGATCTTTTTCTGGGAGTCTCAGGAAGTCCTTGAAAAGTTCATAAGGAAATGGATGGAAATCATCAAGTTTGGTTTTTGACATTTTTTAAAAAAACATGATGTGTATATCAAATGTGTTCTGGTTCATAAAGGAATGTAAGAAAAACATCTCACGGGAGAAGAATTTCAGGGATTAGCTGTATCTGTATGGAGGGTCTGACTATGGGCAACTTCAGGTTAAGGAGCCAACAGCAGATGTAAATTTACCTCTCTGCTCTCCTGGCCAGGCAGGGAGGAAAGGGCTGGGACTCTTCAGTCCCTGCTAAGCCACTGGTGCCACGGAGAAGGAAGCACACTCCTCAATTCCCAAGTCATTGCTTTTTTTACCAGCATGCTACTCACGTGGCTGGTACTTGCTCCAGTTTGTGTAGCTCACAGAGCGATTCTTTCCTGCTGTACTTAGCCAGAAGTATTCTCCTGTGTTATTAAGGTCTTGCAATCCTATCCAAATAGAAGTCCTCTCAGATTCTGCCATGCTGCGGATCATGCTGTTGATAAAAGCTTGTTCAAACCTTAATAAGATAATCAAGATAAAGTCTTTAGAATACAATAGGTAAATCAGTATCTCAGTGAATAGCTCTCATGAAATAATTTAAGTTATCTCAGAAGAGAAAATTATAACAGATGTACTTAATTTTATTTACAGAATGCAGTGAGGAACTTGAGGCACAAGTCTGTAGCACAAGTGGCAATTTTTCCCTATTTTTTTCAGTACTTAAGCACTTTCCTCTGCATACTCTCTTTTTACATCTACTCTCCTTCCTCTACTACTTACTATATAATGAATATTTTAGGATCAATAACTGAAAAGTTTTCACTTCAGAACAAGAAACCCCAGAAGTAATTTGACAAAACCACTAAACAAACATGTTTTTGCTACTCCTTGCCACTGCTGCTAACTGGAACTGGAAACGAACATCATAATTAGTGATGGCTACACCCAAAATTGGGGAAAAAAAAGAGTGGAGAGAAAACCCAAGCATCTGGACATCTACAGAGGAGAAAGCTCTTGATAAAGCTGAAATAGAGGCAAATAAGAACAAGGCATGGGAAAACAGCAACAAATGCTTTCAAACATTTACTCTCTTACCCTGTTTGCTGAGAAATCACATAAAATTAATACATAAATATAAACATTTATAAAACATTAATTGATTTGGATTAAAATTTTATATTTTTTCATTATAAAAAGTAAGTATATTTTCATTTTTCAGTACACCTTCCAAGTACACCAATAAGGTTTCTTAAAGATGTTACACACCCCTGTAGAAAGTATTTTCTTTAGATTTCTGCATGACCATGTGTGCACATTGCTACAAGTGTCTATTAGTCTAACAGCTGCTTTTTACTAAATTTATTTTTAATTAAACACCAAGGCAAAGCACACTTTGGATTTTAGCTGATGTTAGTAATTATGCTCACCTCTCAAGCAAATATTATTTCACCATGGTAATATCTTTTGCCATGCAACGCTTTATAAAGTTAGAATAGCTCTTGTTAGAGGTATCTTCACACTGTCTAATAGGATTAACTACCTGTTTGTTACTGATACAAGTGCAGATGGGCAGAAATAACCACTGGAAGCATGTTCAAAACTTCGAAGGGTACTGTCGATTTTGTAACAATATCCACCATGTCTTTCCCATCCCTTAAAAGAAATGAACATTATTTTATAGATTATTGTATAGTTGTTAAAAACCTGTTTCCTTTTGTACCTTCTGTCTGATGATCCCTGGCATCCCTACAGATCTTTTCTTTCCTACTTTGGTTGAAGAGCAGTTACCCTCAAATCCACTGAAAATGTGGATATCAGATGAGCCAGAACACTGTGTCAGTGGTCAGTTTGCCTAATTTCATCCTATTATTAGTCTTTTATTTTATACTATTCACCCCTGGGTATCCAAAGGACAGCCCCTGGACTGATGTAAGTTCTGCTGATATAAGTTCATGCAACATACCTGCTTAGTCTTATGATTAAATGTTTTAAATAAGCAAGAGAATAAAGGGATAATACACTCTCTCAGTCTTTTGATTAAATGAATGTAACTTTTTTCACATTAAAAAGAAAAGGATCAAAGCCAAGGGACTGTAAGGGGGTCCAGCAAATGTTTTCACGGGGTGTGAAACACCAAGAAGTGGAAATTTATCCCGAGTAGAAGTTGCCAGACTGTATCAAAATACTCATGACCAGTGGCTCAATACCTTGAGACTCAGTCCTGTGGGACACAGCATTGAGAAGAAGCTGAAGTGCTGTCAAACTACTGATTACAACTTGTCCAGAAAACCTTGATGCTCTGCACATTTTTCATCCAGTCAGGACTGTGACAAACCTTTCTTACACTAATAACACACAAAATTCCTGAGTGACAAAACACTTTGGTTCAAATGAAATAAATGCAGTCATCCTAAACTTTTGGAAATGTTAAGCTGGAATCAAGCAGTAATGTCCATAATGGTATGACAAGAATTCTGGATCTGGACAGTACATCTGGCAAAAGACTGCATCTGACTCCAAGCAGTTCAGCTTCAACCTTCTTGTAATTCAACTGAACTGGTTGAGTTCCTTCATTACCCAAGAAATGAAAATTAAAAAAAGGAAGACAATGAGCTAAATAATAAAGCAGCTAAGAAAAGAGAAATCTTTTTCCTCCACAGTTTTGAATTTAACAGAAATTCAACAAGTTTCCTCTTTCCACACTGAAAAGGAACTGATGGCAAATAAAGTCATACTTTAACATGCTTCCTTTTACTACCAGAATGCAGAGCCTAAATGCCTGAAAATATGACAGACTGTCCTAGTTAGATAGCTGTGCTCCTTGCCATTTGTGTTTGAAAGCAAATGGAATTCCAATGTAAGAGTGGAAGAGTTCACTCTCTGTGTCAATGAAACCGATTGTTTTTCACCCTGACATTCCATTTCAATGTATGAAAACCATGTGTGGGACAAGGCATCATATAACAGCCATTATTTGCACAGATGGTGGGCAAAAGTGCTTCACTTTTGATCTAGAAAGAAATAGGAATTTGGGTCACAATCGCTGATGAAACAACAAGCCATGAAAGGCATCTTGTGAAGGCTTTAAATCTTATATTAAAATTTAGTTTACATACATTTAAAGCAAACAATAAGACTTTTCCAAGCAAAATATGCATGTCTTTAACATGCAAAACTAAAATCATCTCTCCATTTGCATCCATATGTTCTGTAGCTGTATTTACAGGTTACCTATATAATTCTATGTCATTAGTATAGTTCTAAAACAACTACAAACCCACTTACCTCTGGACAACTTGATTCCAGTTCAGGAGAGACACTATTAAATTCCCCTGCTTTTTTGCAGATAAAGAAAAATTTGTCTTCACATTTTTTAATCCTCCAATCTCCCTCCTAAGGAATAAAAAAAGAGTATATTTTATATATACTCATATTCCAATGTATATCTATTCAAAATTAGATTACATTCTCTTTTCCTCTTTTAACTCTTCACCAAAAACTAGCAATTTTACTCACTCCATTTACTTATCCTTAGATGGTCCATTTATTTCTACCAACACTGTCAGCAGGACATCTCAAATCAATCATACAAATGGGTTTGTCTCTTTGAATCAGTCTTCAGGATATAAAGCATCTTAATTAGCTAACACCATGGCCATGCCAGAGCACTTTTTTTTCTAGCTATCACAGTTTTTTGTAAGATTAATCTCTATATTTCAACAGTCCTAACTCAAGATATTACAAACTTTGCCTTATATAATTTTCACACATCTGTACATAGTGGACATGTATCAAAAACAATGCTTGAAAAATTTTGTCTTGAACCTCCTTTTCCTTTGTATTTTACATTTTCATTTGTTTGTTTGCACTTGCAAACTGAGTAAAATACACCTTTGGAATCTAAAACCCCAATTGTTCCAAAGTCCTATTTCCTACTTCCAATAGGAACACGCTTTTCCCAGTTATTGTAGTTGTCTTGGCTTTCCCCCGAGTTAAAGACTGCAACCTGGACCCACTACTGTGGAGGCAATAGAAACTCTTCTTGATAGTTTTCACACTCAGAGAAAACATACTTTGCAAAAAAAAATTTTAAAATTACAGTGCTACTCATGCAAGTCATGTATTAATGAGTTTAAGTACCATTAAATGCAAAAGTAAAGTAAATGCACCATCACATTACAAAAGAATTGACAGTGCCATGAATACCAACAAGACAGGACAGTGCTGTTTTAACATTACTCCCTGTTTTACAACCCTTGACTGATCTGGTATCAATCTCTCCTACTGTCAACTTCTGTGTAGATCTAGACTACTGTGATTTTGAAAGAGGCTCCATAAAATTTATAGATATTTACACCAAGACAGTACATGCACAGCTGACAGTTTTTCAAAACATGAATTTGAAACTTTCAAGGCCAGAACTTACACATCACAAATTATGATACAAACTATTTGGATTTTAAATTACTCTATCAAAATACTCATATTTGTTCTCTTCCATTTGGTAGGCTTTATATAAGTAGTATTTTTTATTGAACATAAGTTCAAAATCTGGGATTAATTTTCTGTGCATCAGGACTGCAGAATGCATTGGTTTCTAGAGGCTGCACTGCATTTATCATAACATGAATGCATTAGGAATCAAAAAACAAAGTCATACTCCAGGTCATGGTTTAAAAAAGTACGCACAACAAGAAATAATTGTTATGAGCTAAAACAAAAGAGCCTAATTATTTTTAAAAGAAAACTTACAGGTCCTTGTGCTGAAACACAGAGCTGTCCTGTTCTTTGAAAGGTGTTAGGTTCTTGTCTGTGCCAGTTAGAGAATTTTACTGGGGTGCTATCTGACCACTCAAAAACAACAGGAGTCTTATTACTGTATAATCCAATCCATGCCTCTGTTACATTTTCTGTAAAAGAATAAGTGAGTTCAGATTTTAATGGTGAAGTGATAAAGCCTGTTTTTCCTTTAACATGACACCACCTTTAAAAATTATTCATGAGACTTTCATAAGAATGTCCTTCTCCCAGAAAAAATAAAAGCTGTATAAACTTTAGGAAACCTTAGTGATGAGACTATGTTCTACTGCTCTTGAAAACTAAATAATTAAAAAAATAGAATCAACGTACATGATAATACGCTGTAAAATCCTGAAAAATACAAATTAAGAGCATATGCACTTTCTTGAAGTGTATGGGGCAGAAAAACTGACATGGAAGTGAAATATTTCTTCATATAATTTTCCATGGCACACTCAGCTTTAGGTTTCTCTGAGAGTTAAAGGGTCCAGTGACAGCACAGTTGCAGCCAGTGAGAGACAAGGCTTGCAGTTCGATGTAAAGTCTTATTTGACCAGCCACTACAGGAGAAAAAGCACACAGGCTTTCAGGTGTGTAAGTCCTTCTCCTGAAGGAGGCTGGAGAGAAGCAACACACTGAAGCTGAATACAAATTGAGAACAATTACATCTATCCATTACAGCATCCCTGCAAATAATGGTATTTGTTATGGAGGTGAGGAAGATGATGGAGGTTAATCTCCTAATCTCCACATGTCACTGTGCCCCAGCTCTTGTGAGAAAAACTCACAACCAAACTGTGCAGCTCTGCCAGCACACTGATGTCAGTGGCAGGCAGAAAATATTAACTTTTCTTTGGTGCTGTTATGACAACAAAAGTATTGGCATTGCTGCATCAAAGAGCTTTTGTTCATTAAGTTCCTTGTGCAATACTGCTACCTCTTAGGACAATATGGACTAGCAGAAGTGCTTTGATACTCCCTGCTGACATCAAAGGGGACTCTGCCCTCACAGTAACAGCAGCAATTTTGCAGTGTGGATGAGGCTGGCTTGCAAGCAAAAGATACACTGAACTGGTTTTGTTACTAAGCACAACTCTAGCATAAAGTTGATGACTGATCATTTTGCAACAGTTTGTAAGGCACCAGGTAAGAACAGGAAAGGACAATGGCCTCACTGTGCCTGCTTTGCAAAGTCAGATCTTTATTTTAAGAATGGTATTGGAAAAGGCATTTTTAAGACTCCTAGAATGGGCACACAATATGAGTTCTTTTTTTGCAAACATCATTTGGATAAGCCACGCAATACAATGCTTAGATGGCAATAAAATGCACAAAAGAGCACCACAAAACATTCCAAGAAACACCTGCACACTTAAACTCCCCAAACTCACCACTTTCAAGCAAGTTAAGGAGCAGCTCTTCATCTGCCATGGAGGATATACTAATGAGCCTGCTATTTTGCCTTTGGCATGAGAGAGAAGCATCGTTCCAGCTCTTCTCCTCTTTATGAAGTCTGTAGCAGTTGCGATTGTGTGGGTACCAACCAGCATCACAACGAGTGGCATAATACTTCCACGCATCTTTAAATGAGCACACAAAGTTCATGTACATGAGATAGAATTGCCAAGCTTATGCTATGTTCATAACACACTCAGATTTTTTTTTTAAACGTTCAAATGCTGAAAGCAGAGTTTTCCAAGATGGCTTAAGGAGGCCAAAACACCTGCTCTGTGAATCATCACCTATCAAGAAAACTGAAATTTCTTCCAGTTTATTCAATGACTGAACTGATCGGGCTGCTGGACTAGTGCAAACACTAATTCACTTTAAAACACAGTTTATCTCCCTTATGACCTCTGAACCTAGTTCAAAGACAGATAAAGCTTTTTCAGATGCATTACCTACAGAAAATTTGGATAGTCTTTCCTTACTACCTGAAACAAGCCAGTAAACTTCAAGTTACTAGGAAGGAGCTGAACCCATGTAAGTAGCTCTTACAAAACCAAAAATTTATGTTAAAATAAACGAAATTCTGCTTTTATCTTTCACACAGAACAAAACACTGGGTGATTTTATGCTCTATATATCCTATACTCGTTGTATAAACCCTTTAAGTATATGTACAATACTTTTTTGGTATATCAGAAGTACAGGACATCATAAAAACCCCTGTAAATTTTGTGCTGCATTTACACAGCTTTCTTCCCAGTGTGCCACTGGTTAATTCCATTCATACTGAAAACCTAATTTGAGGCTCGTAAGTGTGGCTCTTATTGTAATATAAAAGAGAATGAGCATTCTGATGGCATAAGGAATCGAGTAAATGCTATTTGTATTAAAATCCTTTGTTCTAAGACTCTCAGCATGTTTTCAAAGACTGAATTTAAACAGAAGTGTTATTACATCTGTTAAAGTAAATGGTATTCAACTTAAACTAGCAAACCGGCACATTTAGTGCAGCTGCGACCCGGTTCTGCTGACTTTACAGTCAGGTGGCTTCTCTTGCTCTCCTTGCATACCCACAATTAGGATACAGTAACACTGAGACACTTACCCAGAGCTTCATGCTCTGTCTTATTCAAATATTTTTTGCATACAAAAGGCAATCCAGATTCACATAAGTAACTGCTCCAGCCATACCGCAGTCTTGGATTAATCACTGCACAATGATTTTCTTTAAAACGGTTATCAGAGACATCTGCAAACACATTTTTGAGAAGCTCAAAATTACAAAAAAATCAGTTCTTAGTTGTAAAATGGTGTTATAAAGTTCTCTGCAACTTCTTGAATTAATGTATAAACATCCCTGCACACCCAAACTTCTAGTATTATTATACCAGTACTATGGACAGTTGAACATTTACCATAAATTGCATGTGTGGCAATGCGTTCTTGGCTGCTGCTCTCAGATGAGAGGCTGAAACAAGCTTGAGTGTCTATAATTGCTGGTGGACAGACTTCAAAATGTAGCAAATCCAGTCACAAAACTCATGTTAATGCGCTAATGATAAGTACAGCTTGTTAACATAAACAAATTGAAACTCCTTTCGTCCATGAAAGTAGCTACAGTTTTTAAATATGCAACTGGAACCTTAAAAATATATTTAAAAGTAAATGACAAAAGGACTAGACCATTAATGCTTTGAACAGATTAATCTCACTTGATATTTCAGCCCTAGAAGGGCTTTCAGTTCATGAATATGAATAAATATTTCTACCAAAAAAAGTGCACTCATTCACTTAATTCAACTTTCAACCATAGCTGTAGGAACAGCAGTGTTGTATCAAGCTGCAGTTATAGAGAGCATATAATTATGCTGCTAGACTATATGCAAAAGGAACATCAAGTACTTGCTCTCCAGTTCACAAACACTAGTGGTGCTCCATCTGACCACTGCCAGCCAGCGTCTTCATCCAGGCGATTCAGGCCCATCCACAGCATTATGTCTGTGGAATTTAATTGCCCTGAAACAGAAAAAATAAACAAAGTAATACCACATGCTTTCCCCAAGCTTTAAAATTTCTACAGGCAAAGACATACTGTCCTGACTTGTTAAAATTGGAATAAAACAAAACTTCAAAGCAGTCTCCAGAAAGTTCAGGCCGATTGGCTTTTTTTTCCTGTCCTTAGAAAAAGTCAGTTGCTTTGTTAATTAACACAGAGATGAAAAGGAATAAACTCAGAAACCTGAAATCCTTCAAAAACCACTCATTCTGCAAACCCTTCCTGCAAAAGTTGTTGCTGACCCTAGAAGTTAAATCTAGAACAAGCAGCTACATCAATGCCAGCCTGTTTACATAAACACTAGCCTGCTTCAGCTTTTCATAAACCAAACAACTTTCAGAAACCTTCACAGCCTTGCAGGCATATCAAAAAGTTAATGAAATAATTTTTAAAACTTCCTGTTAGCTTATATCCTTCAATTGAAAACCAGCAATAGTGGGAAGCAATGGACAAGACATCTGAGGCAACCTTTGCATCAGAGCTCCACCACCCATTCCTCCACTTGATTTTCTCCACTCACACTAAAACACCCATGAAAGCCCTGCTTTCAGAAGGTTTTGCACAATTTTTCTGAGACATTTGCTCCAAGGAGAAAAGCAAAATTCTTATCAGAGAAGGAGTAACAGCCATTTATAGAGCTGGCATTTTTTCCATATCGGACATTTACTTTAAGCCCACAGAAATGGTTCTGTCATTGCCATTTGGTGAAGTCTAGCTTACAAAGAAAACCTAGCAGGAGAAAGGGACACCAAGGTACACTGCAGAGGAGGTAAATACATGTATAATTCTCCAGAGTAAACATACACACTCCCTAACCACAGCTGCAAGATGAATGGGAATCTCTGTGGAGAGGGAGAATTGAGAAAATTACACCCTCACGTAACACATACCACCACTTCTGCACTTCAGCTTATTAAGGTGGGAACTCACCTTCATCCTTTCTCTTTCAAATAGGTCTGCTGAGGTGTGTCACAGGACAAAGCCCCATAAGCAGCAATGGGAGAGACATCACACAGGGTATTAGGCACCAAAGCTTACCCCTTTGCACAGGGAAGGAGGAAATCTTATTATAGGTTTCCTACAGGTGTAGGAAGAGAAAGGTCTACTCACTGCTTAAGTTACTTATGTAGTTCTGCTCCTCAGGGCTGGTGACACTGAGCAGGTCCCCTCCCTGCAGCTGACAGGCAGCCCGAGCCTCACGCCAGCTCAGCACGGACTCCAGGTTGAACTGGTAGCAGACGTGTGTGTTGGGGTCCTTCTTCCAAAAGATGTCACAGCCACTCCCTACTCAAAAACAGACTCGTCACCACCAGCTTCCCAAGACTCCAAACCAATCAGAAACACACCACCTTGAACAATTTAATTAATTAATGACAGCAGTATCCCAATGGAAGCACGATTATGATGGCGTTTCACGTTCCTTTGTTAATGCAAATGGCAAGATAGAGCACTAATGAAATAAAATATTGCTCCAAATTTCATATGGTTGATAAAATATTCAGGAGTTGATTTGCAGCTGGTGGTGATTTTCACAACTCTCATGAAGCCAAGACAGCTACATTTTAATTTATTCTGGCTAATCATTTGTTTCTAAAAAGTATTCAAACTGTGAACACCTCACCCAACTTGTGCAGCAACACTCACTGGATCTCCTTGGACCTTGTACTCAAGAGAATAAACTTATTATAATTAAATAGGATAAGCAAGGCTGCAAATACCATCTATTTTAACGGCTTCCCAGAAATACCCACTACAAAGACACAGTTATAGCTGTTTTTAAGATGCTTTGGAACTGAGATCTGAAATGTAGCTTGAGCAGGAAAGGCTTTTCCAAACCACTTCTACTGATAGAAGACACTATTTTGCTTATTTACACGAGAAGCTGGAATATTCACAAAGATTACACATCCAAAATCTTTTCAACAGCAAGTATTTTTAAAGCTATTGCTTTTTAGTATTTTAAGCCCAAGACATATCCAAGCAGTGCACAGAAGAAAAGGAATGTGCAAGATGCAATGGAGTCAAAAGCAGAACGCGACTTTGCAAGAGCAGCCCTTAGGTTATGTGTTCCACAAAAAACCTGCTGTGTATCACTAGGACAGAGGGGTTTGGATGCAGGGTAAGGTCAATGCACAAAATAAGATTCTTCTGCTACCCCCTGCAGTTTTGCTGTTGTGATGAGGACTTGAGTCTCAAAGGTCAAACAGGATAAACTTACAAATTTGCTCAAGTCTTCCTTTGAGCTTTTTAAAAAGATGTTCCCTTCTAAAAGAAGGGAAGTAATCCAAAACGAGACCATGTCCTAGCATTACTAATAAAGAACAAACTCTTGGAGGGTGAAGAGAGAAGACAAGCAACATCTTACCAGCATTTGGGCAAAACCCCCATTTTTCATCTTGATCATAGTGAGTTGTTGTGGCACACCACTCAGATTCCTTTCCATCTCTAGTACACTCATAATACCACTTGTTGTTATATTTAAATGGAAAAACACATGGGAAACCAAAAGAATTTCCCAGCAAGGTGTATGTTTCTGGTAAAAAATAAAGCAGAGATTAAAAGAATGCAGACCAGAAAAAATTTTTTTGCCCCCAAATGTTATTATTCCTGTTTATAGCAGCAGTGATAAAAATAAAATGTCTAAAGTTACTGTCAAATTTTAATTTATAACTGATAACACAGCACTACGTTAGCAGCATAATTTCACTAAATAGAATGTTGAAATAATAACTTATGAAATTTTTCACCATGACGCACATTCTTGTCACTTACTCCATTCACAAAAAAAATCCCAAACAAAACCACAACCCCAAAATCTGATCAATTAACACTAAGTCTACATTTACATCTCAGAACAACCACATAAAACAACAAACCAGTACACACTCAGATACAAATTCTACTTATTTATTAGTCTATGACAGACAAGTAATTTAACATTATTCCCCTGCTTCTCCCACTCTTTATAAAGCATTTTTCTAATGTGTTTTCCACTCTCTTTGTCATTCTTTGGGAAAGGAAATGCACAAGACAAAGGAATATTAAATAGACTTTTAAAAATAAGTTTTTATCCTGTGGAGAATAATGACATAATTAAAGAATTGATGTTCCATACATCTGTTGCCACAAACAATGCCTTACAAAATATTTAAATATTTTCCTATTGTACTTTGAGAACCAAAATATTGAGACAATCCAGTGCAACTGAAATCTGTAAAAGCTTTACCTCAGTGAGTGTCTCCTAAACCTCAGAGCTTCTAAAAAAGGTCAAAGAACCACAATCACTCTTTGAATGAATTGTTTATGAAAGATATCACAATGATAGCTTTAAGACCAAAGTCCTTCAACTACAGAATCAGTACATACTGCCCAGTTCCTAGAGGTTCCTAGAGTTAATGGCTGGCTGTGCACATATAAGAGAAGTTTACACATTGTAAATCTCCTTCTGATGTGAACGAACAGAAAATACAAGGAACAGGCTAAAAAATAAAGCAGGATTGCTTTTCCGTCTGCCTGCTACCATGCTGCCAGGTACGGAGAGATTACCTCAGTCCTGGCAAGAAACCAAATTCAATTGCTACATATCTCTAACCACAGTCACTTTTTTTTTTCCTTTAAAGGTAGCTATCCCTCACACCCCTTGCTTGGTGGACTAACAGGCTGGCTTGCATCCACGTGTGCATGAGTTGTGGTAGAAGGTAGAAAACAGAACCTGAAAGTGCAAGAAATTTTGCCAATATAATGAAATACTTTAGTCCTGAAACTAGGCTAGAAGTGCCTGCTTAATGACGATCCTCTCCTCACCTATCTGAGATGTTGCAGTAATAGGGCTAAACCAGTCTACTTTCATCTCACTGTGTGTACATGGCAAATGTGTATGACATCTCATGGATATAAATATTTTTTGTCTGGTCTTAAGTGTAAATTCCATTAGGCTTTAAAAAGAGGTTGGGCACTGTAGTACTTTCCCAGTTATCACAGGTCCCAAAGGAGTTTGGTGAGAGGAGAGCTACACCTGCAGGGGAAGCCACGAAGACCAAATCTGGAACCCAAACACTCAGTTCAAGTGGGGAAAATCAACAACTTCAGTCTGAGACAGTGTGCAAACAACAGATCTCTCCCTCTACAGAAATGCTGAGGAAGGGGTAAAGGTACAGGCTGTTGCTGTTTGAAGTTGGTGGGTTTATCTTAGTCCTTAAACCTGGACAACTGTTCAGGTCTGCAGACCTGATGTACATTCCTGCACCTTCACTAGCTGGGCTGCATGGTTTATCAAAATTCTGATCTCTGTTTCAAAGTTTGGCATGTTCAGAGTCCAGGTGTTGAAAACACTGCAGACATTGGTCCATGCACACTGCAATTACAGACTGACTTCCAGTGACAGGAACTCCAAATTTTTTCTTATCTCTCTTTGGGTTTATCTGATAATGGAAGCTGCAGGACAGGCAACAGCAAATCCTTAATAACCCTTTTAATTTTACAGGTGATTTGAAATGAGCATTTCCTGGTTTGTAAGGATACTGCTGGGTTTGGGGGGTCAGTTTAAAGAAAGAATATCAATTGTGTGGTATGCTCATCTCAACCACTGCACATAAAAAGCCCCACAAACCTTGAGTTCCAAACCACAATAAAGACCGAAAGGGATCACAACCTCCCTCCAATAGAACTTCTGAAACTTTTCCCAGCTATACTTCCATGACAAAATTTTATTCTTACCTTGAAATGGGTGTTCACAAAGGTCTTCATCATAGGACATGTACTGTTTCCATTGAAAAGTTGATTTTTTTTTGGCCACAATATGTTTACTGTTTTCAACTGCTAATTTGTACTCTGATACACCAACTAACTCTTTTCCATCACAGTTCCACCATAAGGAGTATTGAGTTGAATCACACTCAAGCATAGTCAGTGGCTGCTCTGGCTTGCTGATGTTCAGCCCGAGGCAGGTGCTGCTGCCTGTGTTGAAAAGACGATGGTTGGACACCCATTTCCAGAGCATCTCTTCTGACGGCTGAGCACAGTCCTCCAGAACAAGGCCAGCTCTGTCCACTTTAATGCACAAGCTGGAATTTTCACTCTGGATAATAAATATCCCTCTATCTGTAGGGGGAAGAAAACCCAACAAACTTTCAGCCTGTAGAATATTACAATTGATTAAATAGTATTAAAAGATGAACATTTTAATTGCAGCTATTTAGGAAGAAAACTGAAAATATCCATAATTTGACACTCCAGAAAACTAAGGCGTACTGGTCTAAATTTACTGCCAGCTGATTTTTCTGAACATGTGGACTAGTTGAAAGCTCACAAAAATAAAACCAGGAAATATTTCTCAAGTTGGATAGCCAAAAATAACCCCAAACAGAAACAAGAGGTGCCCAAAAACATCAATCATGTTTAAAGAAAAAAGCCACTGGTCACCAAGACAGAGTAAAGGTCACAGTAATGGAGCAAACGTTAAAGTAGTACAAGAACTCATGCTGTATGCTGCAAAATAATTCCCAATGTAGATTGGAGAGTGCAATTAAAGTAAAAGCTAAATATTTTAAGACTGATATTACCATATTCATTCTTCACTCTGCAACTACAGAGCAAGAAAGAAAATAAGTTGCATTGTCAATAGGACACATAAATAGCAGGATTTATCTATACCATTAGAACTGGTAGCCAAGGGTTAAAGTACGCCTTTCCTATTTGATACATATTGTCCAACCATCTGTGACTACCCTCCACAAGAGCAGATGTTGTGGGGCTAGCCTGACATCCCAGATTTTTTGGAATCACATAGAAATTCACTGAAGTATGTGACATCATATTGTAAGTATGTGAACAAAGTCAGCTGTTCAATGTCTTGGGAGCAAAAGTTTAACTGATCATATAGACTGAAAAAAAAAGAGGGCAGTCAAGGAACTGAAAATCAGCAAAATGTAAGCCTGTAACAGCTCAGCTACTTGATTTACTCAGAAATCCAATGGTAAATAACCCTGGGAGTTCTACGCACATTATACGTGAGATATTTATTTTACACCTCAGGAGATTACATATTGAGAACCTGAGCAGCACTTCCCTTTTGCCTTCGAATTTTACAGCGATAACTTCTGCCACGCATGCTTTCAAGTTTCTGTAATTCACTACACCTAGAATACTGAAGCACTAACTACGATAATAAAAAATCCCTCTCAAATTGACATAGTCCACAAATAAAATATGAGATGCAGAGGTCCACCCAGATGCTGTGTCTGAGTTTAGTGCATAGAGCTTAGGTGTGACCCTGAAAAAGGAAGATGTTTAAAGCAGCACCATTACAGTGCTGTGTAACAGGCACACAGGAGATCAGCTCAACAATATAACGTGCATACAACAAGCAGAACAGAGAGGATATGGATGATGGAGAGGTTTTTGGTTAGAGATCCTGCATAGAACACATAATAACTTACAGAGAAGTGGCACTGCAGATTGTGGCACTGCTAACAGTGGCTGTTTTCCCCATGGCTATAGAAATTGGCAGTCTGATGGAGAAGGAGCAAGCCCTTCTGGCTGGTAGGAGGTGAAAACCTGATACATGAAATTGTCAAGCACTTGGCAGCTGTCCTACATTAAGTCCTTAACCATTTAGGGGTGAGCAAGTTTCCTTTGACCCATGGCAACTCTTACAGCTCTCAGGTGTTTGAGCAACCCATCAGATACTGTGACAGATACCTTTGCTTTTGAGTTTTTCATGAAGTTTTGCAGTTTGTACTGGTTTCACCCTTCTTATCCAACCCAATCCTCCACGGGCAATGCAAGTATCTCTATCTACATGGCCAGAAAGAGTTTCTGCCTCTCATGCTAAGGGTATGTCTTTTCCATAGCAGTCTTATCTTTGCTGACCAGAAAATACACTGCTAACTTGCTAGATAACTAAAAACTGGGATGTTAGCACTAGTAAACACTGACTGATTAATGAAGTTAATTCACCAGGATACTGGGATTCACATGTAGATTGTGAATTTGATGAAGTTTATCTATATCCACAGCACACAGTGTCTCCCATACAGCACCTTCCTGGGGTGAGAGGAGCAAGACCACAACCCAAAGGTAAAGGATTCTCAACCTTTGAAAGCTTTTATCTGTAAAGCCCTTAAGAGTTGCAGTGACTGCTGAGAAAAGATAAGGCTCTTTCCTAGAGTACACAAATAACCCATATGGATGATCTCTGTGAATAACATCTCTTCTTCATTCTGGGGCAACTTGTGCCAAGAACAGCCGGACCATACTTCTTGAGCCCCCTTCCAAATGCGGTTGCCATTCCCCACATACAAAATGCAATTGGCAAGAGAGCTGTGCTGGCCTGAAGACTGCCAGGAAACAGCCAGCTCACCACAGAAGTAAGACATGAGAGATGGCAGGCACAGTGACAGCAACATGAGCTCCAGCTCAGCTCTGTCTTCAAGTGAGGCAATGAGACAACTGGAGCAACATCAAGCCTGGGAATGCCTCCAGGCTCACCTCCTTTCAGCTTGCAAAGCTACACCATCCATTCTACAGCTGGTCATGTAGATGGGTTTTGTTTCAAAGCTCCTGGTGTCAGCAAGAGGTCTGTGCCCGAAGTCCTGGAGAGGAAGAGCTGCAGCAGAGCTCTGTGGCCTCAGAGGACCCAAAGAGGAAAGAAGATGATCTATGCTTTAGAAACTGAATGGGTGAACGGAAATCTTTAGAAAAGATGCACTTCTCTACATCCATGCCCCTCCACATAAGGACAAGGTGACAAGAAACATATTTCTAGAAGAGATGCCTGGGGCTGATGTGCAGCCACAGATGAAGAGCTAATTGCTGACCGGTACCTCCAAGTTCCTGTTTACTTGGGCTCAACACAGCTAATCGGGAATAAACGCCCGTGACAAAACCAGGAGAACAAGATAGTTCATTTCCTTCCTCCTTACCTCCCATTTCCTTCCCTCCAAAAAAGCAGTGAGAACTGCTTATGTGATAAGAAAGAAAGTAACCGGGATTTATTGGAAATGAGACTAAAACTATCCTTATTCTCTCCGGGTGTACAGAGGACCGCAATGGGCAGCGGAATAAGCAGCAGTGAGGACGCGAAGCGGAGCCAGCGGGGCAGGTCCCCGAGGCTCCGCGCCCGCCCCCAGCCCCCGGTCCCGGAGCGCTCGGAGCCGCCGGGGCTCGGCGGGGCGCGGGCAGCCCGGCGGTCCCGCACGGGCTCGGAGCCCCGGGGCCCCGCTCGCCGGCGCTCCCCACCCCCGGGGCACCCCGAGGCGTCACTCACTCCGCAGGGAAGGCACCGCGTCCCGGCCGAGGGCGGCGGCGCCGCGGCCGCCCAGCAGCAGCAGCAGCAGGAGGAGGAGGAGGAGGCGGCCGGCCCGGAGCCGCAGCAGCGCTGCCGGCATCGCTCCGGTGCTGCGCCCGCCCGGCCCGCTCCGCTCCGCCGCGGGACCGGAGCCCCCGGCCCGGCCCGGCCCTGGGGAGGGCAGAGCGGCGATCCCACCCCGGCAGAGAAGGAGGAGCGGCCCGCGGGCTCCCCCCGCGGGGCTGCGGGAGCGGAACGGGGGAGGTCGCCCCGGGAAATGCCGCTCATGCAGCTCGGGCCGGCTGCCCACGTCAGAGCTGTGGATTCAAGCGGACAAATACTCATCTTATTTTCATCTGAAAACACCTGCTTTCTGTTGCGTGGACCCCAAGTACTTTTATCTTAAAAAGAACCAGAAAACACATAGAGACATTGGCGGTGGGAGACCACCATCAGCACAGTGCGTGTTCCCAGGTTCGCTGTTCTGTACCTGAACATCCCCACTGCCCCAGACCCCACTCGGATTCTTGTGTTTTCAGCTAGGTCAGCTTTGACCTCGAAGTCATTTTATGTTTTGGCATGGGGAAAAATAATTGTCATCTTCCATTTTGTTCATCTCTGTCTTCAGTCGAATATTTGCGGGAGCTGCCCCCTTGGGCTGAGTTTCAGTCTTGCAGAAAGTCGAAAGCAGAACGTCTTGGTTAAAAATAGAATAACTTTACAGGAATCCACAGAACTCTGTTTTTAATCTGCAAAAAGCATGTTTTTGGTGTGTTCTTTATGCAGAGTAGACAAATAAGTATATTAACATGTACGTAAGTGTAAAAAAAATGCAGTGGTGGAATTGACACTCTTCCCCCATATCTACTTCAATCATGATACAAGGATGGAAAACAGAAGCCTCTGGACTTGAGGAAATTTCTTTCTTATAGTTTGGTAGAAGGACTTGAGAAGCAAGAGAAAATAAACTCTTAGAAACACTTAGAAAGAAGATAAGTGGAGGAGTTTCTCCCCCTTTAACAAACGATAAAAGCGTCTGACAGAACAAACAGCAGGAAATGCTGCAGAAGCTGGGCTAGGAGTGATCTGACTTTGCAAGACAGAAGGGTTGTAACTCTCATGGAGAGTTGTACCTTTTCTCAGGAAAGCTGCAGCCTTCTGAAATTTTCAGATTCTGCGAGAGAAGCTTATTAATGAGCCATTTATAAAAACCTGGCCATTCAGACCTGTCTACATCTCTTCAGAAATGTTTGGCCACTGCTTTGAGAACTGAGCTCCAGAAAAGAGCTCTTCTGCTGGATCACACTGAGAAATTCAGCTCTGTTCGTGATAGAACATTGAAAAATAATGGTGCCAGAGAGCAAAAATGAGGCTGCTGTGGGAAGGTGTCCCACTTTAACTGGATTTTTCTGCTGATTTCAGCAAGATCAAAGTACTCACATTCTGATTCTGTATTCCTAATAATTAACTTATCAAAGTATTTTTGTAAATATTTTGCTAAATGAAAATTAGCAACTTATTAATTCTAACTAGCTTTCCTTGCTATGTTTTCTTTGCTCTTCAGTTCTTTCTCTTTGACTAAACAGTTTTTTACTGTTCTCAATCTAGCACAGCTTTAGTTATACTGACCTTTCTAGTCCTTTCTAGTGCAGCTATAGTTTTACTGACCTGCCTATTTATAGCTAAGCTATAGCTATATAATAAACAGCTATAGCTAATTACTTATTTACAATAAGACATCTTGGCTGGCATAGTGGCTTGTAGAACCAACATGACTGGCAACATTTTCTGAAGTAAACTTGATGGCAGTTTATAATACCATGCTCATGAAATGGTATAACTTTCCAGTTTTTGGGGGTGGGGGGTTTTGGTTTGAAGCTTTATTTATCTTCCTTAAGGCATTTGGCATAGTGATTTGGCTCCTTTATTTTATTTTCTGTCTGGAACCCACTTTCTGTAAATATTTTTTTCTTCGTTTCTTTCTTAATGGCCTTTTCCTTTTGCACTTGTTTGAGCTGATCTGCCTTTGCTATTTAGGTGCTCTACACAAATGTTCAATTCCTTCCCCATCTTTTCTTAGACTTCACTTTCTATGCAAGATCTATAGAGAGATATGAATCCAGTGCATGTTCATGACCTGCATCCACAAATAAAAGCCTTCATTAAATTCACATTAATTCAGTTTGCTTACAAACCCATTGCTTTTGCAAGGCACACACACAGATCCAATGTGTCATGTGTTCAGCACCTCCTTACACAGTAAGGAGTAATTTCTGCTAGTAATTTCCTAGTAATTTCTGCTCATCATCTGGAGTCTGAAGACAGGTCTCATCTTTTCCCCAATCAGCCAGAGTGGGAATAACAAATCAGAGGAAGAAAAAGAAGGCCCAAAATTCCTTGTATTAGCAGTGCCCAGCAAGCAATAATTCCATGCTTTCTGGAGGCATTGTCCTACATATTGTTTGGATCTGAAAAATGACAGTTCCCAGGCATCTTGAATCCACTCCCCAGTTTGCATTCAACCTCCCTTTCACTTAAAAGTTTTGTTGTTTACCCCAGAGATAGAACTACTCTCATTTATCAGCTCTGCCAGCCACGTTACATCTGGGTATAGTCACTACAGGCACTGCTCCCACCTTCCCTACCTCCTTTGACACATCCCAGCCATGACCAGTGACAACCTTCTTCCTTTTGGCAGCCCCACCTGTGTGTTTCTGTGACACCACTCCAGTCTCCCCTGCTTGCAGGTAATTGCTGCAGCCACCAGGCTCTACAGTTTCTGTCCCTGTCAGCTCACATTGGGTAATGCGACGTTACAGAACAGTCTGTACTGGCCAGTTTCAGGTTAAGTCAAATCCCCAGCTGTAAATTGCCTGTTTTATGTTCGTTAGTCAGAATGTGTTTTTTTCTTAAATATGACTTCTTATTTGTTAGCTGGCTAGCTTTAGGCTAGAAACTTATTTTTCAAAGTGAAAAACTCCTTTAAAGAAGGGTGACGAGCATTACTATGAGTTTATGCTTCTAAATTCTGCTAAATAGCAGCTATTTTTTCACAGGCATGAAATGAAGAGTTACTACCTATGTGGCTCTTACTGTGCCACATGAGCCATCCCCAGGTGAATCCTAACCTTTCCAAGCACTCCATCCCTCTTACCCCCATAAATGCTCACTTGGCACAAGTCTAGAATAGTTTGTTATAGTATATGATCTAATAATAGCTGGAAATTTTACTTTTACTATAAATCTAGCATCTCAGACTGGCTGTTAATTGGGAGTTATATCAAATTTAATAGCAGACAGATATTCACGTAGTTCATTTGGTATGGCATTAAGGGAAAAAATCCGATTTTTAAATACCTGTAATAAAACATAAATGGCTAATGGGACCAGAGCCATCTGGCCCATCTCTCTTTGTTTCTCAAAGCCTTTCTTCACCTTATCCTTTCCATTTGAGATCCTTGGCAAAACCGTACCTGCTGTGTCATGCATCCTTCGATGTAACACAGCCATTTTTTTGCCATTCTTGTTAGTACTGTTGCTGTGAAATCAATAGAAAAATGAAGCACTTTTTGCAAAGATTTGCCACCAAAAGAATGCCTAATGTGTTCCCAAAATACAGCTATTAATATTACACTCTAGGTTTACTGGAAGGCTGTGAACAACTCAGGAAGAACAGACAACCACTAGCAAAGTACTATCAGTCTGGTTGGAAAAAAGACTGTCTGGTGTAACACTTGGAACAAATATATATGCTTGCAGAAATTCTAGGGCATAATGTTTGCTCAGTGCTGACATCTCCACAGGTTGGGAGAGGGTGTGCTTTTGCACCTTGTACACTTCTTCCCACAAGAGCTGATCATGTTTTCTCAGCCGTGCTTACATGCTCCAAAATTAGGCTCCAAAAATCCCACAGCTAATATAAAAATACTTACTGTGTTCAATAGAGAATATATGCATAAGAAATCCCAAAGAAATTTTACTTTGCCCCTTTTTAAAATCAATTTATTTTCAGGTGAAATAATCCTTGTATTAGATACTTTGTATTCAATAAAAACGAGTAGACAGATTTTTTTTTTATCTTAAGTATTTTGTTTTCTAAAATAAAGATAAATCAGCAAAAATAAAGGTAAATCAGATATAGAGTCAGTCTCATACTGGAGGATTTATGAACCAGCATTTAAGAAAGGACTAAAGAGAAAATATGCACTTTGCTGTGTATTTCCAAAAAGATGTTACTATTGTTAACCTGACAGAATGGGTGGACCTCTAGCTTTAAGCAATTTGTGCAATTTAAGGATCTGTATGAAAGAATCATAGAATGGTTTGGGCTGGAAGAGAATTTAAAGATCATCTAGTTCCAAAGGAAGAAAGAATGACATATGCCATCTATCAGTATTCCAGAAATAGGCTGCTTGCAGTACTTGTTCATTAAGTAATTTCCTTGAAAAATAAAAGGATCACAAACGAAAAAATCTAGACATTAAATTTCATGTTCTGCCTCCTAAAAGTGGGGAGGAAAATAATTTCTAGGGTATGCCAAAGCAGAGAAATTTGGTAAGATTTGTGGAATCATGTGAAAAATGTGGCAAAGACACATGCCAAAATGGAAAATGAAGAATGAACAAACAGAAAACGTATTATAAAATGATTCAATTTTACAATCTTTATTCAAGGTCAAGTAACTCCTTTATTACACAAACAAGTTGAATAATTTACTGGTTATTTTCAAATAGATGAAGCTAAAAATTCTTTCTCTTTTTAGATTGTGTGTGATAAGTTTTGGGGGAGGGCAATAACTCCATTATAGACACAGCAAAACAAACTTGAACTTCTACATAAAGGCAGATGAGGCATGGGGAGTATTGCACTTGACCCAAATCTTGTATCCCAGACTCACTACCCACTAGTTACATTACAAAACAAGCTTGAATGCAATCCGGACATTTACAATACAAATTAACATGCACCTTTTATAAACCAAATGAAAAATTATCCATTTAACATACATTACTGAAATTTCTGTTCAATAAGGTGTATGAGTTATATAAATACCATGAAATTGCTAGTGTTTATTCTTTTATTCAATTTAACTCATTAGTGAATAGAAGTATTACTACTAAAAAATGTTTTGGCCACTCTCAAGGTCCAGCCTCAGGTCAAAACAATGTTTGTGAAAACAGCAGAAAAACTTTTTCATCTCACTTACCACACACAGACTCACTTATAGCTTGGTGGAGAAAAAGTTTTGAAAAGGGAAAAATATGAACTTTGATACAAATTCTACAAGATGAAAATGATATAGTTAGCAAAAAGGGATGAATACCACTCTTGTTTCTAGGGTGAATGCCAAGTGAGATCTTCAAAGTTCTTGAGATCTGGGAGTTTAGTAAAAATTTATGATCTAAATTAATGCTGTTAAAGGATGGCTTATATGTATGAGTCGAGTTATTTGATATCCCTCAATAATAGAAACCTTCCTCACCAAGTCCTTCTAATTTCTCTCTTCTGATGAATTCTTAATTGTTTGAGTGATTTTCATCCTGACAACTTAGGAGGTGCACAGAAAATTTATGGTACAGTCAGTCAGAGCAGAGAAATTGCAAATCTTCCTGCCTGGCTCCAGTACATCTTTGATAATTTGGAGAGAGATTGTTAGGAGGAGCAATTGGACTGTAAACATAACAAACTGGATCTCTGCTGATGTTCAGAAGACACAAGTGATGGGAAGAGGATGAGAAAGTTTGTGAAACGAGATCTCCTGTAGGAGCAGGGAATGTAGAGCACCAAGCATTTGATATGAAATGCAAGCACCACTTTGTTATTAACATTTGAAGGCTGAGATGTGTTGGAATATTGAAATAGGAAGCCGACAGGAGAAAGGCTTTAATCCTAATATTGAGCAGCAAAATCAGAACTCAGAAACAGAACTTATAAGGTATTTAATAAACAATATAGATTTTTATTACTTGAAAAGTAATAAAAATATTGTAATTTCTTTCAGAGAAAGTTTATAATTTGATAACTTCTACGTGAGAAACAAAAGAGTAACAGATAACCTACACAGGTGAAATCCAGATTTCCCTAGTCCCTTAGGCAATCCTCACCCAAGTGGAACCTGAACAGATTCAGGGGCCAGCTTTGCATCCCATGAGTTTATCCATGTGCCAGGGAAATGGGATTTGGTCCCACATGTAACTTGCACTGACATCTGTGGGAGTCTAGTGGTTGGAAGGGCCACAGATGTGAGCCTTTATCTGTGCAGTTTTCACTATGAGATATGCAGGAATGCCAGAACACAGATGTGAATCTGTTCCAGTTAAATCACAGACATCATTTCCATGGCTCTGCTATAATTTTGTATTTAATACATGGTTCTAGCATCACTTTCTTTCCAAAGGCATTTGATACTATTTATCCTTGCACAGATATATGTACTATAGATTCTAATTCACTAATAGACAGTATTAACCAGTTTGTTTAAACAAAACAATCTTTGTAAACCAAAACTAATAGTTTCACTGAAACCAGATCCACATCTGTAGCCATTGACTCCAGTAGGCTTTGGATCAGGCCCTAAAACAGGCATGGGTCAGAGCTAGCTAATATACCAGTCTCAGTTCCAGAAATTGTGGAGGATATGGAGACTGAAGTTGCACAGACTTGGTAAATATTTATTACAAAATGGACATCAACTTTTTAGATCAAATACATTCAGACAAATACTTTTTCAGATCAAATTCCCTATTTACCTTAGGGAATGTATGTGATCATTTGTAACAGTGTCAAAGTACCTTTGATTTCTAAGTCTTCTTTTCTAAGTACCTTCATATATACATTTTGACCATCTGTTTCAGAGTGGCAAAAAATGCAGCTGAAAAGTGATAGTAAAGAGTAAAGTTCATTACTGTTCCCTTAAAATAGCCCAATGTTGTAATTTTTCTATGCCAGCATGTTAGTTACTTTTATACTTTCTTTATCCAGTGATACACATGCTATCAGATTACAATTTAAAAATTTATGGCAAGTCATTTGCAATTAGCTAAAATTGAGATTTAAAATTCTTCATTAATATAAGGAAAAGAATATGAAGTGAAATCCATAGATCTTTTTGTTGGTTAGTTTGGGAGGGAAAAAACAAACCAAACCCAAAACTGAACAACCCAGCCCAAAAGAGCTGAATATGTTTTTATGCAGAAGAATAAGCAGTTTGGCTACTGGGCATTGAAAGAACCTCACAATTTGGGACATAGCAAAATAATACTGTCTTCGTGTGTGATAATAAATTTTTGTGTGAACCTTTCTGCATGTAAAGGGCTCCTGAGACACTTTGTGTGATGGTCCAGCATGTGAGGTGTATTGTGAGCACCCAAATCATATACAGGATGTAAATGGTGGAAAGGAGTTCTGCTAATCCTCTGGTTTAAAAGTGTGTCTACTGGGTCTCTAATTTACAAATATTTACCTCTTTCTCTGTTCTCTATATCCTTTTTAATAGAATTTAAAAAAAAAAAAAAAAAGAATAAGGCTTGATTGAACTTTCCCTGAGATAATCCCAGGGTCTAGGTTCTTAAAGAACATCAAAGAGCAACAAGGAAAAGGAAAGACAGAAACAGGACAAGAAATTCGAATCAGAGAAGAAATGTTTCTGTATAACTTACATTTACAGAAGACAGGCAATATCACTACTTCATTAATTTTTTTCTGGTGAGAAACGATTCAGTCACACAGGTCATATGAGAAAGCTCAATCCCCAGTAGTTTAAACTGAATTCATGAAAAAAAAAATTATCCCTTCTAAATTTAAACCAGCCCACCAAATACATTCCTAAACACTAATTTATGGGATTCTGTCTATGAACAAAGTAGTATGAAGTTCACTGTATATATCTAATTTAACAAAAAATAAGCTTACACGATAATTTATAATCCTCAGTATTGAAGACAAAATTAAAATTATTTGTGATGACTTTTTTTTAAGATGGGGGCTTCAACAATAAAGGGTCATTTAAAAAAATATTTCTACTAACCTTTACTACTAATACAATATCTTTATTTGTCCCAACACAAGATATATATTCTCTAACAGAATGGATATACCACTGCAACTTGCAAACAAATATCACATAATCAGCTGAGAAGAAACAAGTTCAGATTTAGGTTTCTTGCCAGTAAAACTAAGTTTGTAGTGTTAGAGGTGTTAATAGAAATCTGCAGCCATGGGCCTTTTATGCTTATCTTGGTTCTTGTAAGTCACATTTTTAAAAGTGGTTGTTGAGCCTCTGTACAATGGATTTGTTTCCTAAAAAACAAACCAAACAAACAAACAAAAACAGATTAAATGGGGGTCATACAATATTTGTATAGAAGTAATGTTGTATCTTTGAGGAACTTCAGAATAGCTTTCATTAGCTCATTTGTGTTCCAAGCCACTGAAATTCAGACTGATCTGAATTCAGGCAGCACAAACCAGCCTGGGGTCAGGAACCTGCTTTCCTTCACATCAGCCTCCCAGATTAAAGTAATGCACATCATCAAACAATTCCTCATCAAATGTGTCCAATACAATTTGTGTATCAAAACTGGCAGTTGGAGACCATTATAAAACCACAGAGAATGTCTCAGCAGGCAGATGTGACTTGTCATGGTGTGCTTGTCACACACTGCACCTACTGTGTGCTGGGACAAGGGCAAGTCTCACCTGAGCTTTTCAACCTGGCCTCTCATCAATCACTTCCTATCCTTTCCTCTTGTGACAGAAAAGAAAATTAAAATGCTCCTATCAACTATATCCTCCCCTTCCCTCCTACCATACCTAGCTCTCCTGAAGGATCAAGAAAACATTCAGGTGGCCTTGCCTGTAAGTTAGTGATTTTTCCCAGGTCAAAAGCTGAAAGGCTGACAGTGCCCATTCTTGGAAAAAGTTGCAATCACAGGACTTTGCAGGAGAACAGAGCCACATGAACACATTGCCTGTCCTCCTGACACCCGCCATAAATGCTTACTCAACGTGCTTTTTTTTGAAAAGATCCTCAGAAGTCCTAAAGCTTTTGCAAAAGGGAAAAAAAGTCAAGGGCAGAAAAGAAAGCAGAAAAGGGAAGATGTGGTGTAAGCTCACATTAGATGCCCAGAGCTATAGATAGAAAGCAAGGCCTGGATTTCTCTGTCCTTTCCCCTACATTTGGGACAGTTCCATTCACTTTTGCTCGGTGGGAGTGGGCTCGGATCATGACAGAGGCCAGGAACAACCTCCCTTTCCTAAACAGCTGTTTCTGGACAGAGGGGTACACCTGGGGTAATCATACAGGCAGAAAACAGCACTGCTAGGATTAATCAAAGACTGGCTGCTAATTAAAAACAATTAATAAAAAACCAGTTATCTACACATTCTTACATGTGGAAGAAATTAAACCAGGAGATTAAAGACTAGATAATTTTCTTCCATTAAAAATCATAATTTTACTGTATAGAATACTAAATATGGTGAAAACTTATCAGCAAAATCTATCAATTTAAAAGAACAAAATCAAGACCCAGAATTTTAAAGGCAGTTGTGCATCATGTAACCAAAGTAAAGAACCTTGTATAAAGTCAATGTATTTCACATACCGTTTGCCATTTTACTTTTGATTTTTCTGCTTCAAACTTGGCCACCTCTTTTCTGTCTTGAACTGACACCAATAATTTCCATATACAAAGTAAAACAATGCCAATGAGAATGATAGCAAGGGTGACACCCACCACTATCATTGGGATATTTGGATGCTGTGCACAATCTGTGAAACAAAAACAGTTATGACTGTTTATAACCAATCAATAAATTTTAGGCAATTAAAAACAGACAAGAGATGTGAGGAGATTCTCATTTGCCATGAGCTGGGCACACTTTTTTCTTCAAGTTCATGTCATTTTTCTCCTGCTAGCTTGTAAAAGGGTTTGTGAAACCTGCTGAAAAATATTGCATTAAAATGTTTTCAAAATTATTTGCTAACTTATTCCACTGCTCTTTTACCATGACAATTAGAGGCTGCTGGATACAGACAGATTCTGAAGAGAAAAGTCAGAAAATTTATTTCAGATCTGTTTCAATATAATTATAAAAAAACAGGGCTGGGTTGATAAAAATATGAATTTTGCAATGTTATGGCTGGAACTCTAGTTCAATTAACTGATATTCAGTGGGTTGCAGAAGAAAAGATTCTAGTGAGATCTATGTCAGGGTAAAGCCACCAATGATTTGACAAAATAGAGGAAACATTTCTCTCATGAAAACAATGAGGAAAAAATTCCTTCAAATTTGTTGAAAATGTAGGACTGGGCAATTGGAAGGAATTTTGCTTTTCAAGTTCTGCAATCAATTTTATGATAAAATATTTCAGAGAGGCAGAATTAAAACTGAAATTTTTGCTTCACCAAAACCCAAAGAAGTTTGATTCTTTTAATATTAGAAGTTGGTGAACACTACTATTTTACTAAATTTTCTGCTGAACCATGGTTTCAGAACATTAAAAAATTCATTTCTGTCTGGTTGCTCTTACATGATTGCATTTCACATTCTGTTTTTGCTTGCTTAACTAATTCTGAGGAGCTCTGGTTTGAGCAGTGGGCTGGGTTCTGGCTACTGGCCATATTGACTTCAGTTCCATGATGAAATCGTATTTCTAGAGAATTTCGTGAGGTCTCATCCCAGTTCACATTTTAAGGTCCAGGAGCAGAATAGCAGCTGACAGCAAAAATGGTTATTGTAGTGTTCTGGAAGGGCCATTGCATAGAGGTCAATGAACTGTGCCTTCTGTACTTCTGTAAGACATTTCTTCTTCTTCTTCTTCTTTTTTTTTCTTTTTTTTGGGTCAAATCTACTTTAAATGCATAATAAAACATTTAATAAAGATAAAATCTTACCTCTAAATTCTTGAATCTTTGGGTGTACTTTAAGAGGTGTGATTCTTTAGTATACTACCTTTGTTACAAGCACCTTTGCTGTACTAGAAACCTATACAAAAACAGACTTATGTTCTTATGGCAGGAGCTGCTTTTTTTTGTGCAGTGAAATCAATTTTATTCTCACATACTTTTTAGAGAAAGGCTGCACAAAGACTTAACAAAATAAACCCCATTTGTGGAAACAGAAGGAAGTTACAAACTGCATGGCTTTGCCTAAAAAATAACTAATTCTTAGTACAAATACATCTTTATTCCCTGGAAAACTATTTGGCTGCTGAAAAGTGGCATCTGTGTTCTCTCCTGTCCTTCTTCATTAGGAGATTTAATGAAAAATCAGAAATGAAACAGCTGTAAATGAATACCTGATGTTTAATAGAAGGACATAAAGAGACCTGTTCTATATCCTTTAGTTTTTGCAAAATATTCAAAACTCAACGGAGGCTGGAACAACTCTGCCACGAGGGTGGGCTGAGTGGGTTGGGGCTGTTCAGCCTGGAGAAAAGAAGGCTTCAGGGAGACCTTGGAGTACCTTCCAGTACCTAAAAGGGCTACAAGGGAGCTGGGGAAAGACTTTTTACAAGGGCATGTAGTGACAGGACAAGGGGCAATGGCTTTAAACTGAAAGAGGGTAGGTTTAGATTAGAAGGAAATTCTTTACTGTGAGGGTGGGGCAGCACTGGAACAGGCTGCCCAGAGAAGCTGTGGATGCCTCAATTCTGGCAGTGCTCAAGGCCAGGTTGGATGGGCTCTGAGAGTGGCATCCCTGCCTGTGGCAGAGGGGTTGGAACTAACTAAACTTTAATGTCCTTTCCAACCCAAACCACTCTATGATTCTATGATAGTGCAACAGTAAAAAGAATTATATTTATATTTTAGAATTTCATCAGGTGTACGGAATTAGAGTAATTTGAACATTTGTCCATCTATGAAGTATATGTAATTTCAAAGTGAATTATGGCTTTATCATATAAAGCAAATGATGTTTGGAATCATCCTCTTAGAACTGCACGAGCTTTCAAAAAAATTAACTTACTCTTACAGCCCAAGGATCATTTTGCCCATTTTTCATGAGAGGCCAAGTATTTATGTCACCACTGCATTAAATAAGTACTTCAGGAGCTCTTTGGCTGGGCAGAGATGAGCTACAAACACAAGGAGGTGATGTGCTGCTTCAAAGAGCTCTGCTTCTAGATTGCTAACCTTGTCTGTGGTTCTTAATCAGATTTCACCTACAAAAACCAATATTCCCTGCTTACCTTTCCGTTCTATGCTGTGAATGACTGTCCTTCCCTGTTCATCCACAGCCAGTAGAAATGTGGTTACACATTCATTTTCCCCCTGCAAAGAGCAGGAAATGGATTTATCCTCTGAATAATCTGCAGAGGGAAGGAAAAAAGTAATTCATCAGATCAAATGAAATTTAACCTTTAATAACCAGAGAGACTGCTGGCATCATGTTTGTCATAGCTTTGTCTGCAGATGGTAAAGAGTGAAAGACAAAAGGAGAAATACTCTCAGAATTTCTACTAAATTTAATGGCTTTTCTTCCAATCCCAATTTTGTTTAGATTCTGATTTTTCACTTATATTTCTGAAGAACTGATCCAGATGTTGTCAATCTGCACTGACCATCTAGTGCACCTTGTTACTTTAATGTACTGTGAATTTCAATGAATTGGAAGTGCTTCCAAGACTCTTAACTGGCAGCTGTCCAGGAAATGTAATAGCCCCAAATTATGGAAGAAAGTATGTTCCTTTGGTTTGCAGCTACTCCTGCCACCTCTGGATCATGTTTCAGAAGTAGATACACACACATCAAGCAGCTATGGATGCTGTTAAAAGGGCTGCTATTCATTTCCTACACAATAGGCCCCTCCAAGGTCACTGTGTGTCCAGTACTGTTACAAGACTAAATAAAGATTAATAACAGAAAACTGCCATTCTGGGGTTTTTGTCATGGGATTCTGGATGAAGCAAATGAAGTGACCTGAGATGACAGCCTGACCCCATTTATTACCCCTCCACTTACGGTCAATTGCACAAAAATTTAATCCATTTTTTCCTTCCAGGTTATTTCTAACTGGGGAGCTGAGAAAAATTCATTCAAAGGGAACAGAGAGACAGAAGGAAGCTGACTTTGAGGGACAATGTAAAGCAATAAGACAATCAAAAAGTGAGAGTACAAGTGCAGAGCCAGAAATGTCATCATTCCGAGTGTAACTATAATATTTTATAGAGAAAAAATACTTTATACTTGTGTGAAATAATACCTGTGGGGGCTGAATGTTTATGTCTTCATAAAACACAGTCCGTGATTTGAGTATCACTGGAAATCTAGGTATGCTTTTCAATATATTTTAGTCAAATTTCTTAGGATTTATTTTTTAGAAGGAATAAAAACAGTAGGCTTCTCAAACATTTCTTTAAAATAATTGTCACTGGCTGTTATTTTCTACCCCTTCAAAACTCATACTGAAATTTCATAAGCAATTGTGCTAAAAATCTTAAAGTCCTCTAATATGAAGAGTAATTGAATAGCTATCAGACAAGAAGAGAGCATTTTAAAGAAACCTACACTACATTTAAGAAAAAAAGTGCTCACTATTTTTTCTTCCCCATTTTTCTTATTATCATAAGATTTGGTCTTATAGAAAATACTATTAAGCATCATAGAAAATATGGACCTATTGACTACCCTCCAGTCCTTTTCTGTAGAGACTTGTTACAAAAAGAGAACCCCAGCTGCCTGGATTTTAATGCAAACCAGCTCTTGATTTGAGCCTTGTATTTAGCCTGTTGCTGGTCCTTGGTGGCAGAGGAATGTGTTATCTACTAAGGCAAATCTGCTGATTTAACAAGACTGGCTTTTGTTAGAAGGGCCACGAACTGCAGACTTATGGCTCTTGTTGGCACGTCACAGTTCCAGTAACACTGTCAAAAGTTTTGCAATATTTGTACTTTCCCAACTCTTTCGAGCAAGCAGATTCAGAATATTAACTTGCTTACAAAGAGGAAAAAAAGGGAAAAGGATAGTTATATATGACAGGATATCATCCAGAAGGCAGTAACTGCACATGTATTTGTTATATTTACATGGTAGTTTTTTATTTAATGTCATAATTTGAAAGCAAGGGGTGCAGAATGCTGATTATGTCCAATAATGTAGAAATGAAAGCAAAAAAGCTATTCAGAATCCAGCTTATGGTTAGCATTTTTATTTCTCTGATGTTATTTTTAGAATGAGATATCACTAAAGAGAGACTATTGCATATGTTATTTGCAGTTCACCAGCACAAAAATTTGCCTAGGTAGGTAAATTCCTGTAATTTACATCTGTGTAATTTTCTGCATTCTGCAGTGAATTGTCACACTCTTCTGCAGCTTAATTCTGGTAATTTAAATTGTATTTTAAGTAACTAGAATCACACTGGAGGAGGAATCAGGTAACAGTGGCAAGCAGGAGACTCAAAGCATGAAAGACTGTTTCCTAGCAGATACATTTATAAAAGATTCAACAACAAAAATGTTGACTGTAAATTTAAATGTCATTATGCCCTTTCTTGTTTGCGTTTTGCTCAACAAAATGGTTTTTTTTTTTTGAGCAGAGTTCACCTTACTTTGACTCGTAACAGAGCAGCACTGATATAGAGGTTTATTCAGCCTCCAGTACCCACTTTGCTGCTGCACTGGGAATTTGTGAGGCATCAGCACTATGGGGTAGGAAAAACTTCTCCAAGGAAATTATAACTGTCCCTGTTGGGCTTGTGGCAGGAGCAGCCCGGTGCCCTGTGGCTGGGATGGAATTTTGGTTCCTCCTGTGTAGTGAGTAGAGCAACAAGAGCTCCTCCTGCACCTATGTAGCAAAGGGGCAATTCGCCTAATTTAAATGTTCAAGATTAAAATGAATGAAAAAAGAAGTTTGAAAGTGATGCAGCTGTGGAGATAAGCCCAGTGAAGTGAAGCCATCACACCTGCAGTGCTGCTGGACCCCCCATGCCCTGGCACATCCCTGGGCTGGCCTGACCTGCTGCTGGGGAGCAGGAGAAGAAACCCCAGGCAAAGCCAGAACCAAAGCAGAAAGGTGAAAGTCAGGACTCAGCCTAAAATGGGCACTCCCAGGAAATAGGAAATTATGAAGCCCACGCTTTTTTGTTGCTCCATGCTTCCAGTCATCGTATTGCGACATCCACATGCAAAAGAGAAACAAAATTTTTGAACTGCTAATGTTTTATTTAACCCAGAGCTTTTACTTTTCTCTTTCCTCTAAAGCCTTGAATCATTAAAGAAATTAAAATATAAACCAGAAAGAAGTGTGCCAGGGTTGGGACTAGAATTGCCACTAGAATAAATCCAGGCTGTCTGCTGAGGAGGCACCTTCCTTTACAGAAAATAAATTGCTTTTTTGGATTTAAAGGTTTGATTTGGCTCTTACTGATTTTGGTGGGGTTTCTTGCTTTTTTTTCCTGATAGTAGTATTTTACACAAAATTAATTCCTTTTCCAGAAATTTCCATTGATGCTGGGCACTTTAGAACTAAAGCTGAAAGATGTGATTAGCCTTTTAGAATACCAGAAATGTCTTTTCCACTGGTTCAAGGGCTATGTTTAGTCACTAGCTGTAATCAAGAATCTGCCTAAGGACTGGAGGCAGGTTTTGTATTTGTTAGACTGAAGAAGCCCCACTGGAACTCATGGTACAGGCATAACTTAAACTCAGGAACTTTCATCTATCACTGATTTGCAGGGACTGGTATCTATTAAATTCTGTACTTTCCTGCATAAGCTACTTAGAAAATAGGCATGATTCAGTGAGTTAATTACCTGGAAGGGTTATACCAGCCCTGTTCTGCATTTCCTACTTGCCTCAGAAGAACCATACACGGACAGTAATTCCTTTATGACCCATAATATAATTCCACAGCAGAAAAACAAGGCTACTTTCAAAAATAAAATTACTGAAAGTGGAAACTTCTGCTAATCATACACACACAAGATAGGAAGACTGAGTATACCAACCCTTTGCCATGCTGATAGTTGCATCAACCAATTTGCATTTTTCACTGCAATCTCCCAGTGACTTGTCATCAGAAGCCAAGTGACATTCCACACAGCTCCTGTGGAAAATAATTCAGCAGCTCATCAATCTCTGCCTACCACAAAGCAACAATACAAAAGCCAGTATGTGTGCATCTGCATTTTAAAAAACAGCCAAATAAAAGGTCTTCTGCTATGGATACAGTTCTCAGGAATATGATAGGTGCTACCACCAAAAAAAATCCTAACAAAACCAAACAAAAAAAACCCCAACCTGAATAAAGGTATTGTGAATAAGCTCTGTCTTGTCCTCTATTCTCTCCACGTTTGTTAGCTACCAGACAGAACCTCAGGCAACATTATTCATGTAGGTCTATCAAAGACATGTGGTTACTCACATGTAACATTCATCTTCAAAAATTTTAAAAAATAAATATTCTGAACACTAAATATTCTCACACTAAATACCAGCTGAAGGAATTCATATCAGATGAACAATATCTGAAATTGACTTCAAAGAGATCAAGCTGAGGCACCTACTATGAGTCTGCCTTTGTTGCAAGTCTATTGAATAATGCATTAAAACGCTTTCCAGTTGTCTCAACAATTGTCTCTTGAATATGATCACTTGTCTCAGAAATTACTTAGATCCTAATTATACTAATGAAACTTACGGGAAGATCATTTTTTTATTCAGTAGTGGAATGATTGAAATATTATTTAAAAACACAGAGTATAGGCCAATTCCTTTAGAAATCTCCCTGTAAATTCAATGAGGATTTTAATAAATCCAGGATTTAATAATGAAAAATTAAACAATGAACAGAATTCATATATGACCATTTCTGATGGAAAATGTGTTTGCTGATTTTTCATAAATAGCTTCAGCCAAATTGAGTGCTGAGACTCTGAGAAGAAGCCTGAAGGACTGACTTCATTAAAAAAAAAAAAAGGAAAGAAAGCAGAGGAGAAGAGAGCAGAGGAGAGGAAAAAGGAAAGAAAAAAGGAGAACTGCAACAAAACATCAAAGCCCCTCCTGGCTATCTCCTGTTGCATTGAGTTACATATATCCATGGGAATAAGTTGAGGCTGCTGAGTTTATCTGCAGGGGATGGAGGTGACCTTATCCCTGGCTCTGGAAATGGTGAATAGTAAAAGTGAGTGGGTAATGGGATAGCCTCTATCTCATGGAGATATATTCAGTGTTGGTGGTGGTTTTGTCATATTCACCATGTTTCTCATGCTACACTCTTTCTCAGCTGCCTTGTCATTGCTCTCCACCCCATCTGACCTGGTGTTTCAGCTCTCTCAGTTACCTACACAGGTATTCCCAGTGTACTCTCTCTTTTGGCTTTTTGTGCCCTGCGTTTCAGCAAGGGCAGACACTGAAACAGAAAGAAAAGATCCACCACTGCATACAATATACATGTTTAAATGGGTTGGTGTAATGCCTGTAATGTAACTTTATATTTCTTATTCTTTGCCAGATCAGGCAGAGCAAAGCAGCAGCATTGTCCTTTTTGTTTAGATCAGTTGCATGCAGAAATTCTCTTTGAACATACTGAGAGGCTCAGTTTTCTTAGGGCAAATTTAGCACTAACCAAGAGAGATCAATGAATTAATCACATCATAGAATAGCTTTTCACTCAGATACACTGTATGAAAATACAGTGTTGGAGAGAAATGGACCTCAACTCTGAATAAGGAGACAGGCCATCATCATGAACCATGAAACCTAAACTGCTCAGCACTCAGAAAGCAAAGCCAGGGTCATTAATAATGTGTGTTCTGTGAAGCCTTACACAACTTCTAGCTTAAATTTTTGCTGAAGACTGCTCCATTTGGACGGTAGCCCTACAAGAGTTCATGTAAGTATGAGCAATGGTGTACTTAGAATGGTCATCTTCACAACCTGTGTATTTTTGGTTGCTTTTCCTGTCATGCACCATAGCAGACACCTTGCATCACAGCAGGAAAGCTACATAAATTGAGTATGCTCAGTGGACAGAAGACATTTCACCATTTACAATGAATTTATCATCAACTTCTACACAACCACGACATACAGCTACCCACTTATTCATTCCCAGACTATTATCTAGTTTATTATAGTTAAATAATATTATTATAAAACATTAATATTATTTATTATATATACTTACACCTCTTTAATTTAGCCAAGCTTAACTGAATTTGGACTATGAATTTGTGAATGTGTGAAGCTTGACTGGACAACATGACCTTACTCATTCATATATATAAGAATGGTAATACAAATGCCAGATGTTTCTGTAAGGCCATATAAGTGTCAGACAAGGCCACCATTCTGATTAGTTGTACAGCCAGGGACAGCAGTGGAAGTGTAAAGTTTTACCTGTGCTGCTTGAAGTTGACTTAATTGTTTCACATAAAGTCCTTTTGTACAAGAGTAATGCTCATGAATGGTCGATGTATGAGTTGTGACTACCCACCTCAAAGGACAAAGAAGCTCTCGGGTTCTGGTCTGTAAATCTAATTTACAGACGCAGTAAACACACTGCTGAGGCAGTGTAGGAAATAGATAGCTGGATGATATAAACATCAGATGTTTAAAGACAGTACATTACCATCTGGAACTGCAGGGGTCACCGCAGAGAGGGCATTTTTCACACATTTGGCCCGAAGCCCCTGGATGGGTGCAAGCACATGTCCCACAGATGCATTCACCTCTCCCACTGCACAGTGTCCCATCCTCAGCAATGCAGGTGCTGGTATCAGTTGTGCAATTACAGTATTCACCAGTCCATCCACTGTGGCACCTGCATTCCCCACAGTCACAGTCACCATTGCCTGGAAAAATATTTATTATACTTCAAATCAGTCACTATAATTCAAAAAGAATCTGAAGGATGATCTTTAAATTTTTTCTTTTTAACAGAAAATATTTTGCTCTCTCCAACTCTTCTTCCAAACATTTTTCTTTCTCTCCCAGAACCTTCAGTTTTAAGTCAGAGGATGAGATTTTTGCTTAGACTGGCTGTAAGCCAGTGCAGCTCCATTCTCTTTACTGGAGTCCTCCGTGCAGATCTTGTCTCCTGGCAGTGCACAACCCAATTTGTAAATACTTCTGATTTACAATGGCACAGCCGAAACTATTTTAAGTCTAAAGACCATTCGTAACTAGCAGCAATTCTTTACAGGGAATTGACTACAACCGAATAAATGACGAAAACACAAATTCCCGAGCTCCCGGCCGGAGGCGAGCCCACAAAGCTCCGAGTGCACACCCTAGCACAGCGCCGAGGGGCCGTACCTGCACACTGCAGCCCTCGGTGCCTGACGCAGGAGAAGTCATTGCACTCGCAGCGGGGCCCGTACACCTTTCCGTAGGGGGACGGGTGGCACAGGCAGCGGCCGCACAGGCACTCGCCCCTGCCGCTGCAGGAGCTGCGCTCGGCCGGGCCCCGGCAGGAGCTGGCCCCCAGCGAGCTCTCGTGGCACTCGCAGCGCGGCCCCACGAAGCCGGGGCTGCACACGCACACCCCGCACTCCAGCGAGCCCTGCCCTTGGCTGCACTTGGGGCTCTCCTTCTCCGCCTTGGCCTGACAGCTACAGCTGCACAGGGCATCGATCTCCATCTCCAGCACGTCGCTGAGCCCCACGGGTTTTATCTTGATAAGCCTTCTGGTTTTTTCACAAGAAGAGAGACTTACGGTCACGTTGAAAGAGACCTGGAAGAGAGAACAGGGCTGCTGGGAGCACAGGGAACCCTGCAGGGTGCTCAGGAAGAGCATACAGAGGATTGAGCAAGAGGGTTGTAGATACTGCCTGCTTTTCGGTGACTTGTTCGGAGAAGTTCATTTAATAAAGAGAAAACTCTGCCTTGGTGTCCTAAATTATATGAACTTCACCGTGTTTGGAGAATACGTTCTTCACTTACTGTATCTCCCACTTTTACACGAGAGCATTTCCTCTGACGTGGAGAAAAGGTCCCATTGTTACAGATGGCCGTGAAGGACAGGTTGAGCCCTTCTGTCTCTCCCAGGATCTCCAATTCAACCTCAGACCTCAGCTCCTTCAAGGAAAAAAGCGTGAGATAATGGAGTGATAACACTGCCACATGCTGCCACTGCTCCCTGTCTGTGTAACAGGGACTGTAATTTATCCTGACTTACACAGGAGCACACTCCTGCTTTGGCACTTTGTTTACAGAGCCCTCTATTGCAAGAAAAATGGGGAACGAGCAAACTGAAGCGAATGCCGACAGACCCAGCTGTCAGTGGAAAGCAATGGTAGTATCACTTTAATATCTTCTATCACAGGGCTTATTTCCTGCCCTTCCAGGAGAACAAATTCAGTGGTTTATTAAATCACCTTTCATAACTCTGCTGACTGATGCAGCTTTTCTTTTAGGTCTGAACGTTCTGAGGGGTTGATTTGCATCCCTGATTGCATTGCTAGGTCTGGGCTTTTCCTGATTAGCCAAACTGTGTCAATATTGCTCCCTCCCTTTCTTTCTTCTCACAATGGAAATTCCTGCTTCATGAGCTGTTTGTGCTATTTTAACCTGCACTCAACACATCCCCATTATTTAAATCAATTCGATCAAACTTTCATTTTGTAAGTCATAAACCGTCTTTCTGAAACCGCTCTTACTAGGTATCTATATTTAAAGCCTTTAAAATATTTTATAGCAACTCTGCTTACACAATCTTAATCCAAAGCTTATCACAGGCCAAGGGGAAATTCCCTATGACTTCATTGGTCTGTGGATCCATTAAATGGAAACTTTTCAAAAGTACCTCAGCAACTGCTGAGAAAACACCTCACTGACTTGACTTTATGCTCATGGAGGTTTAATTACTTGCAAAATACCCCCTGCCCTTCAATCAGAACACAGGGAACTTGCTCACCTTACTTCAGTGAGTCATTCTATGAAAGGCAGCAGGATGACTCACTGGAGTAAAGGTCTGGTGGGGTAAATCAAAGTAAAAACAGAATAGGTATAAACCTGCACAGACAACTCCCTGTCCTACGTACATGTTCTGGATTCCTGTGATATTTGTCTTAGGGTTGTAAAATTGTGCTCTGGGATCAGGTTTGTAGTGTTGATAACTTTGGATATGTTCAAATTTCCCTTTGATTTGGAGGTAGGTGCTCGTGTCGCTATTGAAAAATGCAGAGTTGTCGATAATAATTTGTTTGCCATAGCTGGGCTCTCCCAAAAGGACCCAAACCAGCAAATCTGTAGGCAAAGCTGTGACTGTGGGCCTGTGTTTATGTTACAGGAAATATCACCTGTAGTCCCTCTTCTACCAGCTGCAAAATTGCAAGGTGCAAACAGAGTGTAACTGTGAGAGAAAACTAAATCCTGCTGAACACCAAATTGTCATACTTTGAATTCTGAAATCTGTACTGGATCCTTTGATTCTTTGTGCCTGGTGTTGTGACAGATCAAATTATGCTTCTTACAGCACTCAAAGTGAACACAAACTATGATAAAATCGAGGGTTTGAGATCCTAATATCTGTAAGCACTACTAATGATTTAAAACTACTAAGCTGTCTGGTCAGAGTTTGAGGACAAATAGCAGACAGTTAATAGCAAATAGCAGCTTTAAGCCATTCACAGAGAAACGTTTGTAGTTCAAAAATTTTTCTGAATGAAGCAACAGAAAAATAAGTGCTAAATGCTCATGCCTTTTGTGTCCTTTCTAATACATTATTTCTTTGTTCTCGTTTTTGTGTAAGTGCAGGGACTAAAAACTGGGGGAGAAAAAGGGTAATTTTTTTAAAATTTTAAATTCTTGGAATGGCTTTAATCAAATGGCCTGCTATCTGTCACAAAGCATTTTAGCCTACAGCTCTGCAACACAAAGTTGGGCAGAATTCAATGCTAAACAAAGCAGGCAGAAATATGCTTACAGAGGAGAATGAACCATGCTTGGAAAGAACATGAGAACTCCTTGCAACAAATATTTTGACAGCTCAGACTTTCTTAGCTTGCTTACTTCCTCTCTGAAGATTTTACATGGCAACACATGGTGAATGGCATTAGCAAACCTTGTGTTTGCACAGCAAGTAAACACTCCAAAACACTTCAAAAATGTTAAAAGATTTAGCCTAACTCTACTCCCAGGGGGCAAAAAGTTATTTATTCCTTTTCTTGTGAGTGAAGGAGCAGAGACACAGGACATTGAATTACATTTCTGAGATGATAATGAAAAGTTTCTAACAAAAGTAGCATTAGTTCTGTTTTGCATGTGATTTTCAACTGTAGATCTCCTGTCATTTCCTTCTTCACAGTAAAAAAAAATTCAGATACCTTTACTCCTATCAAATTTTAGTTTTTTTAGTGCTTCCTGCTTGGAAGACTTTTCAATCACAAAACAATAGGGTTGTTAACCTTTAAGGTTAAGTGTAATAAATTGAACTTTGGGAAATTTTGAGTGTGATACGTTGCTGCTTGCACAATTCTTACATCTTGAAAGAAATGTGGGATTTTAAGAACGTACGTGCAGCTCTGGTGCATGGTCCAGACATGCTGTGCCTGGATGAGGTTGTGACAAGTTACAGCCCAAAGGCAGGAGCAGCCCTCCTGCAGCCACCTCCCTGCCACTGCTGCAGTGCAGCAAGCACAGAGCTCAGAGCTCCCTCCAAACCATGCCCATGGAACAGATGGAAACAGGATCAGCCCAAACAGCTCAGGACCTGCGTGGTGGTCACCACTGCCAGTTCTGGGACCTGCTCTGCTCAAAGCCTGCAGCAGCTAAAACGCAGCTAAAAAGCCAACAGAACCAGGAGGCTGAGGCAAGGCAGAGGACATAATTGTGCCTTTGTGTAAGCCTTAGTGTGCCCTGCACTGTGTACTGCAAGCTCTTGTGGGCTCCACATCTCAGGAGGCACTCGTGAGAGTCACGGAGGGTAAAGAGATGGTCAGATAAAGTTACCAAGGGAATGGAGCAGCCAAGGAGAGACTTAAAAGACTGGGGCTCTAATTTGGAGAGAAAATTAGTGATGTGGAAGGTGTCTCAGTGACATAATATAATGAAATTATGAAGACACAAAGATAAGGTGAATGCAGAACTGTTATTCACCAAACCCTACAACTCGGGAGCTAAGGTGCACTCAGTGAAAATTTAAAGCATAAGAAGTAGGTTAAAACAGGAATAAGAAAATTTTGCCTTGACACAGTGGAACTGAATCCCTTCTTGTCATAGAAGGCAACAGAGGTCAAAAATATCAGGAGGTTCAAAAAGGAGAGTAGGAAAAAAATATAGGCCATAAGAACATGAGCAGATGCTGAGGAGAAGAGCCAAGGATTCAGTCTTCACATTTTCAATATTCCAGTGAGGCATCATTCCACACTTATGTTACGGCAAAAGCACCAGGACACAGCACTGGAACAATTTTTGTGTGTTTTTCCATTATTTACTGACAACAAAATGGTATTTTAGCTGTTAAATGTAGGAACCTGTGTCTGTACGTTAGACTGCCAGCTTGAAGAAATGCTGATAGGAACCAGATGTGACTAGCAGCAGGTTGGAATCCAGAAGTGAAATTCTGTTGCCACTCACTTTAGCAATAACTTTGCTCATAAGAAAATTTCCTCATCTTTATTACAATTTTTACACTCCCAAGATTGACCCTGAAGTTCTCTCCTTATATAATTTTTCATAAAATGGAGAATCTCCTGGTATGTTGCATTTCATTTTAAAAAGTCATAATTCAGCAATTGTATTGCCTTCAGTGCTTTTATAAGAGTTAAAAGAATTTGGTTTCCTTCCTATCACTAAGAACAAAGTAATTTTGGCACAGTGATGACTATCTTATTCAGGTGATAGAAGGAAGAGCAGAAAAATAAGTAAGGAAAGAAAGAGAAGTTATTTGCAAAGAGTTATTTGCCATTGTAGGCAACTGGTAGAGCAGGTTTTAATAAAAATGGGCTGAGACAGAACAGAGAAATCTATGGAATATCAGCATATTTGTAAATTAATATATCTGTGCAAATATTTGCACAACTGCTTAAAAACATTCCTCTGGCAGAAGAGAACTAGGCACCCAAGATGCATTTTACAAACAAAGCTCTGAAGAGCAGTTCTGACACCATTGCAGTATTTCTTTGCATTACTTAAACAAACCCATACAAGTCCTGGCATTACCTAAACAAACCCATGTTGGCTCCTATATTCCTGTTTTTGAAAACCTCAGAGCAGCCTCACAGAGGCAGCATCAAATTGCTAAAGCAGAGAAGAGCACTGAGAACAGAACAGTGGTTTTTTTCCCCCCAGATATTCCTGCAAAGCAATTGTTAGTCTGCTCTGGTGGCAGCTACCAACAGGGAGACAGTCGAGTCCCTGTTGAGATGTGGAACTGAGAGACCTGAATATTAAAGAAAGCTTAAGAGTAGGTGCAAAATACAGGAATATGAAGAAGGCAATGCAGATGACACTGATTTAAACTCAGCATTCCAGCAGAACTAAGGATTGACAGAAGGTTATAGGAATTTTGCTTCTTAATCCTCAGAGTGAACACTTTTCCTATTAAGGTCAGCACCTAACATAAAAAATGATGTAATCAGTTCATAAAAGGAATCAAAGACACTTCTTTTTACCAAACAGCAAACCAATGTTGATCATGTAAACATGAAGGAAGAAACTGCATTGTTACCATCTTACCTGATACGCAGCAATGATCAGCTGGAGAATATTTCCAGAATCCTTCTGTAGTTGTCCAACAGTAGCACCAGGAATAAGCTTTGCATAATTCTGGAAATATAAAAAATTAATTTAAAGCACAACAAAAGCCTAGGCAATAAGGAGCTACCATAAAATAAAACCCCAAACCCAAAGAAAGAAATAAACAAACAAAAAAAAACCGAAAAACCAAACCTCCAAACTAAAAAACTCCAGACAAACAAATAAAAAAACCCCAACAAACCAAACCAAACCAAAAAAAAAACCAAAACAAAAACGAAGGGCAACGAAACCAAGTAGTCAATTGAAATAAATGACAGTAACATTTTCAAGGATTCTTGCAGGCTCCACTGCAGGTGTTTTAATGAAAAAGCCAGATAGAGAAGAGCTGGTTTCATTTAAAATTCACTGAACATATATTGTTAAATCACATCTATATGATTAAATGTTTGATACTATAGTTTTCTTCAAGCTCTAATTCTTCAAATTTAGAGGGAAGATATGTTTTATCAACAGTTTTATTCTCTTTAATAAAAATATCCAGAAACAGATACAGCTGTTCTACTGTTGTTGCACTGCTTAAGAGTCTTGGACTCTCCATTCAGCAACTGCAGTCACTTTTTATGTTTGCACAGGTATTTCAGTGCTCTGTGGCTCTCATGGATTGTATGTAGAATATCTGTGACTAATACAGTGCCAATTTAGCAATTTATTTCAGTGATAAGTTTTTTTTTCTTTTTGCATTAAATTGCACTGTGACACTAACATGAAACCTGACGGCTAGATTTTAAATATGGTGAATTAAAATTTGTCTTGCCTGATTGCTAACTACATAAACTTCCATTGCTTTAATCCATGCCTTTGGAAAACAATGTGTTCATCATTTTTAAAAAAGCATTGTAGCACTAGTTTTCCTTTATAATTATCATATCAATGCTGTTATTTTAGATAAAAGAAAGATATCCAAAGAACTATTAATAAACATGAGTAATGTGATACTCTTATATCCTTCTTATCCTTCATATCACCAAAAGCTCTGTGATTACTTTATATATTATGTATGGAATAGTTATCATTCATTAGATTTCTCGTGCTATTGTAAATCAGTGGGATTAACTGCATTCTATGTTACAGCTGGTGACTTTACATTCCTGACTCCTCCTGTGATTAGTGCCCTCTCAAGGATTCTTGGAATAATGAAACTCTGTGTTTCGTACATGTGGACCTTTTGAGAGAAAAGATGACAGACCCGGAATTTAAAATAAAGTCTCCTTTAATCTGTGGTATGCAAAACAAACAGCAGGGATAGGCTGCTCTGAACACTTTGGTTGATCTCTCCTCTATGAACAAAAATTTTCTGCATGGTGATACAAGGATGGCATTTCAAACCCAGGCTGAATGTGTGTCTCCAGTCCATTGGTTAAACTTCACCTCTTAGCAAATATTTCTGTTCATCCATTGCCAAGCTGAGCAGATGGATGTTTTTGGGGTGCTACTATTGCAGAACATCCAAAGGGCACCACGGAATTTAGTCCTTTGACAAATATTCATTAAAAAGCGAATTGCCATTTTATAGAGATACCCTGATTCATGTAAAAGAAATTTGACAATTATATATTTGAACTCACAATTATACAATTGTGACAATTATATATTTACTATATTTTAGCAGTGTAAACGATAGAAGATTTTTTTTCATTAGTAATAATGTGCCACACCAAATATATAAAAGTAATTTGAAATTCTGTATGAGTGTGGAGACTAGAGTATTTTTAGTTCGGTTTTCAGCAGTGCAGCCTGAAACCCTAATTTTCAAGCTATTTCTCCTGTGATATAAAAACAAATAATTCATCCAAAAAAGAGTAATTTTTGTTTCAAAAGAAATGCTGTTTAGTCAGGACTAAAGATGGAGTCTTTCCCTTATCTAAGTTTGAATACTTTTTTAAAGAATTCTGCTTGAAAACAAATAATATCAGCAGTAGTAGCAACTACTACATGAAAGCTTAAAGACCAGTGTTTTCTTTTATACCAACGTAGGATTTGTTAAAATATAATTATTATTGCCAAATTCACAGATGCTTTTTGAGTGAATAGCTTTTACAGAATGAAAACATCCCCTGCTGCTTTGGCAAGACTCAGCTAAGATTAATGATGCTAGATGAATATATTATAAAATACCATTTTTTAATAAAAAAATTTCTTTTAAAAAATAATGTCAAATTATCAGGGCTAAGTGTAAAGAATTTTCTCTCTTCTTGTGCATCAGATCTAAATGATCTCTTGAGGTTACTGTGCCATAGCTTTTTAGGTGCATGGGAGGATCAAAAGCAAGACCAGCTCTTCTGCAAGCATAGGTGTTCTGTGCTTGTGCCACCCCTAATATTTGTGTTCAATAATAATACATATATAAGTGGATAAACTGAAAATTCATTTGAAGGGGATCAGGAATATTACATGACTGAATTATTTTGGGCTAAATTGTTGGGGATTATACAGGGCTAGAAATACAAAATATATATTTGACAGTCTGAACACTGCACTTAAGACTAATGGAATTTATGAAGTCTATTTAAAGAGTGCTTTCTAAATCCTCACAGTAATTTTAATATAAGCTTGTCTCTGAGAACTCAATTATAAATAGCAATAGTCACTATTGGTATCTGATGTAATTAGAAGCTGAGTTCAAGTAGATTTGAGATATTTGGGGTGAGTCTTCCCTCCTCAAAGGATGAATGGAAGGGTTTTTTGAGACTACAGAATCTCCACCACTGAAGCTTTTCAAGAGACGTGAAACACCAAAACTTTTAGATTTGAGAGTCCTCTGCCACCACTTCCAGGCTGCCTGAGCAGGGGCCTTACCACAACAATAATTCTTATTGTTTTGCTTTGTTCTTTTTACATTCTTAAGCATAGATACTGGTTATTTATATTTATATTAAAAATTTGCATCACAGAGATGAAAACATGGCAATACTTATTTCTCTGTTTGCAAGTCCTACACAGATCCTTTAAAGGAAAAACTACACTGTGACACTTGTATATGATTTTCTTACTTGCTTTGACTGATTTTCCACATAACCTACAGGACAAAAGGCAGGCCATAACAAATACAACTATCCATATTAGTGGAAGAAAGCAGTATTAAAAGATGAAATCAGCAGATAGATTATATTCAGTGGGATTACTATATACCCTATAAGATAAAAGGTAGTTGTACTTTCTTTTTTCTAACGAAGAAAGTAACAAGAGCAAACCATTCCCTAGCTGGGTTAACCATGATTTGTATTTTGTGTTAGCTATAAGCCCTGGTTCCGTGTTCCCCATTACAAAGGGTGACTATTGGTAACTTTGATACTGACATGAGACACTGAGCTACTGAAATAGAAACACTTAGGTAAGAATGCTGGTGGCCAGCTTCGAGGGTGACCACAGGCAATTTCCAAGGTAAAATACAGTGCCATCAGCAAGAGAAATATTTCTTTGGACAAACAAAAGACTCTGTAAATCAAACAGTATTTCCAAACTACCTTCCTAGAACAACCTTTATTCATGAAGCATCTATTAAAAAAAGTACCTACAAGGAAAAATATTTCACCTGCCATTATTTGGATCTCTATTAAGTCTTGAAGCCACTGCATTTGTAAGTGATTGACTTCTAGTCTTATTAATCTAAATTTTCATGATCCAGCTAAGTATTCAATACAGTCTTTAAAAAAGCAAGGCAGTCAGTGCTTCAAGACACAGAGTGTTCCTTCCCTTGTGAAGGCTGTAATCTGACAACCAGTTTATGCAATTTGTGACTCTTGTCACTTTTGTCACACAGCTGGAGCATCAGTCTTACTCAAAACTCCCCCCTGGAATCAGTTGCAGGAGTACTGGGGGGTCTTCCCTGGGTTACATAGAGGTCAGAAATAGAAAACCATCCTACTGGTGACTACCTCAAGGACTCAGCTGCTCTCTCTTTTTCCCTGCTCTTTCCTTCCTATTTTCCATGTGGTAATCACAGCAGAGGAGCACCTCTCCTCATTACTGTACTTCTGGTTACAGAATGTTTTGCAAAGGTTTCTCCTTCAGAAAGCCAGTCTTATTATATCAGCAGGATCATCCTTATTGGCTTCCTCTCAACCAACCTGAATAAATTTGGACCAATTTCTCTCTGCTTGACCCCTTTCACACAGCAGGGTGTAGCCAGGCAGCCAAGCTTAGGCTGCAAAATCCCTTATTGCCCACTTTGAACTCTTATCTAGAATCTCTTTCAGTGTGTGAAGATTTTTTCCCAGGAGCAGGACTACACAGAAAATGAAGTAAGAATTGAAAGAGTCACAGAAAACAACAACAACAACAAAAAAAAAAACAAACCAAAAAACAAATTCCCCAAAAACCCAAACAAACAAACAAACAAAAAACCACCCCACCCCCCCCCAAAAACCCCACCCAAGATCTCAGAGCTGAGCCTGAAGATAACTGCATGTTTCAGGTACATTTTTATTTTATAAAAATAAAAGGTTCGGCTCTCCTCTAGCCTTACAAAATACAAAAGGCTAAGCACAATGATTACATTGAACAGTTTAGCAATGTATAGTTTGTCAATCCTTGACTTAAAGGATTAATGTGATTCAACTTGAAATCCGATTTTAAAGTTACCTTAGAACACCAAAAACAATACATGAAGAAGCACTTAAGCAGAAGGGCTTTCCTCTGATACACAATTTCCTAGTTATTTTTATCATATAAATGTCTTTCCTTACTACTAGAATTACTGTATCAGCAGTAAAAAAAGGTGAACTTTAAAACAAACATTGCCAAACTGAACATTTTAGTTTGCTCACCTCATATATGTGAACTTGCTCTTTTGTTACAGCAAAAATTAATAGAATATTGTTTTGCACGAGTTTGTCAATTAATTGTCCAATTGTGGGATACTCCTGCAAACAAACAAAAGAGAGGCACATCAATCTGTTTCTCATGTGCTTTCAGTTCCTGTGTCCCACGAAAGACACATTCAAGTGATCATAATGAGCAATTTGTTCTCTTTGTATTATAAGGAATACATGTACACAAAATAAAAGATAGCACATATAATTTCTCACTTTGTTTTTAAGGAAACTCCTCTGTGAAAAGTATAGAGCCAGATTCCATGGTGGGGGCTCTGGCTCAGTAGCATCTGTGTTATATGTACATGTTTAATCCAAAGAACAACACTGCACCAGAGCAATGGTATTTTTCCTGCAATGAACACCATAGTGTATATATTCAGTATTTTTGAACACTGAATCTTAAGCTGGTAAGTTCTCATACAGAAACAGTGTTCTGCAAATTCCTGAACTGGTCCTGAATTCACACCCTTTCAGGGAACATAATTAAAGAAAATCTTGCCTTCCCTGCAGAAGGAAATACTATTTAGTCTAATTCCATAGGTTTTCCTGTTGTAGAAATTATATTTGTTCTTTCTTTTTTCTTAGTTATAATCTATCCTAATTCCATACAAATACTGTTCTTTCTTTGCTGGAACGTGTAGTTACAAATAAAAATTACGTGAAATATCTGGATTCCCCAGCTTTTACACATTTCAGTGCTAAATGTGTAATTCACTAATTTTCTAAGTTGTTTGTGTTAGTCCTTAAATTTCCAGAATGTGAGTGTACAAAAATTGTAGTAATTACCAGAAGAGTTGACATGGAATATTCATTATTGTGGTCCAAATGACAATTCCCATCATTAGGAATAACAATTCCTGCCAGTTTACTGTCCATCCCAAAATGGGAATCAGCGTCACTCACAAACACCAGCAAATGTAGAGAATCATTCCTCCATCCAATTTTTTCCTGTCATATAAAAAAAATCAGTTTAGCAAACTATATTGAATCACAACATACAAAAACTACAAAATATTTGGAGAACGGCATCTCAAAATAAATTAATAGCATAATTCTCAAGGAATTATTGAAGACAGCACATCTCCTAAGATGTGATGTTCATTCCATTGTCTTTGGCTAACATTTTGTTTCCCCATCCCTGTGTTTAATAACATGGGTTGGCCATGTTCATGTCAATCTGCTTACTACTCTAAACATTGTTAATAAAAAAATCTAAACAAAATAACAGGCCCAGTAATTATACCCATATTTGGGCTTATTTGTCCCTAGCAATTAAAAGGAAACTTAGACTAAAATACTGCAATATGCATGTTTTACTTGTATAGCCAAAAGTATTTTCACACAAATTTAATGAGGCTCTTGGTTTGTGTTAAAAATTTTTGGAAAGTAATCTGTCACTTTGAAATACCAACATATAATACTAGAATATATAATATATGGAATAATAGTATACCTAGAAGTTTCAATTACCTTGCAAACAGCTGCCTGCATAATTGCATCAAATCCTCCCTCTGGAGTGTCTATATTAGCAGAAATTCGCTGTCCTTTCACAATTTCATTGAATTTTTCAGCATCATTTGTTAGTGGCAAAACATTTTTATATCCAAAGGTGGGTAAGCACTCGTATGGTACACTTCTGCAAGAAAAATAAGACAGCTTATAGATAATAGAGAGTGAAAAATCACTGGAATGGCTACTTCAGAGACCTGCCTGGATTAGTTTTGGTCTTCTGTCTCTTACCTGTACCTAGAAGATTTCATGAAATCCTAAGATAATTAAAGAGCATCCAGTGACTTGGGCAATGGAAAAAATCTGTACAAAGGCTGGGAAACACCTCCTAGAGTAGAGTAATTCAGCCAGTTACCAACGTGCAGCCCTTGCCATGCCCCTGCTGTGCCTTGACCTCATATTTGGAAGCATATTGGGATCTGTAGCTCCTTAATTCAGAGACAACCAGCAAGGTGCTGCAGTCCTGCTCCAGGTTCCAGAGCCCCAGCTTCTCCCCTACACAGGTTAGCCAAGGGCTGGGGAGACTGCTACACCTTAAGGAGGGGAATAAAGCAGGAGAACAGCATAGATGGCTAAATGAAACTGGTATTCTGTGTTGGGTTTGAGCTGGCAACTCCTTAGTATAGCTCATAAAATTATTTATATATATATATATGGATGGATATGTGTGTGTGTACTTATATATGTATATGTGTGTGTATATATATGTATCCTAGAAAATGAAAGAAATTAAAGAAAAATACTAAACTACATGCTGCATACCATTTTGTTAACATATTAAGCACATTTGTAACTAGCAGCAAAAGATAAAAAGCAGACTCACTCCCAGATTCCTCAATCCTAATAATGTAAGATGCAACAGAATAATGATCAGAAGGTGAAGCTAAAAGAGCCAAATCTTGTTCCACAAGCTGACTCATTTATAGCTGGAAGAGGAGAGTTTCCAGTGAAGCTGTTGAAATTAATTTTAGCCTAAAGATTAATATTATGACAATGTTGGCATGCAAACAAATATTGGGGCTTTCCCTGCCTACCTGCAAGGGTTGTTTATTTCTGCAGCTGTAGTTTTGATGAATGGTGAAACTGGTTTTTCAACAAAAGATCCAAACCCCAGTCTAAAGTTGCTTGTCAGTTTTGACATCTCTTTGGAAAGAGTGGAACCCAGTTCTTTGATTGTATTCAGATCATCATCCATGGAAGCTGAAAGATCCATGAGGTAGTAGAGGTCAATTGGATAATCTTCAGTCTGGCGAACCTTGATCTGTATTGTTTCCTCATGTCCTGTTGAGGTCAGGGGAAAGTGGGATACATATCAGCACTTCTGTGCAGAAAACGAGCAATGCCAATTTCATGATAAACTTCTCTATGGTGACAATTATCTGGTATTTTAGACTACCAGTAGCATTAACAAAAAAACTTCAAGAATTGTCTGTCAACAAAAAAAATCTCAAATAAGGGTCTGAAAAATTAAAAGTAGTTCTAATGTTTGGGTTGTCTTCTAAACAGTTATTCAGTAATGCCATAAGCACAGGATTAAAACTGATTGCAATAATTTGAAAAATTATGAAAACATCCCTTCAGCTGTATGCAGCTTTAGAAAATTTAGATATGAAGCTGATTAAAACTAGAGGCAGCATTTTGGGGTCCTACCATATCCTTTAAAAATTTAAAGAAAGTCAAAGTGTACACAGAGATTTTATTCCCAGTTCCAACACTGTGACTGGACCTAACTGGATGTATCTTACTTTTTTTATTCCAAATTTTCTCCAGAAAAGAATTCACATCTAGAAGACCCCAAGATAGTTCTGGAATGCTACCATAAATGTCACTGGTACCTTGTACATCCTCAAAACAAGATTTTATGCCACCTCTGAGATATTCTGTTTGCCAGACCAGCAGGGGAGAGTCACAGGAGCTCAGCTGGGGATGAGCCAGGGGCTTTCATTCTCTCCCTGCCACCTCACTGGCAAGAGAAGAGAGGAACTAAAAATATATGTCCTTATTTTTGTGATGTACCCAGCACTTCTGAAAATATTCTGAACTCAGCTGAACCTAGTTTTCATGCAATGAGTCAACAGATAATTTTGGACTAGACACAGGTTTTCATCTTTATTCTGTCAAGATATATTTTAGATTGTTCAATCCAAGAAGCTTCAGCTAATCACACTGTCTGAAATAAACCTATGAACTGTGACTTACCTGGTCGCAGCCTCAGAGTTAATTTTTGGGGAGAAATCTGTGTGACATCAGAATTGTTCTTCTGGGGTGATGCAGTTAGGGGATCATTTCTGTGAATTTCTACTTCTGAAATGGGAAACTCAATCAAATCCAACTGGCATCCTTTGGACAAAAGATTTTCCAGGGTATCACACCTCCCATGAATTCCAGACGAGTCTGTGTAATTCTAATGCAAACAGGAGAAGGAAGGGATGAGTTAAATGTTTTTACTGACTAGCCACCAGCACCTGCTGGACAAAAGGTCAGTCAAATGCAGGAAATGGACACAAAGGTGCAAGTTTGTGCAAACTAGTGCAGAACTAGATACAGGTGGCACAGAAACCCAAATTTGCCCTTCACAGGTCATGTCACACAGGTGTATAATTAATGTAACTTACACCGACTTGTTATCCTGAGAGAAACTGCTCTATTGTTGGGGAATGGGAATTGTGCCACTCACTGCATTTGGTTTCTCACAGTACTCAGAATGATAGCACAAAGCCCCTCTGAGCCACTGGTTTTCCTGTCACACGATTATGCCACAAATTCATCAGTCTCTCCTAGACAGTTTTGAACTGCTGATTGAAGCACGTCATTTAATAAAGATGTGCTGATAATAAACTCATGGACAATTTGTGACAAACTGATTGTGGATATCCAGTGTTTACTGGTTCTTTTTTTCTGACCTACACTTTCTCCTCAACTCTCACTTAAGCTGTTCACTGAAGCAGGCATCAAGTCCTTGCTCCTCTGCCTGGTGCCCAGCAATGACCACAGCCTGTCCCCACGATTCCTCAGCACTGAGAGCAGTGCTCTCAGCATCCCCACACCTAAATTTGGCCCAGCATCCTCCTTGACCTTCTCCCAGCCAGGGGAAATCACAAGCCTTCAGATATCAATTGGATATCTCACAGTTTATTTCCATTACTCAATTCGAAGCTTTGATATGCATTCCTTTCCACAGCACTGCTACAGGGTAGGTACTAACCTCACATGGAGTGAAGTTAATGGTTACTTTTACAAAGAGGCTTCTGTGCCTTATAACCTTTTCCCAGAGATATGTCTAGAGTTAAGATTCTCAAAATCACCCAGCTGTCTCCAGGAAACTGTTCTGGCCTGCAAGCCCTTTTGACCAAAACCTGGGCAATGCCTGGCAGAATCAGCTCTGAAACACTCAATTCCTGGCAGATGGTCATGGGCCCATACCACACATCTGCTCTTTTCTCTAGGTTTGGGCAAGAAACAATGGATCAGCCATTAAGCCACAAATATTCTCTGAATTCAGTCACTGAAAAACTTTTCACACAAAACAAATTTACTTTTAACCTATTAAAACCAGAACTATGACTCTTTTTTTTCCCACCAAAATATCACCCTTCATGCCTGAAAATTGTCAGGGATCTTATATATTTTGTTGGAAACAGTGTTGAGGCACCTGCTGGGAACACTGGTTTATTATTCTCCAGACTGAACGTGATGCCTTTGCTCAGGCAAAACTCTGACTCACTGTTTCTTGAATTCTGTACACATAAATTACATGTACCGTTCTAAACCTTTCACAGGGAGATCCCTATCGTCTCCTTTAGTTACACAGTTCGTAACTTTTCAAAATGTGTGAAGAAACAACCTGATATTTCAAATACAATTACAAAGTATGTTCTTATCCTACAGAAAACAGTGGTTTCTTTGGAGGTGCTTTTGTTTGCTCTAAAGCTCCTATGTCTTTTGCACACTTAATGCGCTCTTTTCTAACAAAGAAAAGAATGAGCTTATGAACAAAGAAGAGAAATCATGTTTACTACAGTGAAGTTATCAATAATTCCACAGCTTTGTTTGTTTTTGGTTTGGGGTTTTTTACATCAATAAATTATATTGGGCTCTTTTTTCCCTGAAAATACATGGCAGTAGTCAAAAAATGTGTGATCCAATTTCAGCAAAATCCTGCTTTATAGTACAATTATGAAAACTACTGTAAACAAACTAATGCGGGGTCTTTTTGACCTCCATGGAAATGGCAAAAGAGGATGTTAGTCCCATGCTAAGTGTCATTTTGCTGTACACAAAAACAATAAAAAATGTTATCAGCAAAGGTTCAATCCAGAAACTAAAATGAACAAGACTTACTTTATTTCTCTGTATTTCTGTCAAGTTTTTAGTTACAATAGCTGACTATCTTGTTAATGCTAATGAACTAAGAGCTAGAATATTTACTGTGAAGTGAGGAGATTATATTTAGCACCAATTATAGAAGAAAACTTTAAAAGCAGAGATGTGAAGCCACTTGCCCAGGGTTGCACTGAAAATCTGAAACAAAGGTATAGGAGACAAAGCCAGATATATTTTTTAAGTCCAATGTTTTAGCCAAAACACAACTATACCATACCAATTTTAAAGCCGACATTATTGTCATAAAATCAACCACAGATTAATAATTTCTATATAGAAGTTTTACATCCGCAATCTTTTACACTGTTGATACCTGCAAACCTTCTGTTTACGCTGTCTGGTTTGGCACATAATCTGTAAGATACAGTCTGGCTTCTGAATTTGTGTCTGGTGCTTCATCATCAGTGCTAAGGGGAGCCAGCCCTTGGGCTGATCATCTGAGACCACCTAATAACACTTCTATTTCTGCCTTAGATTTGAAGATTGATGTTTTTGTGGTTTTTTTCAAACAAGCAAACAAACAAACAAACATCCAGACAACCATACTATGAATAACAGACCATGCACAGTAGATTAAATTCCACTTCTGATCCCCAGGAAGGCTTCACTAAGAGCTGCATGCATTACAAACCACGGGCTGACCCAATTAAGTCAATACTTCATCACTCGGAGTGACTACAAAGACTTCAAGTCTTACTTTGAAATTTTTTTATCACTCTACCTCTTGCAAACACCAAGCGCAGTGTGGTCCGGAAAGCAAACAATCTTCACAAGTCACTGCACTTTCCTGAGAACAGGTCCCTGAATTTAAATGCAAGAAGATAAAAGGCTGTTAATAATATGCTTAATCATTCAATTTATGAAGAAACTTGTCATTTAGAGAATATGGGTGGTGAAAATGCACACGTTTAGCCATATTTAGGATTGCTGATGAAATTTCTTCTTAACTGTAGTTCTATTGGTAAAAGATTAACTCTCCAATAAAGATTAAAACCTCAGAATTGCTGGCAATTAACATACCTCCTTTTGCATGCTTTATGGGTGGCATTCACTCAGAACACATTAACTTGTTCCCTCCAGTGCACCTGACAGAGTGTTACGTGTGTTTCTGGTATGTTGTAGCTAAGTAATTTCCAGCATAGCCAGGGATATTAAAAAAACAGATTTATGCTTGCTCTGTATGCTTAAAATTGCTTCACTCAGCTCTATAGATACTTGATATGATTTTTATCCATTGTGCAACTACCAGAGAAACACTTGGTCATACGTATAATATGAAAGATTCTTAGCAGATCAAACTGTGATTAGTGAAAACGAAATTGCTAGAATGTCTGTCTCATTCAAATCTGTTGTGCTATGTAATGACCACCAAATTGTAGATGAATTGGCAATGCAGCCCCACAGCAGTCTCTCAAAAAAAAGTAATTAAATAGAAAGGAAAGATTAAATACAGAAGACAGAAAGTTATTTAATGTCAACTTCAAGCAAGAAACAATGCAAAATGGTTTGCAATGGATCTCCCTGCCCCTGAGCCTTACCTTGTACATAGTTATTTCTTTGCAGAAATAGGAAACAGAGGCAAAGCAGTTCAATCCCCATTCGTTTTCAGTGCTGGCTGCATGACAAAAAAAAATTAGCTTGTTAATTATCGTCTGCTGTAAAGGTAGAATGTCGTAAAAAGCATGCATTCCTGGAGGGTACATTTTCAGATGTCACGTACACAGACTGCGAGGAAACTTCAACCCCAGCAGGACGGACCATGAACAAAAGTGAAAACAAGGGCTACCTGGGCAGGTAAAGAGGACAAGCTGTGCACACAGTAACATGAACATGGTTATCACTTCCTTGTTTTCCTGGACTCCTTATAAGGCATGCAGGGAAAATTCATTCAGGTGAAGATTTCTGTCAGTCCCAGTCACTCTGGGTCCTAGAGCAAGCCAGCCAAGAGGCCGTGTTTGTGCGTGTACAACAGCCCTTTTAAAGCTCCTTCAAAATAACACCTTCTGTTGTGCCCCGAGGGGAGATGGATCACTAAGATTGCCAATGAGTATACCTGGAGAGAAGTAAAAATCCCATTTTTTCAGATTTCCTGATGTGGAGGGAAACTCATAAAAGCAATTGTGGGGGGGAAAAAAACCCAAAACACCACCAAAACCGAAAAAAAGCAATCCCAGATTAAAATTGAGGACTTGGATTGAGTACTTCAAGATACCAAGTACATTGATTTTACTAACATTCCAAACTGGAAGGGAAATGCTGCAGTTGTGGATTTTTTAAATATATAGAAGGAGGAATAATTTAATTCCCAGTGCAGCAACTGACTTGAAAAAAGAATCATGCCAGCCTTAACTCTGCCTAGTAAGTGCCCAAATATTCTACTGCACAGAAACAACTGCATAACAAGTTATTGCTATCTCTCCTCCACCTTCCCAAACTGAAATGAATGCAAAAATATGTATTTCTTGCCATCTTATTAGAAGGAAATAAAATTCCTTATTTTCAGATTTAATATCTTCCCATCTTTTATGCTCTGCTATTGTCTGTTTTAAAAATTTGTTCATTTGTTCGAGACAAGTCCTGTCTTTTCATGAGGATTTGCAATAGTGAAAGTAGGGATGGGTCTGTATAAGTTAAATTCGACATGCCTGAAACATTCCTGGGCATTGAGGCCAACTGGCACAGAAAGAACTGAGCTTATGATTGCAAAGTACCTATTAGGACCATTCTAGCAAACAAATTGTGCCCATAAATTGTTTGCAGTGGGTGTTAATTGGAAGAGGTCAAATTCATGCCAGGGAGCATTTTAACAGTATAATAGCATAGACAATCTCATTCTAGTGCCTGGAAATATTCCCAGGCACATCCAATTTTACTAGTATTTACACAGACCATGGGTAGTGTCAATAACAACTCAGACTGGATTACATCACAACTCCCTTTGCTCTGCCCTTGTGCTCCACCCTTTCACTCTCACCAGTGTTCCCGTCCAAACATGCCATGTTCCAAAGTGATCCAGCTAAAACCCAATCCCCTTCTGTGGGGAAGGTGGAGGGCTGGTTTTCTTCTGGGCACCCTGTGGCTGCCCAGTTCAGGGTTCAAGGCAGAACTGGCAGGAAAGGTGATATGTTAGGGCCAAATATAGCCCAGTTTAGGCTGTTGTGGAACAATATCTTAACATTTGTATTTACAACATTATTCTTAAGTCTCCTTCAACTGCTCTCTCTGCCTCAGAGTGCCCCTTGTAAGGCACTTGTTCAGCTACAGCAATGTCCCGTGCCATGAAAAAAGCATTGATTAGATTATGTTCCCTCAGTTTGTGAAGACACAACTCTGTGAGAGCACTATCTATGTAATTACATAAGGTCAAAAAGAAGTGCAATCAACCAAATGTGTTTGCTCTTGCTAAGAAAAACATCCTTCTGTAATATGCCCTTTAAATATTCTGCTTTCCTGGGTCTGACTGACATTTCTATATGTCTCCTTTAATATTGTTACCACGTCTACAGCCTTGCAGCCCTCCAAAACCCAGAGCTTTCTCTTTCAGTGTAGAAGGCCACCTTGTAGCTCTTAGGGGCTACTGGCCCCTGGTTACATAACCAAAATTAAAGCCCAGGGCTCTGTGGCAGTCCTTCAGCCACCACAAGGCACCAGCCACAGCAGTGTCTCAAACCAAGGACTAGCCAGCTGAACAGCTGGCAATTAGCAAATGCTTATTCTTGAATTCAAGATATCAAACTTTGAAGTGTAGAGAGAATTAGTAATACAGCCTACATAAAACTTACAAATTCTATTTGATATTATCAGTTCCCCATTTGCTTATGAGGTAATATTTTATACAGGTCCTGGCAAGGATAGCATGGCTGGAGGCTAAGCGCCTGCCTCTGAGTGAGGTGGCTGCCAAAGACTATCTGAATTAAGTCTTTCCTGAATAAAACAGCTAAGTTTCTGCAAATTATTAGGAATAGGCCTCTCTGAATTGCCTGGAGAAAGCAGACAAGGAAAAGAAAGTAGTAGAATAAACAATAAAAACAGACAAGATAAAAAATGGAGAGCAGGAGCCTAAGAGAGGTCCTGAAAGAGAGACCGTGCACCAAGAATAAACCTTGGGCAAGGTGAGAATACCTAGGCAGGAAGCAGATTTTCCTTGTTTTATCAGATGATTCTGATAACTAAATGTAAGTTGACCAGGAAGTTCCTCTACTAGATCAGTGCTTTATTTGCTTTAATTATCACTAGAAGAGTAGAATATCAATCTGGAGTAGCCACACTGATGTGGGAAGGACGTGTTAAATGCTTTGGCATTGCTGGATTTGACAGTAGGGTTCCCCTTCTTCTTAAGAATTTTATACAGTCTTATGTCACCCACCCAAATTAAAGGCATTGATTCAAGGAAATACAACAAAAAGGTAGTTTATAGTACAGAAAGAACACAATTATTGTTTCCATCAACCACTATATCTTCATTTTGGAGCAAATTCTGATCTCTATTAAATCAGAGTTACAGTTTTTAAATAACACATCAGAACAGAAAACATCTGTTTATCATTCAGTGTAGGCAATGCTGAACAATGCAAGTCTTCCCTCCACTCCTGGCATGAATATAGCCCTGACCTCTGAGCTTCACACACAACCCAGCTCTCTTAATTCCCAGTGATCTTGTCTTACACACTCCCATCCTCAAAGCCTGGAAAAATATGGAACAATTTAAAGTCTGAACATCCCCTGGCTGAGATGATTCTCAGAATATTTACAAAGGTGTAGGGAGGCATCTCTTGCACTTGAAAAAAGCTTTCTCAAGTTTATCAGGTGGTGTCTCCCTTCTCTCCACCCTACTCATTTCCTTAATGCATCTGGAAGAGGCAAAGGGCTGCACTCCTTTGGTTGCTTTGTACTTGAAACATCTGGTGACTTTATTCTCTGCCTAGCTGGGTTCCCAATCAAATCCTGAAAGCTTCTGACAGTCTCTAGTGGGGAATCAAATTAGACTTTAAAATTTCAGTCAAACTTTTTTAACCTGAAAGGTAGTAAGTGAAGATTCTACAAAAGTCTAGAGGTTAAAACACTTATCTCTCAAAGAAGACATATGTTGCATAGCTGCATAGTCAAGTGCTTCCATACTCTTGGGCCAGCAGAAATGGAAAGCATTTTCTTTGGAAAATCTGCATAAAAATATATCCCCCAGCAGCCTGACAGATCCAGTTCCAAAGAACAGCAATGGCAGATGTTTCAGAGGATGCCTGTCAGTTAGCTAAGCAATGAAGGCTGAAAAAGTTTCTAAGCTTGAAACTTTGATTCATCTCTAAGGAGCTAGAGATGAGGTGAGTATCCACACAGCAGTGTGAGCTCTGCACACAGCCCAGTGCAGCACGGAGAGAAACCACACACAGAGACTGCACAGACACTGCAAGGACTGTCCTGTCGTCCTGTCTCTGCCTCTGCTTCAGTACAGATCTGACAATGCTTTAGGGAGGGCTGGCAAAAAATTTCAAGAGGAAGCAACAATCCTTAACAAACAGTTGTATTTATTGTTGTTGGCTTGGGGGTTTTTTTGGTTTTTTTTGTTGGTTGGTTTTTTCGGTTTTGGGGTTTTTTTTAGTTGATACATCTGCTCTCTCTTTCTTTATTAATCATCATGGTGGGAGATGGGTTTTGCTCCAACAGAAAATGACATCCATTTGAAGAAACTGCCGTAAGCATTTGAGTTCTGCATGAGTGACCTGGAGCCTGCTGAAAGCAAAGATCTGAACATACAGTGATGGAGCTGCTTCATTTCAGCTCCTGTGTTTCGGGGTGTACTAATCTCATATCCCATTAGGGGCCCATGACCAAAACACGGCCACAGAGCCCAGTGGGACGTGGTCTCTCCTACCCTCCAGGTGCTGTTTGCAAGCATGGCTACACACGAGGGAGTGCAGTTTTGGAGGAAGGGGAGGGGTGTCTGCAGCCTGTTCTGGAGGGCCACGAATGATGGGGAATCACATAGAGGAGAGGAATTTTCCCCTCCAGCTCTGAGCAAAACAAGGTGTTGGGAATTGGTGACTCAGGTTGTGATTCATGCTCTGGTCTCCTCTTGTTTCCGGAGCAGTGCTGCTGTTAGAGGAGGGCAGGGAATGAAGTCAACAACCTGCCTGTAAGCAAACAGAGGGGCAGAGGAGGAAGGAGGAGGGACTGCTCACAAGCTGTACAGTGAGCAGCAGGCAGGAAACTCAGGGTGTTTTCCACTTGTATTCACCTTGCCCACAGCTCTGACCTGGCTGGTTCCAGCCAAGGGTGTGAGCAAACCTTTGTTCTCAGTTTTTGTGGCATGGGTGAGCAAGGTGAAAGATGTGTTTGCTTTTCAGATTTGAATACATTCTCACACTCAAAGGGAAATAATCAGACCTCTGAACTGCAGAAGGACTCAGGTGGAACTGGTAGGAAAATGGAGTGGGGCTGCCAACCAGCCCATGACACTCAAATTGTGCCAGGGACTTGCACACAGCCCAACAAATCTCACCTTGGTTTCTGTTTGCTTTTCTTGGTTACGTGGTACCCTTTGCTTTCTCTACACTATAAAAATGTGGGGCAGGGACAGCAGAGCAAGCACTTCTCAGTGCTGCTGGGTGATCATGCTGGGGATGGGAACTACACTGAGCACTGACTCCACAGCTCAGACCCCCACACTTTAGCTGAGGAGCTTTTCATAACTTACTTTGTTTGGATTAATGCTAAATTCAAACCAGACCTGCAGCCCCTATCACAGAAGGGACAGGGTGATGGCCTTGCTGTTGCAACAGCACCAAGGGAAAGGCAACTCTTTATCCAGCCCCGCAGCAGGCTGGGCTTGCTTTTGGAAAAGACTGTAAGTTTGGGTAAACACAATGTCTTCAGGTCTGACCACCCATATGTAAATTCTGAACTATGGAGCTGGGATTAGATCACTTGTAAAAAGTGATTCTGCTCTGATTTTACACACAGAAATAATTTTAAAGCTGACCTTACTGTACTTAGACCTACAGAGGTATGGTGCTGTGCTAAAACACGGGGTTTGAATAAGGTTATTCTAGCATAACCAAAACAGATAAGAATGCTTTGCCTACCACCCAAGCAGCTGCTAAATACTGAGGAAAGTGGGCTCAGGTACCGCATGAAAGCAGCTCCATTTCTGGAGCCTCCCAGGGCTATTCTGGACTCAGTTTGATTCCATTTTCAGACACCCAGTGCTCCGACCACTCGTCCTCTCCAGCGACTGCCGTTTCTTTTTGAGAAAAGAGCAGAATTTATGGTTTCAGGAGCCTTTTGTGCAGAGTGCTGCCATCTTATGGCTACTCTGCTCCTCTGGAATAGGAAAATGAGAACTTGGAAACTCATGCAGGAAAAAGGTGGTACTGAGAGTCCTATTACCTTTTAACAATATTTTGCTTTGTGACATATAAAAACCTTTGGAGATACTAAAAATCTTTGTAAAACTATTTATTCGCTTATATTAGAATTGTAATTTTGTTTGCATCTTTTTTTCAAATACCATCTCTCACATTAAACAGAACATTACTTCCATTTTCTTTTTTATAAGCTTGGTTACAAGCTTCTGAAATGTCAGAAATAATTTGCAATATCTTTATCAGTGTAAATTATTACTGTATTTTATAAATCTTGCCTTATTCTTACGTGTTTCTTCTGAAAGCAGAAAGGAAATTTAAACCAACAGTGTCTGCTCACATGCAAACAGGAACATTAGAAAATCAATATTATACAGAATGGTTACTGCTTCTACAATTCTTAAAGTACTGGTCAGAAGTGACGGTATTATGTATCTAAGAAACCCATGCAAAACTAGAAATATGTAAATAGAGCCACCTCTAAATAAAAGAAAATCAAACTAAATCAATTCCAAGTATTTTGCTAATACCAAAAGAATAAGGCAGAGCAAATTTTCTCAAACAATGTTTTCCGAGAGTTCAAATTTATTAATGATGTAAATACTGTCAATAATATTAGATCCACTGATACCTTATGCTTCTTATCTCATGTTTGTTGTACTCTAGTTTGACACTTAATGAACAGATTTATAAAAATTTTAGACCAATCTTTAATAAAAGTTAATTCTTAACATTTTGTAGCATGTCTGTACGACACAGGCCATAGAGTCATGATTCCTATCTGAGCCAATAAATTAACAGCAATTTCAAAAAATGCTATTGCTACAGTAATAAAAAGGAGAGGGCACAACACTGCAAAGGATCCTATAGATATTGAACATGTGTCCTTTCACCTTACCCAGCTCTCTTAATAAACTTATGGCAATCCATCCTAAGTCTTGCCAGAGTGCTTGGCTCTGGCAGAGAGGCAAAGACAAAGTGGCTCTACTCACCGCTCCACAAGAGCTACGTGAATCTGTATCATCCAGCAAATAAATTCCATTTTACTGTGATACCCACACCTACAGTGGTTGGTCCCTGCCACTCTCACTAGAAGGTTTTCAGAGACTTCAGTCTTCTCATGGCTGGAAACTGCCTCAGCTCCAGCCTGGATAGACTAACTTTCAATATATATCCATTTATTTTAATGACAACATTGTCTGGCAACTTAAATATCTTCTTTCCTCCCTAGTATTTGCCCTGCCCTTCTTTCCCCTCCCCTTGATGTATTTATAGAGAGCAATAGTAAATCCTTCACTCTTTGTTTTGTCCAGTACTACTTTTCTGCATTTTTTTCAATGTGCTTTCCTAATTATGGCTGACAGACTGTTTTTAGTACCCAGAGGAGCTTTGACCAGAGGACCCTCCTACAATGGTGTTTGTACTCAGGTAGCCTTTCTTTCAGTCTCCTACATGGTATCTAAGGAGGATCATTTTGGCTTTTTCCATGGCTTCAGTTCTCTCAGGATCCTTCTATGACTGACCAAAACATTTTGGACTTCCTCTTACCCAACCACAGTTTACAACAAAAATAATTTCTACCTCAATCTGGGTGTGATTCAGCACTTGCACTATTAAATTCTACCTGACACCTCCAAGTCTCTATTCCTTCATAATGGAACAGGTATTTTTCTCATCTGCCCACACCACTTTTAGCCACAATGGAAGTGTTGACACTTTGAAGGACTAGACAAAACAGTAAAGCCTGAAAACCTCGACTCAACCTGAAGGTAGCCCAGTCATTCCCTTCCTAGAGCAGATGGCGCCATACAAATATCTCCCCTGCCCTACTACATTATATTAAACATTTAATTGTTTATTTTCTCTATTTTATCTTCACACAATTGTTTATTATTTCTTGCAAAATGCATACAAAATTTACAGATTACTACGGCTAGTTAACAAAGCTGTAGATGTCACTTTTTCCTCTGCTCTTCTTTGTTTCGGGAGATCTTTAGAGGAAATCTTGATCCTGTACCAGAAATTTATTTTTTCTTCTTTGAGCAATTTAGGATGGGTAACAAGCACCACTTCACTATGGGCTTACTGCACCTTGTTTATAAATTTTCAAGTTTGCAAATGTTAGCTTTTATTTCTACAGATTCTGCCATTTTTCTCCATGATCTGTGCCATCATCTTTACAGAAAAGAAGACAATTTGTTTGGTATGGGCAGTATCTACAGAGTCTTTAATCTCTACCAGAGAGAGAGTACTTGCCACCTATCAGACTCCCTTTTATTTGTGTGATAGGAGAAACTTTCACTTTTTCAAATATTATTACAGATGGCATGTCTGCAAACTTGACAGATCTGACTGCACCCTCTGCTTCCAGGTTCTCAAAATACCATTTTCACTGATGATTTGGTATGGTGGGGGCCTTCACTCTCTTTGCTAACTCCTAATATTTTCATTGTCTCCTTATAGTACAAATTACAGATTTTCAAATTATTTCTTAAATTAAATTTTAATAGGTTTGGAGCCTTCATCCAATTAATATCACTAATTAGGTACAATACTTCACAAGGACAAATTTTGAGAAACTAGCAGTTCTATTCTTGTTCATTCTTTCATTTATTTTCAATTTAATCAAGTTGGGATAACTTTAGCTAGGTTATTTTCTACAAGCAGCTGCTCTATGTCATCACTACCTAACAAAGATCACCTAGAATAGCATCATGGCAGTCCAGTGACTGCTTACTGATGAAATCTGCCAGCTATTACACCCTGGAATAACTGGCTCTACTGTTATCAGCAACATTTGCTTTATACTCTATTTCTGATGAGTTAAAATCTCCTGCAGTGAGGCAATGCTTGGGAGCTTCTCTTTCATGCCTGCAGTCATCTGAGTTAGAACACTCTGTAAAATGCTGTTCCTTAGTGGCCCTTCAGAAGACTTTTAGTTTGACAGATTCCATCCTGCCCAGGCCACCTCTCTCTGCCTCTCTCTGCCACCAAAGGATGTCTCTGTGCCACTTGTTTTATTTCTAGTTTTCTTACAAGACTACACATCAATTTAAGTGTGTTTCAGTCGTAGATCACCCATCCACCATCCTTCACTATTCTTGGAAGATTTGGGGTCATCTTGGATCCCACAGCTCTAGCCTGCATTTGTAGTTTTTGTACACAAACATCTCGGCTCATCCTCTATGACAATGTGCAATTCTTTTTTAAAGTGTCACATCTCTTTTATTCCTAACACCCAGGCCACACACACCACATTCCCACACATGTCAGTGTTGATTTTGCTTGTCCATTTTTCTCCCATCTGATATTTCTTTCTCCCTAACTTATTCACCATGCTCTGCTTTTCAGAGCCAGGCATCAAAATTACTTATGAGTGTTCTCCAACATCCTCTCCTATTTCTTAGAATTATTTTACTGATTATACTGATATATATATATATATATATATATATGTTGTTATAATCTATTATTTTGTAACCTACTACATGATCTGTTATACTATAATGAGACCAATTATAGCAATCTTGGTTCCAGAAAATCAATGCCATGTTTGCTCAAATGGAGATCATCCAGTTTGTGTGAAAAATCTTCCTTCTTCTCAAAAGCTAAATTCCTTACAACACTCCTCATAACACCAATTCTTAAGACATCTGCTGCTCTTTATTATCTTGCATGCTTTAACACACCCTCCTCAGGAATGAAACCCTGCAGTGAGAGCTTTTCCTTCAGGACAAACCTACTCATACAGATTTCCTCTGTTTTTTGTTATTTCTAGTGCTCATTCCTTTAGTCTTTCATTCTACAATGTGAGCTGGTACAGTTATGTTTCATCCCATAAATGATTGCACTGCCAGCAGCACTAAAATGGATTCTGTTTTATAAATGGAATAAAAAATAAACTGCATGCACATACTGTGTATTTTCCTGGAATACAACCATTTTAGCTTAAAACTATGCTCTAATACTACTGCTGAACTTATATTTATGAGGCAGTTTTAAAATAGTTTCTGTTAAAATAAGTATTTTTGCATGAAAGAGCTAAAGGGAAAGCTTGAATATACTTTTGAACTTGATTAGCTTTGCAAAAGGTCTCATCAGTTCTCCTAAAGACATTTTAGTAATTAGGAGTTAATCATTACCTGAAATGATGGGAAAAAACCTATTCAAAACCAGCCTACCATGTAGTGTTGTGTTAGGGAAGAAATGCAGACACTGACTCATAGCTGTCACTTATTCACTCAGTTTTGATGTGATTCTTTCCAACATTTTTTTTCTTTTGATGTGCAATAAGATACTGATCTGGTGGATGAGACTTTCTCAGTTAGAGGAAGACCCTGCCCACTCTAATCAATAGAGACATTTGAGTGTCAAACTACCAGAAGAACACTACAAAATTTTAAAACAGTACAAGAAATATATATAAAGGTAAAGAGGTCAATGAGTTAACATCAATCTGGAAGAGGCATCTGAGTGCCCTTTAAAATCAGAAAAAATGTGCTCAGCAATGTCTGAGAGCAACAGGACAAACCAAGAAAAAATGCAAACAGGTCAAACACTGGTGCTATGTTTGCTTCCAGGACCATGGCAAGTCATGGATATGGCACCAATCAAACCTCCAGGCAGCAGCAGACACAGGGTTTGGGCTGACACACAGGAGGTGCCTCACTCTGCACTTTCCATAGATCCAGTCAAGAGCAAACTGGTTCCTGACTCGGGTGTATCAGATGCTACAGAGCACATTTTCGTTCTGTACTACAAAGCAGGCAAGTTCCTCTAGCTGTGTAGTGTGTCAACTTTCCTGCATGTGGAGAAAACAGAAACACCTTCTTCTGCCTGTGTCATGTTAATAGGAAGATTAGACAAGATGGGTACATGGCGTAACAGTCAAAAATCATGGTAAAAATTTGAATTTAGATTATCTAATAGTGTCAGCACCTGTGGCTGACAAAAGTGCCTGTTTGCCATGTTCTCATGACATCACAATTTTGTCTAATTTTGTGAAATTTGATCAATATTCACAGTTTTAAGCAAACAGAAAAGTAAACAAAGCCATTGCAGTTATTTATTCAGAATGTGCTTACACACAGCTATTTACAATGCCTGTGCATCACATTACTGATAAAAACATTCAGTTTTACTCGGTCTTCATCATCAGTTTGCTCAAGGGGAGTAATAAAGCCTATTTTTCCTTCATCCTGAACTGATGTTTATGTTCTCATGCATCTGATTTGTCCTGACCACTTTAAAAGGAGTATTTTTCTCTTCTTTCCCGGCTGCTTAAAAATTCCCTTTTAAGTTTATTTGCTGTGCTTGTGGGTTGAGTAATGACACTTTGATTTAGCTCATACTTCTGAACTTGCATATTAACCAATCTTTCAAGACTTGGCCTTTTGCTTACATTCTTCTAAGTTCATGGTTTTTAGGGTGCATCGTTTTCTTAATGAATCTGGTACTGTGCTGCTTCTGTTGTTATAGTGAAGCTTGAGGAAGGCTGTTCCTCAGAAGTAGTTTCTCCCCTCTTACAACTAGAACAAATCCAGGCTCAGGGTCAGACAAAGCATCACAAGCTCCAACCTGGGCAGCCTTCCTGGCTGAAGAAATTCCTCAGCGCAGTTCTTGTGGCAGAAATCTGACAATCTCTATCTGTTTACAATGTCTATTAACACTCTGAATAACAGCACAGGCACCACAGAGGCCTTGACTCTATTCCACAAGGATGGCAGGTAAATATTGCCAGAAAAATAACAGTCCACTGTCAGGAGCAGGGGATTTCCAAATCTGAGCCTGAAAGCCTGGGTGGAGGACAGCCAAGCACAAGAGATGTGGAAGCCAGGAAAGGGTCAGAGAGGGAGCAAAGCTTGCTGAAGCTGATTTTAAACAACCATTTGAAGTATTGGCTGTGGTTGTAATATCCACTGCTGTTGGATGATATTAATTGCTGTTAGCATGGTTCTCAAGGAGGAAGAAGCATTTTCTAAGGACGCCAAGGTTCATTATTCCAAATAGGTTTTCTGCCCTGGGGAGAAACTGCAGCATTTGCATTTTCTACCCCCAGACAGTTCTGCTAAGTGAAGAAAAACCAATCTCTCCATGACCCTCATAAGACACCTCTGCAGACACAGCCAGAAGGCTTTATCATACAAGTGCCATTCCTTAGTCTGGCAGAGCCTCATTTCAGGGGTAGTTAGTGCTGAATGAAACCTCATTTGGACCATGCTCTACCTCCCACACAAGTGGCCTGCAAAAGGCTGAGGATTGCCTTCCCAGCCTTCAGGCTGTCTAGGTGCCAGCAATGGGAAACAAACCCTAAGGAGAAGCCTATCCCCAGGTTCACAACTCTGTACCCTAGGAAAAGGATGAGAGCCACTGCCAGAGCATCACTACTTCAGTTCTGCTCTGCTAAACTCTATCTGTTCTGGGTGCTACTGGAAAAAAGTGCTGAGTGCAGAAAATCGATGGATTTCTGTTTTCTTATATACAGGACACCAGACAGCAAGAGAGATCAGAGTTTTGAATACCACTGAGATGTCATCCAGGTCACAGAGGTCTGATTTAAGAGGCATATTCCTATCTACCTAAACTTTCAAAAAGAAATATTGTTAATGACAGGACTGGCATCTCATGCATGTCCCCAAGCTCCTTCACTCTTAACTGATAGCATGAATGTTTAATTAAAGCTTTGGCAGAGAAGTAGATCAGGACTACTGTATCATTTTCCCCTCAAGGTGTGCTTCGGCAAGCTGATGCACATTGCTTGGTGGATGAGATATATCAATATTATAAGGCACCATGTGTCAGGCTGAAAACATTAAAGGCTGTGTTAAATTTTAACATAGGTCATGAATCACTTCAACTAATTCAGCAAACCAGAATTAATACAAAAACTATGAGTAATGAGGGGTTGTTTTTCGTTCTGATTTTATATAAGCAGGAGGATGAGGCACCTGAGCAAAGGTTCATATGCAACAGCTGTAACTCTGCTCATGTAGGAATGATTCAGACATTTGGATCACAATGCAGAAAGATCTACATTTACATTTTGTTGAAAACCTTATTATAGCTTTCTGAGAATTAAAATTTTGGCAACTTAGTTTAGGGGAACCTTTTAAGACTATCAACTCTGATATAAAATAATGAACAGTGTATATGAAACAAAACCTTTTTAAAATAAGTTTTCCCTGACATCTCCTCAAGAGAGAACAGGAAATGCTCAAAGTGAATGCTGCCTTAATTAGTTTTTCCCTTTTTCACCATTTATTGGCATTGTTAGCTAAATTTTCTTACAAAGGTGTTCAACTTCAAAGTGATTTTGGGTTAAATCATAAACATAATCATTAAAGTGCATTGAATAGTCTTTGGTTTGCTTGCGCAAATAATGATTGTATTCCCTACACAACATAAGTATTTACGTAACCTTACATACTTTGAGCAATATGTCATCATGATTCATCATTCTTTATCTCTATTTTTGCTGATTTTGCTTCTTTTATAGCTCACCTCTGTCTAGACCAACACACAGCTCCTTTTAAACACAAACTTAACCACACCTAGATAAGCAAGCTCAGCTGGGCAAAGAGGTGATGTTTTCATCAAATTAACAGTTTGCCTTTCTATTTCAGTAGCACGGAAATACGTTGTCCTCCAAAAAAAACTTTTCTTTTTTTCCCTCCTCATTGTTGAATGTGCACTGATGAAGCATTTGACAATGACGTTCACTGAGGACTATTATTAAAAGCACTTGCTGCAATAAGTTTACTCATTCACTTTCTGCACATTTTTGGTAAGCATGTGGTATCTCAGAACCTGTGTCTGTCACTGGGGACAGCACAGAAGCACTCACTGAGCTCCACAGCTCTGCCAGAAGCAAAAGCACTGCTTTTGGCATTGGGAATAGCAGCAGCTCGAGTGGAAGACCATTGTTGGGAAGTGGCACTATCGTCAGAGATGGTAGCAGAGCAAAAGCAGTGCTGAGAGCATTGCAACCAGAGATGCAAGTAGCAGGTCTATTCATAGCCCTGCTTTTCCCCAGGGGATGGTGTCTTGCGAGTGACTTCATTAACTGCTGACAGCAGACAGACTGTGCGCGCTGGGAGCGAGGGAAACACTCATCAGATGGCCCCAGCCACAACTGAGGAAACGCACAGAAGAGATAACTGGCAAGCGTGGTGCTTTCCTCGCTGTTCAGAAGAAGTTAGTCACATCCCTGAATGCAATGCTCTGTTTCTTTTCTCTCAGCAGGGCTCTCTCCTTGTGTACAGAGTTGCTCTGCACAAAGGGTGCTGCTGTCGATTCAACGCACCCTTGGAATCTGCCCAGGCTGTGGAACACGGCATCTGAATTCCAGATCGGTTGCTAGTTGTAAGAAACCCCCCCAAATATCTTGGCATTTGTTACTTTTAATAGTCAGGAGAAGACAGCCACCAAGCCTTGTTACCTGTCATTCCAATCCTTGCCGTGTGTGACCTCTCGCACTGTCCACAGAACTTCCCTCGCTGCTTGGCCAGCAGGATGCATGTTCTCTTCGGTGTCTCCAAGGCATTTACTCACAGAACAGGGTCACACAGCCCAAATTGTCTGCATCCTTCAAACCTGGGATCCTTGCTCCATCAACAAGATTAAAAACCTCCATCCTTACTGAACCAGCTCTGAGGTTGTTTACCTGCCCATGCTCTCCACACTCAAATGGTCTTACTAACAGCTAAAGACCTGAAACACAAGGCTTTCTACACACTTCCTCCTTTGGTCCAAAAAATTTACAGAAAAACTTCCCTTACCTGCTTCTCCCCAGTGCACTTGCACATTTCTCGTGAACAGAGCAGATTCCCCAGCACTGCAGACATCCTTGCACCACAGCCCAGCTTTCTGCAGGATCACAGAGAGCTTCTCTTTCTCCACATGGCAGCTGCCTTGCTTCTTACCAGCCCTGAAGGCAAGCCTCTGCTTTAAAAGCACACCACCATCCTGTTCCTTCGAATTTCAGTTTTCTCTGTGGATTCTACAGGCTCACCAAGTGTCTGTGTTTCAAACATTAATACTTTGATTACTGTCTTTCTTTAGCAGACTTTCTACTCTCCAAACTGTGTTTCCTATAGAAAGTCTGACAAAAACTGGCCTAAAATGCCATTAGTCAAAATCCTGTTATTCCCGGAGGAAACACTACTGGTCCTTCATAAGCAAGCAGGCTATTTATAGGAGTGGTGACAGTGTGTCTAACCCCACAGTACAATGAGAATGAGGCAGTCCAGACAGGATGATAGAGGTTGTTCATAAAATCAAAACTGGAATTCATGTGCTGTGCATCAATAGGGATTTAAGCAATCACTTTTTTGTTCCATTTCAGAGGGAAGAAATAAAGGCCCTCTTAGCACAGGGACACACAACACATTGTCACTGGAATAATTAATCCATTATTTTAAAGAATAATGTTGAGGTTTTGTATCTGTTGCAATCCTAATCTCCCCTCTCTCTGCAGGGCAGTGCTTCTACCACACAGGCACCTGCTTTCACACTTCCCAAAGGAGCTTCTTCCTCATAAACTGCATTGCATGTTCATCTTAATAGACATAAAACCAGGTTCTTTGATCTGAACAGTAAAATACAATTAGTTTGGGATAGAGAACAGAGGAATCCTAGACAAGCCCCAGACAAAAGCAAAAATGGCAGGGAGGCAGAATTACCTTAGGGAATGCACAAGGAAGCATCAGTGCCAGCTGGGTTGCAAATCAGAGCAGGAAACAGCTGTAACACTCCTCTAAGGTACTGGGTAGGAAGCCAGGCATAAAGAGCAGAGGCATCCCAGTGCTCACATCATTTCCCTGGGCAGTAGTTAAGGAGCTGGGAGAGCACTGTAAGAAAAAAGACATAAAAGATAGGCAGAGATGAGATGAGATGAAGATCTAATGTCTTTTCAGGAATGCACCTAGTTGAGAAAAACCTGTGAAGAGGCAAGGAAATGACAATCCTTGGAGTGGGGCTGGGAGCCACAGTGCCTGGGGCACTCTGCAGTGGCACAGGGGGCTCAGCAGGCCACCAGCCCCTTCCCCATGGCCAGGCTGCCCTGATACAGGTCCCAGCTGAGGACCCCTCACCACCAGTACTGACATTTTTCCCTCTACCTACAGAAATAAATAAAGCCACCACCCCATCTCTTCCAGACCCAAATAGGAAGACAAGCAGCTCCTGTACCACCCTGTCTCATCATGCCTGGGGCATAGCCCTTTGGGCTCATAGTGGGGAGGCAACAGCACCCTGTGCTAACTCTCCTCATGTTGAAACCTTGTGGGATGTGCTGTCATGGAACTGACACCCTGTACTGCTCTCCTCCCCCATTCCTGCCTATAAAGAAATGAGACCCCTTAGCAAACTTTCCCCCTTTGTGCCTGTAGGTGACTCCCATCAGCGAGCTGGTGGCACAGCTCCTGGGGCAGCTGGGGGGTCCCTCAGAGTCTGGGTGATGTCAGGTGCTGCAGGGCACCCCCACAAAATTCTGCCACACTTCAGCTCTGCTCAGCCCATCCCTCTCCTGGGCCATCCTCAGATGGGGCCTGTTGAGCTGCAATGTGGCACTCAGCGAGGACCATGTCTGGGGAACAGAGCCCAGAGAGGGAAGACATGAGCACTGATGGAGCTCCTTCTTTAACATCAGTGTCACCCATGACTGTTTGCTTTTTGGCAGAAAGTTGCCTTGGGCCAGAGATGGCTCCGTGTTCAGTTCAGCCTGTGCTGGGGTATGCAAGCACAGTGCTGGAAAGCAATTTCCTGCAAGAGCTTCTGGGCTGTGAAGGTGATTCAGAAAGGACAGAGGAGGGGAAAAAATGACAAAAGAGCTTCAGGGAGCTGGGTATGGACCTCAAGTGGTGTTAACAGGCAAAGCAGTAAGGTCTGAGTAGGAAAAGTAGGTTATACTGCAAGAGAAGAGTCCCGCAGAACTGGATGGAAAAACTCAGAGAGCACAAAGTTTGCTCTGAAGGAGCAAGTAATACTTGTGCCCCCCTATAAGCCTACAACATGACTTTCCACTGATAAGTCCCTGAAATCTAATTAGAGCCTAAAGCTGTAAATTGGCAGCTGATTAGGAGGCCAAAAGTGGCTGGAGAACATGCACACAGCCAGAAAGCCCAACAGGCTCCTCCAGCCAGGACCATGTGGGGCAGCAGTGCCTCCCTGCCCTGCCCATTGCTGCCTCCCTGTCAGCACAGGGAGATGGAATTGCCCTGAAAAGCTGGGGCTGGCACACGGGGTCACTGAGCAGCACAAGGTGAGGGAGGCTGAGGCTGGTGAGGGGCTGAGCTGTCCTGACAGCAGCAGGTGACACCCAGCATGTCAGCAGCACCAGAGATCTCCCCTGTTCTCCCACCAACCCAGCCCACGTGCCAGGTGCTGATATGCATTTATAGATACGCACACAATTCCAGTCAGAAAGAACATCTTCCTGAGCTATTAATATTAATGTGGCACTAGGTCTGTGACAGACATGGGAATTCTATTACATACCATTAAAAATGGAATTTGAATAGCCACAGAATGGCTTGCTAATAGTAAATAGCAAACAAACTTCTCTACCAAATTTTGAAAATAGCATGAAAAGAGACAAAACTCTTCCCCATTGTGCTTGCCTACCACGCACCTTCCAAAAGACATGGCTGGATTTTGGCCTTGATACCACAAGGAATATATTGATAGTAACTAGAACTGAATTTGTAGTTAGATATGTACTCCAGGGAAAAATATTACCCAGGTTTTCTGTAGCTGTAGCAACTTATTACCATAATTTTCATTTTTATTTTTTCTTCATACAGGCACAGAATTAAAAATCAATTTCCTTCTTAAATAAAAATCTCAGGCTGGATTCATCCCACGCATAATGCTGTAATTTCAGGTCCTCTTGATTGATTATTTCTTCAGTAATCCCTAAGGATCAAGAGTGGAAAATATGAAAGGAAAAAAGATGTTTGTTACACACAGCTATGTATGCCTTAATGCACAAACAATAAGTAAGACCAGAAAATATTTTTCCTATAATAAAATGCAGACTCCCTTAATCTCCAAATTCACTGCTTTTCTTCAGAGCAAACATTTATTGGTAATATACATTTCCCTGAGCTAGGTAAAACTGACAGCTGCAAGAACAGTGGTGGTAAGCCAGAGAACCAGGCATGAAATTAATAAAATCACGTGTAAAATTATTTTTGAAAGGCTCAGTGCAATTAAATGTTGTCATTGCTTAAGACAATCTACCTCACTGACTGTATTAAATTTGCCTAGATACATCCCTGAGAGCAAAAATGCAGCTGCCTGGCATAAAACACAGAGATACAGAAACCAAACAAACTCCCATGTGAGAACTTAATCAAAGCAGGGAGAATAAAATCCTTTATACCCGTTATATAAAATTAAGTAATAGAAATACCTGGATATTTTATGGGACAGGTTCATCTGAGATGTATTTATTTCAGACCAAAAGTCTCAGGCTTATGTCCTTGAAGATATTTACTTAATCTGTGGTTAAACCTTTTGGTCAAACAACTGCTAAGTTAAGTTGTATCACTTTACATCCTGAAGGACAAATACTGCCTTTACTTGATTTGTAGATATAAAAGATGCTGGAGGTAGTGATGGAAGCACTTTATATGTTTTTGCTTCTATTACAGTGCTGCTTCAATCAGAAACAGAGCTTTGTGGTAGAAATTGCACAAATATCATACATATATATACAACTCATACCCAGAAATTGAAGAGAGGCAAATTAATTCTATAGCAGCAGAAGAAAATTTTGCATAGAAGTTGCTAGAGAGGAGGAAGGCATGACAGTGGGGATGCACTGAGAGCATGAAGCAACCTGTAAGTGAAGAGCACCTGAAGAGTGTATGGACTGAGGAGGGACCTGGTGGGGCTACAGCAAGGGATGAGCTTTGCCTCTGCTCTCTGGTGAGAGCTCTGCTGAGCACTATGCAGGGAGAAATGCAAGCTCCACTCAGGGTCTGCCCCAGACCAAACACAGTGCCAGGAATCACTGTTCAGAACAGAACTGAGTAGTAAATACATGGGTTTTATTCTATCACTCATAAGCCTGAGTGGAGTGAAATGTAAAGTAGTGCTAAGAGTCTCAAAGTATCAGTAAGGAAAATTTAGATCAGAATATGATTTTAATAATTAATAAAACAGGTAACTATTGTACCATGCAATAAATGGTTACAGGTGTCATGCAGGATTGAATTATTAGCAACATCACAGATAATTTAATTACAATGCTACAATTGCTTGTCTTTAAAACATTCTTAATACAGTAAAATATCTGAATAAGTCAGAATGAGCATTATTATTATTATTATTATTATTATTATTATTTATTAGGCTGTATAAATGAATGCTAGTGTTTTAAAAATTCAAAGATATTACAGTAATGAGCAACACTGACAAAACAGCTAAACTTCAAATATACTATTTTCCTAGACAAATCAATTCCATAAAACCTTACAAGGTAAAGGATATACCACTAAACCTTTCATATTTTTTCCACAAATTATGAAAATAAATAATCATTAACTAATTTATATGTATTTCATGATGAATTATATTCTGTTTTGCAGCCAGTATTGTATTTTATCAAGAAATTTGTTGGAAACACAGGGAAGTTGTTTTAAAAATACTTTTAAAATTCATCAGTTGAATGTACTTTTTAATATTATTAACTGCAAATTAGAGTGATAACAGGAACAGACCTAGAATATGTGCTCTGAAGCCTATAATGATGCATTGCACTACTTACCATTCAGGACAGACCTTTCAATTCAGAAAGTGCTGAATGCATTACCAGGCCCATTGTCCAGAACCTCTGCCAGACATATCATTTGTCTCTATCGTGGTAATAAAGAGATTCCTGGCATTCTGGTATTCAGAAACCAGAAGTAATAGATTAGTTTTACTTTACCTCTGCTACTTAATAACGAGCACATACAATAGAGCACACACTTTAGAAGACTATGAAGATAGTATCCAATTGAATGACAGACTGTCTGGTTGATTTACATGAAATACCAAGTGCTCGTATGAGAAAAGGTTAAAATTAGATTGACGAGCAAATGTGCTACCAGACTGCTGGCTGACAAATGGCAAAGTTATGCCAACGTATTACTTATTCTGGAGGCGCCCAAGAAGCAAGCAGGAGGATAGTAATTCATGTGCTAAAATATATTCACATTTAGCATAAACAAAGAGTCCTCAGGGTCTGCAACAGGAACATATTAGCTACATGTAATTTATGCCAACCAGTAAGTCAGCGGAACAATTTCCTTATTAGATATGGAATTTGAATGACTTGTATTTTCTTAAGTCAAGAGTGGGCTGCTCTACTGTCATTTAAATTGTTTCAGAATAATGCTCTGATGAATGATTACATTGTTCTTCCAATAAATTGACTGTTGTGCTACATCCTCCTTCCTGCTACCAGCCACACAATGCAAATACAGATTAGTCATGTAGCTTTTCACAGTGGCTCTTAGATTATAGTCTGGCTGCTTCTTGGTCACCATAAAGAGCAGGCTATTTCAGTAGTGGTGACTCCTTTCCCTTTCTCTTTTCCTTTCAGGAAGTTCTGCTGAGATCCATGCAGCCATCCATACTAAAACTTGTTCCCTAAAAGGTGTGAACTAAGGAAAAATTTTTACTTGCCCAAATAAAGGCAGTTTGAGCCTTAACATTCAGCAGCAAAGATGCATCCCAAACTAACCTTCATGCTCTGGGCATGTCTGCAGGTCTGGAAGTAAAGTTTTATGATTCTAAGGATACAAATATCAATCCATCAGAGATATGGGGCACCTCTGCAAGCATCAGCTTTAATGATTAGCAGCTGGATTTTGGTGATAATGAGTAACAACAACCAGTCAGACGTGCCTCGATTTTTGTCTATGAACTAAAAACAACATTCTCAAAGAGATGGAAACAAATTACTGATGCCTGCTGCTTTTAAACTCATTTTACTCAAATTAACTAATTACACAGTGAAAAGCTGTTACAGTATGAAGTGGACAATCCAAAACTGTATCTTTCTCCTGTAGCAGCCAATGGCAATTCTGCAGTTCACTCCTGTAGAATTACAGGTTGGCGACAAATTGAATTTTTCAATATGTGAACATGAATTAAAAAGGAATTTACAGAGCATAAAATATGGGCTTGAACTTGCTCTTCACTGGAACAACTTTTTGATATTTTGTTAATATGAAATTTCATTAACATTAACACTAAAGCTTTAACAGACCCAAACCCATTTGCCAACCTGTTTCCCTAGAGAAAAGTGTTCTTATTTCCTTTCCAATCGCCATGACAGACAGCAAGTTAGGGGAGGGAGTTAATTGTCCCCATTAGTCATCACCTTGTCAGGATGACTGGCAGTCAGGAGCCTTCAGGCATGCATGAAAAGCTAAAGCCAGTTGAGATCTTCTTTAGTCTGGACGAGAGAGACACCTCTGGGCCTGCTGCCCCTCAGTGACACCTGAAAAGCTGGTCCAATATTTTATGCCAGGTCTTTCATATGTCTGTTAGTTCTTCTTCTTCCAAAACTCCTGTCAAATAACACAGGAGGGGAACAAAAAGGAATTCAAGGTTTGACCCCCATCAGCTTCTCTTCTTAGCCTCCTCCTCCTCCTGCAATACTATTCTTGCAAATCATTGATAACCAAAGATACACAGGAACAATTTGTTACTATCTAAAATAATCCACTAGAGTGCAAAATAGCCTCTATAAAAAGAGTAGCCATTTCCGGAAAAAATCTCTGCCTTAAAGTTATGATACATTGAATGGAGTATACCACCAGAGCCCTCACAAGTAGCTGTTGGGAACAGTTATTAAAGTAGGTATTAGGCTAGATTCAGATCTTGTGCAAACAGTTGTAGCTCCCACGAGTACGATCACACTGACAGGCTGGTTTCAGTCCTCTAGGCAAGAGAGAGGCAAAAAAGTGAGAGACGCTAGCAGAGCATCTGCTGGTTAGATCAAAAAAAGTCTGTCTTGTTGGCAGAGCTATTGTCCTTTGGTCACACCAATCCTAATTTGAGTCCTGCTTGCAGCAGCATATAAAACCTGTGACAAACATAGTCATGCTGACATTGAGCTGGATGCCAAAAGATAATCACAAGTACTTGAGGCTGCAAAGAAAAAAAAATTTAAAAATACCAAAACAAAATTAAAAAACCCAAAGACACACACAGTGAAGGAAAGGTTTCAGGTCTGAAACTGGGGGGGGGCACAGAAATTTTGTCTTTTTCTCCCCAGCCCTCATTCAACATTAAAAAAAAAAAAAAATCCTCAAAAATTACAAACACATGCCTGGATCAGATCTTTTCCCAGAAATTCAAGTCTGTGTCTGTGCACTGTTTAGCCTAAAGCTAGGGTGTATGCAAAACAGAGAAATACTTTATATTTCCAGACTTACAGCATTTTTATTCATGACTGTCTGTGAACTCTCCTACTTGCTCTGATTGCTCTTTGGGTCTTTTGTGGTGCCTGATACAGCAATCTGGCCTAGTCCAGAAGTGAATCATCTAATTACTTTGAAGACTCACAAAATCCCTTGCAGAGATTAACAAATGCTTCTTGTAGTCCCCATCTAAGAGCAAGTCTGTGCAGGTCAGAGCCACTGGCCTGGCCTCAGGCACTGGTGATGAAGTGCAAGGCTGTGTCCAGCAGAACCAGAGGGAAACACAATAGTCCAAAACGCACTGGCAACATGATTCTCCCTGACCAAAAGGGATGCTGCAAAAAGCTTCTGGATCTGAAGCACTAACATCCTCTGTGGGTTATGGTTAATTTATTCATTAGATTCAAGCTGCATGGATAGAGACAAACAGCAAAAATATCTATTTCTGTGGGCCCCTTTTCCCACTTGCCACATCTGTATTAGTCATCTGGATTGATATGTAAGAAGCCCTCTTTAGTGATCACTGACAGGTTTTCTTGAATGAACCTTGCATAAAATGAGCTGCCTTTTCTGGATCATTTTAAATACTTAGAATAATTTTGGTCTGTAGTACAGATTTTTAATTTAGCCCCCAGGACACCAATTTACTTCACAGCTTTATCTCCTTCCTGAGAAGGGGATTTGTTTGTTTTACACTGTGTTTGGAACGAATATACTTTGAGTTAACAAGAATGAGATTTCTAACTCTGGTCTGCGTTGAACCTTTGCAAGCCGTTTGACTTGTCCAGAATTCCCTTGCTGTTTGTCTCATTTTGTGTTTTTCTGTCACATACAAGCTACTTACCAATTCTCTCTGATTTGTGTTTCTGGTGGTTTCTATTAGATTCCTTTTTCCCCCCTCCGCCTTGCCTGCTGTGCACTGAAGGCATCCTTACGTGTTTCATTAACCAAAAGAAAACTAGTTTTTATTTTCCTCTAATAAATCCCCTATTGCTATCTTAATGAGGACTAAAAACACCTTATCAGAAATGTGAGCACTTGCACTGTACTGTGCAAAGGCAGGATGAGGTTTTGCTTTTAACGACAGGTAACTATTAGCGCTCCTCAATGACATGCTATGAATGTGTGTTTACCTTTTGTGATAATTTCGGTTTTTCCCGATGCCCTCTGGTGGCTGCACCAGGAGCCGTAATTTCAGCTCCTGGGTAAGATCGGCAGCTGGGGAGGCTCTGCCCTCTCTGCCCCTCCGGCAGCACCAGCAGCCAAGGGCGGCAGCAGCGGAGGGAGCCTGAGTCGCGGCTGGCACAGAGCATCCCTCGGAGCGCTCTCACCCCTCCTCACCTTTAAACACTTCACTCACAGTTAAACAAGGGCAGCTCCAGCGCTTAGCTTTGCTGATGTAGCACAGCATTGCTTAGGAAATTAATCGCAGGCTTGCAGCAGGGCAGCAGCACACACTGCAGGGCTCATCAGGCGATCCCCACCTGGAAGAGAGGAGCTGGGCATATGTGGACTGTAATACACGGAATGATATGGTTTGTCCTGAACTGTTTTTCCAGAGACGACTGGCTAGTTTCATCTCCAAAATACTTTTTAGGTGAGGAATTTCTGTAACTGCCTAATTTTTTGTTTTGTTTTTTAATAACTGAAATCTGGATTTTCAGTGCTGTTGTACAAAGTTCACCCTAGAATAAAGGGTAATGCTTGCTGTTTCTAGAGACACCACAGCAAAGCCAGAGCTAGACCACTCAAATACGAACAGTTTACCTAGAGAGAACTTAAACCCCAAATGTTCCCACTCTTGTGCACAAGCTTGCTTCCCTAGTACTGGCTTTGTTCCATAACTTCGGCAGCTCAGGGCACAGTGACTCGCTTGAATGCACAAATGGCAAAAGGGTTTTTGCTGTGTGAAGACTGTGAGTTGCTGATGAGCTGCTTCCTTCCCACTCACGTCAGAATCCTCTGCCTACTGGCAGCTGGAACTTGTTGAAGTATGGAAAGTGAGCAGGGCAGGCTGAAGGAGGTCAGGAGCTGACAGTCCATGCAGCTGCTGACTTCTCGAGCATTTCATTCTACTGAGTTGCTCTGGCCTCTTAGAGCTGTTTGACATCTAGTTTTCATTCTGTTCTGGCAAAGATAGCAACACTTGGAGCTCTTTGAATACCCTTTCTTCCAACTGCATTTGAATGTTTTCCTGACTCAAGGAAGACCTGGAGTATGTCAGCCCTTACTGCAGCCCCTGTCCCGTGCCTCTCTTTCCTCTCCACAGCTCCCTGCACGAGGGCCCAACTCTGATCCAGTCCAGCTGTGTAACCTTGCACAGAGTGCTGGAAAAAAAGTTGTGAGAAAGTCTGGAGGATAAGAAAGGTAAAATTATAGACAGAGGTACAGCTAGTGGGACAGGACTGTCAGGAGCTCATGGGTTTAGGAGGGAAAGAAGCAATGTAGAAAGGGTATAAAATCTAAAGGAAGAAAAGAACAAGGCAAGTCAGGAAGCACCAGGTCAGTCACTTTCTTGGGGCAAGGCACCCATGCCAGGGGCCCAGATGGAGCTTGGCAGAAGATAGAAATGTGGCCATGTTGAGGGTCTGCTCCTGGGAGCTGCAGGGACTGACCCTTCCCCGTCCTGCCCAATGTCTGCCTGGCCACCAAAGCCACTGCTGGTACCTGCTGGCTGAGCAGACTCAGGCTCAGCCCAATGGCTTGTGAAATCCTTTCTGTTCTGTGGGCTGGTCAATAAATAACTGCTTCACGTGCCTGGTTATGTATATTCTGCTTACAGATTATCTTTGAGACTGGCTAAAGATACCAGAACAAACTGATGCAAAAACAAGCTGGTAATAAATGCTCGTAAATATATTTTTTGATTTTTTGACATTCACTGGAAGAAAAAAAAATTAGCAGTGTTTTCTCACTGGTAGGAAAGTATTTCCCATAGGGAAGAAACTGAAGCACACAAAGGAAAGGTAATTTCTATTTGTACTTGGAAAAAGCTAAAACTACTTACCTAAACATAAAATTTATAAGTAAATTTTCTCTTGGGCTTGCTTTAAATCATGATTTTATTCCATTACCCTTAAGTGCTTCACAGACATTGTTTAAAACCATCAAACCTCTGCGTGAATTTCAGGTAGTTAAAATACTTGGAAAAATTTCCCCTGCAGATGACTTCTTTAAGATCAACAGAGTGCATCTGCAGAAACCATTTTCCAATTATTATTTCCCTTGCTAACACTTGCATGTGGGGCTCTGAAACAATAACACTACTTAGAAAGCTGCCTGAGCAAGTTGACCTGAACACCTGCAGTGTGCATGCGGGAAGTCTTTTGGGGTGCTACATACCTTTATTCCTTCAGTTCTCCAAAAATCCCTTTGTATTGTAGTGAAGCTGGCAAAAGAGGCCAGTTTAGTCATCTGAAAGGAGACCAACATAACATAACAGAATTCAGAACGCCACTGATGTAGGCATTGAGTGAGGGGATAGTGTTGAAAAAGGCAAGATAACTCAAATAGTTAAGGCTTTCCTGTGGAGAAGCTGGCCCTTCTTCTTGGACATGGAAAAAAAACCCAGTAGTATTTTCCCGTGATACGATTTCTTCTTTACTACAGAAGTGGGCTGCACAGATTTCTCAGATGGTAGATGTGGTTAGAGCTGTCCTGAAAAGGAAAGACTGACTCATTCCACATGCAGGCTTTTACACCCTCCCTCTGATCACTGCACTGTAAATCTTTGCTGTTCTGACATTAGCTTGGCTTTTCTTAGTCACTGAAAGAGAAGTTGCCAAACAGAATAGGTTTTGTATATCCTAACCCCTATTCTGGAGAGAATTAATGGACTGAGTCTGGAAGCCAAAAGCCTCAGATTTGTTTGGGTTAATCAATGCCAGAATTTGTTGGCGGGGGAAGGATACAGATGATCTTTCACAGTTGAAAGAGTACGTCAGTGTGGCAAGTGTTTGGAAGGTAACACATGCCTTAAATGCCACCAAACGACACACTGGCTTTCACAAGAAGGCACTGCTGGACAGGACAGATTATCTTATTCCAACACATGTGGAAGTTTGCAAAAGATTTTGGAGCGGTTGACTACAGCAAAAGGAACAAGTGCACTGAAGTGTGCACATGAGGAGTAGGAGTACAAACCTATATTCTGGCACATAAAATGCATTTCTGATATGATGTTGCTGTGGAAAATCAGGTGGCACAGTTTTAGCCAATCATGATTTTGTCTGGTATGGTGGAGGTACCATGGCAGAAATTATAGCTGGAAGGGGAGAGCAAAACAGCACTTACTAACTTTTTTTGCCATGAAAAACTAACACAGAGCATCAGCAAAGTGCTTTAGACTACTCTGGCTTACTCTGTTCTAACCCAATATATGCAGTCATTTGCATAGGCTAATTGCTCATCAGTACTTAGTTATATTGCTTGTTAATGTATTTCTTGCACTTGTCTTGCACCTGCCCAGAGTAGTTAATTTAGAAAATAGAGAAAGATAAAAAATTATGTTCAGTGCCTAAAGAAAGGCTACTTTGTAATCACTAACAACCAAAAAACAGGGTTGGTGCATGATCTTGCACAAAACATTTATATCAGAAAACACAATCATCCTACGTGAATCTGATACTTATCCATATTTGTTAACAGATAAAAAAATTATTAACAGCAGATTTACAAGTGGGGTTCAAAACAGGTTGTATACAAGAGGATGGAGTCAATGTTTGAACAAACTAGTTGACAATGAGTTTTATTATATACAATAAAAGTATATTACATAAGGACATTGTATTATTACATATTACCTGAAAGAATGATACATACAACCTTATTAGATCAGACAAAAGATACTAACCTGAAAAAAGGCATTCATTCTTATCAAATATACTTAGAGAGCGAAGTTTATCATAGGGATAATTAGAAAAGCAAGTAGAGAGCAAAAACAACTTCCAGTCTGTATTATTCGGAGTCTATTTACATACATGAGGAGTATTCATACCTAATTTTAAAAGAATGCTTATTAATCTGAGATTAATTCAGTATGGTGATGAACATAAATAATATAACAAAACCCTTTTAAACTTTTCTGTATTCATCTTCTCATGCATTGCATTTGGGACAGGCAACATACTGGGCCAATATTTAAATGACCCTCCAAATGGTTAAATGGTATTTTTTTTCAGGTGTGGGAGTTGAGTGTTTAGTAGCACAGTGTGATGGTTTTTTCTCTCCATTTATCACAGAATATGCTGATTTGGAAGGGATCCACAAGGGTCACTGAATCCAACTCCCTGCCCTGCACAGCACCATTCCCAAGAGTCACACCATGTGGCCGAGAGCATTGTCCCAAAACTTCCTGAACTTTGTCAGGCTTGGTGCTGTGGCCACTTCCCTGGGGAGCCCGTTCCAGTGCCCAGCCACCCTCTGGGTGAAGAACCTTTTTCTAACGTCCAACCTGAAACTCCCCTGACACAACATCAGGCCATTCCCTTGGGTCAATTAGTGCTGTCATTGTTGAGGATGTCTTCATTGCATAAGTATCTGTAAATCAAGTTTCCCGTTCTCCAGGTGAGTTGCTTTGCCAGGTCTGCAGGAAACACATTTATTCTCAATATCTTGCACAAGTGTCATATGACTGAAAGCTCAGGCCTGTGCACTGCCAGCAGCATCCCCCACCTGCCATCCCAGCAGAGCAGGCTGCCTGGTCTGCCATGGTGCTGGCAGAGCCCTTGGGATCCCTCAAAGCCAGGTGTGCAATGGAAAGAACTGTCTCCCAGGCTGGAGAGCAGCACAGCCCGGGGTAAGCCAGCCTCCCCTTTGCCTATCCAGCTGCCACAGCAAGGAGCAGGAGCCCTCTGGATCACCCAGCCCTGCTCTGTGCCACTGGCCATACCCTGGGGTGCCCAAGGCTAGGCCAGAGCCCCTCTCCTGCCACCCACATCAATCCAAAGTCATGTCAAGACCATGCAGTTGGTAAAGTACTTGGCTGAAGAGACACAACAGTTTGACTGTTCCCCTCCTGCTTTCCCAAGCCTTACTTTGGTCAGAGCCATCCTCTGTGTGATACACACCACCAGCAGTATTGATCCTGCCAAAAGGATCATAAAATCAGAGACTACCTTGAAAGAAATACAGGGCTTAAAGATGGCAGCTGGAAGGCCAACACTGGGGATCTCTTTGAATCCCAGTGAAGTATCACCTCTGCTCTCCAGAACCAGGTATTCCAGCCAACGCCAGCACATGTGGGAAGACAAAAGCATTTGAAGGCAGTGATCCTGTGCCAGGAGCTACCAAAGTGACCCTCCACCTCCAACCTTACCTCGGGAAAATGGCATTTACAGCCACCAAGCCTGGTTACACACAACTCCCCACGTGGGCTGACACATAGCAGAATGGAGCTCTTGCATCCAAATCAGACATCTCATCATATATTTTTCATATATCTTTTCCTGTTTTGTTTGAAAGAATTTGTGACTTTGAAGTGTGGCATAAAATTTGATTTTGACAAAAGACAGAGGAAGAAAAAACCCAAGCTGTCAAGCAGAAAGCAATTCCAAACATTTCAAAGTAAATGCAGAAGTTATACCATAACCTGTTTGGGTTTTCCCCCAATAAAGGAAGGTCTGAAGGAAAAAGATGATGCATTTTCGGTTTTTTTGGATCTTTTTTATTCAAAAGTTTTCAAAGAAATAAAACAGAAAAAGCTAACAATCTAATCAAATTTACAGTTCAAAAATGTCTTTTGGCGTTTAACAACAAGTCCTAGGAAACAAAACTACAGAGTTATCTTGAACCGGACAAATAAGTTACCACTGGCAAGTTTGTGGCACTAGTAAAACAAAAATAAAAAATTAACTCTCTTGATCATATAGATATCTCTATGAAAATCTTTTTTTTTTTCAATCTGTACAAAAGGTCTTTCTTCATAAATTAATTTTTTATAATTTAATGGCTGTCTACTATGTGATGTTTAAGTAACTGATTATTTCTTTATGTACAGAGGTTAAATTTCCCAAATCTTACCCAGACAATGAGTATGGCACTTAGTTCAGACATTTCTGGCAGCAACTCTTCCCTCCCTCTAACACAGCTATCATACTGCAGTTTTTAATTAATGCAAAAATAGCAAGTAGTGAGAGATCCAGGTTTGGAAAGTTACCAAATACAGGCAAGGTGCTGCAGGAAGTCTGGACTTTTACAAAGCAGTAATATTCCAGGGAGCATAGAACCAATAATACCACAACTTCTTAAAAAAAGAAAAAACAAAAACACATCTCTTATGACTATGCATTTCACTAGAATCTACACTTCTCAGAGCAGCAATTTACTTTTGAAACTATGAAATGTCACCGACATCTATACTCCAATACTCACACAAAATTTAAAAACTAAAAAATACTTGAAAGAAACAACTGCTTAGCCCTAGCTCCTGAGCTAGGATGATTTGGTCTGTGGAAACAGGGAGGGCCAGCAACCTGTCCCAATACAAAAGGAAATAAACTTTGAGGTAGATAACTGATCATATACAGCTGACCAGAGAAGTACACAGTTTTGGAAGACAACTTAATTTATCATTCAATTTAAAACATATGCAATTGTAATAAAAAGCTTTAGTAGCAGTGAATTATCTAATATGTGAAGTACAAATAACTGTGTATTTATGAATCAGGAATTTCATAGTTTCAAAATTGGTTTTCTTTACACTTAACACTTGTAGTGATGATGTAAAGTGTGGCACTGCTTGGATCCAAGTCTTCCTTCATGCTTTTGTGTCCATACATCAATTAAAATTATAAAACCTAAATGCAAATGTACAAAAAAGGCACATTCTCTTAACCGCAAACTGGTCCGGCAAAAATAAAGAGTACAGAAGACGCAATGCTGAGACAAATCAGAATTATTGGTTACTGGCTCTTTGTTCTTTGGTAAAGTTACCTTTTAAAAGTGCCAAGTCTTTTTATTTTTATTTACCTACTATAGAGAGCTAGTACCCAATCAATTATGCTTCTACTTAAATCTCAGCATATGTTTGAAAACGAGTCCTTTAGCTTTTGCCATTTTGCTGTAATAGCAACTTTTCTGTTTGCTAAGTCTCAGCACAATCCTCATCCTAAAGCACTATCATTAGTATAAAGGAAGGACAAAAACATTCGGTGATATCTCCACCCCAAACTCCCTACTCTACCTATGCTAAAACTAGAACATCAAGTTAGTTTCTGAAAAAAGGCAAAAAAAGATTTTACATTGCATCATACAGCAGAGTTCCTAAATCATTCAAACTACCAGAGGGAACTATTGGCATATGGCCTTACAAACAATTTATACTATTAAAATTTCCCCAGTCAGAAAATGTGTTTCACACAAAACATTTTTTCCCCTCTTGCATTTCACTACCTTACATATTATGTGAAAAAATCATTAAAAACACTTACTACACATTAAAAAAGCCAAATTTTCAGCAATTTTTATTGACTACCTTTAAAAGCCCTATGCTGCTGTTTTACAAGGCATAATAGACCAGCTCATTTGGTCAAAGCATTCTACACCATTAGTTTGGACTACTTACTGAAACAGCTACAGCATTGAAAGATTTAAGGCAAATTGGAATTTATAGAAAAGGATAAGACACTTCACACTACATTAAAAGAAAAACAGAAAGCTAAGAGACCAGACACTATAACTGCAACACTGCACTAAAGCAACACTCACACACTGCAAGCACAGAACATCGTCTTAGATGTTTTACTATTTTAAACTTCAGAAAATCCATTTCATACAAAAAAAAAGATAAAAGAAACAAACAAAATAAAAATAAACCAAAACACAAATTCTGTCATGCACGTGAATAAGTCTTCGTGGTCATCTGTGCATACCCAGAAATTTGAAGGGTTTTTTTTTGCGTCATAACACTTGATAAAAACTTTTTTTTTTACTAAAATAAACCTGTTCATGGGAACAGCTACTAGATGAATTTAAGGTTTTTCTTATGCACCTTATAGAACTTATAGCAAAAATAGTTTTAGTTGATTTCATTATAAATAACATTTTCAAGAACCTGTGCAAAACTGTCAATAATTCCTAAAGCACAATTGATCAGTAAAATCCATGATTGTTTCAGCCTTTGCAGCCTTCTCCAGGCCAGGACAACACTGGACATCTGTAACACAGAAAGGTCAGAGCTAGAGCAGAGTTACAATCACACACTTTTTTCTAATGTAGCTGTTCACAAAATAAACCAATTTTCTATTTTAGACAGCTGTGAGAAGACTAAATTAATCTGAGTATAAACCTGGGAGTAACACAGGCAGCACTGCAGGTGCTTGGCCCTTCCCAGGATAAGGCTCTCCACCAGGACAGAGCCTGTGCTGCGTTTCCCCTTCTCTGTCTGACAACTGCTCAGCACACAGAGCTCCCACTGTGGGGGAACTGTGAGGCTGCACTCAAAGCTCTTCCCATCTTTGTTTTGTTGTTCCTTTTAATCGACCAAAAGCGGTCGAGTGTGCTACTCCTGTGGCATCCCCAAGGCTTCTGATCTCTGGAAAAGGAACAATAACCTTCTTTTGGTGCAGCCTCAAGGAGGCTACACACAACAGCTAAGACAGACACAGCTACTGAGCCTCCCCGATGGTAATCATGAACAGCAAGTCAGGCCTCATCAAATTTGAAGGCAGATTTTTCATTGTACTGGCTTATATTGCCACATGGGTTTAAAAGAATACCCAGCTAATGACGAAAAAAGTTTAGACAATTTTTTAATTTTTCAAAGCAAGGCAAAATTTGGTATTTTAAGGCTCGTACATTTGTAGGTGCATATAGGTGGTTTTTTTTTTTTCAAGTCCCTTTGACTATTTTTCACATAGGAGTAACTTTTTGAAAAGAAGCTATAAAGTTATTAAATGTAGCTGCCAGAGGAAAGACATTGTGTATTTCTGACTGACTGCATTAACTCAGGCAAATGTGCTACTTGTAATTTACCCCTCGAATTATGGGAATATGGATACTGACTTTAAATAGGACATTCCCCAAAGTGCTGCATGTGCATTTAGAAAGAAGTTTCAGTTTGACAACAGTGACAAAGCCACAACAATCAAGAAGCTGCAATGTTCCCTGTATTTAGGGCATGAAATAATTGTCGATTCCCTCCCCTTCACCTGTCTGAAACAAGACAAGTACCAGCATGTTCCAGGGACAGAAATACCAAATGCCATGCTTTGGGGCTGAAATCAGCTGGGTAATATTAACCTTCCCCACGTGCCCACTGCTACAGCCTCTGCTGACACAGATTCCACTTGCTCCTACTGCATATAAATACAGGTAACAGTGCTTCTCTGAAGAATAAAGTAAGTGGAGAACTGACTTACAGCAAACACACAGAATTGCTCACAGAGCTTGGAATTCTACACAGAGTCATCAATACAAAATGTGTCTCAGATGGCAACAACAGCTCATCCTTTCAGGAGACTTAAGGCTGTTCCTCCTGCCTGGTCTCAGTCTATGGGGAAAGACATTGACAGGCTGGGAGAGAGAGGCAGGATGGGGATGTGACATGCAGGATTACACTTCGCTGGCTACCACAGATCTCTGTTGGTAAGGAGGTTTTACATGCCCACAGGGAAGACTTAAGGCAAAACAAATAATTCCTTGAAAAGCGGTTAACACCAGGCAGCAGCCTTGGCATGGGAAACGTGCAGGAGTCATGATTTTAACACGAGATGGGTAACGGGAAGAGCCTGCGGCTTTGCTTTCTGCCTGCCCTGGAAGCAAATCAAGGATGTGGGCTTCCTCTAGATGCCAGCATTTGGCCCGACTACAGGAATAACACAGGTCATATGCTGTGCTACGCAGGCTCTGCCATCTGTTGAATTTGCCAAGTTTCCCCATTGGTTTGTTTCTATCTTTCCATATAAGAAGCCGTTATGCCAATAATGGGGATGAGAGCACTGTTGACAAACAGCACAGCTGACCTGCAGGATCAAAGCTAATGCCAAAATATGTGTTTTGTTGGATCAATACATTTTAGAGAGATATCACACAACGGTAGCACATAACTGGTTTTGATTTTTCAGTATCAAGTAAATGCCACAGGGGCAGTAGAAAAACCTTTCCAAAATGGCCTCCAGTACATTATTGCAGATGAATGGAATTTTTCAATGTGAAGTCTTAGAAAATGTGATGTAAAAAATACATAGCCAAGTTGCTTGGCTTACAAAGCACTTTAAAAAATAAAAAAGTGTTAAGGAAGAACTAAATTCCAGAACTTTAAAACATGGATCATGGAAAAGAGAACAGTTAGTGCAAGTAACATTTTCAGAATGGAAATGTTCAAAAAACAAAATAATTTTGTGTGAAGTCAGCTCAGGTAAAGCTAATGATTTGCTAGTGAAAAAGGCCATGCAAGCAGAAACAGAGGAAACCGGGAGTAGGAAAGTAAAATTCTGAATTTAGAGCCAAATGATGACACGGATTAAAAACTAATTGACAAAATTCTGGACCAAACTGCTTTTTCCTAGGAAAAAGGATGAGCAGAGAAGTCTTCAGAAGAAAAGGTCAGCAAGGATTTCTACCAGATTGCCTCCCTGCCCGTAGTCTCTAAGTCAGCCACAAAGCTGATTGTAATCTTACAAGTACCACAAAACTAGAGCGTGATATGTCTATCAGTACAATTCCCTTTAGCATTTTGATTCTTGTAGTTTTGCATTAATTCATTGTTGTTCTGTATACAGCATGCTGCTAAAACGAACAAATTAAAATCCAACATAATCCAGTTAAGGTATAGAGAAATTATTAAAACAATATTACTCAGAATTCATTAATTCACTTCTGGATTCCATGTTTGCTTCCCTTTTTTGCTTGGCTTTTGACTCTGGCCAAGTTCAAATCAGCTTCACTGTCCCCAGATATTATCATCAGTATTATTTATATGACATTAAAAAAAAAGTTCAATACAGAGTACTGTAAATTATGAAATAAAGCATCTTTGAATTCACATCTTTCACGAGACAGGATGAGCCCCTACCTCACAGTTACTTATTTTGCTGATACGTGTAGGGAGAATGGTCACTGGATGTCTCTACTGTAACCTGTTGCTGACCACTGGCTTCCTGCAAATAAAAAGGAAGGCAAGCCATGAGTCACAAAATCAAGCACCATTACCTGCAATCTGTATTTCCACTTGACTCATGCAACTAACAGTCTTCAAATGTAAAATCTTTGTCTCATTTCTCAAGTGAGGTATTTCAAATCTGAGGTGTTAACTTTACCTTGATTAATATTTCAGCAAATAGAGAAATTAAATGATCATGTAAACTTTGTAATTCCTCAGGTGCTTTGATGTTAATGAAGTAAAAAACGCCAAACTTTTGACATTACAGAAATAAATAGAGTAAACTGCTAGAATGTTTTCTATATGTAGATGTAAAAGAGCATTCTGTCTCTCTCCTTTTGAAGGGGAGGGAGAAGAATGAGATCTACTTACCACAAAAACACTGAGTACTGTGATGGGACTGGCACAAGGCAACACAAAGAATTGTAGATGGGACTTTGCACCAGGCTCCCCAGAAACCAGGCAATTAATTCAGCTGAGAGTGCTCTGGTAGACAGAGCAATTGGGTAATTACCAAAAGAACTTCTCTGATCCACGTGGGCAGAGGCACCAAAATGAATCAAATAAATTCTGGAGTTTCTGGATAAACAGACTTTGAAATGAAACGGTTTTTTCTTATAGGCTCTGGAAGAGACTGGCACTCATTCTGAATACATGAGTGGCAGCATGCCTTGTCTAGCTCCTCTGTTAAAGAAGTACTGACCTATGAAAGGGTGTAGGGTAAGCCATAGTAGTAGATAAATTATTTAGTTTATGTTATGCTCTCCAGTGAAAGTCAAAAATCCCTCTTCAATGGAGAGATTTATTAGACAGACATGCACAGTATCCTGAAATGCCAGGGTCAAATCAGGATTCTTTGCAAAAAGCTACAATCAAGGTCTGCTGGCAGAAATTTTGTACACAGGTAAATTAAGTGAAACTACAATACATTCCCCGGCTTGTTACTATTGGAGTTATGTTTGACAAAACACAGGGTTTGCCTGAGCTATGCTCATAGACAAGATTGCTCCAAGTACTGCCATAAGTACAGGTAATTCTTTGTTGTAATACTGGCTATATTAGTTGAGAATAATGACATTTTATAGTTTTAATACATGTGGCACTCACAGTACAGTCACAGTTACAATACTTGCATTTGAGCACTAATTTTCCTAGCAAAACAAAAAAAATCATGTTGATATTTCTTATCTCTGGTCTTTTATAAAATATACTGACCTCAACAGGAACCGCTGCTGTCTGGACATGTGTGTACTGGGGGATGTAGGCTCCTTGCATAGCTGTCGTGGCTGGCATGTACTAGAAAGACAGAGCCCATTACATTGAGTTAAAGCCCAATATAAATATAAAAGTATTCAAAATACTTATCATGGTATTGTTTAACAGATATTGACTGTTTCCCTAAAGCAACATACATGAGAGAAAGACTTTTGTCTGAAATCAATAGGCTTTCCAGAAAAGCCATGTATCTATTTTGAGAAAATTCAAATTTAGACTTCAAAGACTACGTAAAGGACTTTTCCTTCTCTGTCAACCCCAGTCATCACATTTTCTTTTTATAACCCAATCTGGTCAGAAAAGAAGTGTCTTGCAAGTTAAAAGCAAGTCTGAATCTCTTCTGATTTAATTTCTGTTCCACACTTTAAGAAATTAGAGTTGCAGAAAGGAGTATAAAGAGTAAAACTAACTATTTTTAATATTTTGGATGCAACTCTGAAGTTACCTGGTGGATTCCTTTCATTTGTTTTGTCTACTTTTATTTATTCTTTTCCAGTTTCTGATCAGTTAATAGACTTAATAAAAGCTGCTCCATGTAATTTTAAAATGGAGACAGTTTCTAATAATTTACTGGACATAAGATGACCTATAGGATTACTTTTTCCCACATGCAAGCTGCATAGAGATACTGTGAGCTACACGCAGTATTTTCTACTTGGCTAAATTCTATTTGTATCAAATTGCTACATACTGTTCCAGTACTGCCTAATGAAAGATGACTCATCTGCTGTGTCAGAGGGCTTATCATTGATGCAGGCTGTAGTGACATGGTGTGGTCCATGGAGGGAGTCAGAACAGCACCCTGTTAAAACACAGAAACAAAGAAATGGCTGTAGCACTCTGATTTAATTTTTGATTTGAGAATCTAAGTATGGACTGTCCATCTGAGGGAATGTACCACAAGAACTCTCCTTAATCCCAGGCACTGACTCAAAAAGCAGATCTGGAGCATTCTGAGTATTTTACTGGAGCATCTGTAGATGCTCAAGGTGGAAGACCTGCTCTGACTTCCTGTTGTACATTCAACTGATGTGCAATACACTTCAGGGACCTGCTGAAAATGCTTTGTAAAATATGAGTTTAACCAGATGCTGACTTGAAAGCAAAAATTTGGACACGTTACCTGGTACAGATTCATTTAGCTTAAGCTTTGGAATTTCATGCTTTAGGAAGAAACTTTTATCTCATCTTCAGGAATGGTGGCTTTGGAGGAGGAGCATTTCCCATCACACACAAGACAGCTGCCCTACTTAGTGGCTGCTTTCATTTGCACACACATTTCAGAAGAGACTTAGCAATGCTGATTCTTTGTCTAAATACCAGCTGCTCTTGATGACATTTCTATTGCTTCTGTACCATTTTGTTAAGTTCATAAAAATTATACTCTAAACTTCTAAACAGTTTAGACTGCTAAATATGGAGGGCACGCTCATAAGGTTTTCAGAGTTAACTGAAATGGAAGATTATCAAGAAATTTCATTTTACCAATCATGTTCCACAAAAACACATTTCCAAATACTTTGTATGACTTATGCTTGCAGAAGGTGTTGATTAAAATTAATGGAGGCTCAAAACTAACAGAAATAATTACAGTGTACTGAAAGCAAGTATTCTGAATCAATAACTAATCCTTAAAAAGAAAAGGAAAAAAAAGTATAGAATATACTTGGAAAAACAACCATGTGATCAGTGTAGATGAAATGAGTCACAGGCACATCAAACACTGAAAGAATTTCCTGTCTGTAGACTGCAGGCTTCTCTGAAAAGCAAATGAGCAAGACAGCACCCGTTTCTGCACAGACCAAAACTGAACTTCAGTCTAGAATCTAGGTCTTTATTTTCAACTGTGAAATCTCATCTTGTGTACCTGTGAGACTAATACACCTAAACTCATATATCATTATAATTTATCAACTCTTGTCTTTCACAGCATTATTTGCAGGATGTTGTTTTATGAAAATCTGTGTTTATAGAGAAGGAAGTTAAAACCTGCTCTGTATATGTGTATTTAACATCAAAAACCACAAATACAACAACAGTTAAGTGTGTGAGAGGGTGTTCTGGTTCAACATCATCTTCTCTGCATGCCCAAGAAGAAAATGTTCTGCCAAGAAGATTTACATTCTATAATCTGCATGGAGAGGTTAATTAAAGTCAAGACAATATCCTTTCTATATCTGGAAACAGACCTGTTTGTTAACTATGTGAGTGCATGTATTAAAGTGCCTGTTATTATTAGTAATGCTCATCTCAGGAAACCCCACAAGTCTCAGATGTAATGGTACTTAATCGGCAAATGACATAGACAAGGAGCAAAATATCATGGGAGAACAGAGATTAGAATGCCTGACAGTCTGGTACAGATGCCACAGCCAAAAGTGTAGGGAGACCAGCATTACTCATGAGTGGTGAAGCCAGAACAAGCTATGCAGGTTTTCTCAAGAGAGTGCCCATAATGTCATTCATATCACTACATGCATCTGTCTTTCACAAATTATCCAGTCTGAACTATTGTGGACCTATTCTAAAACACTGGGTTCTCCAATTTCAGCTCCTGAAACTTAGACAGTATGTAAAACATTTGGTATTTGCAAAGTGCTTTCCATTTAAAGTAAAATAAAATAAAACAGAACAAAAGCAAAAAACAAAACAACACTACGAAGTTTCCTCTTGGAAGTTTTCCCTAATGGTCTTCATCACATTCATACTCTGAAGGTAGCTTTCTTTTTTTTCCTAATAAAATGAGGCCCCAGTTCAGGTTACTGCCTTTGTTTCACTTTTCATTTTGAACCATGGAAGGAATTGGGCAGGAATTGACATACTTCCTGTTGTTTAAAGTATGTAAAGTGTTTACGTAATAGATAAACACAACAATGGAGAAGCATAAAAACTTACTGGGTGCTGCATTATATATGGTTGAGGCTGCATCCAAGAAGGACTCTGAACCTAGAACAAAATGGGCATTTTATTTTTCATTTTACGCATTTTGGAATACTCCAGCTTAGATCAAGTAATGACTTAAATCATGTTAACATGCCTCCTCCCTTATTTATTGACTTCTTAACCCAATTTAGTTCCTCTGTGGAACAACATTGATTTCTATGAAAAATGTATTAATTGTAACCTGTAAATCAGAGACAAGATTTGGAGACCATATACCACATACACCTTTCAGAACAAAAGACAATGTTTTAGTGCAGGTTTCAGAAACTTTATCAAGTACAATGAAAGGAGTCAAATAGATGAATGGCAGATTTCTGCTACATTGAAAAAGGAAGCTCCTTCTGTCTCAGAAATTCCTTTGTGGAAAAGTAATTGGGATCTCAAGAGGTATAGCACCATTTGTCTTCTAGTGAGATCTGAATAAAATAAATTATTGTATTTTCACAACTGGAAAAAAATCAGGAATTCTGGTATAATCTTGTTCCAGGAAAAAGGAGAATATCTGGGAGAATTGTTCTTCTCTGAGGCATTATGGTGTTATTCCCAAAGCACAGGAAGAGGAGGAGGTTCTGATGAGAGTCCTTGCTCTTGCAACAACCACATTTCCTCTCCAAAATCAGTGACCGCCCAAATACCTCAATTGCAGTAGAATGCCTAACTTTCCATGACAAAGTGAATTATAGAAAGGCAAACTAACAGGTTATACTGTTATCCTGGTTTAAAAAGTGCTGCTTGCAACAGCTCTTGGAAAAATTATGCTGCAAGAAATACTAAAGGTAAGGACAAAAATGTTTCCTCCCCACCCGCTGCTGTAGGTGTGTAGGGTAAGACAGGAATCTGACCTGCACAGCACACAGAGCAGGCTTACCACTGCTGCTGGACATTTAAAGCCTTTTAAATGCCTCTACCATCATTCCCAGAGTCCTGTGAACAGGACAGGTAAGCACACAGCCTTGAAAAAAGCCCAGGTGAGCTATTTTCTGGAAGATGGAAATATTTCTTGCCTCCTTTTGGTACTTACTTTCAAACCAGAATGTTTTTTTTTTCTTTTTCAGTCAGGAAGAGAGCAAACAGGAGTTCAGAAATGGAATGGAAAAGACTGGAACACTCCCTTTCCTCAGGCAAAATCTTAATGGCAAAAATACCAGTACAGCCTGACTAAAGCTTTGGCTAATCTCACACTATGATAGTAACTGGCTCAGGGCAGTCATTTGGGTATACAGGGGTTGCAGAAACAAACACTAGCCAAAACTTTATTAAATTTGTTTACCTGAATAAGAATAAATCTAGGAGCAGGTTATACCATGCCTCAAAGAAAAAAAAAACAAAACAAAAACTTTGCTTGTGTGATAGGTCCTGTTGTGTAAAAGACAGAAAGCTGCATGTTTCAGTGAGAAGGGATCAGTAATGAAGATGTGACTAATACTCAAATTGCAAAACCCTTCTGGCCAAGAACCTCCTTCCTCCCAAATACAGAACACTTCAATTTAATTTTCAATTCCAATTACTGTGTCACTTCAAGCATAATGATATTAATAACTCCATCCACAATAATTTAAGCTCCATGCCATGTATATTGAAATACTGGTAACTACATTTGTGGAAACATAATGGATTGTGGTCTGCCTATCTCAATAAGCCCAAAAAATAATACTGTATTGCTAAGTAGTATGTTTCCATGCCAACTTCCAATTTTTATTTGGATTCTGAATATCAGAGTCTTATATTGATAAATAATTTATATTTTAATAAAGACTAGCAGTTAATTTTACTGAAATATTTTTTTGGGTAAGAACTTACTGTAATTTCTGAGGTAATGCAGTACCAAGCAGAATGATTCACTACACTGAAAAATACAGTCTAGCACTGTCTGCCGAGAGCAAACATTGTGTTGCATAAGTTACCTCAGAAATTAATATAAAAATAATCCAGCTGCCCTTCACACCAGAGAACACTGTTTTAACTCCTACACAACACTTTGCTCATGCAAGACAGCATTAGAACTCCAGACTAAAACGAGACAATTCTTCCTCAGCCTCCTCACTTGGAATTGAAGGCTACATGGAAATTCCTGCAAGAGACAGTTGATGAAATGGCCCACAGTGCCTTTGTTAGCCTTCCACCTCCCCTTTACCTACCCTTCCACATTCATTCACACACACAGCACATTAGAAAGCTCAGCACGTCTCTCTCACTAGAAAGCAAACAGCCTCTTCTCCTTCCCCTGACACATAGAGGTAAGAATTCTCTAAATTTAATTAGTTTGGGTTATTTATGACCTGAATCACTGCTGTTTACTCCATCTATGTGTTAAACAGTAAAATGCCAAAATAGCTCATAATTTAGCGTACACTGGCATAATTGGCATGTGTCAAGTAGTAATTACAGAGCACACATCTGAGACTGCCATACTGGTTGTATTTAAAGCAAGTTGTTTGTAAATTGTAGGATGCCCTAAAATTGAGGATTCCTAAGAGATCTATATCAAAGTGCTAAAAGTGTTCCATATAATTTCTCAATGTGTTAAACTGTATATCAATATCCCTTGTAAGGACTCAAGATGGCACCTATCAAAATCCCTCTTCAGAAAGCTTTGGACCAAAAATGTACACAATTTATTGTTCAAAATAAAGTAACCTTTGGTTTAGAAACACTGTCCTAGGCTAATAAATGCTTTACTCCTAATGTAAAAACACTGAATTTGACTGCTAGAGTAATTTCAACTCTGAGTTCTTTTTTTCAATGACAAGAATGTTTCTGCACCCTTCTTAGTAAAACTACATAAGATATTATTGTTGGGCTTTCTGAGAAAAAAACAGAGAAAAGCTCAAAATGCATGGAAAAACATCTTTAAAAGTGAATTTAATTACACAAATAAGGTTTTAAATAAAGAAAAATTACTTCAGATATACCGGTGACATTAAAAGAATTTGAGAGAAAATGAAAAATCTCCCGTGAAATGCAGAAGTGGCTACAAATCCCCCAGCCATCAGCACAAGTTGGAGAGTTGGTTTTGCAAGACAACAGGATCTCATTAAATCACTGTGCTTCCTGAAACACACTCAGGTTTTCAGGCTGTCACTTTCATGCTGTACAGCACAAGGAGCCCACTTCATTAAAATGAAGCATTATTGGAGACCTCATAGAACCAGATGTAACAATTGATAAATAAACATAAGCTCCAATGAACCACTTCAGCTACCGAGTTCTAAATACAAACCTGGTATGTAGAAACTGGAGAAGCAATATATGGTGTAATGGATGTCTGAGTGATCATTCTGTTTGCTGTAATACTGTAGGGTGATGGATAAAATCTAGAAAATGCAGAAACATATATTAAATGCTAGTTCTGTGAATTTTTCATAACGTAAACATTTTTTTTTTTCTTAATGTGCTATTACTCAACATACCCATTTTGTAAAGCAGCTGTGGTTGGATCATATGTGAGTGTCATTCCAGCCTTTAACAAAAATAGTGGAAAAGAAAGAGTTGACAAAATTAATTTTAATTGTAAATTATTTCTCTTATTCTTTCTTTAGTTATCTCATTTTTAACGGAAAATGTGTATTGAAATAATTTATTACCGAAACTTAGGGAAAGGTTAATTGAAAGAAATAATTATACAGTGAAGAGAACCAGCAATACTGATTGTGAATACAAGTTTCCATGTTCCCATCTTGGGGAAGAAAATGAAATCTACTAAACACCTGGCTAAAAGAATATGTGTGTGTTTGAGATTCAGAGCATGCAGATGATTACATTAGGGTGTTGCCTACAATATATGAACTATAAGAATGAATGGCGAGTGCAGTTTTTCAGAAGGCACATTTGAATTTTCCTGTCTTATATAAATGAAGTGTCTAGGCTTGCTAACCACAGTAGGTCTATGAAACTATTATCTTGAACATTAAAGATTAAAACAACTGACTAAAAATAATAATGCTGCATGGCACTGGTATACTATTTTAATCTTGTGAAAGTGATGCGCATTTTCGTGTTACACAGATCAAAGGATTATTTACTGCATGTAAGCACAGTTATGTTTCTGGTAGTTTAATAATATGAGAAAGCTGAAGTTTATATTATGACCACGTTGAAGGAGATTTTATTGTTCCCTTTAATGAGACAGGACTCAGTGTTTCACATTTTGCCTTTTCTCCTCAGAAGAAAGACATAGTAAAGTGGGTTTTTTTTATAGAGACACTAACTGTCAGGTAAGAGTTGCTTGCACATTTTTAATATGCCAAAGACCCAAGCCAAGAAGTCTCAATGCCTATCATTTTCCTAAGTATTCATTATTGCACACCCACACTAAAGCTTGAAGGGAGGACTTACAAGTCTCACCTCGCCTTCTCTGTGCCATGCTCTTCCATTCTGTATGTATTTATTCTGATTCTGTCTCTTCTTCTGTCCTCCATCGGCAAACTTGCACAATAAAGGTTCTGCAGGAACTGAGAAGAAAGAAGAAAAATTAGTTGAAGTACTCATACACAGGTGTTTAACTCTCCAAATGAGGTATGGTTTTAAGTTATATTCCAAATATGATAGTTAAATAACAAAGAGCTGTACTACAGCATCAACAACCATTCAGCATAGCACAAAGACAGCTGCCCCACACAAACAGAGCACCTGGAATGCCTTATATATTTTATTTGAAGGTACTGCTGTAAAACCTGTTGGAAAGAAACATGGTCTGTATATCCTGAGTATGTATCTCTTGGTCTGGGCTGAACAAGAACTGCCATCTGAATTGTCAGCTTTGTCTCTTTGGAAGTGTATCTAAGGAGGGTGTAGAAAAATCTGGTCAAAGGTCTATGACATATTCTCCCCACCCCTTGGAGGTTTCAGTAATGTCCCAAAACTTAAAAGTGTTTTACTCATCCAGAACAGGCAGAAGAGCTGGCACAGTACACCCACTACTCCAGCTAGCAAGAGAGAGTGAGCAGCTTTATTTCCTGACACCTTGCACCAAGAAAATGCCAGAATTATCCACTCCTATTTTCTCTCTGAAAAAGAACACCTAAAGCAACCAGAAATTTTTCAAGATTGTCCTTTTGGGGTTTTCCGCATACTGCCATGAAACGGCATCACCATACTTTATTATTTTTTACTGTTATTGTTATTTTTCCTAATACAATCCTGACCATTAATTCAATTTTTAATGGCAGAATTGAAGCAATGAAAAGGTTTGTGTAGTATTCTTTCTTTCCCTGTTCTTAGCTTCCACATTTCCAAGTACCTATGGCTGAAGCACAGCTCTGCTGCATCACACCACACCCTCCCTAATCACAGGGTGGAAGCACTGTTATGACTTGGATGTAAATGCTTCTCTGCCAATAATTCCTGACACATGAGCTGTCTAAGCTTTACTATGACACTCCTCCAATCACTCTCTGTTTGGAAACATCTTCAGGAGACATGGCTGGACCTGAAAACATACAAGTTTCCAAATGCAGAGTAAACACATGGGGTGGGAAGGCCACCTGCAAAAAAAACAAGCCCAAGAAAAATAGTCAACAAAATCTATTAATATAATCATGGTGAGTGCTGATGTCTCTTCACCCTGTCTGCATTTGCAAAAGACGATTGATATTGAAAACCTCAGAGATGTATAACCTCACAAAGAGCTTGACTTTTAAAACTTTGGCACAAAACAAGTATTAATGGCCCAGTCACCCCTGGCTTTGGATGTCACACCTAAAACACTAGGTCTGGTTCTTCTGGAAAAATATCCACTTCCTGCATGACACATCTTTTGACAGCCTTCTCTATAAAAAAGGGAGACAGAATTGGTGTGTGGTTCCCTGTCTCATCTCCAGCACTGACCACATAGGTCAGAGACCTGGACCTCTCCTACCTGTGTGCAGTCATACAGAGTGTCAGACTGTAACATTAAACATGACAACCAAATTAATTTAAAATGTATTATACTTCAGAGAATGGTAATTAAAATCCTGTAATCATAAAATAAACCAGGAAAAGGTTAGCCTAATGACACTGGAAAAATACAGGAGACCTACACATGATGGAGTAAATGAACAAGGAAATAACAGAAACCCTAAAGTATGAGACAAACTGGAAAAGACTGTCTTCAAAATCTTGCATTTCTGAAGGGATTTCTGGCATTCCCAAAACTGAGTTTTGCTTTGGGGTCTTCTATTACGTGAAGCAACTTCTGTTTCAACATATTTGGAGCAAAAAGGTACTATATCAATATGGCGATGGATGATTTGATGTTGCTTTATAAAAGCTATATCAAATAACCTTGGTCATAGCATACAGAATTTTACCCCACATACAGTTCTGTTGAAATAACAGGAGGTGATCTCAGAATATGTTAGCCAATATGGATAAATTTGTCAGGTTCTGGTCTGAAATTGTTTTGATTGATTTTACACAGTGTGGAAAACAAAAATCCATTGGACACTGAGAGAGGAGGTCCAAATATTGAAGTTAACTGCCTTAAATGAAAAAAAAGCTCTTCTCCAAGTTGAATATTTTGATTACTTACACATTATTTCAAAAAATCTACTTTTATGAAGAGCATACGTGACTTTCAAAATATGCACTATAAAATTTTGGATTAAATCAAAATTTCATTTCAAAATTCAGGTTCTCTGGCATGAGAACACTACAGAAAGACATGAGAAAAAGGCTTCTAGTCTGTCGTTCAGTATTATAGCACTCACAGGTAGTAAATGCTTTATTTAAAGCTGCATTATGCTTTCATTAAAAATCCCTACAATGAATTGTAAAGAACTTTCCTGGAAGCATTATTTGTGCTATTATTTCCCATCACTATCTCAACATAAAGATTTTTTTTTTTAAAGAAAGCAGAGTAAACCTGTCCAACTGTTTGAATTAAATGTTCATAAAAGCCTATTTTTAAAATAAATCTGATTTCTTTGTCAGTAGCTCAAACCAGCTACATTTTAGACAATTAAACATCTTCTGTGTTGCATTGTAAAAATTAACTGACAAATTTAAAGAGGAAGAAAAAATGGAGTAAGAATTACATGTACTAGATTCTGCATACATAATATCCAAAACATGCATCAATGAAGAAACCCAAACATTTAAAAAGCTATCAATTTGTGATCTACTGGAAGTTAGTGCTCCATCTTACTGAACACAGATCTGGATGGGAACCCTTGTTTCCCTGACCTTCCACCTTCCCTTGCTCCTCGCTGCACCCAAAGATGCCAAATGCTGTGAACGCTCCAACCCACGTTAAAAAGCCCCACACAGACCATCTACCTAATGCCAGCAGCTGCTGTGAGCAGGCTGTACAGCATTTGCCTTTCCTGATTCTGCTTCAGGATCTGAATGTTGACAGTGGGGACAGCTCCAAATGAAAGCCCAACTGCAGTTTTTGGCTGCTGCTCCATACACGTGACCTGAACAGTACCATGTTCATTCCTGCAACCACACAATGACTGAAGGGCACCGGAGGGAGGGTCATGAGAAGGAGATAAACCTTCTTGGGTTTATCTCGACCTACTGATCTCCCTCCCACCAAAGAATGAACATAGACCTGACTCTCTTCAAAATTAAATCTGAACCTTACTTCTCCAGCTTACCTTTTCTCATGCTCTTCATGAATATGCAACATACTCTCTCTCTTGCATATAAGAGCACGCATATGATACATATTTGAACAAAAAGCTCTAAAAAGCCTTACAGACCAGTTAAGCAATCTTCTGTAGTACAGGAAGGAAGGGAGAGTCATTTTTATTGTTTAATTGCTGGGAACTATGCAGGCCCAGTGATGAGGCAGATCATTAATCATTCAGTGACTTGTCTGTATGTGCAAGACAAAGGAAGAGTACAAATATTCAGAGTTGCATTCACAGCTCGGAGGTACCGGATGTAAAAGGCTACAGCTTACAGTGGAGTTCAGCTTTTGCAGCTAGGACACCACGTTTAACATGCCCACTCTTGACACCCAGTGCAAACCAACACTGCCAACGGTCTGCAGGTGCCTGCCTGCTGAACTGCAGCTATGGAGGGGATCTGAAACCATGAGCTTTCCTGGCCGGCAACATCAGGTCAGGGCTTTAAAACTTGGGCGTGGGAAGTGCTGACCATCTCTTCCTGCCCTGAATCACCCTCCTCTAGGGCCTCTTCTTTTTACAGAAGAGAGAGATGAATGCAATATTAGTCCAGAAGTAAATTCTTCCTTGTTGTAGATAGTTTGTGCACATCTGTACATTAGAATTCAGTTTTTGCTCAGTGTCTACCAAAATTTTTGTACCAGGTGATACTATAAATGTAAGAACAAAACTGATATTCTTTGCTGGACCTTGAGTTTACACCCTTGACTTTACAGGGCTAATTTTATCAACTTGTCAATAAACCCTACTTTCAGTTACTGAAAAATACAACAAAAGAGTTGAAAAATACTATTCCTTTAGTCAGTTTTCAATTAAACTGCATCTTTTAGAGACTTTCATTGCTTCTTTCCTAGTGCAAAGCACATAGGACTTAATGAATTCTGACATTAAATCATCACTTTAATGATAGAGCAAGCCTGTACAGCTAGAAACTTTTGCCAAAGGCTGTGGGAACTAAAAAAGAAATTGTGCAACCCAAGATCAGGGTAGATTTATATGTTTAAAGAGAAATTAGATATTATACTCTTCACCATCCTAGTCTTCACTTAAACATAATGCTCATGATTACATTGCTTTTATAATTTATACAAGGTTTAATAATTTGTCACAGAAGGATATTTTGAGCGATTTTAAGAAGCCTTTTTCTCTTCTATTCCTATGTTGCTTCTTAAAACTAAGCAGCAATTGCAAATTATGGGAGTTAGAGCAGTAAAAGCCTCCAATTCACAGATTTCACAAAATATTCAGTTGATGATCCTCGTGGGTCCCTTCCAAGTCCAAATCTTAAGTGCACGGCCCATACAGGGATCAAACTTACAACACTGGTGCCTCAGCACCCTGCTCTGACCAACTGAGCTCATCTCAGGGTCTTGATCAAAGGAATGAAATTTTTGTTCCTCCGCCTTCAGTGTGACAACCAGGAGTAACATCAGCACTGTCAGCCCTTGATACCCTGTAGCACTGATTTTCAGGCTGTGGTTCATGTGTTTTTTCTAAAGGATCTGTGAAAGATAATTGAATGAAAAATTGAATTTATGGTCAAACAGCTTGAATTCACTAGAGATCTTCAGTTCTGGATAAAGGTAAGAAACTTGAAAACACTCGAATATGACTGACAGGAGACAGAGCTACTTCAGGGCTCCATTTTCACTCCTCCCCACACTATAAAGATGTCCAAGGCCATTTGAAACTGTAGTGTGTATTACTGCTGGTGGACCTCTTCCTAGTCTAGTAAGGAACACAGGCAGGAGCAGGGCTTTTCCACACTCAATTTTCTCCCTAAAAGTGAATCTGAGCGACAAATAGCTTTATCCTAAGTGGGAAGAGAGGGGTGGGTCATGGATAATTTTTGATTTTTTAATTATCACCATAGCCAGCCATTCCTGGCTGTAAAGCAAAGTAAAAATGGCATGGGCTGCTCAGCAAAAATGCTCTCTACCTTACATCCATTAAACCCAAATCACTTAAGTTCTCTTTCAGTAAAAGAAATAATAAATAATCCATAAAGCCTATAGAACAGGCATAAAACTACAGTAACTTTTTAACTCCTATAGCTTTAGGTAATTATTTATTTAACTATTCTCACGTATCACGACACAGCTACATGCTACTATGACTGGGAGGAGATGTCTTTCAAGATTTAGCCCAGAAGATAATTTGTACAATCACTATGGATCCAACAAAAGACTAAAAGCCAGTGAACACTGAGTATCATCTTTACAGGAGGAAGGGTAAGTGTGCTGCTGCTCTGCTCTCACTGCTCATCTGCTGGCTCCTGGCTCTTTACACCAGTCTGGTCTGTTTCCTTCAATTCACGTCATGATGCATACATTTCACAGAGGAACAGAAAAGCTTTAAATATTACATTCCTCACTAAAAACAAGGAGGAGAGTGAAACTAAATGCAAAAGTCACTTTAAAATTATAGCAATCATATAATAGTTACATATCACAGTTGAGAAGATAATTACAAAAATTAAAGTTCTGAGTTTGGTTTTCGTTGACAAAATGGAGAGGAAGTCATAGATCATAAAACACAACCAACTAATACAATAACTCACATAAAAAAAGGACAAAGCCCAACTATAAATGGTGAAACTAATACATCACTTCTAGGAGTTTCAGGATTATACCAACTTGCAGTGCATTTCAAATTGCTCTCTGAGCTAACCTTTCTTCTTTTATATTGAAGATAAACAAGTACACATTAAATACTGAATATATATTTTATTAAGCTAAATAAAGCCTGAATAGCCAGTTATAGCTGGATTTAGCTTGCTCAGCATCATCAATGCCCAGTCACTCACCTAACTCTGGAACTGACACTTCTGTGACCACCCTGTGTTAATGCTTGGCCTTCCCAGATTCTTAGAGGCTTTTTTCACTGTGTCTTCTCATACTCCAGAGGAGGTTTCACTTATGCTTTCTATAACTGTTTAACCCATTCTTCCATTAAAGCCCAAACTTAGTTAAAATAACAAAGCTGCATTATGAAAGCATGTTTTTGTTGAACAAATGTTCTTCCTCCCACACCTATTTCATTACAGGCCCATCTCTCCTGCCCTCTTCATCCTGATAACAGTGTTTTTAGAGCCAGCTCCCTTTGCTGATTTTAGCCAAGTTTCTAGGACACAATGTTTTAATTTAAACATAGATTTGGTTTTATGATTTTGTTTTGCATCTGTCTAAACTTGATCTTTTATAATCCCAATGGTCACTAATCTATTTCAAAACAGTTTCCTAATCTTTGCTTGTTCAAGAGCTTTCCTACTACCATCCAGTTTTCTCCCGTGCAGGTAGTCCAAAACCAGTTGCCTCATGACTCTGCCCCATTTTCTGGCAGACTGCAGTATACTATTATGCATAGATGAATTCTCTAATGAGACTGCATTATTGGGCAGGTGCTTGCTATATGGTATGGAACTCTGGGAAGAATTTGAACTCCATGAAAACCTTTGCAAGGAGCAATGAAACTTCATAGCACGAGCACAGAAACATAGATCTGATGCTGTACCCTATACAACAAAATTGAGGGTCTTTAAAAACATAATTCCTACAATTCAATGCAGAAACTTCTTATTTCAACCTAGTTGAATCTCATCTTGTAAGGATGCAGCTTCAGCCAGGACCCACTGGAGACAAAGCGTGATTAGCAATGACATGCTTGATGGCTCATTCATTGTGAACAGGAGAATGCAAGTGAAAATAAAAATTAACAAACTAAAAAGCACTAATAGGAGATTCTGTTACAGTTCTTTAGTGTCATTACTGTCCCTTTATACATAGACAAGCTGTAACATTTTTACTAAATGCAACAAAGAAAATATAGCAATATAGCTAAAGTAACAAACGCAACAATGTACTTAAATTTACCAAAACTTTGTAACAAAGTTTAAAACAAATAATAGTATCAGCAATGAATCCCTGCGCAAGGCTAGGGAAGTCAAAATACTGCATTAGATTAGTTTTGCCGAAGGGAGTGGTTTCCTGTGCTCTGAAGCGTTTTCCATCCTTACAGCAGCACAGACTGCCTCAAACTGGAGCAATCTTTCAGGGATGGGGCCTGTTTGGAGTTTTACTAAACAAGCCACATTCTTGTCTGCCTGCCCAGGGCTACTTCCCTCCTCCTCAGTGACAGGGTCTGGCTGCACAGAACATTTCACCAGTGGGATAAAGGCGGCTTCAGCAACCACATCAACACTGCAATTTGTAAAATTCCCACTTGGGATTCTCAATAAAATGCCTACTGAAAGCCGCCTGGAATGTCACGCATGTTTTCTTTCCTTCTTTATTGTCTTCTTTACTTTCTGTTTTACTCAGCAGCATTGAATTTCCTCTCCTCATTTTTCAGTATTCATGAAATATACATTTTGTCTCTTAGAAACAATGCTGACAAAGCAGACAAACGGATGAGGAACTTGGTGTGACAACAAAATTGTACTAAGCCTTCTCTGAATTTTCCCTTGCACAATATTTCTAGAAGCATCATTCTGTGCTGACCTCCTTCCATTTTCCTGAAGGACTTTAAAACCTACACTGACTTAAAGGCTGCAGCTCCCTAGTGAATGATCATGTAAGGCATTGTTGCAGATTCCATTTTTTTCTAAGCAAATATTTTTTTTAATACTTCAAAAAAATCAACAGATGACAAAACCAGCCCATTTTTCCCTCTGAAAAAAGCCCTGTCCATGGACAATCAGCCAAATTCTGTTCTGATACAGATATTTGTTTCCTCACTTCAACTGGAATTACATGGGATGTAAATTTGTACATAGCTGGCATCTTAGCTGTTTGTTTCTCTGCTAGGAGAGAACACTACTAGATTCCTAGAAAAGGTTTACAACAGAAAAGCAATATACTGTGTTCCAAGCAAGCAAGCAAGCACGCCATCCAAAAAGACACAGTTTAATTTTAATAAGCCTGCCTCTAAATGAGAAGCCAGATACAACAATCAGTGTAATAGGCTTCCACCATGTAAGCAGTAACCCATTCATACATCTTGTAAGAAATAGATGCAACATACCAGAAACTCCTGCTGGTGTCTTTATGAATTTTCCATTAAAATGAGCAATCACTGCTTCACATTTTTCTGTTGACTCCATCCTAAGAAAATAATGAATAATTTACATAAATTAAACACTCAACCAGATTCCCATGTTTGTGATTTTTTAAAGCAAATTTCTTGCTTTTTCTCAAATCATATTTCTTGCTTTTTCCCTCTTCACTGTGGCTTGCTTTTCTATGTGTGAACAACGGAGATGTTTTCTAAGAACATATAACTTCAGAAAGGTAAAGCCAAACTCAATTAACATTTTATGCACTCTGAGTCCAAAGTCAATGCCAAACTGAAAATAATACTCTTACTTACTCAGAAATTATATTGCAGCTGTCCAAGCTGCCTGAAGAACCTCTCTTGCCTTGAAAGAAGCAGAAGGACTGACTCACTATCACTCATAACTGAATCCTTAGTGTACATGCTACATGCAGCAAAGGTTAATGCCACTCTTAAGAGAGGATTCAGAACTGTCTGCACAGTTTAAGGGTAATAAACTCAAATATAAACCTGCCTGACTGCATGACCCAAACTGACTTGGCAGCTTTCAGCTTATAACATCATCTCTACTAAATGATGCACCTGGCTCTTAATCGTTTCCAAGTTCAAAACAGGAGCCAATACCAGCATAGCTGTGATGGCTACTGAGAATGTATCCAAAATCTTCAACAGGTTTGTGCACTTAGGCTGTCAGATCTAGACTTAACAGACTGGGCAGACAGCTGGAGAGCTCCTGCTGGCCTGGGAGAGGCTCTGGAGGCTGTGGCTGCAGCCTCACCTGCAGTGTGGATGTGCCAGCCCAGCTGTCAGCTCAGACTCAGTCACAGCCAACGACTGAGATGTGCAATTACAACAAAATATATCTTAAAAGAAGAACGTATTTTGCAGCTGCCTGCATGATGGTGTTTGGTTAATGTTGAACAGAAAATTTCTTTTCATTTGTTCATTAAGTTCTGCAATACATATCCACAAATTAGGCCAATGACCTCAGCAGCAAACAACCAGGACTTAAAAATTACTAAGTATTGGCATCTTTTTAATTCTGATATCCTTTCTGCAACAGGCTGACAGAATATAAGCATAGATAACAACCAATACACCCAAAAAGCCAGAACAAGAGGTTTTCCTAATGATTCCAAATATAGCTCTTAGAGAATTTTCAGAAGTTCTGGATTATTGGATCTGCATCAAAGAAATCTAATTTTTTTTTTTTTTTGTTTCACATGAAACAAACAATATAATTTAGTTTCAGACTCAAGTCTGGACTTGACAAAATACACTACTCCCTATTAACTAATAAAAGTCTCCCAAAGGCAAGAAATTAAAATATTTATTTAATGTCTACAGGTTTCTTAGAACATTTTAACTTTAATTATTATTTATCCAAGAATTTTCCAATACAAAAGAAATGTTCATTTTGTAGAAGAAAAAAGTTCTAATTAGATATAGAAGCAATACTTACTGTATAACTTACATATATAAATAAACATTCATAAAAAAACTAACTTCACTCATGTATATATAAAACACAAAATGCATAATAGAGAAACAACTTTAAAACTATTCTACTTTAATGTCTTCAATACAAGTGAGGTTTTGGATACACACAAGTCTTTTTGACTTTTGCATATGATTCTAGAACACTTCCAGCTATATTAGAAAAAATATATCCTACCATATTTCCTACTATAACATTTACCAAGGTAGAGGTGGTAAACAAGTTTAGGGAGAAGAGACTGAATTAATCCAAAATGCCTACTGAATTTTAGAGTAGGTGTTAGTGGATTCTAGCCTTCATAGTACCAAAAAAGTGAAAGCTACATATAAAATACATGTATATTAATGAAATTAAAATGCTCAGTTAATTTTACCCCAAAAATATTACAAACACTTCTTGATTTTTTTAAAGGGGACAGGAAGAAATTTTAGCAAAGCCCGAACTTTGGTGGTTTTCCACTCTCAAATAATGAAAATGGTTCTATTTTTTCTAATTTTGTTCCTTTGTTATACCTTCTTGAAACTGGACAGCTTGGCAAGCATATAAAGTTAGGGGCCAGGAGACTGCAGGGGGAAGAGATTTAAAAAAAAAGGAAAAGAAAAATTACGGTTCTATGAAATACTCTCCAGCCAATTCACAGGAAAACCAATCCCTAAAAATTTTTGCATCATCAGGAGATAAATTTGTTCAGTCCTTTTCTGTGCACTAATTTTAGACTCTGCTATTTATTCAAATACAGAGCTATTGTAATACTGGCTGAACATCTGAGTAACTGAAATTTAATTTTGCAGAGATTTTACAACATATTTTGAGAATCCCAATTCTTATTTTTGTTAATAAAAACTTTCAATTTAAAGCCTCTAAATTTTGATTGTTATACTAGGTTTAAAGCAAGACTTAGATAAATAAAAATGGCACAGAGAAGAGTTTTTGATGAGGAGATCCCAGATAAAAATAACTACATTAACTAGAGAAAAAGTAGACTCATATGGACAGAATATTTGGGAGGGATCTACTAGTTTATGGAAAATACTTGTTCTTGTTAATTTGAGTGAGATATTTGACTTAGCACACAAATATTTTAAGATGAGGTCTGCTGTAAGTGAATAAAAATATTTTCTTTCCCAGTTGACATCATGTTAATGAGCCTGAAAATTCAAAGGGCTGATGTTCAAAGGGCAATGATGAGTTCATTTTCTCCAAGGAATTAATGAAGAAAAACAAAAAAAAAAGGTGTGGGGGTGGGGAAGAAGGTTCTTCTTTCTGGTCTGTTGGGATTCCAACTTCACAAGCCAGAGAAGTTACAAGAGAAGTTTCTTTGAAACATCACGTAATTCTTGCTTCCTGCTTCAGGGATAGAGGAGAAAGGAGAAGTACAGAAAAGAGAAGGAAACGGTTTAGAATGAATTCTTATTCCAGATAATTGTCCAGTAAGAGCAATAAACTCAGATTTTGCCATCTCAGCAAGATAAGACACAGCTTTACCAAAGGAAGAATTAACAAAACCCTGCTGGGTAACTCCATCTCAATCTCCCTTCTCTTCACAAACTCTATCATTTTCAGTAATTTCTGCCTTTTCCATCTATTCTTGCATTTTCAATCAAAACAAAGGAAAGAGGCTGCCAGCGTGGCTGACACCACTGAAGTACCTTGCAAAGCCAACACCACGGCTCGTCCCACTCGAGTCCCGCAGTATCCTCGTGGAGATAACCTGCCCAAAGGGCTTCAGCATGTTCTCAAGCTCCTGCTCATCCATTGAAAGAGGCAGATTGGAAATGTATAAGTTAGTCGGGTCTTGTTCTTGTTGCTGAAAGAGAATTAAAACCAACTGTTATTGTTGTTGCCACTGACATTCTGAATTTAAAACAAACAATTACATATGACTCCTGGTGCAGATTTTACTTCTCAGGCCCTTTGTAAATGCTGTTCTTTCCTAGTATTAGTGACCTCCATCTTCTGTCATAGCCTGCAGCATTCCTGAGAATAGGAATAGGAAATTCTCCTATTACTGCTGACACTGACATTTTTAAGTAGAGATAAAGGTGAATAATTGACCAGTTTATAGTCCATGTTAAAACTCCATGTTTCAAATTTTTCTGAAAGACAAAGGAAGTAAAAATGAGATAAAGGAAAGAAACAAGGAGACAAGAAATGCAAGAATGGTGGAAAGCACGAAGAAAGCCAGATGTAAATAAAGAAAAGACTGGGATGACAATTGGAAAACAATATGAGGAAAAATGAGGACATTGATTTAAGAGTATGTACACTGCCATAATAATACCAAAAGAACAGCATGATACAGAAGTGAGTAGGACACTGTCATCTCCTTCCACACATGAACATTTTTGACTTTTCATCAAACTTTTACGTTATGCACTCAGACAATACAAAAGTCTTCCAAAAACTTTCTCTAGAAACAGACAAAATGAGAGAAGAGGGCAGTCAGATGAGCAATTAGGGAGGAGCCACATCTTTGCCATTCCCCTGACCTTAGGCTACTTGCTACTTTGTGTTATCTATGTGTGTGCCACAAAATGACACCTCAAAGAAACCTTCTTGTTGAAATTGGTGATGTCCAGTGTTTCTGGATGGATTTCCCAGCTGTGGCAAGGGAGATCTCTTTCATGCTGGTGATCACTGGCCATGCTCTGTACTGAAGCATATTCTTAATCTACACAGATTGATGTGACATGGTCCTTAAAGTTGTGCAAAACTTCAATGTCATCACTGTTACCCTGGTATAAATTAATGTCTGTGCAGGATGCCAACATTCAGTAGAATTTTTCTAGCATCAGCAGTGATATGATCTGAAAACAATTTTATTGATATACATATACAATTTTCATAGAATAACAGAATGGGTAAGGTTGGAAAGGACCACGGCAGGTCATCCTAGATCACATTGCACAGGATTGTATTCAGACAGTTCTTGGATATCTCCAGTGAGGGACACTCCACAGTTTCTCTGGGCAATCTGTTCCAGTGCCCTGTCACTGCACAGTAAACAAGTTCATCTTCATTTGCAGGTGGAACTCCCTATGCATCAGTTTCTGCTCACTGTCCTTTTAGACATAGAAAGAAATTATCATGTTCCAAAAACTAATGAAAATTTAAAATGGGGAAGCAAATTCTAGGTCCAAAAACCTTTATTTATTTGCATTTTTACCCCAAGCTTCACATTCAGTTCAAAAGAGTTAATGTTTTGAAGTCTTCCAAAAAGGTTTCTAAAGAAATTTGAATAAAAGACCTATAGAAGGGAAGTGTTCTTCCATTACATCCTCCTGACGTGCACGACTCTGCCACTGATATGACTGCAATTCCTAGCCACACCAAAATCCCACATACCTTACAAAACAACCTTTTCCAGCTCCCAAGTGTTGCCCTCATTGGCCCTTTTATGGTCCATTACAAATGACATTTGATTATCCTGTACGATTTTTCTTTTGTTACCTAGTGGAGACATCCCCCTTCCCAAATAATACTGAATCTATACAGCACACAGACAAGTTTGGGGTTCAGATTATCTTATCATGGGATATCTGAATTCTTTTTCATATTAGAAAAATCAACAGAAAGAGAAGACAAGAAAAGGGATTCACTGCAAGGCCAGAGCAGACATCAATATTAATATTAATTGTTGGGCAGCATTACAGTAGTTATATCTTGACATTCAGCTCAAATTTCCTCAGGCAGGAATGTGAGATGAAGAACAGCTTTCACAGTGTTAAAACTGGTTTGTTGCTTAGGTAATATCAAGCAATTTTGTTTTGCACCTTGAGATATGTAGGCTTAACTTCATTCTTTAATGAGTTCTATTAGCAAAAGAAGGAGGTTTAAAGGAGGTTTCAGGCATTGGCATTCCAAAATTGCACTTGTAGCCATAGCAAGATTTTCTGGAATTCCAAATAGTATTTCAAAGGAAAAGTTTTGAATGTTTTACTTCTTATAATAAAGCTGTAAAATTTATTGCAGGCAAATATCCTAAAACTTCCTTAAATAATCTAAAACAGTGTATCAGCTGGAAAGCCAGACTCTTTGCATATTTTTATTTAATTTCCTAATGTTTTTATTCTAGAATAACAGAAAGTATTAAAGTATTCTCATAGAAAAATTCTAACATTTGAAAAGACAAAAATGGCCCCATTTTGTTCACAGTAGTGAAAGTGTAATTTACATGCAAAAACCAAAACAAACCAAACAAAAAATCCAAACAAAATATTACATTTAGAATCACCCAACAGAGAAAGAAATTCAGTCAAGTGCAGAAATTCAGAGAAACCTGTTCAGGTAAGTAGGTAGAGCACACTCCCCTTATCTTATTGCACTCTTGGGCTCCTGTAATTCTGTGGGAATTACCAGATTCCTGTACATTATCCTGGCACCGTATTCAGGATGAGACCATGAACTTTCCCTGCCAAAAGGGGCACAAGGACCTGCTGCCATTCACTGCCCATGCTGGGCATCAGATGCTTGTAATTATCCACCTACCAGAGAAAACTTCCTGCCACAAAATCATGTAACACTATTGTTGGGGAAGGCAGTGCTCCACTTTGGAAGAATATTAGCAACTTCAACACTAACCCAAAGTTCTTGGGAAAAAAAGAGAAAAAAGAAATGCATCTGAAGAAACTGTTCTAAGGAAATTCTCTGAACAGAAAGGATTTTGTGATTGAAAAATTTTACTTGTGACCCATGAAACAATCTGTATTTTGCATTATTAATTACTGGGGTTTGGTCAGGTACATGTTGAATGGCTGACTGGAAAGGACTTCTTTCCTGACCCTTTCTCCACATCAATCCAGTACAGCCTGAATATTCCCAGGGAGTCAGTTACTTCTGATTTGATCCTTTGATGGAACACACAGACCACAGCAGACAAAGGGGAATTTGAAGATACTTCTACACACTGCTAAAGATGGCAGGCACAGGAGGGAAATGAAAAGAAAAAAAGCTGCCAACAGATGAGGATGTCTCACTGAAATCCTGGAAACAACTTGAAATTTCTTCCATTTGTAATTCTTCCAGCAAAATAGTTGAAATGCCAACAAACACATTCCACAGTGCATTGAGGTGGTATCTGCACTACAGGTGCAAACCCAGTTCAGCTATAAGGATAAATCACAGAATCACAGAACATCTAAGTTGGAAGGGACCCATAAAGATCACCAAGTCCAACTAGGTCAGGACAGATCAATTTAATCCACTTTTTCACTTTTCAAGAAAAGAAAGAGACTGCCATTAATTCACAAAAGGACTCATTTGCAACCCCTATTCCTGTTGGCATAGATGCAAAGCAAGACTGACCTTTTTCTAGAGTGTATGTGGAATTTTATATGGTTTGACAGTGGCAGACTTATACCCATTAATGTGCAAAACACCTCCTCTCTTCCTGTGAATAACTTATTTCACCTTGCAGCTTCTGTCATGTCCACAAGGCTATTAAACCTTCAAAAAGCTATCTGGGTATGTTTTGGGAGATCATAAGCAGCAAGTTAGTTCCTTCCCCTTAGAACACACTGGATTTTCAAGCTGACTTCCAAAGAGCAGACACAGCTAGGATCCTCTTTCCATCCCTGTGCTACCTTACACAAAAGGCACTGTACAAACAGATGTTCGTCTGTATACAAGATTTTTGTCATGGAAAATGGTTACAAGGCTAGCAGTTAAAATTCAGAAAGCTAGGAGAAAGACAAATGATTTGTCATCCCTCTCTCTGGCAAGCAGGAGTTTAATACTTTAAGTTCTGTGCCTTTCTTCCTTACCAAAACCTGTCTCACCTTAGCTTAATTCACAGGATTATTACTATTCTGTCTCAGAAGAGAAAAATAACTCCTTTGTACCTGAGTTTTTAATTCCTCTTCTAGAATCAAGAAAAAAAAAGTGAAACTAGCAAAAATACCTTGCAATGTAACTCAGCCCAAACCTTGCCTATCCACTGTAATCATTTATAGGATTTAAAGGTAGGTGCTCCTCTGCTTAAAATCCATGACATTTTAAAAGCCTCTTTCCCCTTATATACCTTAAATCTCTTGAAATGATTTACACTATTTTTTGGAAATTATCAAAAATATTTATTAAAGTCAGTGGGAAGTTCCCTAATTTTGGGCAACAAGCTTCCATTAACATATAAACTACTGAATAGAATTTTTTTTTAAATTTTGTATAATTTAGGAAATCTGTTTAATTTGAGTGTCTTCATATTTCATGCAGGGCTCTCCTTAGTTAACAGAACCCTCAGCAGAGCCTGAAAGATGCTAAAATTGCTCAGCGTTTTCAGATTATGGGCAACGTCAGAGAATTTGTGGGCTACTGTAAGTGTCCATATTACTGAGGAAATTAGTAAGTCTTGTTTTTAGCAATGCAAGTCATCAAGTTTGTACCAGTCCTTTCTCACCAAACACCTTCAGCTGTGTCTCCAGAAGTTCTCTACCAGAATGTAACAACATAAAGATGCAGAGCAGAGTTCTTGCAGAGTAACATGCTGCTTTTTCCCAGAGAGCTCTTACAAGACACAGCATTTCTTATAAAAGTGATGGGAATGATCAACTGTTAATATTTATTTCTGCAGAAAGAGGTGATTAGGATTCCTGCAGAACGTGAAGTGCTCTACCATCATCTGAAAGAAATTAACAAAAACCTCCCTGTGCGTGCGGAATTGTTCCTAAATTGTGAGCAAGAAACTTGGCAAAAGGCAAAGACATCTGTTTTCTGTTGCTGTGTGTAAGGTCAGGGTGAACAGATAGCCATTCACAAACATGTGACTAGGCACTGCTCACAGCATGGAAGATCCTCTGCCTGATAGGGGAGGGATTAAATGCTTGTCTGCCTTCATATAGATACTACTTCAAAATGTACAATTGGCCAGTGTCTCACTGAAATATGTCTGGTTTAGCCACAGTTTTAATACTGTCTGACCACAGACTGTTAACAACACAATTCAGGGAGAAATCACTATCATAATCTTCACTTGTTCTCCAGAACTGCATATGATTAATAAACTAAACATCTGAATTTATTTACAGGCACATGTGTATTAAGAAGAGGAATTTAACTACAATAAGCATTGTGATCAATCTGACTATCACCTCATTAATACATTCCTTTTTTATTTCTCAGTGATTTTGCTTTCCCTTTGGCAGAAGGGCATGGAGGTGCTCCCTGGGAGCTCTGAATGAGCCCACCACAGCTCATAGGAAGGCACCAGACCCTTGTCAGAACAACCCACAGCACCACCTAGCAACTGAGATAAGACTTTTGTGGGATGAAGCTCCTTACCCGAGGCAAGTGGTTGTTAACTATCTATTTAGTGCACTTGCAATTCCTGAAGTGATAGTCATTTGGCTCTCAGGTAAGTAAAATTTGGCTTACCTTCAAATTTATAATGACTTTTAAGAACTTTTACAAATATAAGGACAAAAATTTATTATATTTATTTAAAATCTGTTACAGTAAGATTTAATACTATTACCTACAAAAAGTAGTACAAACTAGGTAAAAAGAAAACTTTTCAAGACAGTTGCTAAAAACTGCTGTAGAAATCTGCTTGAGGTAATTCCAGTTTGCCTGTCATCTGTGCTTTGGCATTCAAAAGCCCAGATGCAGAATAAGAAAAATTGCAACATGCCTACCTTCTCCAGTCAGATTAAGTGCACTAGCTACCATGGTAACCTAAACTATTTTTCTTACTTTGCTCTGTAGGAATGAAAACTGATTTAATTCTCCAGAAGGTTGTCACAGTGAAGACAAGTACTATAAGCAATACATTACTGAACCTAAAAAAGTTAGCTGTTTCTCATTTTTGCTCATTTAAAACCATATTCTTCATCAGCAACATAAAGGAAGAGCTGCCTTCAACACATTATGCTTATTAGCTGTGGAAAAGCCTTGATTTCTGTTACAGAGATGAGGACAAGCAGCTAAGCAGCTTTTCCCTCCCCAGGTTCACACTTCATATGATATGACAATTCAACTTTTCCAAATATATTTGGGGAAAAAAGTCACCTAGAGTAAGTTTAAAGTTCAAAAACTTAAGAAAGAAAGATAAAGCTATCTGCACATGGAGAATATATCACGGTTTTGCCTTTGTAACTATGAGTGAAAAATACAAAGATTACAAATTCAGGTCATCTCTGTACTCCAGAGGATCAACATGAACTCAGACAATGGGCTCATATTCATCATAAGCTAAAACCCACCCCTACACGTTTCAGAATTTGGTCTGAAGCTTTGAGAGCCTGTAGACCACTCCAGAAAACACAGATTTTGTCTAAAGAATGATGGAAGTCAGTATGTGATGGGAGACGATCCTTTACATTGTTAGTCCCTTGTTATTCTGACACAATTCAAATAAGAAACAATTGTTAAGATGGCCCTAATTTTTTTCACAAGCTTAAAATATTTGAAAGTATTTAGTGATTTGTTAATGTGAGAGCTAATACAAATAAGCAGGACCACACTTCATTGTGTCAGCGGAAGCAAAGACTTTAAGGAGGAGGAAATTGTAACATTATGAATCTGAAGTCCTGTGTCCTAAAAATGTGCAACTCTAGGGAAATCTTCAAATGGATAAACAGTGAGTCTTCCCACAAAAATGCACATTAGTACATAGAACAGCATTCCTTGGCTCAAATTAACAAGTCTCACTGACCACAGAAATCTATGTCCAGAAGACTACTTTCGTGGCTTCTATTGTAAGTAGTGTATGTTTTCTAAAGGTAACTTTATGCTTCCATAGGGGAAAAAAACCCAGGAAAACACAAACTGGAAAATAATGAATATCAACCGTGTAAGTTAAAAATTATCTTGACTATCTTATAGTGAAGTTGTACATACAGAAGAATGACAAATCTCATGAGGAGAGAGAGAACTGAAGAGACACGAGTAGACAAGGTCTTCAACAACGAAGTGTGGAGAATCAGGGTCATTGAGTCCATCACAGTTGTGTTGGACTTGGATGGCCTAAATCATTTCAAAGAGAGGACACTACACTAATTTTAAACACATGGCTGAAGTTCAATTGTGAGAACGTCCATTAATCCTTCTTGTGATGCCTAAAGTACATTGCAAGCTCTTTGCAAAAAGTGGTAATTCCTTATGTAGAATAGTTTTAGTAGATATAATCCTTTCACTATTATCTCAGAAATCTGTCAGCCTACCAGGAGATGGACAATCTGGTTGTACAAATGTCCCTGCCATGCCAGGAAGGAGTTAACACCCAATGAAGTCTGAGCTGGCAGAGCCACACTCGTCTTCTAGCTGGCTTGTGCAGCTCTACATTGCTGTCAGTATAATATAGATATTCTCTTGCTGACTTTATCTGGGCTGCAAACACAATGATTCTCTTCCTGTCTTAAGTTTGCTAGACAGAAAGATGAGAAGAACTGTGGGTTTTATTAACCACTCTTATTTAGTAGCTCTTTTTTACCTTTTATAATTACACATTAGTTTACATCCAGAAAGTAAGAATTAATCAACTTTCCATTTGGAACTAGCTACAGTTGAATTCAGTTAACACTATTTGATGGGACAGAACTTGGTCTGAGCAGTGACTTGAATGCTTTATGTTAAACTCAAAGTCAAAAGTCCAAGAGAACTTAGGTGTCTGATATCTCCATAGCATTTATACCTCACCAGTTCTAAAATATCCTTACAGACTCTTGGTATTTAAAATCTCCATTCAAAATACCAATATATAGTGGATTTTCTGTGTGTATCTATCTTCCTATACACAAAATGACTTTCTGTCTGCTCTGAATTATGTAGAAACCTAGAGTTATTTCACTTTTACCTGTGGGGTGTTGGGAAGAGAAGAGGGCTCTCAGAAGAATCTGACAGCAACCACAACTTTTCTAACAAACAAAATGGTCAGAGCTTTTCAATACTACTACTAATCTTATAAGACTGCACAGCTCTACAAAATCACAGCTTTTGAACTTATGATTATTGGTTTATAATTACCCCTCCAAGAGCAAGAACAATTAACTAAGAAAAGAAATTTTGATAAATTAAAAGGAATAAAAAAATTAAAATTGGACACCCAGTAGTTACTAACTAGCTTAGAAATAACACTACTCTTGCAATACATCTGTTGAGTAAGAGATAATCTACTGGTATTTACTGGTGGGTCCTGAAACAAGTTGGCTACCAGTACAGCTCACATCATCTGATCCCTCCCACAGCCACTCACATACTCTGAAAAAGACAGACTTACCACCAGCAATACTCAAGTGGAAGAGAGAAGAGGGGCAATAGCTTGTTAAATCCATTTTTAATTTCCATCCAAAAACTACTCCCATCCCCTGGCTATGCACTTAGCACCTTATATGAGCTCTTAGCCACATTTTCTGGCCAAAAGGAAACACTGGCAACATTTGTTTCAGCAATGACCAGAAGACACTGATCCAGAACAAAGCACAACTCTTCCGAGGCTGCCTTGTCTTAGCCAAGGGTTTCCAATTCAGATCTCAGAAAGAGCAGAATAGCTGAAGACATGGTATTTCATGAGCAATGGACTGACACTGAGTTCCATTATTGTGGCATCTCCTGAGTGGTGGCAACTTCTCCTCCAACAGTGGCCCCAGAACAGATTTGGCAGGATTTCGCCTGAAGCTGTATCTCAGGCCCTGGGCCTTCCCACTCTGCTCAGCAATAGAAAAACACAGCAGGTGGGATTTTTCTCAAGTCAGATCAACTGGGAATCAGACTGCCAAGTACAGCATGATTTTATCCTACGGATAAGATAATAAATAATAATAATAATAATGTAATTTGCTACTTAATATTTTGAAAAATAATATAACTGTAATTGACGTTATCTCTACAAAACAACAAAAATTTTAATATATAAAAATCTGAACCACCTCCACACTAAAACAGGATTTGCAGATAAACTTGCTGATGTGAGTAGTTTTCAGCTCGCTGACCCAGAGCTACAGCAGGACACTGCAAAAAGGACCTTATGGCAGCCAGAGTCAGAAGGTGGCTTCAGCAAGTACATTTTCCTCCCTGTTCATTTTCCTTCCTGTGGGTCAGGAACCATGTCTGGGGGAAGGGTGAGAGCACTGAGGAGGTGTGCTGCTCCTGACACCCTGGGCACAGAGCAATTACAACACCTTCCCATGGAAAAATCCACCCTGGGCATGGATTTCCCCGTTGAACTGCAGCAGCTGTGGCAGTCAATAAGAAAATCGATTGCCCAGACAGGAAACTCCTCAATTCCTTCTCTGTGACACTCAGGATTAAGCCTGAAGCAGTGTCCCTGCAGGACCACCACCCCATGGCACAGGTGGTCACATGCAAAAGGATAAAATACTAAACACACAAACACAAACTTTTGTAGTGCCTTGCATGTGAAGGGTATGATTTGCTAATCTTGCCAAAGCAACTGTGACTGGCCATTCCAGTTTGGAGCATCTAAGCAGAGATAGGATTTTTTAGACAAAAGGAGAGCAGCATTGCCCAGGGGGAAAAAAAATCCAATGGCTCAAAACAGACAAAAATCAAAGTATTCAAACTCACAGTCACTAGTGACTGCTTGTTGTGATACTGTTCATTGGGCTGATTTTGGGGTTGGTCTTTTTAGTAATTCAAACGCTCTATGTTAATTAGTAGAACAAGTTTCACTGGAATGCAAACCTCATAGTTACAGGTTTCCCACAGGTCATCAAGCTTGACACAGGGTCATAAAAATACCCAAAACAAGGATATTTTGGTGCACATTTTTTCATTAATGCTAACAAAAAGAAATATTACCAATCTTGCAAATGTCAGAGGAAATGAGTCAGAAATATACACTATTAAAAAGATTAAGAAACTATTAATTAGGTTACTACAGTTAATTGTTAGAGCTTCTCCATCTACTCAAGAAAACAATTAAATCAGACATCAAAGTTCATTAAGAAAATGATTTTACATGACTTCAAAATCTTTTTATCCCTCCTACCTAGATATCATATTCATAAGATGGCAGACAGAACTTTGAAAAATCTGGGTATATTTTAAAGTGATCACCTAAAACCTAAAGATTAAATAAATGGCCTTTATTAAGCATACATAAAACCCTATAAAAGGAAAAAAAAACCCACAAGTGTTTTCCAGTAAGCATGTATGTTTGTGTCATGGCTGTAATGAAACACGCATTAAGTATGAAGCATATGGTTTCCATTTTGTTGCCCTGGAATCCATCCAAAGACATTTATGTTGTTAGCTTAACTGTTCTCTTCAGCTGAGAAGCTGTGGAAAATATCTCATCTGAAAAAAATCTGTACCTAGTGGAAAACTATAAAAGATTTGCTAGATTTTTAGCAGACTACTTTAATAAAAAAGCCTCTGAGATTACTAGATTTTAGGTTTTTTTAGATCAGTATATAATTTTCAAACTAAAAATAAATTTGCTTTAAGAGGTACCAGAATTATATCAGCAGATTATACTGGTAATATTTTCTTTAGTTAACAAATTTGTAGAGGTGTTTATGGCTCTCTTTTTGGAACCAGGCCATCTGACCCAACAAGAATGCACGATGGAATCATTACTAAAGCATCATCTCCCTAATTTCATAAAAGAGCACTGAGGATGCTCTGAAGATCACATTTGGCTAATAAGCTGGTTCAGAGGCAAGGTTAATTAAAAATTAGAGAAAAAGAAGACAGTTCTCATTCTGTTATTTTTTAATAATTCTTGAGTTTGCCTTGATGCAAAAGTAGGTCAGCCAAGAGCTGGCTAAGAATTTCAAGACATCTATCATTAATGCTCAGATTCCAAATTTTACTTACATTAGCAAAAAATATAGTAGAAGGGTTGAAACGAAGTTCAAAGGTTAATTTTTGCCATGGTATTCTTAAAAATTAATCCCTAAATCACAAGGCTTCTAACCTTAGTAACAAAGAGACAATCTATGAAACCTTTCATACCTTTGTGCTGTAAATCAATTCATTAAGCCTGCTGTAGTTTTCACAAATTATTGCTAAGCTTTTGTTTGATGAAGCCAATGGAAAAGACTATTATGAATAAATTGATAAATGCAATGAGATCAGTTTGGAGACTTTACAGTATCATGCTTCTTTATTCAATTAGAGATTATTTGGGATATGGCAGTCAAAGTGTCTCCATTTCATTACGTTAATAACCACGTGGCTTGAGGGCTGTGCTCTCTGTAAAGGGCCCTGCAGGTGGGAACCCCACACTGCCCTTGCTGTGCCACTGTACAGCCTTCTTCACCTTCACAACGCATTGCAAGAACCAGCTGGTTATTTTAACTCACCTTTGCCATCTGTGCTTGGACTCCACTGGCCTTTAAAGCAGAAACTGCCTTCTGAGCAGCTGCTGGGCTGTCAAAGTCAACAAAACCATAACCTGAAAGAGAAAACATCATTTTGTTAACAAGACAGCAACCAGCTCATAAGCAAACACTTCATAGCCAACAGCCGTGCTACTGGCATGGTTATTTAATACTTGTTGGTGAAGAGGGACAATTTGAACTCAAGTTCTTCATGCAGTGTCCCCCCACAAAAAAAAAAACCCTAGCAAAGCTCTTGAACCTTGAACTGGTGGAGATCTGCCCTAGTGGAACAAATCCATTTCCATGCCCACTCATTATCAGAATTTTGGTCAAATTGCTAAGAAGCAGTATAGTCCTTTCCTTTGTATAATCCGGTATGTAATTTCTAATAGCAGATTATTTCAGAGATCACCAAATAAAGCATCATCTGTTAACTTTTCTGAAGCAAATTCTTATTACAGTTTGAATAAACGACATGTAAGTCTGTAAGTTACTTCTCGTTTATTCAGAATTGGGAGAGGAATTTAGTTTAAAAGACACATCATGTACCCAATTTTTGGTAAATTACTTATCTCACTGTATATACATAAAACAGTTAAATTTAAAAGTGAGTGAAAACCCAGCTTCAATGAAAGCAAATGTTTTTTCCTATTATTGAAAGAATGTGAAAAACTGTCCTGAAAGCATTTTCTATGCCATATCATGCAATCTTCAAACATTAAAATAAGCTCAACACCAATTTAAACAAATTCCATATATTTGCAATAACCTCTTTTCTTATTCTGAACAAGAACATATAACTAAGGGATTCCAGGATGTCCAAATAGCAATATACTTTGGCCTTAACAGACACTGACCTTACAGGCTGGGATTTTTAATCCAGCCTGGGAATTGGAGGCTCAAGGCTCACCAAGAGGCAGTCAGAGTTTGGAAGCTACTTCCACTAGATGTTATTGCAAACCTCATTATGCATTTTTCAGTCCCCGTTTTCCACCAGTGAACTGCCCAAGTATTAATAAAATCCCTTTCCAGAGTTAAAGCTGGGGTAAAAGAAAATAAGCAAAAAAACCAACAATGAACTAACCTCTGGAGGAGTAGACAATGGAAATATTTCTTAAAATATATTACTATCCTCTTACAATATATCTATACTGAGAAAAGGTTGTCTAATGTTAAAACAGAACAAGTTTTGAGGCTCATAACTTGGGAGAAACAGCTCAAGCAGCCTTGTACATCAGTGCAAGCTTATTTATGCAGCCAAGAAACTGAAGAAAGCAGCATATTGTTTTGTGTAACACGTGGTGGTGTGGATTGTTAAATCCTGACATGAAACAAAGTGAATTAGTTCATACAAAGTTTTGTGCTGCCAAGGCAAGACTAACTTCCCATACCCCACACTAGGTCTCCACAGCCATGGCAGCCTGGGTGATCACCAGCACACTGCAGGGTGTAATACAGACCAAGTTAGGTACTGACACCAAGCATGCCATCAAAGCTGGCTTTGCCACCTTCCAGATGATATTGAAACTCAATTGCTCATTGTTCCAGTTAGTTTAAACCCCATGGTGTGTTTTTTGACAAAAGCCAGAGATGCTGTCAATCTTTTGGTTAAATTCCAGTCAGATATTTGCATTCTGCCTACTTATGTTCCCACTGCAATTTCAGCGACACACAGTGAGCTCACCTTGCAGTGTATTGTCACAACAGGCTGTTAGCTACCGCTTTTGTCAACGAGATTTAAATTCTTTATTGAAAAAGTCATCTTAGATCTCTTAAAGAATTAATGTGAGAATTTCTGTATCTCTGAAAGGACTGTTGAACACTTCAGTAACTGACAGTATGGACAGACTAAATCAGTTAAGTGCAATCATAGGCATTAACTAATTAAAATAATTGAAAAGGGTATCTCCTCTCTCCTAGTCACAATGACATCAGCATACAAGTTAGGAAAAAATCTTCTAGAAATATTGTTTTCTTAACTGTCAGTGCCTCTTTAATTTGCTTAAGATGGGGAGTTGAGAAGCTATGTCCCTGCAGTGATTCCAAGTTCTGCACAAAAGCTTTGTCGTAATTAATGATGAACTCTCCTCCCTCTGCCTATCAGCTTTCTGCTCATTCATGGGCACTATGCTTATTAACACTGCTCAATCAGCTGACTGAATATTTCACTCTGCTTAGAAATCACCCTCTTAACTGTAAAAAATTAAAGTCTGAAATCTGGTATTTCAGTGTCTGCTACCACATCTTCTCCCACCACAAACATGCTGGGATCCGAATAGATGCAATTGCAGTGAGTGATGAAAATCCATGACCTGATGTATCCAGCTTATCTAGAGGAGTTCTATTTTTTTTTTCCAGCTGCAATTACTTCATTGAAAATGAACCCTCTCTTTGCTCCCAATACATTCAATAGAACATAACAAAACACAATTAGAGTACTGGAACATGTAATTAAGTACTGCTTCAAGCTACACTAATCAATGGAGCTTATTTCCACAATGTATAATTTTTTAAGATACTTAGTATAGTTGAATGGTCATCTGCAAGCTTCCCTAGTTTCTCCAGGCAAAAGGGGAAAAGCTGCTTTTAACTCCATTTTTGTTTTTAAAATAGAGGCGAGCTGCCAGCCAGCACTGTGCATGTCAGCTTCACTCTGGCTTGGCTGCGCCACCGACACCGGCTGCCTGCCAGCTCCGCTGGAGGCAAATGCATTGAATACACCAACCACCAGCAAGAATAAAACTCGTTTAGGAGCAAGAATGGGGAAAAAAAAATCCCACACCAAACCAACAAAGGTAAAACGCACTTAAAATACAACATTAACGTACTTTATGGAATCAGTTACGACTTTCAGGGGAATGTAGTATAAGGGAAAATAAACATACCTTTGCATTTGTTTGTAGTCTTGTCCAAAATAGCCTTCGTGGATACAATTTTCCCATACCTAAAATGTATTATACATGTGTAAGGAAAATGAGAAAAGAACATCCTAATATAACAGACACACAAATCACTTTATTTATACCTTTATCTTATATCTATATCTTACATCTTTATATCCTTTATATCCTTATATCTATATCCTTTACTCTATGCAAAATGAAACAATATATAAACTATTTAATTATGGAATGCAAACTCATATATAGATGGAAGTGACAAAAAAGATTAACAATTTCCAGCATAATCTTGTTCTATTTGCCCTATATTCTCAGTGACATCACAGAATCACAGAACAAGCCAGAAAACAGTGCTTTATAGAAAAAAATTTCATATATTTAAAATCCTGGTATGTACAGGACACCTTGATATAGATATAAGCTGAGACTCTCTCAGTATATAGACTAGTTAAAGCAGACCAGTTGCCTTGTCAGTGCTAGGCTTGCTGGCTAGCACAGTATGGAAAAAGAATAAAAAGAGAGAGAAAAACCCAGCATAACCCCAACTGACAAATACAAAAAATACTACAACTGGTTTAACATCATTCTGTTCTGGAATGTGACAAGTGCAAGATTTATGAAAGCTGATCAACAAAGTTGGCAAAAAAAAATTTGTACATTTCTGTAAACATAAGCAATTTCAACTAAAACAAAAACATCCCTCGGGAAAGTTTTGATTTTCTTTTTCTTATTGCCAGTTTCTCAGCTTCTCAGTACCTGGTAAGCCCAGTCTGCTATGCAGCTCAAAGGTGAGCACACAGAGATCTCAGCAACTAAGCTTGGAAAACAGGTGGAGAGTAATCCCAGCTACAAGAACAATGGCTGTTTCTGAAGCACTCTGTAGAGTTTATCAGAATTAGGCATTTTGATCATTTTTAGAGTAGAATTTCTTCCTGCTTGCAATTTCCCTTGGAATAAAAATCCCACTTTCAAGTTTAAAACAGCAATTCTCTAGGCCTGCATCAAGAGCGGGACTGGAAATGGAGCACAGGTTTTTCCCAAGCTCCTTCCCACATCCTCCTCTGTCTGCTTGTCAACTACATTTCGTAGGGTGCTCTGAGCACAGAAGAAAAAAATTATGCAAAAGGAGTTTGCTTTCACTTGAGAATGCAATGTAACTTATTACACTAACAGTTGCATCTATGCACTGTGTGATAAGAGGCTCTTCGTCATTGTACGAGAACCCAAAATGAACGGAGAATTATGAGAAATGTTATCAGTATACGAAAGGGGAATTTGGGGGAAAATGAACTTTTGCTGTTTTACCTGCTTAATAGAATTTCAACAGAGTGAGCATAATTTAAAAAAAATAATTATATCAAAAGACAATTAACTCCATTTCTGCAGCAGCTGTATCAGTCTTAAAAATTCCTCAAAATATATTAGAAGTCTAATAAATTAAGCTTTGTTTATTAAGAGTACTCAATTAACTGTTCACTTGTAAAGTGATAGTTACTCAAAGGCAAAGACTATTTACAAAATACTTTCCCCACAAAGAGCATTTAAATATGTCTTTCAGTGTATGTATCACTTTTTGTGACCAGTTTCAAGACCTTGCAGTTTATGCAAGTTATTGGATGGCTTCAAATAGTTGCAAGAGAGTAAACCCAGGACACAAGCCATGAGGTGGTGGCTTCCTTCTTTTATCTGAAATTGTGAGCATCTACACTGATACAAAATAGAACTATGCATCCATAGCCTAAAAACATACAAGCATCAATTAAAATCAGTGCATACCTAAATTTACCATTTTAGAAGCTGTAATAAAACAATAGAAATTGTGCATAATAGTTGGAGCAGGTACTTCCTTATTCATACCACTTATTTTCCAAATACGTCATTCCATTCAGAAAGCTTTATAGTCGCCTTTATAGCTTTATAGTTTTCTCCAGATTTTTTCTGAGCGCAGAGTAAACGCACATGCTGTAAATGAGAGAGGCAAATGCTCAGGGCACTTGCATCCAGCATGACATCTGACAGCCAGCATTCTCCATATCCTATCAGCCTCCCTAAAGCTTCTTAAAGTGAAGAGCTGCATAGCCTTTTGTGGGAAAAAAAATCCCTGAAGGATGATCCTGTCTCTGCTACTGTGTCAGTACTTGAAAGCACAGCAAGTGGTGGTGGTGAAGAAGCACAGCACTGGGTATTTATATAAACACAGTGACCTGACCAGCTGGGCTGGGGCTGCCTTGGACTCCTCCAGCCCACGGTGCTGCTGCTCACCAGCCCATAACCCATCTCTGCACATCTGTTCTGTACAGAAACTTCACGGACCACCTTCCACTGTGCAAAGATGGCTTAGTGATTTATTGCACTGTCCTAGAGAGCATGGCTCCTGCAAAGAACCAGCCACCATGGAAGGCTGCCAAGAAACTTCAGTAGTGTGAGTCTAGGAACAAACTGGAAACCAGTATAACAATAGCAGCTATCACCCGGATTTCTCCTACGATTTTCCCTCCCATGTGTGAGTTGTTCTCCACTCATGCCATGAGGCACAGAAAAGCAGTTTACCCACCCTGAGCCTGGCCAGCAGGATGCACACCCTCCTTGTTCCCAGGAGGTGGTCTGATACCAGAAGAATTACTCCTTGCAGTTTCTCGCAAGGGCTTCCTTCACATTAGGGCCATTGTGAAAACTTTTATTCCCCTTGAATTCTACAGTCCTTATATTCTGCTTTTAACACAAGCCTCTGTCTTCAACTGCTCATTTGTTGGGTGCAACTGCAATTAAGACCTTGGGGAAATCAATGAGCTATAAAACACACCAGTCATGATGCAAGCTGGTATGTACTGCCTGCTTACAAAAAGGATTACAGCAAGCAAGAGAAAATTTGTATTCCAAAGATGTCTATGATGTTAGGTTTTGCCTGAAAATCCTAACTCCTCTCAAAGCTTATATACATCCAGCTGTCTAAGGCACTTACTGAGGGTTCTCTTCTGCTCCACAGCCTTACTGCATGCTTGGTGAGATTTTGTAGCTACAGCAGAGCACTGCTTCTTCCTATGGCTGGCAGAATCACTTCTACACCATTTGGTGATTGCTCATTCCCTCTCAGCTGAAACAGCTTTTAAAAACATGCTTTCTTTTAAATTAAGTACCAGTCTTCAGATATAACTGCTAAACTGGCTGGTGACAAACAACTAGATATTTCTTATTAGGTGGGTTATTTTTCTCCCCAAAATAACATCAAACGCATGTTCAGCAGCAATAGAGAGTATTTTTTTTTCTTCTGAGTGCTATTAACACATTCTTCAGTCTGAATTACGTTTGGAGACGGAAAGATGTTTTCAGCTTTGCATCTCTTTTTTGAACAGCACTTGTACCAATATCAACTCACACATTGAGAAAGAGAGGGCTTGGGTAAGAGGCAGGTGTGTAATATATAAATATAAATAGAAATATAAAATAATTGTCAGGGTACACTGGGTATGGGATTAATGGGGGTGTGCTCAGTAAGTGCCTGTGACCCAGTGTACAAGATATAGTTGTGGTATAAAACACCAATATAAGCATATGTCTGGATAGAAGATAAAGAAGAATCATGTTCAAAGCCAAGCTAGAAAAACTGCAGTACAGCTGCTTAACAGGATAATGTTTACTACTGCTCATTACATACTCATAGTGCAGAAATGAAAAAATAACCCTCACCTGTTCACGCTGCCCCAAAATGTGGTGCCAGGCGATAAGAATGTCAAACACTGCACTATACCTTTGTCTTAGATGCTTTTGAAGTGGAAGACTAGAAGCAAAGCACCACCACATAATTTTTTTAAATCATGTTGTTCAGCAACATAGTTAAAACCAGTGCAAAAAGTCATCCTGACAGATTCACTGCAAATAGCTAGGATACATTTGACATTTAAAACATCTCTGAAGCCTAATTTTGGCAATCTCCACAATGTTGAAAGAAAAGGGTCCTTAGAAAACCAAGTACAAGAATCAACCTGAAACACTATTTCTTTTTCTCCCTTTGTACATCTGGCAGCATGACAAACATACATGGAAATGTGAGGGTTAAAAGATGCCATACTGAGCATGACAAAGAATGGGAAGGAGCCTGAAGTCTCTGCCCCAAGTACTGTTCTGAGTCTTGAAAGAACTTATCTGTGTGTGCATTAGGGGAGGTACAGTAAGAACAGGCAGCGAGAGGCTTGATAAGGTTTGTCTGGAATGAATTGTTTAAATCTTTGTCCACAACATAATGTAATATGCCTCATATCACCAAGCTTACACTATTACTCTTTGCAATACTTTCAGCCTGTCTTCCAGCTTTTGCTGTGAAAGATTTCTCTACCACAAGATGTTGACTTGGATAAAATGATGCCAGAAGGATCTCCGCTACCATGGAAAGTCCTTGCCTTTAAATGTTGCTCAGGTCCTCCCTCCTGAACTGTCCAGAACTTTGTTTAAAGATTAACAGTGCCCTTGCCTATGTCGAGTCCAGCTGTAAAATGAACATTCCTAGAGATCTTGCTGTTATAATTTGCATTACTGTAGTGCTGTCAAAAATCCTCTGATATACAGAAACAATGCTGCATATCTTCTGTATTTATTCTAGATTAATTTTTACATCTTAGCATCTTATCACTGCCCTTCATGGAATGCTCTTATTTTTAAGATCCAGAATGGTGCAGTAAAACCAGACATGCATTTCATAACTTGTAAGTGGCCCCAAGTACATTAATTGACTTTAAGGTGGAATTGTGAATGGAAAGAGAACCTGGCTGAAGACAAAATATTCTGATAGGGAGCCAATATTCTCCCCAGGTGACTCAAAAGACTGGAGAGAGCACAACAAACAGGCAGACCTGGCCTGTCACAGGGAATGTCACATAGGAGAGCAGACTAATTAATCCTAAAATATAATGCAGCTGCTGAATAGATCCACATCAAAATAAACTGTAATTTTGACTAGGGTAAGTAACTAGATGAAAATGCACAAAGCAAATACTTCCAAAGCAGTTTCTATATATTAATTGTAACATTGAAAAGAAAAAGCAGGTGGGCCTGCTCAGTCTGTAAATCAGCTTTAAAAATAAGAGAGAACAACAACAACAACAAAATATTTCTTATTCAAGATGGCCTTATTCACCACACAACATGGTCAGTGGGTACCTTGCATGCACTCTAATGCAGCAAATTCTTGCTTGAAAGGAAATCATGTTATCTTTTAGTATGACTTCAAATTAATGCACACAACAAACACGGACTTCTGCAAATCAGTGATGTGCAAATTTTAAGATCCTCACCTCGCCAAACACAAAGTATTCTGTTTTGAACATTATGACTCAAAACATTTATATAACATATAACTGATGGTCTTAGTAGCCAGGCCCACACCACCATCTATCCTGCCTGTGACAGCATGGTGATATCGAGTGGGTGGAGGCCACTCCACTCATCTCAGTTGAGACCTGACGAGGAAAAACCCTCACAGCCCATGGGAAGGCCTGATCTCTGCTGGAGTTCCCAGTTTCTCTGTAACACCTAGTGCAGAAGGAGCAAAGAAAATTCCCCAGGTTTGAGAAAAAGAGCCAAGGGAGTTGTCAGCAAGAGCTGACTTGGGGCAGCTCACTCCTGTTCCTCGCTGATCTTCCTGTGCTCAGGGCATTTCTAAGCCAACAGCACGGCTAAGGGAACATGATCAGCCCCATCAATCTTTCCTCCTGGATCCAAAACTCAAGCATAAAAAGTTTTATCTGGCTCCTATACCTCTGCCTCTGCTGCATTTTGGGAAAGTGGTGTACTGAACAAGGTTCAATAGAAGCTCTTGGTCCCTTTGAAGCTTAGACAAATACAGGGATTTTTTTGTTTCTCTATGTATCAAATTCTCAATTTTCCAGTAAGGGGGAATTTCAGAAAATAATTGTCAATACAACACTGCTAGTCCTTGTGATAGACTACTCTGATCCCACTCTCTAGTTATGGGTAAATGTTTCTCACAAAAACTTGATAAAGAAATTTATTCAATCCAGCAGAATACTGAGTTTAGAGAACAGAATCAAACCATATGGTTTCCATTTTTAAATTCTTCTTCACCACATCTATGCCCTCGTTCAGAAGGAAACATTGCTGAGAACATTTTGTCCATATTTTGTTTTCTGTTGTTGGAAGACACACTGTTCTTGGAGAAACTCTTTGGAATACTCAGTTGCTTCAAGGCCACCATGCGCCTGAAGGTTTTCTACTAGAACATAATAAGTAACTACCACCAAAAGCTGGACCAATCATTTTAAGTGCATAAATAAAAATCACATAAAAAGTTGCAGTTATACTTTTATATTTTTATTTTCCTATACTTTTATATTTTTACTTTCCAAGTCAATGGGTATGGATAATCTAGCTTAGTATGAGTTCTGTTTTAAAATTGTTATAGATTTGGCTAATTTATCTGGTTCAGTAAAGTCTCCTTTACTAGTTTCAGATATTGGTCAGTACTGGGCTAACCAATGCCACCAGATGTGCCCTGTTTCAGGCATTAGACCATATTTTGCACTATATGCAAAACAGAACTAACTTATTAGAGTGTTATTTTGATGACATGGTGTTAAATGGTCATGTGGTTTTGGCATAAAGCTAGTTCCTTCCTTTCTTACTAATCGTCCTTTTTACTCTCTGGTACTTTAGAAGAAAGATGGTATTTTCAAAATACCCAAGTATCGAAGTAGTTCTCATTTGCATTTATTATTATTTTATTTGGGAGATAAATAATACATCCAAATAAATTAGAATTTATTATTATAAAAGCCAACTATTGTTTTGTCCTTACAAAATTGCAAAAATTACATTTTGTCTATTAATTTAGAGACTACTTTTGAGACATGTGTACTAAAAAAATTTAAAAAAAAAACGGAAAAAAGATCTCCCAACTAAGAAAGCCAAAAATCCCTAGGTTCCTAGGAACCTTGCCTTTACTGACAAATCAATATTCTTAATTACTGCTGTAAACTCTTCATTAAGATCAGCAAAGCTTTCTTCACAAGATGTCTATGTTTAACTCTTTTAAATTTATTTTCTGCTTTCAATAAGAATCAATGTATGTCATCATCATTACGAGTGCAATTACCAACATCTCCACAGTGCAAACTACTATTATTTTGGTACAAATAATTTTTTCTTCAGTCTCAGTAACTTACAATTCCAGCTCTCGCTCAGAAGTAATCAAAAGCAGAAAACCAGGTGCAAGCCCAGATATTCTCTCATGTCTCATAGTTATCTGTCCTCACAGGAGCTGATGCTTTGCACAATGGACATACACAATTTGGTAGCATGTGAACAAATGCCTCCTAAGTTTCTTGGACAATGTTAGTTTCAACAGATAAAAAGCAGTATTTTATGAATAAGTATTTGGTTTGTAGTGTACAGGCTCTACACAAATGTAAATGTTCCTTAGAACTAAAAATAATCAGGAATTCAAAATCCTAATGGACAGTGGAGTGACACACAAAAGATTTTGGAAATTATTATTTTTCAGCTACCCAATTTGTTTTTCCCAAGAGTAGTTATTTCCTGGTTCAGACAAAGATAAGCTGTGGGGACAGGGAAGATATGTTTTTAGAATCAGGAAATGTTTGCTTCCTTCTCCTCTTGCTTTGTAGAGATGTGAATAACCTCTAACCATCCCTTAGAAGCTGACTGAAATTCAAGGGAAAAGGAGTCCCGTTAGCATCCTACAGTTATTTTAATAACATTTTCCAAAGGTTTTTCAATTAATAACCCTTGTTGCACAACAAATTGATTATCTTAAAAGCAAGACCCACTGCACAACTTCCTTTTATTTAGCACAGCTGAGGAAGATTCTGGGTTTTAACATCTCTGAGCATTTTAAACATTTCAGAAATATTACAGCTGGCACTAAAGCAGCTTTCCCAATGTGCTTTCTAGTGTTTCTCAATGAACAGACTTTCAACAGCTGCCTGCAGAGGTGTTTTCTCTGTCAATCTTAAATCAACAAAAATGTAAGGGCATGTTTATTTAGTTTTACTTTATAAGGTTAAGAATGTTGCAATATGTGAAAAAGCAGTTATTCTTCAGTACCATGATAACACAGTCTCGGGGGGGAAAAAAAATTAAAAATAATCTGTTAAGTATGCACACCCACTCCCAGCAAAAAGCTTTTGGAGCTGGAGGGGAAGGCTCTCTTATTATGCCCTGTCAGGCACCAAGAAAAATTCTGCTGATGCTACTTTGAGAAAAAATACAACAGCTGTACAACCAATTTTAAAAGAGTTTTAAAAACCTAAGTATAAAAATCTTTACATTAGGGTTTTTGGGGGCTTTTTGTGTTAACTTAAAAGAAAGAAAAAGGCAAATTCTGAAGGATGAACCTTTAACTTCTATTCTAGGCTCTGAGAAGTTTATCAGTATCTGCAGCCTCAGCTGCTCCACTGAGGATGTGAGTTCAGATACTTGGCAGAGCTATGAGTAATAATCACCCTCTCTTCAGGGAGAGATTTTTGTCAAAGCCCTCAATCTTGGCCTATCCTTGCTCAGCTGCAGCATGATTTTTACTACTAAACATATGGCACCTAATTTCCATTTAATCTTCCATAGGCTAACAAGATAATGCTGCTCAACATTATGGTAGGGAGAGACAACAGCTCCAGACATGGAAAAAGGAGAGGGCAATAGCAGCTAAAGTGGCAGAGCTGACCTCTTGCTCTGCATTGGAGATCAGCTTTCATATTTCATAGACCCCTAAAGATTCTCATCAACCTAATGACTCCTATGAAAGCCAGAATACGAACATGCTGGTCCTAAATTTGTTGATTGCATAGCTGTTTTAACTGCAGACACAAGATGTCACATGCTGTGAAGAAAAATGGAATTTCAAGCAACAAATCATGAAAAATGATCCTGTTCTGTGCTTCTCGCTGCCTCTGCCCCTGCAGTAACCCAACCTGACTTCTGACAAGCTGAGGTGATTTTGCATAATCTCTGAACCATCTGCTAGGCTATCTGTCAGTTCAGTAGCCTTGTTACTTTACAGTTTATAGGTTAAGCAGGATAAATAACCTATCAGAAACACAAACAGATTGGCCTCTTCGACACACTTTGAAGAGCAAGTACTGTCCAAGTAACCATAGCTTGCTTACTCCTAAATGGAAGAAAAACAAAATAAAAATCCAAGTAATGCATGAAAACAAATATCTATTATTTCAGAAAAGGAAATTGTTTATCATAATCTTCATAGTTTATGAAATCAATAGTACAGCAGAACTAAAGTGATTTTTCTAACTAATTTTTGTCTACACTTTTAGGAGATTTTTCTCTTTACCCATTCAAAAACACACATATGAAGTATTTTTAAATGTGTAAACCATGCAGAGTTATGGTTTTCAAACATCTGTTTGCAGGGACACAATTGCTGGTTGACATTAAAAATGCTGTTTTCTGCCAAAGATCTATTGAGTTTGTTAACCAATGAGAGTGAAAGACCACTCTGGTTTTCCTTATAAATTATGTGTCATTGTTCCTTTGAGAAAAATATTTAAATATGAAGTGATGTGTGCAAATCAGATAGAATGGTTTAGAAACTAATTTGCTACTATTCTGCTTCTAACATAGAATATTGTAATTTATGTGAAGTGCTCTTTCACTGAAAGCATTACAGAAAGTTTTACCATAAAACATGGAACTGAGGATCCTTTGTATGAAAATACTTTACAGTTACTCAGATAGTCACAAACAATAAATCTCAGAATTATAAATTATCATAAATCAACCAACATGCATTAAGATGATCCAAACAAAAAGCCGCCAGTAAAAGCTACAACATCAGAAAAATCAAGGAGTCTGCCTCACAAAGAAGGCTGCACTCCCTAATCTCTACTGTCCAGCACCCAGTTCAGCAGCTCTGGAGAACTCTGACTGTACAAAAAGAAAAAAAAAGAAAAAAAGAAGAAGGAAAGAAGAAGAAGAAGAAGAAAAAAAAAGATAATTAAATTAAAAGATACTCGGAATTATTGGCTAACTCGCTTTTTAGTACTAGCATCACCCTTACTTAAGAAAACACAGGATAATCTATGTTTTCTGCAGTAATTTGCATGTACAACTACTGACAAGGCTATTCAAGTATATGGGAAGAAGTTACAGTTTCCTACTGTTAAAAGATGGAAGAACAAAACCATGTTATTTTAAGAAAGCAAACGATCTCACCCTGTTGTTTTCTTACCCTAGTGCTACAAAACGGACACAAATTATGTATTGAAAAAAATCTGCATTTACATACAACTGAAAGCTTGAAACAATATTATTTGCAAATAAATTACTATAGTTTCTATGGCTCCCAGAAAGAATATAAAAAATATGAGAGCACAGGGTTTCACATAGCCACAAAAGATACAGCTTTTTTTTTTTTTTAAGTAATATTTCATTTGCAAGTATAACAAGAAAGTACCATAAACGTTCAAATTACAAATAGGAAATGTTGTTTCTACAGTCCAGTGATTTCTTTTATCTTTTTCTTTATACTGAGAAATGATCACTACTCAGGACAATGATTTGGGAGGAAGAGAAATTAACCCAAATGAATATTAATATGTATTTATAAGCCGAGCTCATGGCAGGTCTGCAGACGTGCATGTATTGATTTACCACTGCTCGCTGTTTTAATCTGAAAGTACAGCAGTATTTCCACACTACCATAAATCTTGGCAAATTTCAGCCTCACCGATTTTGCAGAGCCTACACTAACAGCTTGAAAGAATAAAACATAACAGAAGGAACAAGACATAACAGAGCAGTTCGTGTTATTCATAACTCTTTCCTTTTCCCTCTGTTAAACAGTAGAGATCAGCTTGGGAGCATAAATGAGTCTCTCTACCTGAAGACCTTTTATTTTTCAATTGCTCCTCCTCCATCCAAGGAAGCCAAATTCAGTCATTGTCAGCATATGATGCATTGTCCATTATTTCTTTTTCTTGTGGGAGGGAATTAAGAAAAAAGCAAAGGGAGAATAAAATCGTTTATCTACACTTCCCAATACTTTTTCTCTTGTTTAGTCAGAACAGTATAAATCAAAATGTTTTTATCATCTGGCTACAGGCTTAGCTGGTGTGAGATTACCTCCTCACAGCATAGATAGGCAGACACCTATTAATACCACAAGCCTATATACTTGCAGAAGATTACTCTTTATTTTGTTCTTGCATATCAATTTCACTTCTGGTGAAGGTTGTTAACCAAGTCTTATACACTCAGTTTAAACAGATGATGCCCCAAGGAAGTCATCAGTCTAGAAAACTATGAGACTGAAGACGGCCATAAAAGGGCAGTTTCTACCACACCCCTGATCCATCTGCCAACTCTGAACTACAAAAACAGTTTCACATATTGTGAAAAATACATTTATAAAAAATATATACATCCATATGTACATGCATACATAATGCTTTTTCTTGCACTGGAGATGATTTGTTGCTGGTATAATGCCTAGCATTGGTAACTTTTTCAAAATGCATCACCGTATTTTGTAAGTTTTCCTTCTGGTTTTGTAACATTAAGACAACTCAAAAGCCAACAGGATTTCCAAGACTTGGCCTGTTGGACTTTACCTAAAGATAACTGTTTGTCCTATCTTGCACTAATTTAACACCCCATCTCAGAAATTGCTGACTGCCTCTCTTCTGTCTGGAAGGCAGGAAAGGAAAAATCCCAATACGTTCAAATAACTTCCAGTTTCTCTGAAGTGCATTTTACAGTGGTTCTTTTACGAAATACTCATAGTAACATCCTGCTTTCAATAGCTATTCTGTACTGGAATTAACGCCTTGTAATGAAGACAGTACAATAAATAAGGTACGAACTTCTTTAATTTCTGGTAACTTAATGTCAAGCTTATTAGAACAGAGCTAAATGGACAAATTACTCAAAGTCACTGCTAAGCCTTCCAGATGCCTTGTTCCCTTAATAGCACAGCATGTAGACTTTATCTCTATTTGAATCTGCTTCTGTAGTCTCAAGTCCCAGCTGTGCCGAATAGCAAATATCTCCATTTCAATAGGGAAGACGGTTGTACTAAAGTAGTTCTCTCCAGGGGTCAATATACTTCAGAAGGGCATTTAAGTGGCTGTATGTTATTGAGCAGAAACATCAGCTCACATATTATTGATTGTAACTGCACAGCTCTGTTGAAAAGATGCCTGCAGTAGTATTAAGTGCTGAGAAAGAGATAGAGGAGTGTTATGCATAAAAAAAATACTATCCATCTGTTGCCAAATTTTAGATAGATGAGCAATCATAAGCTGTAACACAAAATCTAAAATGCAACCTCTGTGGCTGATGTGTCAGGGTCATATTCAGTGACACTTCCTCATCTAAGCAGTTTCACACTGCTTAGATGGTCTTTTGAATATTGACTGAAGCAAGCAGGAAGCAGAGTTTGATTTCTGCAGTTTTGCAGAGAATGTAATAGATATGTACATGGAAATCTGCTTTCAGTAGCTTAAATATACGTTTTTCTTTAAAAACTTCATTAACCTGTTCTGATCCCATCACTGCAGCAGCCCAGGACAATTGAAGCCCTCTGGAACCACTGCAGTGTCAGCCCACTGAGCCCTGAGCTGCAGCCAGGGCTGCAGTCACACATCCTGGGCACCACCAGACTGCTCTGTAGAACACACAGAGCTGGCTGAAACTCATGTGATGCCCAGCCCCTCATCTCCAGTGACTTTTGCTTAATGACTGTGTCAAATACCATCATGGAAGGCTGAGTCCAGTGTCCCAGACTGCACTTTTGGCAGTGTGCCCAAGGAAACACTTGGATCACTGGGCTTCACAGTGAAGTACACAGATGATAGAGGTTAATCCTGGCCTAGCAGGCAAAACTCAACCCAAAAGCATTTGTGCAAGGGAAGGAGTCAGCTGGGCTCAGAGAAAATTAGGATCCTCCAGTTGTCTGTGTCAACTACAAGCCTGGATGGAAACTACATTAAACAGAATAAGACATATAGTCAAAGTTTCTTAAAAGGAACATCTGTGGGAGCTTCACAAGCCCAGAACATCAGCAGCCACAGAAGGGATAAGTCAAAAACACGTTCTTATACAGAGTCAAGAAAAATCAATCAAACACTGCATGACTGCAAAATTGACAGGCAAGCCCAAAGTCGGTAAAGCCAATCCTGCATCACCACCTTTCTTGAGCAGACTCAACATTACACATCAGCAAGGAAGCTTGTATGACATGATCACAGTGTTTCTGGGCTTTACAGACCTTTTTGTTTCAGAGAGCCTGAGATGACTATTTCTTTGCCTGCAAGAGGGCAGCAGAAGAAGCTTTTCTCTTAGAAGTGATTAAAATACTACAGGAAAGAAGCCGTAACTTCTGAGGATGAATCTCCATGCCTACACTTCAGGTTTTAAAACTGTACATTTTCTAATTTTTAATCAATCCAATTAAACAAGATGCTTAAAACGATTCAAACAGAAACATTGAAATACTTTCTATGAAAAACACTCAGAGGCAGGGAAATGTAATGGATACAATTATCACACAGGAAAGGACTAAGAATGCAAAGAGGCAATGGCTATAACCAGTGTCAGAGAGCCACCCCCTAGTAAAGAGTTAAACAGTATCTAGGTCACTCTAAAGTCTTTCCTGCACACCCTCAGCTCACTGCATATCGGAAACGCTGTGTGGGAAGGCCAGGGAACTAAACTCACAGACCAAGTATGACTCAGACTGCAGTAATTTCATGATACTTTTATTCCCTTAAATTATCTTTGGGATTAAAAGAATCCACACCCTTAACATGAAACCAAATCACAGTGAAAGGAAGAAACCACAAATTAACAGATCTTAGTGTTAACAAAAGGTATCTAGTAACAAATTAATTATCAATGGCAAGGACCAAAACCTGTCCTATAACACACTATATGATCAGAAGAGCAGAAGGTGAAGAATTTGAACCCTAGACAGATGTTCTTCTGAAAGCCTAGCAAGGATGATCTCAGCAACAGGAATGTCAGAGACTTGCCTGCCAAAGAAATAAAGGAGAACTGTCATAGCCAAATGTTGACCTCTACCACTAGGGGAAAACAACTTCAGAGAAACAGTCTCACATTTCTTCCACCACTGAAGACGAACTCAAGAGTTGTCAAATATCTTTAGCACAAGCATGAACAGAAGTATTGGGCCCTGAAGAAGGCAGAACATCAGTGATTCAGGTCCAAATAAAAATCCAGCAAAATTTTTGAGGAAAAATTAGGTTTTTTTGCAAATTCTCTCCTCTTGAAAAAAGCAATATTTTGGAAAAGACACTAGCAAGCAGAAGAATGAAAACATTGCCCTCAGAAATACTGTCTCCTGACTACAGTACAAAATTCTGAAAGTTTACTCTTTCCTCTGCACTTTAAGCTGCCTTCCCATCTCTCACTTACGGAAAGGACAAAACAAGGCACAGGAACTACCAGAAAACGATGAGCAAATTTAAGATGCCCTAAAGGCACTCGAATGTCTTCTGTCACAAGAACTTGAAAATCTTCATAGAGAGCGACAGAAATTAATTTCTCCTTTTTCATGGCAAAAAAATCAACGAATTTTGTTGTGGTGATATAAATAGCAGTGTCGAAACTCAGTAGAGTTTCTATTACTATATTATTATACCGTTATAAGCATCTGACTTTACAGCTGTTTATTTAGATGCATTCTGCTCTGTTTCTAATTAAACTACTTTTTTATAAATCCCATGAGATAAAGAAACTAACAATGTTCCCAAAACCTACATCCACCACTCGGATACTTGTTCAGTAACCAGTTACCTTTAAAAGTCAGGTTTTGCTACTGCTCACCTTTCAGCTACAGCCAGACCAGTAAGCCTGTGCTCCTTAGATGATCACCTCGACCTCAGTTCAAGGGTTAGATGGGAAACAGTCGATCAGTGGCAGTCAGAACTGTCCCCTCTTCCTGGGAGGGCCACTCTTTTCAAAATATTTAATGACATTTGTGAAACTGTGTAATTCAGAGTGAGTGTCCTAGACTTCAAAGAGAATTAACAAATATATAATTAATTAAGGAATAAATAAAATGGGTGGAAAAAACCTTCAGAATTTCCCATGGAACAAAGTAATATGCAATTCGGACGAACAGAGGAGTGGGACAAATTCTTGTGTATTCTTAACATGCAATAACTCTGACTATTTGTAAGATGTTCAAAAAGAACTGATCCTAGTTTACAGTTAAAAAGTACATTCATGCTGAGGCCTTTGTATGATGATGGACTTTTCAGCAGCAGTCATGGCTTCGTAGTCTTTCACTGCTAGTACTGTACCTCTGTTCTCAAATATGGAAGCCCTCTAAGCTGTCACAGAGAAAAAGGAACAGAGAGCAAGACTTTCCCTTTCATTATTTGAGATCTTCAAAATGTAGCACACAGACTTCTGGCAAAAAATAAAAAAGTCTTACCAATAAAATGAAGACAAAGCCTTCAACATGATAAAAAACATGTAGCTTCAAGTACGGGAAATGTAAGAGTTTGAATAATCCCCAGGATCTCTGGGGAGGAGGGGGAGGAAAGGCAAATGATTTACAAAGAGTCCTTTCCAGTTCAACAGCACAACAAACAGCAATGAGAAAAAGGAAATGCACACTGCTACATCAACTCAGCTGGATACCCCACCATGCTGATACCCTCAGGCCTTGAAGGAAAAAATTCTCTCTTCTCTCTGCCAAATGTCTTCTCCAGAACTCAGCCAAGGCTTTCAGTGTTAACACAGGTGAGATTTCTGCCTGGGGTACCGCACAACTACAGGTTGAAAAGAAGAAGAAACCACAATGCCAAAAGAACCAGACATGGTGGAGTTCATCTGGCAGTCAGCACTCAGGTAGCTGAAGCTCAGCCCTCACTATGAGATAAATCCTCAAGCACACTGTGGAGCAGGGAGTGGTTTCTAACCCCAGTGCTGGCACAGGAGCGGTGGGTCCCGGGCGCTCTGTGCTTTCCAGGATCAGCTCTCTGTGAGACACTGCACACAGACAGCTCCAGTCAAGCTTGCCATCTCTCTGGGGCACGGGGAAGCATTTCTGTCTGTGAGCACAGCAGTCCCCTTGGGCTTTGATATATACACTAAATGAAATTATATACTGAACTATAAAACTCTGGGCTCCAAAAACTCTTCAGTTACCCTTTCAGAAGTACGTAGTTTGGCTCTTTTTCAGGTCTTTAGATTTATTTCTAACATTAAGGGTTTACAAATAAAAGATATGAGGTTTCTTATGTATCTGTACTATCCTGTATGAAGCTCTTTTCTTACAATTTTAGATATTTTATTAACATAACACTTATTTCACTATTGCATTCACTCAGATGTTAAAGCCCTTATTAATGCAACAGAATAATTGTTGATACTTTGAGAAGACTTGTGAAAGCTTATTAGTGACTACACATAAGCCAAAAAGCAGCCCTAGGATTAGAAATATTAACAATGTCTAAGACCTAAGTCCACAATGTTCTCCTGGGAAAAAATACTGATTCAGACTCTGTCTTCTAAAGACAACATATAAAATTACACAACTGCACAGAACATGAAAAACAAGCATTTAAGAAGAACACACATTTTACCTGAAACACATTTCAGGTAAGGTAGCCAAAATGATGTGTTAATTAAATGCAATTATTTATAACCAAAAGTGAAGTTACACGCATTTTGGTGGTTAATTTTCCTCTTCTGGTAAAATAAGTAAGAGAAGAAATGGAAATGTAAGGAGTACAAATCAGAACACATTTCTTCCACTGCAACTGATTCTGTAAATTATTAACTCAACTCACACAGGTTATTTCAAGTAGAATATTTGTACTAGTAACAGAGTCAAAACAGACCCTGAATCAAAGTCTTCTCTTTTTGAGTTTTCACTGGTGTTTTTTTTCTCTATGTCCATGTATCATAACATTGTCAACATTCAAATTAAAACTGGACTTTTTTCCCAGGTACAGCATATTTACAAAGATCAGACATTTAAATGATGAAATGCTAATTTTTCTCTCAGTAACCGTTTTATGATTTAATTTTCTATAGAGTTGATCTGAGCCTTGAGTAAGGCCACTGCTCAAATGGAACTGAGGCAGCTGACATTTTCTGGATGTCAAAACAGGGTAAAATTTTAGGAGCTGTGGGGAAAAAAACCGAGGATCAAGCTTAACATTATGTGGAGTATTTTAAAAGATAAACACTGCTTTTTCTATTTCCTCAGTTATACTGGAGAGTTTCATTGGAGGTAGCAGGATCTGAATTAAATAAATAAATTAATTAAATTAAACTAGTTTACCTATATTTGCTGCTGCTTTCATTCTACAGGTTTAAATATGAATACTTACTATGTGGGTTGCAAAGTGTTGTTTGTCAACCCTAAATGTAGCTTGGCAATAACTTGGGTTTAAAAAGGTTAAAAGGTTATAAAAAAAATGAGTGGCCTTATAACATATCAATATCAGCTCATTTTTTAATTTCAAGAAGTTAGCATTACAGAAATCAGAGCTAAGCAGAATGAACTTTCAGCAAACAAAGACAAGACTTCACAAGGTATCTCCAAGTTGTGTGAAACCACATGAGATTTTGGACATTGGATATAAGAAGCTGCTTGCAAATACTAATCCAGGTCTCTATGCTGAATGGTTTCCTGAAGAAAAGGACAAGCTTGATGTAAGCACGCTGAGGCCAAAACCAACTTGGGCTCTAAGCTGAGTCAATTCTGGAATGGTTTCTGACCGAGATGCCTGCCTAAGAGGTCTCTGACAGAAGGGGCAGTTTTTGGCATCATAGAACCCAGTAAAAAGCCTGATTAGTACTTGTTAACATTTCTAGTAGTCCACTGGAATTAAACTATCCCTTCAAAATGTTCTTGAATTACTGGTTATTCCAGAGAATAACTGCTGCAATCACTTCCCATCTGTGTCAGGTCTCTGCCGCTGGGGAGCTGAGGACTGGGACCCTGATCAAAGGCATTCCAACAGCTGCCACTGGACACTTCTCTCCTGCAGCTCTGCAGTTCCATCTCTGTACCACAAATACCCAGCCCTGTGCTACCAAACCAGCTTTTTGTTTTCCAAGAAGAGACCTTCAATGGTGGTAACTTTTACCAAATCTGTTTTCCTAGTGCTTCTTTTACAAGCAGCTGCGGCTGAAACATTCCTTCCACTCTCTTCTCCCTCGCCCCCACTTCCTCAAGGAAATTCCATGGGATCACCATTCCTCTGGCCCCACACTGCAACAGAACTCTCATCTCCCAGGGGACAGGGAGTTGTGCAATCACTGCATCTCCACATCTGCGAGCACAGGGCAAACACAGAGTTCCTCCGCACGTCTGTATTTGGATTACTTGTTTTTTAAACAATGCGCTGAGAGGAATTGCTTTTCAGTTAGGCTAAACGAAAAACTGACTTTGAAAAACCACAATCTTTGCTTAATACAAAAATTGAAAGAAAAATTAAAACTATGTTTAAATTCAAGGCATGTCAAGAGACTATCTGTATCTGGAGCACAGGGCAACTTTTTTACTTTTCTCTTAACTACAATTTCCCTGAAAATATCTATGGGGCCCTAATGACATTGTACAAGAAAGCATTACTGTAAAACACCCTGGAACTTCTCAAAGAGAATTTCAGTATAGAATTAATTTTATTATGAATGTAAAGCTGCCTGAATTTTATTTCTAGCTAATTAAAGTCCAAATATTGACGGAAGATAGAGAGTCTTCCTTCACATTGTGCCAGACTACACACTTCATGATATGACTGCTGAAATCAGTTGCTAAACAATAAAGGAAATTAGTATTTAAAGCAAACATCACATCTCCAGGCCAATCGCAGTTCCCATGGCATACCAAGCAAACGCCCCACTACTTGCTGTGGAGGTGAAGCCCTGACTAAAAGGAGCATTTCAGCCTCCATATCAGGTCTACATCTCTGGTGCATCTGGCAAAAGGAACATACAATAATGAATTCTGTTTCTCTTCAGCTGTAGAAATGGAATATACATATTTTTGACAGCAACCTCTCAGAAGATCACCAGCTCAGACAGAAGCCAGCAGAGCCAGTTTACACACCACAGTGGCAGGTCACTCCTCCTGTGACAGTTTGACTGGTTGAGAAACTGGGTGCATCAGCTGGGCAGAACACAGTTGAGATTAACTAAATCTGGTCTCAGGGTTCCTGCGGGTGTTTCTCTACTGTGTTCCACACCACTGCATAGGCAACAGCACCAGCACAATCAATTAATACATCCAGGGAGAACACCTTCACCATCCTTGGGGCTATGTTTGCTCTGAAGAGCAAAACTGAGTGAAAAGTGCACTAAGGAAAATCTACTGCAGGTAATACAAACCCCAAACCATGCCATAGCCCTTGAACAGGGAATCAAGGAAAAACATGATGCTGGTATTACACAATAGAGCTGAACAGTACAAATCACATACTGCTCACTCCCTAAGGAATCTATCTCCTCCTAGAACCAAACATTATTCTGTAAACCTGGTGTTATTTATTCAGACATGTATGCAATAATACTGTTTTTAAAAATGCACAGATAACTCTGAAAAAAAAGAAATTTGCAAAGGGCTTCTTTCTACCCTAAAAGGTGAGAACAATAGATAGGCTCCTGACAAAATATAATCAGTATTAATATTGATCTCAAAGGGAACAGAGACACTGATGTATCACATTTAATGATATGACATGAAATCATATTCCACACAATTATGAATGCAATATTTCACTGCAGCCAGCAAACCATGAAAGAAAAGTGCAAGAAAAATGGAGAAAAAGGAAAAAGGAATAAAGAGAAAATACTTTTAAAAGAATTGGAGAAATCAGTTTCGAAAACTTCCATTCCACTTTCACTTAGCCATACCATTTATCTAATGGGGTTGTGTTCATATGCTATAAATATTTCTAAGCAGTAATGACCTACCCAGACCACCCTCCCAAGGAGTTCAATGCAAGAGATGTTCAGACTATTTTCTAAAGTCCAGCCTTTTCTTTTCCTAACAAGGTATGCTGAGTAAAATAAATAAGTTTCTTGATCTTAAGTGACCACAGAGGTGCCAGCTCCCTGCTACAGTAAATGTCTGAGTTCCAGTTCACCTCTTTTCAGTCCTAAGTATGTTTGAAGGAGATGAGAAATGGCAGCATGGGAGAGGTCAGAATTACACAGCAAAGAACTTGGAACCATTAATATGTTAATGGATGTCACATAACAATGAAAATACGTCTTTTATTAAGAACAAGGAATTGAAACAACTTTCAAGTGATCTTGCATCAAAATTGGGAAACATTGGAGTACAGAACTAGGTATGTTTTGGAAACAGAGCTGTATATCACATCCGGGTCACGTGTTTCAAGAAAACCATCAGCTTGCCAGTTGTTTTAGCTATGCCTGTGTTCATGATGCTGAATATTTAGCAAGGAACCCTTAAATTACTCTCTCAACAAGACAGATGATTTCAAAATGCACATATGCAAAGGCAGCTACTGCAATGTTCTGTTTCTGTGTGCAAGTTATCCTGGCACAGAACAACGGCCTGCTGTGGTAATTCTATATTTTGTTACCTTAAAGCAGCTGCTTTCCTGAATGTAATCCCATTAAAAACCCACAATATGACCCTATAGTGATAACTTAAGGGAGAAGGCCAACTAAGTGGAACTGTCCAGAAGAAAAAGCAATTTCAAAATTATTATTAGACTACAAACACCTTGATACAAGCAGCACAGTGTGAGAGAACAGCCTGGAAGAGAGAATACCAAAGGGTGGGCTGAGCAGATGATTTATGCTGAACTGAACACAGGAGACTTGAGTTAAGCCTCAAAGCTTGAAATCTCACCCAGGGACTGGGGATTGTCAGGAGGATGAAGGGTTTGCTGCATCATCCTCATTTAATGATGTACATGTCACAAAAGGAGGTCTCTGAAGAAACAGCATTACACAGGCACAATGCTGCTGCAAGCCAGCAAGTAAATCATAAGCAAGACAGTGGAAAGTACAGGGCTTTGGAACCATGTGGCTTCAGCATAAAGGTCATCCTCAGCAAAGCACAGTGCTTAGTGAGAGTCTGGAAAGCACCTAGAAAACATGTCAAAGCAAGTTACAAACTCCTGACTGAATCTGCTAAGATCCAATCACGTAAGTCGCTAATCAGATAAACAGGCTCAACAATTTCAGTGAATAACTGGAATGGATTTAACTTTGTATCTTCAGATCCAGATATTCAAGAAGTTAAAAGAAATTACTAAGAGTCACCAAATAAGAAAGTATAGTTAAAGCCTAAGTAATATATTCAAAACCCAACAGAATAGCTGAAGAAAGCATATCAAGTATTGATATCCAGACCAGGAGAAGGGAGTGCAATTATGCATGGCTGAATTAACCACTGCTTCAGCAACCCTGTCAAACCAGCTCTTCATGGCAGAGGTTTGCTCAGTGCAGCAGATCCCGAGCAATGGCACTCTATGGTTGCGAAAAGAAACCACACAGAACAGTCAGGCAGCTCCTTGCAGGCTTTCCCAAACCTCACTGGCTCCTGTCCTCTGCTCCTGTCCTATTTAGCCAATTGTTCCTGTCCAGCCTCCCACAGAAAAGACAGGATCTGTGGGCCACTGCATTGATTGCTTTGCCTATTCTCACAAACCTGATGGGAAGCTCTTATGGTCAGGACTGACTCATATCATGTCCCCCTGACACTCCTCTGGTTCTGGGCTGACTGTTATGACATCCTTGTGACAAACAATACCTACTTTAGTCCTCTGCACACTTGTGCCTCTGGCACAACTGATATGAAGAAATTTGTTTTCTCAGTGCAGAACTGGAGTAGCAGGCTCAAGTTTGAATGAACAGAAACACAGCAGCTTCATTTCCCACACAAAAACCAGCAATATGCTCTGAAAAACAGCCGTGCTCCCAAGCCCTCACAAAAATATAATGTACTCTTTTCAACTAGGAAAAGAGGAAAAAAGCTTCACCTAATAGAAAAACAGAAAGGGCCAGTCAGTTGAAGGTGGAGACAGATTTGTAGGCATGCATACTGGCAAATTGTGCTCTTGCCAGGAAAATACTTTTCCACAAAGTTGATGAACATTTGTTCACTGTGTTCGTAAATACTGCATAGCTATGCTACAACAGGAGAGCAAGCCCAACACTTCCATCATTGATAAGGGTTTTTTCTAGTGATTCACCGAAAAGAATTAAACAAAGCAAAAACATGGCCAAAATTAGCACCGCTGTCATGACAAGAACTAATGCAAATGCTGAGTATATGAAATAAAAGTCACAGTACAACAATCCTGCACACAAGAATTCCATAGATTATTCAAGCTTGTATTCTGAGGGCTTCTGTCAAAAGCAATCTTTCTCTACCATAACCATCATTGAAAAGAACTTTTCAGTAGAGTATATATGATACAAGTCCATTATGATCAGAAGGAAAAATCTTTGCAGATGGAATGTTTCTGGTACTTGCAGTGACAATGACGCTTTTCAACCATTATTTCCTCAGCCCACAGGTGTTTCTCTGCCTTGTCTGACATCAGCCAAAAGACACAAAACAAGCCAGTGACCTTTTTATGTACATCCAACAAAAGCTGCTTATTGCTAACTAGCAAGACCATTTCTACAATATGCAGAGCAGCCTATCTATTCTCAGCATCAAGCTCTGCAGTGGACACCCTCTTACGTTAGCAAGACCCGTTCTATATCGAGAAAAGGAGATAAAATTAGTCTAAAAGCCTCTCAGTAAAATCTTAGGAATTTGGAAAGAGCTAAAAAAATATTTCAGAGTAAACAATAGTCTCTTCATTGACTTCTGTATGTCCAGTATTTCATTCTCCATTTATTTTGTATTTATCTCAGCTTAAACAATAAACATGTCAGGTTTGCTTTCAAGAACATCTTGCCTTTTGCACTTTAGAAGTTTAGGCAGATTTATAAGAAGAAAAAGGTTTGCATCTGAAACTTCCCATGGGCTACAAAATGGATTACTGAGCCTGTGAACAGGGAAAGATTTTCCACTTCTATCTTATTGTCACATTCAGTTAGTTGCTAAGCAATTATGTTGTCCAACCTAAAGCTTCTGGACATCTCACTTGCTTCCACAGTAGAAATGGAAAATTCTGAGACAGAATCTTCTTTCCTCTTAAGTAAAATGCTTAGGATGGAAATATCTCACAGGAATAAATGCCATGACCTTCCAAGTCTGTAAATTCACATCAGAATTGATTTAGCAACTTCATGGCTGAAGTTCTTGCCTGTTCTTTATTTATATGATTCATGCTACTCCAACTACAATTATATATTGAACAGCAACAACAAAATTGGAATCTTTGGCTATTTAAGAGGAAGGGGACCAGTTACAGCAAAGTATTGAACATATTTTTTTCTAGGCTGTTCATGCATCAATGACATCTGAGACTGTGCAAACCAAAATGTCTTCAGAAAGAGATTAAGGAGCTATAGTAACCACTGCACAAATAGTAGTTACTGGGGCGGCTCCAGTGCAAAATAACCTCACAGCTCTGTCCTAACATAACTTGAGTACACAGACCAAGGTTTCTTCATCAGTTAAAAAGACAAAAACGGGAAGGAAAAATCCACTTCTGTAAAACATGCATTTGCAACTAAAATTCAAGTTATGAGAGGTCATTGTCACATGGGAAGATGTAAAAATGTTTAATTTATCAACAAGTCTTTCCACAGATTGATTATCTATTCTCTTCTCTGCAAAACACAAGGATTTCATTTGCTGTTGGAGAAATGAGCAAATAGAACTTTTTTTCTTTAAAGACCTGAGAGCAAGCTGTTTTTATTATGATACTAAGATGACTTATATGTGACTACTACCCTGAAAATCCAATTTTTTAAAAATAAAGAGAAAATTTCCTCTATAAATTGGGTATCAGATTTTTTGCAGTATTCAAAACCAAAGGTACTTCACATAAGTTTGGATCCAAATTTTAGAGGTCTTGATATCTATTTTTCTTATTTGTGTTGTGCTCTATTTTTTGTTCTTAGTTACTTATCTGCTAAATGGAACATAAAATCATTTTTAAAATTTCAGACAGCAGCATTACATACAAATCTTAATAATTCTTCATCCAAAATAGACAGATTTGGATGTTTTCTTACATATAGTATTGAAAATTTAGCTGGGCACTTTTGATTTCAAAATAGTCCAGACAGTGCACTATGAATTTCAGAAGTACTAAGACATGTTAAAAATCCAGCAAAACATTTAAGGCAAGTGATTTTAAACAGTGTATAAACAACCCAACTGCACAGTCTTCTGTCACACAATCCATATTTGAAAGTAAGAGGCATGTGCTACTGTAAAAATTAAAAAACAGAACAAATAACTCTCATAAGCAAAAAAATCTTATGTTAACAACACTGCCTAAAAGTCCTCTGCTAAGCCAAGTCTACTCAGAACTTCAGCCACTAGAGAGGATTCTTACATGGATCAGCTATTTCTAATAATAAAAATAATTGTGCAGTAAAATACAGCCATAAATTAGTCTGAAACTAGGCTAAGCCTTCAAATGTACATTGTATTTTACAGTGATTCAGAACAATTACTCGAGTTTGTACCAACAGATTATTTTAGCAGTGAACAGAGGAGACCCTCTTTGCAGGCTCCCAATAACAAGTTTCACATTTAAGTATTAATTTTATCTGTGATTTCAACAGCACTATGAGTTTTATGAAAGCAGTGGATTGCTTCAGTTCATCACTGTATTTCCACTTTCTTCGCTTCTTCAAAGTATCAAAAAATCTTTTCTTCTGATTGCCAACAAAGTTGAAACCTGCCACCATATCACAGCATGAGGCTGTCTGTTTATGAATCTGGGGTTTTTTTTCCTCATAATCCAAACACTCATCTTGGATACCTACTATAAGCTTTTAAGGTATGACATTATAATTTACATTTTGACATAGTACTTACGGTTGGCATAGTTTTACCAGGTCCTGATCAGTGGTGTTTGGAGGCAGTGCTCTGATGTAAAGGTTAGTTTTACTTAATTGATCCCATCCTGAGTTGCTGCTGCTACTACTGTTGTTATTACTGCTGGTGGTGCTGGGACTAGGAGGAGCCATTGGGTGGGCTGGTACAATGGACTGCTGCAAAGGAAAAAGCACGTTAGAGTAAAGTTCAGGTAGCAATCTCAGCATGCACATCAGCTCAGTCTACAGCAGCCTGGTTACCATTTGGAGCACCATGTTCAATCAGATTTTAAATACAATTGCTTTCACACCACGTTTGCAACAGGACTCACTGGCACATCCTAGTATCTCCAACCACCATTTGATGCATGACACAGGGTCAAATTATATATAACCTCCACTGAATATTACTCATAGGATTTTATCACTCTTCGTTGTGTCATCTGATGTGAAAATGAAATAGGAACTATTGTTCCCCTGGGTTCCAGCAGGTACAAAGCTGACATGTGAAACAGTCATAATGATATAAAATTGTGGAGGACACAAAGATCATGCTCTTTCCCTAATCTATAAAAAATAGAAAAGAAGCTTCTAATTATTTTTGTATCTCTTCTGGCTTTTAGTACTTCACACAATACTGCTATTATTTTTTTAGAGATAGAGAAGGAGCACAGATAGCTTAAGGACCAGACTTGAAATGAATGGTGTGCCTTAGGAGAACTTTCATACTGCTGTCTGTTTCCATATTTGTGGATTACTTCACAATTGTCAAGAAAAAGGCCCTATGTAATGGTAAAAAATTCAAGCTTCAAAAGGAGAAAAGCACATAAGCACTTCTACCTATCCCTGAAGGTATCTAACAGTATTGCTCTTAAAATCAGACCCCAATGGAACATAAAAACATCCTAGAGGAAATCTGCGGTAGAGAAATAATTTGCATTAAGAAAAGTATAGCAGGGCACTGTACAAAAAGTACTATCAACATGTCCATGAGAGAGAATTCCAAGAGAGGAAGACTTTTAAAAATGTACTAGAGAACTGAAGTTGCCTGTAAACATCTTGCAACTACATGGTTTTCACTGACAACGTGGCTGCATGTGGCCCCTTTCCTGCAAATCCTGAGCTTCCACCACAAACTCATAACAAGGAACTGCCCTGTGAATACAGAGGAAAGGCACAGGAGGGGGAAAAAATAAAATGGAATAGAAAGTGAAATGTCAATGTAGACTCACTTGTTCCCACCCTAGTACCACCCTCTTCCTTGGATTAGTACAAACAGTTGTACAGCCACAAACTGAACCAAAAATTATCTTCCCTGATCTGGTGCACCACATGTGGGCTTTGCACTACGCAAAAGCTTTGGCTGTCACAAGGCAAGGAGCAGGAATGTGAAGGCAGAGAGGAAAGGATTAGAGTTTACCCATGAAACTACACACAAGAAAGCACATGAAAAGTGAAGCTATTTTGGAGATAGAAACTGGAATGGAAGTGTGAGTGGGAGAAAAGTACAAATGCATGCCTTATATCAGATACTTTATGGTAATTATGTGTTTCTTTTTTGTGTTTCCCTAGGACGGTTTTGAAACCTTCCAATTTGGCATATTGCAGAGTTTATTATGCAGCTATAATGGCCTGGAACAGCCAACTGCAAGACTTGCTATAAAATCAACATTGATAAGCAGTAACATTGTTGCTGCCTAATTTAATTGAATTTAAAATTACAAAAAAGAATAAAATACATTCCTGATCATTTAGCATTTCAAAACTGAGTATCAATATTTCATTGCCATAGGGTTAGAGACTTTTATTGTTTTGGTTTTTAATAAAGATTTTTAGAAATATCAAATCTTTTCCAAAATATTTATATTTGGAATTGAAGCACCAATCTAGAATTTCTTCCAGGGAAAAAGATTAAATGTTCCTTTCCAAGTCTGCAATGGAAACACTGACGGATTTTAACAATAGCAGCACAAGTCAGTCTGTCAGACCACTCTGCTTCCAGTAATGCCAGGCAATTATTTTTAGGGTTACAAGCAATGCAGAATGACAGAGCAACTAGTTTCAAAACATTTTCACAACAGAACAAACTTCGTCTGGCAAAGTGATATTCTCTTCAAAAAGCCTTCAGTGAAGTTCTCAAGATGCAGTGATCGAATGCAAAACTGCTCTGTTCATGGTTTCAAAATGTGCATGCACAGCTGCCAGAAAAATCAGAATACACATACCTGTCTTCATATAAACTGATAATTACAACTGAAGGCTAAGAGCCTCTATTAAGTTTTCAGTATCTTTGGTTTGGTTTTTCTTTTATTTCTTACAGTGTTTTCCCCTTAAAATCTTCGTTTTTCTATGTTATGAAGAACTAGAGCTTTGTAAAATCTTGTCACCAGCTGGCCAAAGGCAGGAGAGGAAAATGTGTGTCTGTGTGTAGAGAGTAGGAATTCTAATTCTGTCTGCCTGTAAAACATAAACACTTCATTCTGAGAAATTTAAACTTCTATTTAAACATTAAGATGTTCTAGTGTTAGTGGTCACATTTGAACATGATGGGAATGGAAATGGGGACTATAGTTGTCTCCTTCAGTTTACAGACAGAATGTTTTTCAGTGGTTCCAGAGGGACTCATACCTTTACAAGCCTTAAACGCTTACAAAACACGTGCTGGGTGTCCTGCAGTTCTCAAAGCCTGCAACCCAATGACAGACAGCCATTAAAGGGACAGTGACATCTCAAAGTCAAGCAACTAAACCACGTTTTTTACATTAAAACTCTAATTTTAAAATCGGAATCACTTTTTCCGCTCTGTTCTTCATCGATGACTACTTGCAAAAACTAAATTTTAGAGGTCCCTCTCTTGTTCAAAGGGGTCTTTTTTCCAGTTGCTCTTGCTGCAGAGGCTTGGTTGGCAGTGCAGCCTCCACGCCGTGACCTACTGCAGCTGGAGCAGGCCGGGAGAAGAGTTTGTCTGCTGGCCTCGTTGCATCACCCCCCAAACAACATCAGCCAAGCCGCTAAAAGCTCTCTTCTGCCTGCACAGCTGCATGCACACCTGGGCTTTTGCCAACATATTGATGTCAGCGAGGATGTATGACTTTTTTCCACACCCCTGGCTGATACACAGTGCTTTGCTGGCAAGACATTCTGCAGTGGAGACCTGGCCAAAGTTTGGAGTTGTTTGTTTAGAAACAGCTTTCACAAACTTTAACTGAATGCTTTGTCTAAAACCTGAAATCAAATCTGAAAAGTTTTGGTTTACAAACGGTAGTTTTTGCTAAAAATCCATATCAAAAGCTGTTCTTAAGTTTTCACTATATGGATCTCACAATAATTTGTAATATTTCAACATAGACAAAAATATATTTATTAATTTTTCTTCATAATCATTGCATCTTAAATTCAAACACAGAACTCAAGGATAGGAGAAATGAATGTAAGCAACAGACCATTATTATTGTGACAACATTCCTGTTCACAAAAAATACCATTGCCATTCTGGTTTGCCATTTCCTCCTCTAGTTTTCACTCCAAAAGGTAATTAGTGATTCTTTTTACAGTTTCCTTCCTGTCATCTTCAACAAACATCTAAGCAAAAGAGGCCAGTGACAGAATAATCAGCCCATCTGCTCCCAACACACCCCTGCCTGATCTCTGTGGGACTTTGCCTCCAGTGCTCCACAGCCCCACCACAGCAATGGGAAAACCACAGGTACTTATTAGGAAAAGGAAAAGCTCAGTGACTGAACAGTCCCCATGAAGTGCCTTAGAACAAGGAGAATTGTCTGCCTGTGTTTTCTTCTCAATATAAACCCCAAATGGGTATAATCTCAAGTACTGAAAATCAGCTGGCAAACATACTCATATGAGCCATTCCTGTCTTTCTTATAAACTATTCTATGCTTATAGACTGCAAAGGAGTCAGAGCAGGACTTTGTCTACCTAGGAGTAGAAGAATCTTGTTGCTGTCAACAGATAAAAAAGACACCAAACCAAAACGGAATAATCCCAAGAAATTCCTTTGACTGGGGGCTGAGAGATACTGATCCCTGCTGCCTTCAGACTACAGAATTCCAATGAGCAGAAGATAACCTGGACAATGACTGGCCTGAAACAAGAGTAGGACCACTACAGTAGCAACCCATTTAAGTCTCTAACTTTGTGCAATAAAAGCATGCATATAAAGTTATATTACATGCTAGTATTTAATTAAGAGTTTAATCACTCAGCCAAAATTCCTAATGGGAAAAGTACCATGACTTTTAACAACAGAGTTAGTTCTCACACATCTACTCTAAATTCAAGCCATAAACTGCAGCATACATTAACTACCAGATTTAGCCAGAATTGTTACTTGGATCATCTCATAGTATCAAAACCTCAATCAGCAGTGTTTCCTTAGCTTTGCTCACTAAGCAAAGTCACTAAGTGACTAAGCTACAAGCATCTGCTTACCCTGCCTTTGCTTAACCTCCCCGATTTTGAAAGCAGCACCTTCAGTAACCAGCACTGATGTAAAAATTATCATACATTTTTCGTGAATGTGTGCAACAGTGAGAAAAAGTATTAAATCTGGATCTGTTTTTTGTTAAATTGGGGGTTGCTTGTTTATTTACTAATCTAACACTTCAGATTAGAGAGAGCTTTACATGTACAATGAAAGCAAGGGCTCAGGAGAATAGAAGATGCCATACACTGCAGCACTGTGCACAGTTTAGGAAATAGGAACTAGTTTGGAATTAAATCATGTCCCTAGCAAAAAGAAGAACTCCAAGTGTTTAACAGAAATGAGTGTTCATGGATGAAGACAGTTGCTTTATTACCTTTCTTTAAATAAGGACACATTAAACCTTGATCACTTATTCTAAGCCAGGAAAGTGACAGCTGCAGCGGAGATGCCATTTTGAGTGTCCTGCACTATTCTGTTTCATGTGTTTCCTCATCATGTCTGAAATATTACAGCAAGCAAAACTGAATCTCTGGAGGTCTCTCTAAGTTCAATTCTCAGTGGACATGAGCCAACCAGTAGAAACCAAAACCTTTGCTGCTGCTTTACTTACATCTCCTGCCTTAGGGTAGCTTCTCCAACTGCTCTTCTTTAGTCTGTAAGCACTTGTCACAGGAAGATTCAGCAACGAAATCTAAGCATTTTCAGCATGACATCAGTATAAAGACTATCTCAGAAGCTCCAGACTTCTGTTGAAAATCTCCTCAGGCAGCAAATCCCCTGATACCTGCCTCTTTTTTCTCCTTTAAACCACCGACCGCAACTTCTCTTTGCACGAGTAAAAATTATGACCTCATGGTGACACTGTTAAGAGTCAACAGGACTATTCCAGAAAGGGCTGATGTACTGCACAAGGCAGAAACTATGGATCTCATGTTTTGCAATCAGACAGAGCTGAGCTATTTGCATACCCAGGATGCAAGCCTATTCCATCTTCCTTTAGGTGGTGATGACAGGTGTTCGTGGTTCAGCCACACCGAGCAGAAAGAACTACTGGGAAGATGCAGGACCCTGAGAGTGGAGGCTGGCATCAGGCAAAGACTCTGCCTGTTACAAAATATCACAAGCAGACCAGGAGCACCTGGAGATCCAGCCCTGTGTTTCTCCCAAAAAACCACTCCAAATGTTCCACACCTTAGTATGAAAGAACTATGCCCAGAACACTACAGTTGTGATTACAGCAAGGATGCACTGCAATATATAAGATGAAAATTAAGTAATCAAGGAAAAAAAACCACATCACACTGAACAGGGAAGCCCCCTTGCCTCAACAGGTAAGTTTTAAAAGGAGCTTTGCAAGACAAAAATATAGGGCTATACTTTTTTCTTGCCTGTATGTTACAGCCAAGTCCTATGAAAACTATTTTTCTAAATACAGATAAGTCTTTTCCATACTAAAAGGAAACAAAACTGTAGGTGATATTATCATGCATCTATGAAGGTAATAAAAAAAAAGTTATTTTCACTCTGATATTTGTTTTTAAACTGCCAATATTCTCTTTCTTCTTTATTGTACTTTAACTAATTTGAACCAATTTGCCATTACAAAAATTGTTTCTGGCAAAATCCAGGGAAGCAGTTCATGCATTTTTTTCTGAGCCATTTAAAGAAGCCCTTCCTTGAAATACAGAAATGCACAAACGAGTAGGTACTTCTCACGGCTTCCTTTTTAAAATATCTTCATGAAGAGTGGCTCTATCAGCAATGAAACAAGATGAAGTCTAGCATAAACCCCTAGTCATGGCTCAGATGCTCCTAACAATTTCACCTCTAGACTCCTCTGATTACAACCCAAGCTCATTCCCCACTGAGCTGTTCTGCTTCTTTTCCTCAGGTCTTACAGCAACATAGCAGGACTGAACCTGTTTTCACTAGAAAACAATTACTAAAACCAGCAAGTATTGAAGTAAACCATTCCAACTTGTTATAAAATGTCACATTTTCATATATTGACAGGAAATTGAACCAGTATTATTTAAATTACACATTTAAAGCTTAATGCACCAAAAATCTTCTGCTAGCAATGGAAGAAAGCTCAAAATCTATCTATATCCTTTCTATGAAGACACTTGAAGAAGCATGAGCATAATCCTGGCCACAGTGAAGTATATGACAAAACCACACTGATGCTTCTGAACAGACTTTTTCTCTAAGAATAGGGTGCTGAGAATTTTTTATTGTTATTACTCAAGAAAAAAGGCTTTCTAACTTGGAGCTGGCAGGCAAGATAGTAACAATAAAGCAAGCTATGAGTGCAAGAAACTCCTTCTGGTTCAGGTAGCTCTTCTAGAGTCTCAGGGATAACTGAAAAAGCTTCAGAGTTCCCAGAAACTCCCTCTGTTTACTTTTTCCCTTGTCAGGGATTTTTCAGTGCTCCACTGACTGATTCCCCCAGTTCAGAGACAAATAAAAAGTGCAAAATACACAAACCTAGCCACACTGCAGCATAAAAGCTATCCCAAAGGAGATCAAGGGGAGTGCTGAACTGGGCTACATCCTGTTCCTTTCCAGATGTTAAAAACCCTCCCTTTCCCCTTCCACCTGCTCATCGTGAATCACAACATCTGTCTTCCCTCTCAGTTTTATACCTGGATTTCCTGGACAACCCTCTGAAACAATACCTTGGTACCATGCCCTAGCCATGACAGAATTATAGACACAGACAAAGCAAACTATTTCAGATTCTGAAATGTGAACCATCTGCAGCAATCCAACAGCTAGGCCACATTAAAAGAATCTAAAATGAAAAGTCAAAATGCTGAAGTACCCTAAGAAAGAGAGCATTGGTACTAAGATCTATTAGACAAAAAAAGCACGTATATTCTTTTATGTTTAGCCCTTCACCGAGTGGTAGACACAAAAGAATTCACTGCCAACTTCTTTCTTAATTCTAGTACATACACAGGCCTGTTTTCTTCAGTGAAACCAGCCAAGGCTTTTGCTCAGGATCCAGAAAGCAGAGTACTGAATATCTAGATTATGTTAAGTTTTTGTTCCAGCCTGAGGATTCAAATTACATTTAAAAGAAAACAAATTCATTTTCAGAGAGGTGTAACTTGCATACTAATGGTTTATGCAAGCACTTGAAAGGTAGCAAGTCCAATACATGACACTGAATCCAAATAATAAAGAATTCCTCCCTTGTATTACACATCTCTTGGTACGTGTTCATAGCAGGGGATAAAGTCTTACAATGTTCTTCACAACAGGAAACATTTAAGATAACCTTGATAGGAGAAATGCTTCACCTGAAACAACAATTAACTTAGAAACTCCTGGGTCATGCAGTAGTTTAGACTAAACCACAGATGGTCACATCAGAGCCTGCAAATCATACAGCTCGCAAGCACTTCAATAGCATCTCAGAGGACAGTACTCATGGAATTAAAGTAAAAATTACTCAATAAGCTTTTCATAAGTACTAAGAGGTTCATTGTGATCACTTCTCATTGTATATAAGACTCTGCTTTAACATTTACTAAACATGAAACTCCTGTTCACTACCTCCATTTAAAATCTTCAGATGTCAGTGCACTAAGATCTGAAAATAAATAATACGTATTATTCTCTGGCTATACTTATAGTGTAATGGGAAGAAGTAGGATTTAAATGTATGGAAAATTAGAGACATGGCTTTATCCTGGATAATTTTTTGCTCCCTTGTAGGAAAATAAAAGCGAGCAAGTAGCCATTTCTCTAAGCAAATCCCACAAAACTAAGATCTGGCAATGAGACTCCTGCACCACATAATGCAGTTACTTCTGCTCAGAGGACAGACTCTCATTAGAAGAATGCTAATCTCCAGCTCAGTGCTATTTGTTCAACTTCTTTGTCATTATCTGTTGTGAACTTTTACTTCCAGTGCCAACAAACAGGGCCATGGAAATATTCAGTATGATCAAAAACGTGCTGCTTTCAACAGCTTCTGTTTATGATGTTTAAAATGAGTATTTTTTTATGGTTGTAGGTAATTATATTTTTAATTTCATAAAGCAGTAAATATGCTGCCTCTTAACTATTAGGGATGCCATCCATCACTGTATTTTGGAGGTTAATCCTGCTAGGTCTGTATATCTCATAAAGCTGGTTAAAAAGCAGAGCATAGACACAGACACCTTAGCTCATTCAAGAACTGCCTGAATATCTGTGTTACAAAAGCTGACAGTACAGAAAGAAAATACCAAAAAATTATGTTAAGAATGTTTGGCCAGTCTTTAGTTCTTTAAAATAATAGAGAAGGAAATACTTAAAAAAAAATATTTAAAACTCTGCACAGAAGTTTCTGAAGTATTGTTTATTCTTCTTCCTTATTGTATTAGATTTTAGATTTCTGACAAATCCATGCAAATATTGTCTCTTACTTAAAAAGTCAGATTTCATGATGCACACAGGAGAATTTTTCAGCTTTAAAAAAAGAATTTTTCTTTTTCCTTTTTTATCATTTTCCAAACTGTTGGCTTTTCCCTCAAAAACTACAGTGTCACCATTCTGCTCATCTGGCTATCCTATCCACCCTCCCTCCACAGACAGCAATTATGGGATAGGAATGGCACCACATTGAAGATGCATGTCAAAAGAAGCATCTGCTTTTCTGGCAAACTCCACATTGTTGGTGGCATTGGAATTATTGCTATACTGTTTGTCACAGGGTTAGACCACAGATGGCTCTTTTGGCTGACATGGGATCCACTATGTCATCTTCTGTTTATTCAAGTTAAATAAATTGAAGAACTTGTGCCCGACCGTGCATGAGGGAGTCAATTGCTATCAAAATCCCTTTGTCTATGATTGCTGATTCCGTATGGGCAACATGCTGCACCCAGAGTAGTAGCAGCATTGTTACTGTGAATCTCTCTGTTCCATTCTAAAGGAGAGAATGTATGTTTTTCCTGGTAAGGCCATTACACAAGAATTTAATAGGTAGCCCAGTCTGTATCTGCTGCTTTCTTTGACAACATCGATGGAACAGTTGAGGCAGCTGGCTCTGGCCCTTCTTTCTGCATTCCTAAATCTTAATCTCCCTGAGAGACCACACCCTCTTCACCACAGCCAGCATCTCCAGATGTGGTAAAGGTGGCACATCAGACAAAAAAAGGGTAGAAAAGGCCACTTTTATAAGACTTCATCAACAAGACTGAATCTGGATGCCTCCATGAAAAGGCTCATCAAGCTGCACAATTTATGTTTCAAAGAACAGATCGCTTGAGATATTTTATCCTTCCTACTCACTTTGTAAATATTTTTCCTTTTCTAAGTGTCTCCAGGCCTAAGTGGTGTAGATACACTGCCTGAGTGCAACACAAAGGTTACTGTAATTTTGATACTAAGAAGGTCCAATTCTGTTGCTCAGCAGCTTGTTATGTGCCTACATCAAGTTACAGTTGAACAATTTCAGTGAGAACAGCATCTTGCATCACTTTCCGTGGGAATAAATGACTTCTCCATGAGCTGAAGAACGGGAAAGCATAATCACAGCATCACTGTCCCTCCTAGTTACTCCACTGCAATTATTTCCATAGTCTTTCATAGTATTTGCCATAGAACTGAGGTCAGCATGACCTTTGCTGGACTGAAAGTTCCACTCATCTTTTTGCTCCTCGCTTCTGAAATTTAAGAAGTGTCCTTATGATTTTAATATTCTGCAATATGATAAAATGCAGCAGATACAACTCATTATAATCAACACACTGAAACACAACATGCACAGGATTTCTGGTAAAGGATTAAAGCAAGTCTCAGGTATAACTAGGAAAGTACATACCAAATCCAGGAAATTCTAACAGTGTTAAATTCATCAGGCTTTCATACTCCACTGCCTTTTACAATCAAGAGAAAGGGAAGCACAAGATACTTTTACAATTATTTCAACAGAGGTTGAAGTGACTATCCACCAAATTTCAGCTAGGAATTTGTGCTAATTTGTCATGGCATTTTGACATTCATGGAGTCCATGTATGAGACTATGTTGCTGCAAGTGATGTATGTATACACACACACATTATATGTATATATTTTATATTTGTGATATATAGTCTGACACTGAACTTGTAATTTGCTATTAGAGAGTGACCACACCTCCATAAACGTGAGTCCTCCATAAATGTTCTCCTCCATGGCAAAGCCACCAAACTACAGAAGCAGCCAGGTATTATTAAATTAGCAATACAGTTTCAAAACACAAGCAAGATTAGTAGAAACTTTTTAAACCATCACTCATTATGTAAGGAGTTGTTAGTTTTCTGCACTTGCACGTATCAGCCTAGTTCCACTCTCACCCAGTGAGTCTGCAGTCATTTGCACAAGCTGAAAATCTGTCCAGAAGTTTTATAAATGTCAACATTGCATAGAACTGACAGAGCAGAAGACAGCAGTGTATAATGCTGGCAAAACTTCTCTACATGGGGCTTTTCTATAGAGCACCAGGGAGCAAACTCTGCTTGGTCTGCATGCTGCAACATGTACAACAATTTTCTTTGGAGTGTAAGGAGACTGCGTGTAGCATGTATGAGACTGCAAATGACATTCCTAAAGTCTTCTAAAGGACGCCCAACACTCTACGTGGTTTCCTAGAATAAAACGTAGAAGCTCAAATCTCATGAGAAAAGAACTGGAGTTTAACTTCATTGCCTCTAAAACATTTTCTTTCTGCATCATTTCCCATTTGGAAGAGAGTGTGGCCTCACTATGGGCACCTGGCTGCAGTGCCTGCAGCGAGGGTGTGACACAGCAGCAGATTTACCAAAGATTTTCATTAGTTCAACTGTATCAGTGCAGTTACACACACAATGACACCTCCAGGACAGACAAGGTCTAATTTGTGCTCTCATGGAAGGCAATGAACACTGCAGTGCTCTAATTTTGCCTTATACCCAGCAAAAGTGATTTAAAGTAAGAGCTGACAAAAAGCTGTGTGCAGGCAGCACCAAAGACAACTGTTCCCAAATTTCTGGGGCCAGTGGACACCATGCTACTTTTGACATTTCTCAGAGATGATCCTGCACCATTAGAGAGCCATATTAAAGCCCACCACATCCAACCTTTTTGGCCAAATGTTCACTACAGCATATCCAGCATAGCTGACATTAAAGTCCATTTTCTCCAGATGTATGATGTAATAGTCACACACAGGATACCCTGTGCTCTTCAGGAAAAAAGGAGTGGTCTGTCATGCCCAGAACAACTTTCTTCTATGTAGCACATGGATTTACACCCATGAACGGGCATCACAGGACAAATTGCAATCAGTTTAGCATGACAAAAGCAGCTGTTTAACTCTTGGGGAAGGCCAATGAATGGTTCAGACAGACACCTAACACCACCTTTCCTGCAGCTGCTATTACTACAGAAAGTACTGCTAAGATGGTACAGACAACTCAAAACTTCCTAGTTGATCAGGAAACTAGCAGCAGAAAATGTAGCTTGACAAACAGTAAGAAATACACACAGTTTCTCTCATTTGTTATCCCTTTGCCCTTGAAAGTGTGTGTGTTCAAGTATACAGACATAAAGCAGTTCTCTGTACATTATTTTAGATCTGTGCATCCCATATATTCAAATCTTGAATTAAATTACAGGCTGTTTGAACACCATGGATCAAGACACTATCACCTAATTTTTCTTTCTTCCACAAGACTTTATGAGCTGCTATCTTGAAACCATCTGCTATAAAGAATACTAGGAAAATGTTGACATTTGAACAATTTTATCCTGGAAAAGACAAGAAAGTAATGATTTTTGTCTTTAGATACCTCCAAAACCCTAACCTGCTTGGTTAGGACTGTTTTAGCTTGGTTTAGCTTCCTAGAAGTTAGCGGGAAGCATTTCCTGTTCACATTTGCCATCACTACATCTTTTTTCTCGCCCAGTACTCAGTGGCTATGCCCTCCAACACACTCTTCTTTCTCTCAGTAGATAATTTTACTGCACAAGAGTGAAAAAGGAGCATTGCTTCATTTCTTTAGAATTTTAGATGTTACAGTAATACAAAAATCACTTGCTTCATTACCAGAATGCTTAATGGTGTGATCACTTTTCCAGCATCATTTCAGGGAACTGGGACTAGGATACTCCAGAACACAATGCTTAGTATAGTACAAAAACTATTTAATCCCATTTAACTTGGATCAAGCAGGGCTTGTTAGCATTTGCTCAGCATCAGTCTCAACAGATCCAGGCTATTTCCAGCAAAACCATTCTGTTTAATGAAGTCAGTTTGGGCAGCATGTCTACATCCATGGTCTAGAGAATCTGATTTCAGGCTGTTTAAAGCATACAGCTGCTGAACATTCATTTAAGACAATCTGTGGGTGAATTTTTTGAATTTTAAGCCCTAGCAAATAGGAGCATGACACATTTAAATTAGAAGTAGTAGCAGTAGTAAGAGAATCTAACCAATTAGTAAATCTAATCCTCCTTATGCAAAGTTATGAAAACTGTAAATATTTTCCTAAATGCAAGTGATCAAGGATGCACAGATGAGAAGGCAATTCACTACAATACTGTGAACACAACAAATCTGGGGATTTGATGAAACGTAGCAAGGAGTTTGCTAAAATCAGCATAGCAAAAATCCAGTACATGAGCCTACTTTTATAGATTGCAGTCTGCTTCCCCTTACAAATAAGGAAAATGGTATTCCATCAGTAGGATGAAATCCTCAAAGTTGTAAAGGTAGGCCTTGAATTAAAACTGAAGATTCATCCACAAAAACAAGAGCAAGATTTCCAAGGGCAGGTAACTTCTGGTGGAGCTCCCCAGTAGATGTCGAGGTGCTCATTAGGAATGATTTGTCTGCACTGACCTTCGATGGCCTGAACGTAGCACCAGGTCAACTAAGAACAGCATGGAAAGCTGAAATATTTCAAACATTACTGACGGGGTGTGTTAACATAGCAATTCAACTCCCGATAAAGCTGTTGAGTAGAAACAGCACTTTCTGAGATAATCTAGGATGCACAGAAGGTGAAAAGGAAAAGAGCAGTATAGGGATGTCAAAAAGCTTTAAGACAGGTGGTTAGATCTGCTGGTCTGATAAAACGGCTTTGGTGCAGTACCAAATAAAGAGAAAAGATGGCTTTGCTGGTCCTGCTGGAAGCTCAGCTTGCAAGTCAACCTTTCCCTCAGTTTGGCTAAAAAGATCCAAGTGCAACAGAGGCAATAGTAGAGCCACAGACCAAGATGGCAGTTCAAGGAATAGCTTAGGCTGGCATTACTCCAAAAAGCAGCATCTTTGCCCCTGTGGCTGCTTACTCTTCCTCCTGGTGTCTCCCCCTTGCTCACCAAAAGAACAAGAAGAATTTAAAAAAAAAAAAAAAAAAGAAAAAAAAGAAAAAAAAAGAAAAAGGAAGTTCAGACTGCTTCATTTACCGATGGTGCTGACTCATGAAAGTGGTAACAAAACAGCATCATTAGGCTGTCAAACAATCCGGAACTAAACCAACGCTGGGTTTTCATACACAAACTAAGACAACTGCAGCAAACACCTGTGGTACCTCTGGCTAACTGAATCTTACAAATAAGGCGACAAGCAGCATGCACAAACCTGCTAAAACTAAGTGAAATCCTGTGTACATACCACATGCAGCAATGCTGCTCTGGCCTTAGGGTCAGATTTTCCTTACAGCCTTATCTGAAACAAACCCAACACAATCTTTTCTCCGTCTTTAAAGGATGATGTTTTGATAGCTGCTTATCACTTATTAGATCTAATACTTTCTGACTGCTGACTTTTTACAAATGACAATCTTGTCCAAAATCCTTGCGCATGCAATTCAAAAAAAACCCATGTTATTACTTTATTTATTTCCTGTTCTTCTTGATAGATGTAATTTATATTGAATGACACAAACAGAAGAGTTGTTCTATGTCACATGCACAGCCCTCATCAATTTTTCTTGCATATTGCCTTCTAATTTAAAATTTCACTCTTTGAACCAAGAGACGAAACTTTTTTTTTCTTTTGCAAACTACTGTTCTAACTCATGCAGCTACTTTTTAACTCAGTTAAAATATGAGGTATTCTAAAATTAAAATGTTTGTGACTTCACAGTGTATGATAATGAACAATCCCTTTTACACCCAGAAACTTAGTTCTGAAGATCAGTTACAAAGATTTAGCAGCTGTGTGCTAAGCAAATGCAGGATGCCATTCCTTGGTGCATCCAAATAGCTGCTGGGGGAATGTCTGACTGCACAATGAATCATTGTCAATTCTGAAATGAAAAAACACAAGAATTAGATAACACCTAGGAAAGCTTCCAGACGTACTACTAATACAACATAAATAATACATGGGAAATTCAACTGCCAGGCAGAACTGGTCGTGGCAGTGCAGGTAGCAGTCTGACTCAGACAAGTGAGCGGCTACAGCTACAAGCAGAGATGATCCAAGGAGCGCTCACAGCGGCCACCAAAGGGTTCAGAAGCTCCTGCAGCCAGCAGGTCACACATCAGCACAGCTGGCACAACAGCTGCAGCACCTGTGGGAGACAGCCTCCACCTCTGGGGGCCGAAGGGACACGCGGCTTGAACCATGTCTGGTGCTATGTATGGACAGGTGACAAACACTAGTCAGGAATAAACCGGTTCATTTGGGCACAGAGCCCAGCTCACCCGCAATTTTAACAGTCATGTTCTTACCCTTGGTACAAGAATTCAGCTGAGGAATCATACCTCTGAATGCACCCCAAAGTTATAGATGAAGGAAAATGCTTCTAATAAGTACATCTGGAATAGATAATTAACTTTAAAATACTGCAGTGAAAGGGAATCTGCCCAGCCAATGGCTAACTTTTTAAGATAAACTAATCACTTGCCTCTGCTTACTGCACAACCCCAGTGCGTAGCAACTGTTTTCAGGTTTGTCTTATTCAAGGAATCACATTTTCAATAGTACATTCAGCTGCACTTTTCTTAGCAGTAATTCTACCTTTGCAGTTTATCCATCTGCACAACAGTTGGATGTTAAACACTAATAATCTTGTACACCAGCACTGGTTCACTACCGAAGTCATCATAAGTTGAATGGCTGTGTACTGAATTTCCTTTAAAAAAACAAAACAAACAAAACCAAGTATTTGAATTTTGAATCTATACAATTTAATTGGATTTCAAAATTTAAATGGGACAACAGAATACTGGAATAAATACTCTCCAGTTAAAAATAATAAATAAAAGTTAAAAAAAATAATGGGGAAAAAACCCCTAAACTCTAAGGAAGTTCATTTCATAGGAAAGATAAGGCCATAACACCACTAAAGAAAACTAGATTAAATTTCTATAAAGTCTAAGCCACTGAACTTCAGGGAATTATTCCTGTTCTCAGTAATATTTTCATGGTTGACTGCCTTTCTGCCCAACAAACATCTGCTCAGAAATAAACTTACCTATTGCTAACAGTAAACTAACTTTTACTCTTTTTGAAAACTAGAGTTCTACATAGTTTCAACAGTCCAGTTTCTTGCCAGAATGAACTTTGCCATTGCTATTAATCTGGAATATTAATCTAGCAATAATAGCATTCAGAAGAATGTTCTCATAGACCATAAAGAAACTACTTACACAATATGCAACAAGCAGAATTTGAACACCGTTCTATCATTCCAAATAATCTGCTCTATCCTGAGCTTCAGGGGACAGACAAACATAGACATCTGTAGGTACGTGTGCATGTGTATATATAAATAATTTTTTTCAAGATATTTAGTACTAATTGCTGTAATATTTGAAGCACTTGCAGGTGTTAGCATATTTCTGTGTAAAATCTGAGATGTAGGAAACTAATATTAGCAAGTATCTTTTGAAGAGTCAAACCTTAACAATTTAGTTAAGATTATTCAAAATGTCAGTGACAGGACCATTCTGAACTTCAGGTCACCATCTTAATCCTTATGAATAACCTTTATGGGTGTGGCTGACCTGGGACTTCCCATTATTGCCCAGGACAATGACACAACACAGCACATTTCAGGGGATGGAAATGGTGGAGATGGATTCAGACATTTTGAAAGAGGGTCAACAGAGAAGTGTCATACTAAAATAATGTCTTTTGCTAGAAGGATAAAACACACAGATAGGCTAGATGTTTCTTTACATCATCTAATATACTAAAATACAAAACCATATATTAATAATACTAAAACAATAATAAAGTTGTAACACAAACATTAAGCCAGAAAGCACCAAATTGACAGGAGCTTCAGAGCAGGGAATTCCCAACAACTTACCAGAATACATAAAGAATGGTTACATGAAAAGCCAAAGTGCCTTTTGTAATGACTACACCAGTCTACAGCCCCTAGTGACTTCTGAAACCATGACACTCCACACCTGACAGATCTAAGAATAGTATGTCTGCTGGCAATCTAACAAAATCTAACATGATTTTGTCACTACAGCAATTAAAATATCGACCTAATGCTGAAACAATTACTTCCTTAGCCATTTCCATCTTCCATTAGCCTCCACGGCAATGTAGAATACTGTAACTGGGAATGGAGGCAGCTCTTAGAGCTCTTCAAAAACACTAAAAAACCCCTGCATTCTTCTACTGGTGCCACAGTGTACCCTAGGTATCACTAGCACCTTTAACCAGCTGAAATTCTATATACTGAATTACATCTTAGTATTCTTCACCATTAAAATGACTGAAGATTTCAAATGTATTCTATAGCATTTCAGTACTGCAGGATATAACTGGTTCTCTCATCTCAAAAAATGTCCCTAATTCTGGAATATTTACATGTACATGTGTGCATTGGAGGCATTGTTACCCTAAGACAATAAAGAAATGTTATCATTTATACTTCTGTTTAAGTGAAACACTTTTCTTAGCCCCCAGTTTTGTTAAGTGCTTCTCACAAGTAGCATCCAGAGATATATCTCCTGGAACCCTAACTAAATAAAAGCAAAAAAACGCCCGTTTCAAAGGTTAGTAGCTAAGCAATCAGATTTAATACCCATCTCAAATGTTTTTTCGAAATTACGCAGAAGTGCTTTTAAATAAGCACAAATACTGTCATAAGGAGGATCATGCAAGCCAAACAGATTGGGTTGAATAACACTAAAACAATTTAAGTACCATTTGATTCTTCTGAATGTGAGTTTAACACTAACCCCATGATATACCAATTACTCAACTCGGGTTTCTCATTGGGGAAATTCAGAAGTCTTCTGGTTCTCTGTCGCAATAAGCACTTTTTGATGTCAGCAGTCCCACCCCATGCAGTGGCACCACCAGCTATGTAAATAAGCACTGGCATAAGCAAGTCTTAAAATTCAGACCCACAATTTTAGAACTCTTCTTGAACTCATCTGGAAGACAGACCACTAAACACTTCAAAGGATCTTGTCTGCTGGTAGTTGTTTTCACACCAGACAGAAATCCATGGAACTGTGTGCCAGCTCTGCCAAAGTCTAGGTTAATCCAGCATGGCTGCTGCTTTCTGGGCTCTCAGGAGGCACATCCTTGGCCAGGGCATGGCAATGGCACACCAGCCATGTCCCTCCTCTCCCACAGCACAGCCACAGGGGGCCGAGTTAACAGAGACTTGTATTTTATGTTACTCCTATGCTACATACTTCAAAGGTTATTTAAAACCTTGGCTAAACTAGTAGCTAAGCTAAGCCAGAACAACACACACACAAGGCAATACAAAGTTCCAAATGGGTCACCAGGCCGTGCTCAAAGGTGGGCACACAGGTGACACACACCTGCCAGTCAGCAGCAGCAGCTGGAGTGACAGGGTCCTCCCCCTCCCATAGTAGCTCACCAAAATATCTGCTGCACAACTGTTTAAAGCGTTATTAGCAAATTGCACACATAGGCAGAAGAGATAGAAAAATACCACAAGACTTGACATTCCTTCATGATTTCATACATGAGATCTTCTTTGCAATACACCAACCATCTCTTTAGTGCTCAGCTGAAAAGCACTCCAAAGCCTGGACAGGGAGCATTGCACCTGGGGATGCCCAAGAGACACCACTGCTTCCAAAGCAGGCAAAAACAACCTATGGTCTGGTGAAAGAGGATCAGTGACTTACAAAATAAAAAACAATATCTACCCCTTACCCTTCAAGTGGGTTAAGTGCAAATAAAATACAGAGAAATATGGAGCCTTAAATCAGAGTCTCTTCTCCAAACACAACTTGAGGTGACAGCGTTGGACAATAACCAGTCTCCCCGAGAAGACTGGAGGTCGTATGCCACATGCCTGCATATAAGGTAAAGGAAACTTCCAGGTCCTGTACCACTATTTTGTTTGAGGTTTTTTCATTTCTCTGTTTTAAAAATTCTGGTTTTTTATTTGTGGACTTGTTAACAAGGATCTGCATTTGATTTTACCCTTGCCTGTCTGGTGTTTGGAGTAATTTTGGATTGTTGCAGTGACACAAGCACAACCCAATAAAGTTTCTGTGGGCCAAGTAAACCTTAAAGCAGGATTGCAAATCATCTATCTCAGAGTAGCCAAGAATTATGAACATTGCTTCAGATTTTCAAAGGTAACTGGATAATCCTTCACCAAGTTGCAGCAGCCTTCCTGCGAGCTGGTAAGACCACAGGCATGAAAAGTGCCCTGCAGTGAGAAAGAATCCTGAGAAAAGCTCCCTTATAATGCTCATCCAAACTCACAACTGAATCCTTTGATTTCAGTCCTCAAGCACAGTAAAAATGGAAGTGCCATACACATACCTCAAATATCCTAAAGGACTGAATTCTAACATTGTTGTGCTGTAGCACCCAAACGACAGAATATATGAGCTGTAGTTAACCAAAAGACTCATGTTTCCACTTTATTGAACAAAGCACCATATGGTAGAGGAGATGCTTATATAAAAGGACAGAAAACAATAGAAGAAAAGAAATAAATCCCCTCCTCATCTAAGCAGAAAAAACCCCACACATTAAGGTGCAAAAGTGCCATGGCAATAAGAGACACTGTAAAGAAACAGAATCAATGGTGAAATAAAGTTATATATATTTAGTTGCAGTAAAGAAGCATTTCATTTCACAAGCAGGTAAGCATCAAGCTAGACTAAGTTTGATGCTTACCTTGCCCTGGTGTTTCTGCTGTTCTTCAACAAAGGAAAACAAAGCCCAAATGAGGCTCCCCAGAACAAGGTGCTGATTGTTTCCACTGCAATCTCACAAAGCTCTGCAATTCTATCAAATAAGTAAATTCTAAATACCCATCTATTTGACACATCATGTTTCTAGAGCAGAATACTTTAAACAAATAAGACACACACCAGTGATTTCCTAAACAATTATAGTTAAGCATACAACGCGGCTTTTATGAGGATATATGAAAAAGAAAGGTATTATTATAAATCATATTATTATATATTAATACATTTCTGTAGTTGTCAGCTATTATTTTGCAACAGACCCTAGAGCTGATATATCCTCACACTACATCATAAATTCAAAAAAAGACATTTTTGAAATGCTGCAACTATATTTTTGTTTTGAAGAGCTTGTAAGACTTCAAAATTCTTGCTAGATATTTTTAAGCCAACACATCTTAGTGCACAGGTTAAGTCTTAAAATTGGTATAGGGTTTTACTGTTAAAAATCAATTTACATAAACAGTAACATAAGTTACTAAATTTGAATTCCTAGAAATAAACTAACTCAAACTGCTACAAACCTAGGTAATCTTGAATTTGTTTAAAGCAATCTCTCACCAGCATTCAATTACTTCAACTGCAGTTTAAAATTACTTTGTAAGTCAATATACAGCTGCAGCTACACTGCCTTAACTGCAGTCTCTTGAGGGAAACAGCTAAAGCTGTGCTAATCACAGTAACCAGCCCTTTAAAGCACATGATTTTTTTGTTGTGTGTATGTTTCCTAAGTTGCTGGGTTAGGAGCTTGTGCTTATCTAATCCATGGTTCCCCTCCTCATTTCTCCTCTATTTCTAACTCATCCCTTCCCTTTCCTGTTGCATCAGGAAGCTGCAAATACAGTGGCTTCTGCAGAGCTGTTATAATTACCACAGTACACTGCAATTCTGAAACGTACGCAAAATAACTCACGATTACTTCAACAAGGCTTGAGAACTTTCAAATGTGCTTCTCTTGGCTTTCTAGAATACTTCTGACCAACACTTCTTCCAAGATCAAAATATCTCCATGCACCTCTTCATTAGGATTACAGATTTATAAGCCTTCACACTGTCCCTGTTTTAAAACAACTGGCTATAGAAAAGGAGAAAAACATTCACAAGAAGTTGGAAACAGATCCATGAGAGAAATCCACTAGAGGTTCCCAGTCTCCATTGACTTCTTTTGTTATACACCATCTTGTGCAACAAGCAAAGGTCAATTTCAACCACAAATTTAAAAGGGTGAAAAAAATGCAGGCCAAAACAGTTATAATGTCAAATGATCATTATTTTTATTTACTTGGTTGCAGCACTGTGCGGATGTTTTAGGAGCCATCTCAAGCTCTCAGGAAAGGATTTTCCACTCCCTTCCTTCCTTCCCCTCTCCTCCCTGCCAGCAGTTACAGTTTAAAGGATCTAACTCTTCTGAAATGTGTTAACTCAAGCAATTTTTTTTAACAGTTGGAAGTTTCAGGGGAAAAAAATGAACCCAAAACAAAACAGCAGATGTTCAAGACACAGACTTCTATCTTCCCTTCCATGTGAAACTAAATGGTAAAGACACATACTTTAAACAATAACATTTCCAAAGAGACAAAAATATATTGTTCACCCTGTTAGAAATACTAAACAAAAACTTCAATTTGCCAAATACAGATAAGACAATTATATCACTTTTCATAATCTGCAACATCATGCCTGAACAAGATAAGGTGTTTCCTTTTATTTCTTTCATTCACGTTTTGGTACAAGTATAGAAACCCACTGACTGAGTAGTTTTGCTCTCTTCAGAATAAAGCAGAACTTCACAATCTTATAGATGCACTCAAAAAAATTAAAGCAGCTGGTACCAAATTGAGTTCAGTTTTTTGAAACCTAGGTAGACCCTTCAACATTGTACACAGTGTAAAGGGAAACAGTGTCTGTCACCTCGAGCCAGTGATACAAAATTACAATTCTTACAGTTCTAAGAGAAACAAAAATAAACTAATCCATTTATTTCAGTAGCCACAGATACCTGCTCAGGCTGAGGGACCTCAGCCTCCCCTCACCGCAGCACCATCCATACTCACAGGAGATGTCATGTCAAATCCCTCTGGGCACAGTCTGCTCCACGGAGCTGCATGTTTTGAGTTATGACCATGCCCAGCTCTTGCAAGTTTAATGAGGTTTCTTCTCACACACACAGACACCACACACAGCGCCAACTGGGAAATTGTAAAGCAGGATTACAGGTGTGGCTTCTTGATAGGTTAAACTTAAAGAGTGAAAGGCTAATCTACACTTTTAGCCTGAGATTGGCAAAAGCTTTCTCCATTTAAGTGTTGTTAGAAACCCACTTTAACCTTCAACTTTTAGAAAACCCAACCTGCAACATAACACTTGATATTAACAGAGCTACATTGAAAGATTGATCAAAAGCTCTGTCTGTCCCTCCATACACAGCCCAAATATCAAATCAGTGTTAAATTCCTCACGTGCAGCTACACCCAGTAAATCTTCCCGAAAGCAGCAAACTATGTAAATCTCCTTATGCTGGCAAGATAAACATTACACTCATCAAAACGTAACAAGAACCAGTGTTACTGGGCAAAGCTGTTAAAAGGCACAGACACTGGGCTGAGCACCCAGGCTGTGCTGGTAGGACCCTGCACTCGCCTCCTTCCCAGGCCTCCAGAGCTGCTTCTGGCTTCCTCTTCAAGAAACCTGAGAGCAGAGGAACCTCCCTGCACAAAGCGATTTAAAATCCCTAATCAAATAGCTGGAGTAGTTCTGTAGATTCAAGGAGCAGATGGCAGGAGAAAGCCTAATTTTCCATTTACGATAATTTTACGGAGTGTAGAAATATTTACTTCAGAGGAGCGCCTCCCGATTTACATGAGAATGACAAAAGTGGGAGGAGGGACAGAGAATCATCTTGTTCTCAAGAAACCAAGAGCTAAAAAAGCCTGTATATATTGTATGTAATTTTGTTTCCTTTTCATTACAGATGCACACACGTGCATTCTTTGCAATAGCTCAAGTAACCTTGATAGCAAAAATATTAGCTTACAACTACCTTTTTCAGACAGGATGTATGGCTATGAGTGTTGTGATACGTTATTACTGCAGATATTGTGTGGCTTTCATTCTTAAACAAGACCTACATCTGCATTTCAAATTAATTCTCAGATGAGCTGTCACTCATTTAAGCAATGTCTCAATTTTAAGCCTAGTAAGAGTATTTTTAATATGCCTTTAACAGTATTTTTACTATTTCTAATATGTCCATAATGCAGGAAATCCTTTTGAGCAGAAGCCACATTTTAGTATTCTTGCAAGTAGTCTAGAAGAGAGAAGATGATCAGGCCAATCAAATATGACCTGAAATTGAGAATGTTGATTCACTCCTACATGTGCCCGAGTTGCACAGTGTAGATACAACAGGCAACAAACATAATATTACAAGCACAGATTTGCTTATAAAACAAAACATAGTTATTTGAGAAAACAAAAAGAGAATATGGGTAAAGATCTGAACCTACTCTACCTATACGACATTTTGTCAATGTTTTAAATTAAGGTAGAAATCCACATTGTATTACAATGCCTTAAAAATAAATCAAGTTAGTGTCATATTGCCTTTTATCAGTTAATCACTCATTTTTTCAACTCAATCTGCTATAGACTCTTAAAAATGAAACAGGATAGTACTAAACATGAAGCGTTCTTTATTATTCTGATATGTACTAAAATACCAAGACAGACATACAAGCTGCTCAAAGAATTTTAATTTCTGTTTAAGGTTACTTAAAATGGTTTCAGCTTCACATACTACACCCTGTTAGCATAGGAAATCCAGTTACTCCTTTAAGAGACATTCGTTGACAACTTTTCCTACGCTAACAGTCCTAGCGTCTCAGGCTAAAGCTCAACTACAATGTAATTGTTTGAATAGAGGTTACACGGAGCATGCAGAGACATAATCTCAACTTTTCTTAATTATCAAGAGTTGAAAAATTAGGCTTGCAGCGCTCTTCAGCACTGTTTGACATCAGCTCGCTCCTGCAGGTGAAGTCTGAGTGAAAGGGAGATCAGAAAGCCAATCCCTAATCGACGTTACTCTACATGAATGAAGTTAATAGGAGTTTTCCATGGACTTAACTGGAAAAAAGCACAGACCCTGGCTCCTTATGTAGGAAGTGTTTGAGCAGAGAATAGCTACACACTAACAAAAGAAACCTTTGGTACCCAGGGTCTTAAGCCCACATAATACCCCTGCATTCATTTCTTTCTCTGCCTATTGGGGAAAAAGGGTCTGTTTGTTTTTCTGATTCAGTCGGCCCTTTTAGCTCTTTGAATCTAAGGAGTGCACTGTGAAAAGAAGAGCATCTTATCAGCCTGCTCCAGACCAGCAGGCAAACTCACATCCGCACATAAAACACAGCCCTGCCAGCACGAGGCCTGGCCCCATTGCCCTCGGCTCCTGCCAACACCCTGCCCCGCACCCGACACACTGCACAGCCACACAAGGGGCCTTCCTTGATTAATGGCCTTCCCAGGGAGAGCACGAAATACTATCTGATGCACTGGCTTCATTTATAAAGTATGCAGGAGCACCAGACAAGATGATCGGCATGGGCGTATCCAGGACATTTATTAACAACAAACCAAAACCAGCGCATACAATAAGCAGGTTTTGTTAAGTATGGACTTGAACACAAGATGCAAAGATAATTCCATGCACTGCTGGGCAGCATCTGCAGAGCACTGCTGAGATAACACACCAGTGATTCTTATCAAAAAGCTATTTCTATAAAATAACAGGGAGGAGAAAGGAAATAGCAATTTTTACTTAAGCTTCAAGAAAATATGAGAGTCTAACTTTCATGCAGGTTAGCCGCACAGATCGTGTGTCATCCCAACAATGCACCAAGAGTTCAAAATTTCCAAGCCTATGTCCTCATTATTTATATTAAACCCTTCATTGCGTGCAGAAGTGGTATCGGATTTCCTATTTCTACCTTTAATGCATTCTGACCCCAAGCAAAATAGGATAAACTTCCCCAGTATTGCTGACTGAACCCATCAAATTACTCGTTTCAGCTACTAAGCGCAGCAGATACAGAAGGATTTTTTTTCTCACCTGGAAAGAAGCCTGCCATAGTATTTTTGGCATGCTTTGTCAAGCCAGTAGCTTGTCAGTGACCTCTACTCCATTTACCCTCTGGCACACACACAGAGCACACTTTCCCATTAACTTAGAAAGTAAGCTTTTTCGTTTCGTTTTTAAATTTAATCGAAGAGTCAATGAAAAATGATACACGAAGCAGTAAATAATGTAAGATTAATACCAACATTGCATCTTGTGTGCGTAAAAAGTGCAGCATAAGACAAACGGTCCAGGAAGGTTGTAACGCAACTATTTCAAATATTTTATTTCCAGCGACTAAACAAACAAACAAAGAAATAACTCTTTCGGTACAGCTCTATAGATGCGAGCGCTCCAAGCTTATCAGAGAGATCTCTCAGCCCATAAAATGTCACAGGGTCCCCCTGTGCCCCCCCGGGGCGCACCCAAAGGGAGGCGGAGGTTTTCTGGAGGGTTGTTTGAAAGAAAAAAAACGCGCCCGGATCCCCTCGTTCATTTCACGCCGCGGGAAAAACATCCAGCCCCAAGTTTCGCTGTTGCGACACCGGCTCCTTTCTAACCTGTTGCCGAGCCCGGCGGGGCCGGCACCCGCCCCGCACCGCCCCGCACGCCCCGCGAAGGTGACCCGGCGGCGGCCGCCCCGACACTCGCCAAGGTCACGGCGCGGCTCTTAAGAGGAGGTTAAAAATAAAAAAACCCAAAACAATAGAAAAGGAGAAGAGAGTTTCTTTTTTTCAAATCCCAGCTCTCGAGAAGTGAGCAGGCTGCAAGGCGCAACTCAACGCCAGTCGCCACCCCTCTCCCCACTCCTCCCCCAGCACCTCGGGGCCCGGGGGGAACGCGGGGGTGCCACAAAGCCACACACGCCCTCCCTTACCTGCTTCCGATAGGGGGTCCGGCCGCCGCCCGCCGCGCTGCTGTTGCTGCTGGGGAAGATCATCGCCCCGCCTGATCCCCCGCTCCCCCTCGGGATGGGGAGCAACTTCGGCGGCCGCCGGGCTGCGGCGCGGCGGGGCTGCAGGGCGCTCTCCGCCTCCGTGCCTTCTCCGCCGGCTGCGGCTCCTCGAACCCTCCGCTCGGCCCCCGCCCTGCCCGGCCCCGCTCCGCGCCGACCCTACCCAGCGGCGGCCGCCCAGGCTGCCATCCACGGGCCCCCGCTGACCGCCGCCGGCTGCCCCAGCCCAGCCCGGCCCGGCCCGGCCCCACCTCCCGCCGGCCTCAACCACCGCCCAGCAGAGGGAGGGAGCGGGCGGGGAAGCGCCGAGCCGCGGCGGGGAAGCGCGGAGCGGGCGCGGAGCTCGCGCCCCGCCCCGTCCTGCGTGGGGAGGGGGGCGCGGAACGGGGCGCGGCGCCAGGGCGGGCGCGGAGCGGGGCGGCGGGCGCGGACCCCCCTGCGCCGCGCAATGGTTGCGCCTGAGAGGGGGGCGGCGGGCCCGCGTGCCGCGCATTCCGCCGCGGGGCGCGCCCGGCGGGGTCCCGACCCCCGAGCGGCCCGAGCGGGACATCCCGCGGCGCCCGGCTGCAACGGGGACTGCGCGCCTGGAGCACCCCCCAGCCGCGGGGCTGACCGCTCCGAGGCGATAAACACTGCGCCCTTTAACTCTCCTAAGTTTTTCTTGACTAGGGATGGGGAGGGGGGAGGAATATCCGGTCACAGTCCCCTCCAGTGCCTCAAGGCAGCGTTTGGGAAGCGAGGGGAATTACTCCGTTTCCTCACGAAATTTAGGCCTAGGAAACGCTATAGTTTGTAGGCTGCAAGAGTTTCCAACTTCATTCCTGGTAGTCTGCACTATTTACATTACTGTATTTACATTACCCACTGATGTTGACAATCTAGTTTCTAAGAAAGTCCAGAGCTATAGCTCTGTCAGGCCGCTGATTGATCAGTGACACTGTAAAAGAACTTCTGTCACGGACATGCATCATCAGGCACCTTTTGGTTTCTCTTCCTCTTTCTGACAATACAGCGGCCCCGATCGCATACACCCCAACATGGCCATGACAAACAGCTGTAACGAAACAGAAAATTGCCAGGTAGTTCATTACTGAAAAGCCAAATAACATCTGAGAATGCTAGTATTCACAAAAACATATAAACTTCAATTACTGACTTCCCTAGAAATAATCTCTAAGTATTTTGGTATCCTAATACATATCAGAGCCCATCTGAATACAGTGAACGATAGGAAAGCATCAACACTTAGCAGAACTCCATTCTGCGTAACTTTCCTTTTTTTCCCTCTTTCAAGTCCTAAAATGGATCTCATTCTCTTTGGCCTTGATTTCATAACACAATTTTAAGGTCTGCTAATACTGGAGGGAAAGCACTGCAGCCACATGGCGATCACTGGTGCTAGAAAATAATTGATGAAATAAATTTGTACCAGCAGACTTTATGTCAGGTCAGGTACCGTCTATCTGTACTACCCTGACTTCATGCTGGATCATGGAACATTTGTATTCCCACTGCTGGCATAAAGCTAGCACAGAGGCTTAATGCTAGGATAAATTCAGATTCCTTGGTCTGGTTAAGGCCTCATGCCTGCTTCACAACAACATAAGTTGGCATCAATGCTGAAAAAGCAACAGTTCTGCAACTGATTCTGGGTGAAACCTCCTTCTTTGTTTTTTTGGTGTTTTTTGTTTGGTTTTTTTTCCTCCTCTGATCAGGTGTATTTTCTTCCAGATCATTTCTTTTGTTGGGTTCAGCGTGTGGCTGTGCTGCTGCTTGTGCCAGGGTAATAGAGGAGGTAGCAGTGAGCAAAAAGCAAAAGGGTGGATATGAGAGCTTGTTTTGGCAGCAGTATTGGATTATATTGGCTTAATATGTTCATGTACCTGTGGCTTAATTTGACAGAAATGTAGCTGTGTACTTATGCCTTCCTGAGATGCACCACACGCAGCAGTCGAGCTGTGCTCTGATCTTACTGATTTCAGCCCACAGATGTCACAATCAGACTCAGTGCTGAAGAACTGTCTTAAAGCAGTACAAACTGGAACAGTGACAGGCTACTTCTCTTGCTGTTCTCTATTCCCAACTGAAAAACAAGAAAAATATTTTTTGGACAGTGTTGCAGTCACCCCAAAGGGGTGACAAAGCTTACATCTGCTCCACCTACGGGAGGGCTTTGTTAGCTGGAGATGTGTATAGTGACCACACCTTCTCCTCGGAGGGAAAAGCTTTTCAAAAGCCATCAATCATCCCTTGCTTCCTTCCCTCTCCTCTTCCTGCCCCATCCCCCAGGGAAAAGGCTGGAGGGATGTAAACACTATATGCTCGATTGGCTCTCAGACACTATCATACCAGGGAAGGCTCTCAAGAATATTCCAAAGCAGTATCTGAAATGCTGCTGTCTTGCCCTCAGTGCTGTCACATGTCCCAAGGTTTCCTGTGATTTGGACACGACTTCCCTCCCTTAGATTCAGTATTTGGCATATTTTTCTCAGTTACCAGTACTCTCTTTCTTTAGGAAAGAGAGGAAAACAGCATATTAGGAAAACACATAACAACAAATACAATCCCGTAAACATCTACTACATCGCAATCTAACAGTATCTGATTATTTATTTTTGTTAAGGAAAACCTCTTTACAGAATTTTCTGGGAAGAAAACTTGATGTAATTTCCTAAGTGCTAATGTGCCTATCAACGTTATCTGTTCTTTTTAAAAGGCTTGAGTAATCTGTCTCCATTTTTGTCTCAAACAGGGAAATAGCTGCCTTCCAATAGATTTGACAACATTATCAAGAAAACAGAGCCAGACTCCTTACAGCAGTGTGTCTGGAGAGAAAGGGACAGCAGAGCTAAATCGAAACAAGAGGGTTTCTGACTGGACATCAGGACAGCCAGACATTGCTCTTGAAAGGCTGTGCACTCTCCATTCTTGAGCATTTTTAAGACCAGAATGCATACAGCCCAAAGCAACCTGACCTGATCTTTTTGCTGATGCTGCTTTGGGCTGGAGGTTAGAGATCCCCTGAGGTTCCTTCCAGTCTGAAGCTATGCTCATACGAAAAAGCTGCTTTATTCTTACTCTAGAACATAGGCAAAATTATTTCTTTGTAAAACCCTATATTTGAGATTATGTTGATAAAGTTCAAGATAAGTACCGGACTTTTCAGCACTCGTGCAGTGATGTATCAGTTCAAGTACTGGCAACAGCTTTCCTACGTATTTTCTGAGATGCAGGAAGCATGCCTTGTTTGCAAAGAACAGTCTTAGTCTTACTGACTTAGCAATGCCAAAACTGAGATGCCTAATCTATAAAATGTATGCAAATATGATCATAAAAATCGTATTTTCAATGACTTTGTTATTAACTGCATACAACAGGTGTGAGCAGACTTGCAGGTAGCCAGGCATACTGCTGCTTGCAGTTACAAATGAGCAATTCCTTTTGGTCCTGAGGGAAAAAGGTGACCACAGGGTCTAAGAGTGCCTCTATAAATCATTCAGAGCTTCTTTAAATTGCCCAGGGTTGCTTATAAAGGGAAAAAAAGGAAAACTTACGAGCAGCTCTTGTTCATTTTGGAAATACAGTGTAGCAATTTACATGTTCTGTTTTGTTTGTATGCTTGTAGGTTTGCAGAGTAATGGTGTAAAAACAGAAAGAAAAACTTGTCTGGAAACCTGGAGATAACTGAAAGTACTCAAGAATCTTTCCAGTAATGTTTGTTTGTCAATCTTCACAAGCAGTAGACAAGCAAAACTACGCCATTATTTTAAAAACAGCATTTAAGCTGCTACTTTACCATTTCTGTTCTAAATCAAATTCATGGCTTCCCTTACTTATCTCAAAATTCAGCCGAAGTAGCTATTTCCCCTCAGGGCGTTCAGTGCCTCTGTAGGACAGATGGTCTCTCAGCCCTGGATCTGCTTTAAATGGGAAACTTACTGCAAACCCCTGAGTCCAGACTGCATCTCCTGACTTTCCTTACAACTCTGCTCTCCTGACCACTTCAGGGCCTTCTGAAGACCCACTGGTGGAAAAGTGACTGTGGGCACCTCGTTTCCCCACCTTGAGGATATTGAGGAGACTGTCACCACAATGCTCAGCTCCCTGAGCATCCGTCCTCTCATCACACCCATATGGAGAAAGATAAAAACTACAGTAGGCAGGAAGGTGAGCCACAATAATGAAAAATACTTTTAAATACCCTATGCAAGCCAAGGAAACAGAATGCAGGACTGAACTTTGAGAGATATTAAGCATTTCCTGTAAAGTGTTAAAAAAGGGATATGTAAAGCTGAGTATCATACAGAAGCAGATTTTAAATTTTTGGCTTAAATTCATCTATTAACTGAAAGCACGAAAAGAATTTCCAACAGCCAAAGGAACAGAGTAAACTTCATTACATGGGAACCTCCTTCGGAGATAAGTTAGCTTACAATTAATTGTTTTTAGTTAAGTATTCCCAGTATGCAGAAAAGAAATCTGTATCTAGCTAAGTGAGGATGAGGAGAGGTCAGTAAAAATGGGACATAGTAATGTTGTGAACATGCCAAACACTTTATACATAAAATCTCCTGCAAATTTTCTTTTTTATTAGAAAAAGAAAATTTTTATGAAACAATGACTTCTGCAGAAGTATATGATCTGCTAAGAGTGAGGTATTGCATACACAATGAGAAGCTGTTGTTTAAGAATGCAGTCTCCAAAATAATCACATTAATATATTCAACAATAGGAAAAATATCTCTATGATGGTCTGAAAAGGAAAAACAAATAATATTTTCCAGCTGTACCATTTCAAATACTGGTACTAAAGTACCAAATTACTTATACTCTATGCTAGAATATGAAAAAAAGGCCACATTATCACTCATTATAAAATACATGTGCACAATCACTGTAATAGATTTTTTTTCTCTGAACACATCAGCTCATTCTCTCTGGGAGTCCTCGAACTTGTCTCTGATTTTCCCATCAGCTACACTGCAGAGGTTTTTCCTTTAAATCCAACAGCTCACTGTGAAAAAGAGCAGTCCTCTGCTCCCTGCAGTGCTCACAGAATGCATCTGCTGTGGCCACTGGGGTTGCACCTCCAGTGATATGCTTTGACTCCTATTCATTTTGACTTCTTGTTCATTCCCTCCATGCTTCCTTAAATGTTCTTGGAAAGACGCTTAATATAAATTGCACAATTATACATAATTGTTGCCATTCCTTCACTGATGAGTGGTATTAAGAATATGAACATAGTGAGCAACACAATCTCCTGTTAATGCCATGCCAGCTTTTTATATTATGGAAAGCACTATTTATTATTTGAAAGACACGACAAGATACTTTTTTATAGAAGCATTTCCACTGTCAAACAAATCCCCTTCCTAAATATACCCTGTATATTCTGGGAAGCACCAGTATGAAACATAATTACTGTAAAGGATTACTATGTAAGAGAAATTTAAAGAGGCTGCTCATAATCAGTAATCAAAACATAAGACAAAATCTAATCCTCATTTGCGGAATAAACTGAAATGACTCTTAAAAATCTCATTTCTGCCATTAGCCTGATAATGTTGCCAGACACTTGTTAGAAACTATAAAGCAGTCAAAGTGTGTAAAGAGTTGCCGAATATATGGTAGAATAAAATAAAGTCTGTTCAAAATGACAAAGCATATTGCTTTTTCTGCTTTGTTACTATGTAGAAGGTTCATCAACATTGAACAATATTTATTTTTTAACAGTGGCTGGCTGCTAAGAATAGTTCACTCTTTTGACACGCTTTTTTGACTGTGCATTTTTACATTTTGTGCAGAATAAATTTATGCAACAATAGAAGAAGAAAGCAAAAGTACTTCCTAAGTATTTTCTAGGAAACAATGATTCCATGCAGCTTTTTGATTTTTATATGTTTACATATTTACATTTTAATAGAGATATTAATAATATATGAAGCAAAATTTGGAAATATACACAGATTTTTTCTAAAACTTCTCTTAGTGGGGTTCTAAAGCATGGTCATATATTCATTTTTTTAACCAGAAAAAAGGCTCTTTCTAGCCACAATATGTTCAATTTTGGTATGCTGGGTTTTCTTGGATGACATTATTCACCATATTGACCAGGATTGAATGGTTACTATTTCATGAGAAATTTAGAAATAAGTAAAAAAAGAAATTAAAAGACTCCTACAATTGAAGTATATTTAAAGATTGAGAACAGTTAATGACAATGGAAAGATAAATCACTGCACAATGGTTAGAGTGGAAGGTGTGACCACAAATCATCCAGACATAAATTTTATTCCTTTGTGTGTTATTTTTCTGGTATCTAAGGCCAAGAAATAGCTTCAGATTTGTCAGTGCACTACTGCTTTAGAAAAAAAAAAAATTCAGCCTCTTGCCTGGTCTTTACACATCTATAAATAGGGCCATACATTTTGAAGCCTTGAATTAAACAGGCACTACTTGCACTGTAAACAGATTTGGTACTAATGCAATGAGGAGCAGGTAGGAATCATAACACATGTGGAAAAAAAAGGAAGAAGACAGAGAAAGTCATGTATGATATAATACATCAAAAAGATGCAGTTGTCATCACTAGTACAAAATCAGGCTTGTACACTCAAGCATGGGCTTGAAGAATACTTGAGGAAAAGCCAGAGCAGGTCCTGCTCTGCAAAGCTCTGCTGCAGACAGCAGGCTCACCAGCAGCAGCCATGAGCCAGACTGGGGACTGTGCACAGTATGTTGCATATATGTGGATAACTTGGAACAAAACCACAAAACACCACTCTTTCCAAAGTTGTTGTCCTAAGATGACTCTTCTTGCTTTTTTTTTTGCTTTCCTTGAAATGAAGTCCTGTCGTGTTTGTTCGACAAATACTAGTAGTCAAGTGAAGAACTGACAGCTCTACCCACTGACAAGCACTGTGCAAATTTTTCCTGTCCTCACACACTTCCCTGTCAATTAACCTCATTTCTGACCTGCAAATGTCTTTACAGTGCTTCAACTCCCCTGAGTACACCATCAACACTGTACCAGCTCTCTGGGGTCCATTTACATCATCTCGGCTGGAGTGTGAGAAACTAATTTACATATAGATTTCAAAGGAGCATATAAATTTTATCTGTTTCAAAATTACAGCCTTTACCCTCTGTGTTTGTTTTATAATCACCTGTAAACAGAAAGATGTTTGTTTATAATGCACAATCTGATTTTAATGACCTAATTTAGAGTACAAAGTGAAGAAACAAACTCGTGTCAGAAGTTAAACAAGCATTCAATAATGAGCCTAAATCTTATCACATTTTCAGTATCTTTAAAATAAAAATATCCACATAAACCTTGACAGAATAGTTCCTGAAGTACCTGGAATAGCTTACATTTCTGAGAGGCATTATGTATTTCAGTCTGCCAAAGAAGCTGTAAATTGTATTTTTCCTCTAAAAGTACACGCTCTACTCCTCTGAGTTTTGAAACCATGTACTTGCTACATCTGCAGCACGTCCACAACATCAATATAGGACAGAACAAAATGATCAACAGATACATCTTCAGGACAAGAAAATTCTTCCTCCCATGTAAATTCAGTGCTCATAAAGGTCATCTGGCTCATGGTCATAGCAATGAAAGACCTCCACCATCAGGGCATTCAGTATTGGCATTGGAAGGTTCCCCATGCCCCAGTAACCTGCAGAGTCCACCCTCAGAGGTGAAAGAAGGGTGCAGCTCCTGCTGATGGAGCCCTTCCCCTAAGGGCTATAGGATCTTGAAGGTGTAGGGTGTGGCTGATGCACCACAGACAGGTGAAAAGCAGGAGCTGAAGACCAAAGCCATCTTCTGACACACTGTCCATCCATCAGCTGCAAACAGGAGGTTTCTTCCACTTCTACTCTGAGCTAAACTAGCAACCAACTGCATTGCTACCCCAAGTCTGTGTCTCCACTGTCAGCATTTGAGTTTCTGTAATTTAAATTCAGATATGATCTGAATATTTATGTTCAGTAATCAGTAAATTAATCAAGATGGCTAGGACAATTTATTTCAGGGAGTAACTCACAGACTTATTTACTAATGTTCCACACTAAGTGTCATGGGCTGGCAGCAGCACAAATCATGGTGGGAAAATATTTTATTGCATCATAATTAAGTTTTACATTTATTTAGGTAAATAGATTCTTAGAGTTGTTTTCAACACATTCTCTTGAGTTGGATTCAAAGTATTTATCAGATACTGCACACCCATATTTCAAAGGTCTGCTCGTGAATATCAATGCTCATAAATCAAAGATAAAACCTGAAATGAAATCCTGGTCTGATCAATAGATTTACCAGCAAGTCCCAGATTTCACTCAGAACAAAAGCACTTACACTGTGCTTTTGTGATTTACTGAGTTTATTCCTCGATATATTTAATGCTCAGGGATGCTGAAAAGGAAGAAAGCTTTTACTCCTTTCCCCCCTCCTGCTCTGAGCCTCTCGGTGATGAGCCCTTTGCTTAATCCCCTGCTCCTTTTCTCACTGATTCAAGTCACTAACCCAGCAGCTTTTCTTTCTGCCATGGCAGGGAGTTGACTTGGGTCACTGAGGTGTCTAACAAGATCATCACAAGTGGCAGGAGCACACAGCTGGGAGAAGGCAAGGTGGGAAGGTGTGTGTCCCTCCTGGGAGGAGGCTGGGTGGATTCACTCAGTCTAGGCCTACCTCATGGAATTTTACTCAAAATATTTTCACCGATAAGCATTTTTTAACAATACATTTCCAGTCATATCCCAGAGAAGTGAAGTTATTACAACAACCAGACCCCGACGTGTTATGCAGATGCGGCTGCAAGAGAGGTGGGTGAGTTCAGATAACACAGGAATTAGGCTGAACTTTCGCCCCTAGTTTCAGTGTTCTTTGAAGTTCTTCACTGCCTTGGCAACTCCTCCCCCTATCTTCCACTATTGCAGCTTCTGTCAGAGGCTCTGCATAGTCAGGATTTTCTCCATTCTGGGATGTTAAAAAAGAATTTTGCACTAAGCTCCCCAGGGGCCAGATCTTCACAATGTTTCCGTGCTTGCAAGTACAGCTTGCTACACTCATTTCTCAGAAAAGCAAAACTCCCAGCTGTGTTTGCTGAATGGGGCTCTAAGACAAAAATTATTTCAGCAAATGGCTACGGGAACTTTCTATGAGTACTTACTAGGAGGAAAGAGATGATCCTTCTTCCAGCAGGACTTAAATTTGGATATTTTCTCAATAGTATTTTAACATGAATCTGTGAATATATGCCCATGCATACCCATCAGGCTTTTGCTACTTATCCATCAAAACTACAAGTAAACAACTGCCTACTTCAGGACCTGGTCCACTTGTCCCCTAATATAATCCATAAGTACATAATAAAGACAACTGGGCTCTATCATAATATTGCTTTTGACCCTAAGACACAATTTACCATTCACTATTCTAAAGCACAATGAAAAATTCTCAAGTAAGTATTTGTTTACATAATTTGTTTACAGATGGAGCTTTGTTGTATTTTTCAAATTTCTCTGTCAGATATAGTATTCAACACAATTAGCTGAACTTCAGTCCAAAATACCATCTGACTATATTTAGGGAAGTACACAAAAATGTGTTTGGACAAACAGAATGCTTTGGCAACCCACAGATATCACTGCTCCAGAACACTGGCTTAGGTACTCGAGAAGCAAGGAAATGGTAATGAGTTGGAAAGACAAACATGCCTGCTTCTTATACCTTTACTGTAATCAGTTACTCTACAGCAGACAGTCTCATTACTATAAATTGCAACTAGAGGCACTTTTGCCTTGCAAAGGAATTCATAAAAACATGTCAGATCATGTCAGCTGAGATGTTATATAAATCACATTCTGCACTAAGTGAAAAAATACATTTTGCATCCAAGGAATTTTAGATTGTTTTCTGAGTAGAGCCCACTGTTTCACAACTCAAGAAGAATTTTCATCAGAATTACAGGCATCACTTAAAAGACATGAAAGTTGAAAATCTAAATATGCCTAAATGCTTCCATTTTAATCCCCTTGTTCATTATATTTCCACTAAAGTTGCTACTTCATTCCACAGAAGGGTTGTTCCCAACAGTGCCTCAGACTGTGTAAGCACACCACTAATTTCTGTGCTTGCATGTATGGAACTGACATCACCCAGAGACAAAGGAGTGTTCTGAAATCAGCTACAAATGTAATGACAGGAGGTATGAGTAAAGAAAAATCCTTATGTTGTAATACTAACTTCAGCTGCTTCTGCCACCAGTAACTAACTCCTAACTTTTTCTGACACTATGAGGTCTTCAACTTTCTTAAATCTGATTCAGTATTCGGTAACTTGAGATAGAATAAACCTTTCTTTCCTAGCGATGACATACAATATGACAGTTCATGGGTGTAAATCATGTAGGCACATGATTTTGCAGGAACTAAGCCAGAGTGAAAAAAAGGCAAGAGAGCTGCATTAATCCCTTGGTGACTATATTCAGTGGGCTATGCATCAGTTTCACCAGCGGATTTGACCAAATTTTCCTTTCTTCAGTCTCACAGAATGGAAAAGAAAAATAGGAGCATTTGAGTCTTTGAGATAAAAAATTATTTAAACTGCAAAATAAAGCCCAGTTTGCATCTTAATTTAAAGAAAAAAATTAAACAATAACACTACATATTTTGTATCAAATATGTAATACCTGGCCTCAAGTCAGCCTAAGCAGCACCTCAAATAACAACTCATGTTGGGTTTCCTTGCTGCAGTTTTTACTAATGTCATCACAGGATACAGAAAAAATACGTTTATTTCCACTAAAAAAATCAGGCTAAGTCTTTGAAATGTCACCACTGTAGACGACCTTTGATTTTTTAACAAAACAAAAGACAGTCTTAAATTAACTAAAAGGTTAATTCTAGAATGTATTACCATAACATTTCCATTTAAAATAGTACATCCTCTTATAATCTATATTTCAGATTCCTCAACTACAGTTGTTTTAAATACTTAAAACTGTCTAATTACAGATTTCCTACTTTGTTCGGCTGATAAAATTCAAGTTGAATCAAACCTGTGCTAGAACTCCATTGTTAAAATATTAAACCAGCCAGGTTTAGGCATCATGCCTCTTATTAACCACCAGCTACTTCTTGACTGACACTCGATTGCCTGCTAGGCAGCTCACCCTACAATGGAAATGATTTTATGGTATCTACCTACAGATCTCTTGTGCTGCACTATTCCTCCTTCTTGCTTCTTTCATGAACTGTAAACTATAAAGCAAATATACTGGGGGGGGGAAGGAAACCCTGCCTTTTCAAGATGAGAAACTCCAACAGATAGTGCTTAATACTATTGACTGTACCACTGCAATTATTCGGTAGCTGATCAAACCAATAAACACACTGTTTGCCAGAATAGGGACTTGGGATTACTTGAATAGATGTGATCCTTTTCTTCACTGAGACTCTATTTGTAGCAGACATGATTAAAGAGATGTCTCTCCCTGCCATAGCATTCCCTCTCCATGTCCATGCCAGCCACTTATTCCACCCTTCAGAGCAGACATTACCACACTCCTCTGCAGGACTGAATCAAATGCTTTATGTGGGTGTGCTACGAAGTGGAAAAGAAAACTGATACAGTTTAAATCTGTAGATATTCATATATATGTTTTCCTAATGTTTTGATGTAGAGAGCAGCTGTAACACATTACAGGATTGGCTAGACCTGGGCAAAGAAGCAGAACTTCTAAATCCCACCCAACTGCTGAGGGAATAGCAACATCAAGATGCAGTTTGTCTGCAGAGCCCTGACCAGCCTCAAAACTGAAAGCAAGCAGTTACTCGGGGGTTTATGCAGCTGCACATAAAATGTTCTCATTTTGAGAGACATCTGCAAACACAGAATGTCCTTAGTTTTGTCTTCAAGTCGCAAAGAAACTTACAAAGGAAATAATCTTTGTTTAAAAGCATGCTTCAGTGAAAGACAGGGTGGTAAACTAATAAACCTCCACGAAGAGAAGGCAAATGGTGTGATTTATTAATCTGAAAATCAGTGGTTTAAAAAACAATGTGGAGATACTGCACATTTAACAAAAAGCTTAGGTTCACAAATTTCCTCACGTGCAGGGCAAATCTTTCTTCAACAGCTGAAATCATGGTTACAGTAACTTCCTATTCAGTCATTTCCTTAATTAAACCATTGAACTTTAATGTGAAATGCAGCCATTACAAAACCAGAAAGGAATCTGAACAATAACAATCCAGTCAAATGGGCAGTGCAATAAGCAACAGCAATGTCAAGAACATTGGCTGGCACGTTTTGGTTGGAAATCAATGATGCTGTGATTCCCTGAGATATTAAACGAAGTTCAAGTAAACTCCGATCTGGACCAAAGCTGCACGAGCTGCATTATATGATGCAGTGAAAACTTGGCACAAATGGGCTCTCCTTGGTAAAGGTCACTTAATAGTCATCTTCTTCCCGAGTGTTTGAAAGGTGACAACTTTAGTCCAGCAATAGCTGTGCCTCGTCATCATCTCAAACATCTGTCCTGCTCTGAAACTGAAGATTACTCAAATGGACTCATTTTTTATTCACTTTTTGCCTCCCTTCTACTCCAACCTCCCAGTAGCCAGTGGTGCCCAAAAGGCCAGTGTTCTCATTTTAAGCAGGTCCTTTCCTGTAGACGGTCACTACATTCACGATTCTCTTTTTCTCTCACAGATGGTCCAAATGCCCACACAGCCAAACGCCAGCACTTGGGAGGATGCTGATCACCACTGCTCTACCCAGGGCAGTGCCTGCTGCAGCAGCAACACTGAGTCTGCTCCTTGAGCAGCGCCAGAAACCCCGCCTGCCTGCAGTGCTGTGACACTGCCACATTCAGTGAATGGGGCACCAATGCAGGAAGCTGCAAGGAGTTCCAGGCGGGCTCCAGGTACCACTCTGCCTCCACTAATGTAAGCCCTGCACTGTGCACTCTGCCTCAGCAGCAGCAATGCAGCTCGTGTGTGCTCCTACCTGACCTGGGCCACATCTGCATAGCCAAACAGTCCCACCAGGCACAGACCTGGTCATAGTGTTAGGTTTTGATAGTATTCGATACTCTCAGCTCTTTCCTGCTGCCCAGACAGTAATAACTTTGTGGGTCTCCAGTTACACAGCCAGCTCACACTCTGGGTAGGTGTGAAGGGTCACGGAGTCACTGCAGGGAGGGGCATAATCTCTTTTCCAGGATGGTTTAGGTGTTGGGGTATAGTGCCTTCCTGAAGACGTAAAGCCACGAGCCAATCTAAACAGACAGCACCTTAGTTTTTGAGGCATCAATACGTCAGTAAAAAGTAAGAATGAAAAAAGAGCTTACAGAATAAATGCTATCAAAATTCTAGTGCCTACTATCTAGAATATAGATGCTCTTAAACAAAACCTTACATTCGATCAGAATGGTTTTGACTGGTATAATCAAAGATTTTGCAAAACAATTGTAAATATGTATACATTGCCTTTTTTTTTTTCCTTACGTGTTTTGCACCCCTTAACTCAAAAGTGAAAGGCATGTTAGAAGTGTAGAACCGACTGACCCTGTGGATCCATGTCTACCATACCTGGGTTACCTTAAAACTTTGAATTGGCTAAAGAAACAATGTTTAATTGTTAAATGTAAACCTTGTTGCACAGATTGATGCTCAGTAAAACAGGCACACTAAAACTTGTGATTATTACAGATATCACCGTACCTCCAAGAATACTTAGTTTAAAAATCAAACAGAAAAAACCTCAGTTAAGAGTTTACTTTAGACACTGATCTGTTCAGGCTGTGGAATAAGACATAATGGTGTTCTCTTCTCTGCCTCATACGGGACTCTTCTAAATGTTTTGTTCATAATTGGGAAAAAAAAAATCCATAAAGATAAAAATAAAAGAATCCCTTAATTACGCATTTTAAAGTGCATGTTGTCTGCAGTCTGATCCAACTTGCAGACAGTTGGATTTTTTTTCCATGTAATGGAATGATGGGTATCATGTTGCTAACTTCAATGCTGTAATCTGATTTGCGCAGCCCAAGTGGAGAGCTACTGAAATCAGCTGGATTCTTTTAGGGTACAAGATAAGAGTGTACAGATAAGGCTGAAGACTGAGGGCTAGGCCTAGAGCCTGCTGATTTCTCTAACTGGCTGCACTAACATTCCAACAGAGCCCCCGTGGCTCTGCCAGCAGAGCTCTGCACGGGAGCCGTGCCCCAGCACTCACTGCACGGCCCAGCCTCACCTTCCACTGGAAATGCCCTGCGGCAGAGTGCTCTGGATAAACAGAAATCTTGTTTTCACAGGTGTCAATCCAAAGTGACTTTTTGGTCCAATTTACAAAACCCAGTGGGGAATGAATCCTGGATTTCTCTGTTGCTAGGTGCTCATAAAACACCACAAGTCTCGATGAGCTAGTAATTAAGTAATAATAGCCATCATAAAATTGCAAAATTCCTATATACTAGATAAGACCATAATCCTGCTGGGTGATATAAAGATAACCAATTCCTTTTTCCTCGAAATAAAACATAAATATGATGATGTTTTCTGACATGCTACTCTTAATACTGCTTTTACTTTACAAACTCCGTTAAGAGAAATATTTTTCAGTGATTGTTTGAGAAAAGCAGTACTTGTATAATTACTCTGTTAGACTGACACACAGATATGGAGGCTTTGTTTGTAATGAAGATACTTTATTAAAGGGAAAATAAATTTGCTTCTGGGATGGATCTCCAAATTGAAAGGGTTTTTCAGGTGATGGAAATGAGTATTGTGCTGAGTCTCCAGCCTGATTACTTCCTGCAGGGATGGTTTTGTCATTGTGCCACCACCACTCCCCTGTGACTTCTAAACAACCCAGGGTCACTGTGTCCTCTCTTTAATTAGTATCTCACTGCTGGAGGGAGGGGAGCATGTCAAGGAGAAAAAAGAATGAGATGACACTGTAAACAAAGGTCCTCAGGGGCATCTTAACAATTTGAACAAGGAATGAAAAAAATGCTCTTTTGTCGGCAGCAAAATAAAAAGGAATGGTTGGGGTGGTCCAAATTTTAATTTTAGTTACATGAATTTGGATAAAATGAAGAACAATCACACTAAGAAAAAAAAAATGAATTGTTCCCAAGAAGGTTTTATCACCCAGCAGATGAGGATGCATTCTACATTTTACAAGAAATCCAACTCAAATATGGTGTTCCAACCATAAGGCAACCAAAGCCCTAAGGAATAGCCTCCGCTTCCTTAAGCACTATGACCGAGCTCAGCTGGGGAGACAGCAATTATTTTTATTTGCATTAAAATAAAACTTTCAATGGGTATCTTTTTGTAAAAATATTTGGACTGCCTTTTATACCAATATTTTTCACAGAAGAATTCAGATCAACCAACAATAAAGCAAAATAGTATATAAAGCAGCAACCCCACCACCTTCACACTAGATAAGTAACTGAAAGTTCTCTAGGACCGATGAATCACAAAAATAGCAAATATTACTAAAGACTGGACTTAACATAAGGCAAATGTTGTGCATATGAGCACATGGGTTAAGAGTTAAAATGTTTACCTTTTTACTTTTCAGAATCAACAATTTGATAGAGAAATTTCCATATGTATTTTTAGCTAAATACGACAAAAGGGCCAGTGCTTACATAGAATTTTATCTCCCTTATATTTTGGAGTATTTTACATTTTGTAAATTACTTTTTTTCCTGTTGTCTCCTGGTAAATCAGGAAATGAAGTTTGATTTTAAAGCAAAACTCTGCTGACAGGAGGGTTTCTCTTTAAAGTTGACAGCATGAGAAGTTAAATGGCAGTTTGTCATTTACTTAGCTATTGTAACACATAGGAGGTGGCCTTCCCCCTCCTGGAATTTCCTGCTCCAAGGTAGGCCCTCAGGTTACTCATGCCATGAGTAAAGGGAAAGGGAAGAGAAACCACACATGCTTCTGAAGAAAACCATACATGTGAGGAGCTGCAGAAGAAACAGACATTTGGAATACCCCATGGAAACAGGAGCCCCAAATTCAACCTGGAGCCAGCACTCACACCCCGTTCTTGTGCCTGCTGCTTTGAGCACTCAGGCATGGATGTCTCCCAGTTTCTGCTAGCAATATGGCCACAGATTTATATAAAATAAACCTAGTCAGGAAAAAGAGGAATAGAGTCTGTAGCCTGTGGCTATGGCACTCATCCCAAATATAAGAAAACCACATTAGAATATTTTCCTTTATATTCTGTTTCCAAACTACTGAATGCAGAAACATACACAGAGTATATTTTGGTCCTCAGGTACCCACAGAATTAGGTACCAGTTAAGGCAGGGCTTACTGGAGTGACCCAATGACAGACTCAGCTGCTCAGCCCCTGTAAGGATTCAAACACTCCATTCCTCTAATTAAAAACAATTGAGCAATTTGGGTTTGGTGACTTGTCTTTCTGGCCTTGTTTTAAGGCCCTGGACCATGAAGTCTCATGAACGTTAGGCTTGTGTCAACAACTTTAACATGTCGCTTCAGTTCATGGATGCTTTTGGTTGTTTTGCCTCTTGAAGCTCCTGTGCCCTGAGCAATGAAGTCTCCAAAAGGTGGGGATCAGCCTCAGTGGCCTAAGTCTAGCTGCAAGCTGAGCATTAGTCTACAGTTTCAGTCTATACCACAAGAGTGATGCTCACCAATACACAGGTGAGCTCAGGTTCTACCTTTAGATCACACCATAAATATATAAAGAATCTCGCATTTCATCTTAAATACATTTTAAAATACTAAACAGTTCCCATCTCTTCTGTGTAACACTGCAGTATTAAACTGAAGAACAGTCAGATTTTGTAATTGATTTTTTTTTTTACAGAATCAGCTGCAGCTTTTAAATATTTCTCTTTTTTTATCAGTCTTATGATTTTCATGACCTGACTTATGGCTCCAAACACTTACGGCATGTAAGAGTGCCATTCTACGTGCCCTAACTCTTACCTCACATAACTACAGCAGAAAACTCTTTTTTAAATAAAACCAAGCAAACCCACCAAACTCTCTGTGTGAGGGGAAATAAAAAGCACATTTGAATCGTATGAATTTTAGCTTTAATAACATTGACATTGATTAAACATTTCCATAGTGTACAATTTACAAGAAATTACCTCAGCAGGGTGAGCAGATTTGGTTTCATAATCACAAAGTTCCCTAACTCCATGGTATTATATTCCAAGCAAGCTTGTATATTAAGTTTAATTTCACTTTTTTCAGGAAGTGATTTTACTCAAGATTGAATACAGCTGTTAGCTGAGCTCACTGTTCCAAAAATGCTTCGATGCAAACTGCAAAGGAGATGTTTCTGTAGGTGAGAACTTGCAGCCAAGCTCCATTTTCCAGAAAACACTACTGAAAAAATAAAGTCTTCAAATATTTAAATACTAAAGAATAGAAGAGGTCTGTGGAACACATCTGATGACTTAAACGAATTGCACCATCTTCTTTGACAACACAAAGCTTGCAGACTCCCTGCTTTTACAAAAAGAAACCTGATGGTAGATATATCTCTTTTTATTTTGTGCCAAGCATTAGCATCAAACCCTCACTTTTTGGGGGGTGGGGGGTAGTTTAGTTTCATTTACTATTTCATCTCGGTTCTGTTCTTTTAATATACACAGAAATGTATGCTGGCATACAGAACAGGGCCTCTGCAGAGGAAACGCTGCCAGCTAAAAACACAGGATGTAATCGAGACCACAAGAGACACATACTCAGTTATAAATGTAACTATGCTGGAGGTATGGGAAGGAAAAAAAACCCACTTATTTTTCGCTGCCAGTTTTAATTGTTTCAGTGATATTTTCCCACTCTCATTTTGTGCCAGTATAATAATAAGAAAAATAATCAAATTTAATTACTTTTGCAGCTAAGATAACTGCTGGATTCAGTATCCAGCAGCCCAGACGTCCATTTCTCCTTGCAGGAACTCCCCGGCTGTTTTACACACATCTCGGATGACAAGCACACACTCTCCATGCGATGCGAGCTTGAGCAGGGCACTCTCTGGTCAAATAAGCACCGAACGCATAATTAAAAACAATAATAATATAGTCTCAAAAAATCCCCAGAAACTAAAAAAGAAAAAAATTTAATACTAGGGAAACTAAAATTTAACAGAGGTAGAAATACACAGTAGTAATCCATTTTCATCTCTGACTCGCCTGCTTTAAGACAAGAGAACCGGAAAGTAAAACAGAGTTAAAAAAATGGCGGGGGAGGGAAGTGAAAAAAAAATTCCTGTCTTTTCTACAACAAAATATTTTCTGTGAAGCAATCGAGAGTAAACGAGGTCTCTAAAACGCTTCCCATGTTAATAATAAACGTGTTTCATTATAATAGGGCTCAAGACATTTAAGATCTGTAGTTAACAGGCGGCCTCAGCCTCTTGCCGCGGGCCAGCGAGCGCGGGGCGCGGCCCACACGGCCCGGGGCGGGCTCGGGCCGCGCCACCGCCTCCTCCTTATCGGCCGCGTCCGGCGCTTCCGAGCGCGGCACCGGGAAACAACCCCCGGGCTCCCGGGGCTTGGGGCGGCCGATCTGCCCGCGGCATCGGGAAACACCCGGGCTCCCGGGGCTCGGGGCGGCCGATCTGCCCGCGGCATCGGGAAACACCCCTGGGCTCCCGGGGCTCGGGGCGGCCGATCTGCCCGCGGCGCGGCCGAGAAGCCCGCCCGGCTCGGACACAGCCCGGCAGCGCCTTGAGAAGCGCTGGCTGAATCAAAGGCAGCGGTCGCTCCCACGGAGCGAGCCCTGTCAGAGCCGTGGCGCTCGGGCATAGCGGGTGTTAACTTTTCTCTGAACTTCATGGCAAGAGCCCGGCCCCAAGCGCGGGAGGAGCTCCAGCTCTGGAGGCTCCCGCAGCCATCTTGTCTTTCAGCTCTGGAACTCGCCGAGCAGAACAAGCCCCTAAGAAAAACTCCTAACGCTAAAATTCCCCGCTAGAGGGAGCCCCAAAACCCCGCGGCAGGAGGAATAAAACCATTCAACTAGGGAAATTGCATTTTGACTTTTTCGGAAAGTTTGTATGTGATGTATTTAGAACACTCCAGCGCCCGCCCACAGCCGCCAGTGCTGCAGAGCTGCCGCTCTGCTGCCAACAGCCTCCCTGAGTCACCGCAATATATAAAGCAACCTTGAAGTTTGGAGGCTATCACTGTTACACAGTATTTATATAAACTCACCGGTTCATAACGCGCTTCAGAAATAGCATGGAAGTCAAAATTCCCCCTAAAATATTTTCTGTATGAGTATGCTCAGTCTGAAAGACAGATACACATCCACACGCACAAGTTGAATGTGGATCACAAAATCCCTTTTTCCAACCCTAACGAGGCTTTTCTGGTTGATGTGCAGGAATAGGGAATAAATTCTGGTTTTGCTTAAACCATCAGACGTTTTACGTCTGAATCCAGAGGGGGCAGAGATAGCTCTAGATGAACCTAACTGGAGGGGTCCCTTGTTTCTCTGGCTCTGTGGTTCCTATGGCTCTAGGGTTCCACACAATCTGCAGGAATGAAGCAGCTCTTGGGCATCAGCTAAAAAAGCTGTAGAGATGGGTACAGTGCTGAGATGCACTTGTCAGTTAACTTCCATCCATCCAAAATGCTCTACAGCCCCTTCACAAAATGTGGTTTCTGCAGAAGAGATGTGTTTTGCCTTGAACTAAGAACATCACTAGAAGTTTCTTCTTTGCCTATTCAACATTTTTCCTTACGAAACACAGTTCCTGCAAGAAAGAAAAGCAATAGAAAACCACTTTGCACAAAAGCTTGAGACCTACATTTGAGCAGTAAAAAGGCCCTATTTGGGATAATAGGAGTCTATTCATGTGAGGTTTGACAATACATGCTTTTATTTCTGCATCCACTGAAATCCATATTGTTACTCATTTGCTTAAAACTTCAGTAACAGATTGCTAATGTGTTTGGAATATCCTTTATAATTTTAATTGTGTATCAGATGTCCCACCATTACAGTTTATTACTGCTTAGATTCTAAACTGAACACTAATTTTGAACCTACTTTCAACAAAAGAACTACAGTAACAACATCCAAGCTTCCAAAGCCAATATAAAACTTACATAGTTTTAAGTTTGTCCTCTTGAAAGCCCTGTCAAAAAGGGCACTTGTGGTAAAGGGGCTAGTGGTTAACACACTGCAATAGAATGTAAGAGCTATACAGGTTCTATTCTGCTTCTGCCACTTTATAATTCCTCCACTGTGAATTCATTCCTCTCTCAGTGGAATACACACTGATAATCCTGGGATCATACTTTAAAGCTATTTTGAACCTACCAATGAAAAAGGAGGCATTAATACTATGATATTAGAGCTATGGTTGTTCCTTATCTACTGTTAGTTCTCCATTCTTATTTGAACATTTATAAAAAACCTGTTATTGCATATAGTCTATCAACAATTTTTTACCCTTGGAATTTAAATAAGATTTGATGTACTTTGAGCTTTTATTTGATCCAGTATTAGTTATTACTATTGACTTCAAAGCATTCTGCTTGTACACTTGGAGCATGATCCAAACAGTTGGATAGTTTTGCCCATATTTTCATGTTACTTGTTTGGAATCCAGATCTTTATGCCTATTCTTTTTTACAATAGTTGACTCATACAACATTTGGAGATCCAATTAGGTCTTCTTCTCAGCTTAATACTGCTTTTGATTGTAACAGCAGAGAGAGTGGAATAGTTGCAGTACTTCAAAAACAGGACTTACTAGGAAGAAATAACATCTAAATAAAATGTTACTGAAACATGCAATAGTTGACAAGCACTGTTTAGGCAGGGTCCAGAAAGTCACTAGGTGGAATGGTGTTTCAATGCTTTTTTGACCTTAGGTCTTGATATCTATATAATTTTGCACATAAAATTTTGCACATAAATATGCACATAAAAATAGTGCATAAAGCAGGTATAAACCATATAAAGTAGGTGAATACTATTCTCCTGGTGATTATGGCAGAATGCACAGCACCCTGACTGATTGCTGTCACCTAATACTCACTGTAGTGTCTTAAAACCTCAGTAGTCAACACGGCAGACACAACACATCTTCAAGTGGAACAGAGAAAAGTTCCTTGCACTGCAGAGCTGAGTTGAGAACTGGAACCAGTACTGTTCCCTTCACACTGACTACTGTTCTCCTTTGATATGCTGATAACTTCAGATAATTTAGTTTACAACCTAGAAGTAAACAGAAGGATCTAAAATACTATAGAGCTAATGCACAAGGAAATAAAAAATAGTAGTAATCTGTTATCTTATTCCTGTTTAATTACTGCTGGTTTTAACTGGGAAAAGTAAGGGGAGACAACAGAAAATGTGACAGGCACATAGGGAAAACTGACATTTTTCTGCCTACCTTGCTGAAGTGGTCTGGCGGGCTACTGCAAATGTTATGAAATAGATAATGGCTTTATGAAATATGGAAAATAGAAACATGGAGGCAGTTACCAGACAGAAAACTCTGTATTTGCAGCCTGAAAACATTCATAAAGGGGACTAGAGCTGATCTAAGCATCTGACTGACAAAAAAAATAGAAAAAAATATATATATATGTATCTAGGCCAATCCAGATTTTTAGTTTAGCCAAGAGAACCAGACATTGTGTTGACAGGCCAGCCCTGCAACAGGAAAGCAAATGAGAACTTTCTTTACCTGTAAGAGGGAATTCACAGTTGCAGTACCATTCTTCCAAACACAGTCAGGATTTATTTCTTTGGAGGTACAAAAGTGTTTTAACTAAAGGGACACTTCAGGAACTGCAATGTTCTAGGAGGTGGCCCAGCTGCTAGACTTTCTGCTATCTTGAGTATTACTGGAACAACCTCTTGTCTTGATTATTTGCAGACTACCCAAGCTATCCATTACTGGAAAGCAGATGACAAGCAGATAGTTTGGGATGAGGGAGATGTGGGACCGGACTCATGAATTCCCCATGCTCTGGGTAATTACTTATTCCAGTGTTAGAAGACTACTGAAGATTTGATTTAGATTTATTTGAAGGCTCTGGGTAACAGACACCTTATGCCCACTTTGTTTTGCTATAAATACTTTCACAAGAGGCAAGGCAATGAAGAGAAACAGCCCCTGTCTGTTCTGGTTAGGAACACATACAAAACTCATGATGATCAGCAAGCAATATCAAGGACATTCCTTGTTTTCTTCTATACTTAGTTCAACCCTCACAGAGAGGTGGAAGGGGTGTCCACCAACACAAATCATAGGGGTTTTTTTAACACGTTTATTTATTCTTTTCCACTTTCAGAGGTGTATCAAAAGATAAAACCAGTCCTAGAGATAAAACAACTCCACAGTAGCTCATTCTTCCAAATTCCTAGAAATAACACTGACTCTCTAGATCTATGGATAGATTCCTTATTCACTTGATCACAAAGCACAAAATTCAGGTGAGAGGGGAGGAGAATTACGGAAATAATTCAATACTGATTTGAAAATGGTGACTTGAATAGCAAAGACAGATTGGATTTAAAATGTTATCCTGCTGTGGCTGCTATCTCAGGCAGCTTTAGGATGTTTTTGCCTATTCTTTGAGAATAAAATGGTGCCTTCAGTTGCACAATGCAGAGCTTCCCCGACAGAAGTAAAGAACTTTGCCCCAAAAATGGCGACATGGATCCATACAAAAAGGAGATATTTGCATTAGCTACAGATTCTTTCTCCATGCCCCCCTCCCTCCAGCCTGTGTGTTTGCCATTACTGTGGAGCACAGAGCACACAGATCACTCTTAGGGAGGAAGAGATTGTTGCTAGGGTCAGGCACAAGGTATTTCCTGAATTCATTATTTTCAAGTACAAAGTTTTGCAAGCCTGTTGTCTGCTCTGTGAGACAGCACTTTGTTTTCAGAGTATTTGAAATGTTAGATCTTAGCATGTAACTACAAGTTGTGCTTTACAGAAGTTGTACTTGTATGCAGCATTAAAATATACAAGCACATTAATGTTTTAAAAAATAAAAATACCTTACAGTATATTATTTATATATACATTACATTATCAGTATACATAATCAGTATATTATTTGATACAAGATTTTTATTTATATTTATATATGGCATATATACATGGGAATATCATAGTTCCACAAATGCTTGCTAATGAATGTGGTGTGTTGTCAATGAATTATAAAACACCCATTAATTCTTACTCAGTTTTCACAGCGTATAAAATAACAATCCTGGGTTTCATCTTTCCACAAAGAACGGACTAAAGAGGCTAAATTTTGACTAAGTGCTTTCCAATCTAAGTCACTTGGCATATTTTTCTATTGCATGCACAAACTTTAATTACTAATTGGATTTATTTAACATTTTTCATTCTTGAAGCACTGCACAAATAATGAAGCTTCTCAACACTATTACTACTATTCATATTTATTATTATTATTACTAAACTTTTCATTTACAGATGGTGGAACATCTGTAACCATTTTAGAGAGCTATTCTCAAGTGTAAACAGAAGACAGCAAGGTTTAAACACTTTTCCCCATTTGTGCATTGATTTTTAAAAGCCTGTTCACTAACACAGCATCCAGTTGAGAACTCAGTGTCTTAACACTTCCACAATAAAATTGTTTGCTCATCTATGCCATACTCAACCTCGCTGACAAGGGCCAGAACATAAATGTCCTTTAGCATTGAACTTGCTTGACTAAATAGGAAATAACCAATAGTTCCCAAGTTAGCTGTAGTGGATCCTGGTCATCAAGCATATTGAAGCAGTCTGTTATTATTATTCCCAGCCTCTTTATGTCCTTAAAATCTATCTGATGACACAATTTAAATTTTTTTTTTTCACTGAATGTGATCCTACTTAATGTCGTTGAAATCTTAAAGTCTGATGGTAAGGCAATTACAGAAAAAGTGATCTGCATCTGGCCTGGACCCTCAGTTATTGCACCACAGCCAGCATGGCATGATTTTCACATTAAGTCTCAAAAGGTTTGTTTTTTAGTAGTTAAGGACTCGCTTAAATTTAGATTAAGACATTAATTGTAAAGTTAAAACTTAAATTCTTCTTGAAATTAACATCAAATCCTTCATTTTCTTTCTTAAAGCTGGTTTAGTTGCTCTGGAAATGCCTAGATCACATTTTTCAGTATGGGCAATGGGAGAGGAAGCTTCCCCACCTGACCTGCGGATTTACTTCAAACCTGCTTTTGGAGATTTGCCTTCAAAAAGAAGGAGCGTGCAGTTCCCTTTTTTGACTCTCTGCGGAGTGTTTGAGGAAGGATGACAACAGAGACACTGTCCTCTGTAAGTACAACAAACACAGGCTGAGACCAGCGTCTCATTTCACATCACCAACAAACAGCCATGGAACACTGACAACTTTGTCCCCTTCCTACCGGCTGCTATGCCTTTAGACAGTAACATCAGATTGGAAATTAGGTATGTTTGGGAGAAACAAAGATCTTTTTAAATAAAGGCATGTCAAAATCATACACCTCTTTATAAACTAACTACACTCTCATTGTAAAATCTTGAGCATTATAAACAATGAGACAATTGGCCAGATGTAAAATAAGTGAAAACTGAACTCTCAGAAACTTCTGCTGAAGTTACTTGCACAATCTGTGAAAAGCAAAAGTATAGAGAGCAGGCCACAGATTGGCAGCACTTGATTAAAAATTATTTATCTTACGGCAATATAATTCAATAAACTCTTTTATTAATCAGGAAGAAGATAAGGGATTTACCCCTGTCAGGGCATGGAAGTAAAGACAGAGCTTTAAATATACAAGGAGGCATTTGATCTGGAAGATGGATACACAAGGAGGGTCCAGAGAAAAAACACAACCAATCTGAGCTAATCTCTCCATCAGTACCAGGGATAAGCACCATGCAGCAAAAACAACAAACCTCACAACAGTTACTGACAATAAAACCCTTTACTTCACTCTGAACTTTTTCTTATTAAATAATTAGGTATATAATTTCAAAATGATCTTCACTTCCTTTAAAAATCTTGGAAATTAATTGGCACAAAGAAACAACTCAGCCTGAAGCAGAATGCTCTCAACTTAATGTTTCATTGAAATCTCTAAACATGGTACATTTCAGGTGAACTAAAACATTCCATTGCAGCTGGACTCCACATGCATTGCCTTTTACTCCCAGCTTCCAAATTCCAGCAACTCAAAAAATTCTTCAAATAGTTCTTGCCTTATCAGATAAATGACAGTCCTCCAAACTATCCAGTCCTTTGATCCACTTTATAAGGCATAAACCCTAGGCAGATAAGATATGGTTATGTTTTAAACTAATTAACAGACCCATGCTTTAAGGCAAAATAGGTTTCTTCAAGGTGTTGGGATGGTAGAAGAGGCTGGCAAAGCTCCTTGGGTGTGGAGAGACCTCACCTGTAGCACCCTGCTCCTTTCCTTGCTTGTTTTTAGCTGCAGAGATGAAGCACAGTGGGCTGTGCCATATTTACAGGACTGAAAAGATCTATTTACAAATACATCTCAGCCTTTGCAAATCTGACTTCTTCCTAAATCTTACATGCTTTCTTCATTCCATTTTCATTTTATGAACTTTTTCATGTCCTGTGATATGAAGATGGTTTCACCAGTAAGAATAGACTGACTGATGGGATTACTTCCTTATTCTGTACAACAGCAATTGTTTACTCAAAAAAAGATAGCTCATTTTCTCCCTATTTCCACACTTTGAGATTAAATTAATTTCCTCATTTCATTCGTAATTATGAAAATAAATATGTATTTTTATATATATATATATATATATATATATATTTCAATTAGACTTTTATCACAATTGTTGGTTTATTTTATACCAAAGACTACAAAATCTAGGACTGAAATATTTTAACACTATGGCACAGGATTTTCTCTAGAAACCTCCTAATTCTAATTTGAGTTTCACAATTACTTTTTCCTCTACTGTACCATAAAAGTAATATTTAACTTCTGAAACTAATTTTTTACTTACAGATTACAGAAGTGCCTGACTCTAGACAGTGTTCTATATGGCAATAACATTTATGTAATAAATTACTAGTATTTCACATTAATATAATCCATTTTATAAGATATAAAGGCAAATAATAATTGTGATTGCTTTTCTCAGATTTCCAGGACATTGATCTCACATTTAACTTTGCACATCATCAGTTGTTTTCCCCAATAGTAAATGCGAATTCACTAGTGCAAAGTTTCTTCAATTTCTTTCAACAACAGTGCTAGCATAAACATTTCCCCCCTTATCCTGCTTGTTCCTAGTATTCATTTTTGCTGTTTATTTTTAACCTGGACTGGTTCCCAGATCTATTTCATTGTATGGCCCCACTAACAGCTCTGCTGGCATTGTTGATGGGGTAATGTGGGGAGAAAGAATGGCTGGAGACAAAGAGGGATGCTTAAAGTTGGTACTGCTACAAAAGAACAAGTCTGAAAACACAGCTTTAGTTTTACAAAGCATCTTCTGTATTACAGGATACTGATCTGAACTGAGCTGCAGACCCTGGAGCACAAATTACGAGCATTTAATGTTTGTCTGCTGTTCATCTCCTTCAGACCCACTACTTGCACCAGCTGCTTCTATTGATACCATACAGCCACGACTCTGTTTGTTGACTACTGGAGAGCAGTGAATGTTCCTACTACAAGTTGGGTTTTGGCAGATGAGTATTTGCAAGCCTGCCTCTAGTAATTTGAGGTATTGCTGCCTCCAGGTGTCCTTTTTGCTCTTCTGCCAATAATGCCGGTCTGGCAGAGTGAGCAGAAGGGAATGCTTGAGCCTCAGCTGCTCCAAATACAGCCTGTGGTATCTCAGCTCAGCAAAACTTTCCCTCCACACCACTAGAATTACTTTTCAGGCACTCCAACTCATGACTGTGAGAAGAATTTTATTCCCATAGCACAGACTGAGGAGGAGGCTGGAAGGTGAGCTTCCACGTGCTTACAAGGTATTCTTTCTGTTGCTGCTCTCCTGTGCTCCCTTGACTGCTGTGTCCTTACTCCCCAACTAGAAGGAAGCTTCAGTGAGGCTCTATGTCTGTCCCAGATGCATTTCTCTCCTCTCACCTGCTACCTACAGCACACTTTCCTCTCTAGTCCTAGGTAGTTAGGGGACACCTTCCTTCAAGAGGCAGTGCTGACAATGCTATATGATCAAGCAAGGCAAATTTGAGTGGCAGTGACAGACTCTTCCAGGGAAGACACTAGGAAGGTGTCCCCTTGCTGCTTTCACTGAGATGTGTGAGTAGGGAGAGGCTAGGCAAGGAGGGTATGGTTAGATGGGGAAAGTAATGTTTGATATCTGTGCCAGATTCACCAAAGTTAATCCCTAAACCCCCTTAAATTATTGTTTGCATAGAAACAGTTTGAAAGTGCTTTTTTCCTCATGTTTCTCCATTCTGTTCCTAATCCAGACTCAAGAGGCTTGTGGTCAGGATTAAAAATAAGGAGGAGGCTCAGCCTGTGTCTTTTTTGACGTTAATGGCATTTGTGACACATCCTGAGTTATGACTCTAACAGAAGAAAATGTCTTATGACCAGAGTTACTAGGGTGGAGCCTTTAACTAAGCAAAGGCTGAAAAAGCCCATCAGTGCTTTCTCTTCATGATTTGAAATTGTAATCTTGTTATGAAAATTAACCTTAGGAAGGCAACAAGGAATTTCCAGAGGACTGTTTCTAGGGACCTGCATGGTTTGGCAGTAAAATACTGCAGTTTGTAATAAGCAGTTTTCTGCTGTTGATTTAATAATATTTAATAGATGGTACTCTAAATTTCTGTGTTATTCTTAACACAGTTGCCGCCTCTGAACTTTACTGTCATTCTCTCAGTATACCTTTAGATAACACAGGGTATATCTACAGAGTCTTCTCCCTATAGACCTGGAATTACACAGCCTGTGCACCTGCACCAGCAGTCACCTCACTGGCACCTTGGCAGGATTTGTCCCAGTATATTTTCCTGTTGACTCTGGGCTGATGCAAAGTATTATCAGCATGATAAAAAAAATCATATGAAAATACTTGCAGATATCCCTTAGGGGTATCTCTTAGGGGTATTCCCAGCAGCTGCTCTGCTAATCAAGGAATACTGGGGGACATGAGGAAATTCTAATTGCCCACCTAGAAGAGCTGCATCACATCTCACACAGACTCCTGCTCTGCCTTTTGCCATGCTGGGTAGGTGGCAGTCCGTGCCCCTGGTGCGTTTACTGTGAAGCTGGAAGGTGTTGGCTAAGCTGCAGGAGAACATGCACACCCACTCACATCCCCCCCTGCCGAATTTAGCAGGTTGTTAAAGAGGGGTGAATTGCATTATCTCTAAGAGAACCATACCCCAAGGATTAAAAGAAAAATATGGGAGCTCTTTTTCTTTGCGGCATTAACTTTTCTGGACCACACTTCTCACTGGTTGTGCTACCATAACACTTAGTTCATAATAAGAAACTTTAAGCCTTCACTGCCTCACTCCATTTGCCATTAAAACTCCCCTAAAAGGCGACAAGCATCTAATTTTCTTCTCGATCCATCTGTGACTTGTACCGGCGCCATGCTGAGGGCAGCAGGAGCCGAGGGTGCCGGGAACACTCGGCAATACCCAGAACCTGGAGCCTGTGTTTAAGCCACAGCTCCCTGCCAGCTGGAGACACATTTAACATTCCCTGCATGACTTCAGCAGTTCAGCCACTTTCCCACATTCCACAGCTGGCCTCCCACCACCGCTCAGCCTGCAAGCACACACCACACCGGGGTCATATTCTTCAATTCTCAAGTACAACTAGCTAGTGAAAGCACTGGAGAGTTCTGTTTAAAATGTGACGGCACCGTAAGACCTGCATGTCCTGGCATCTCCGAAGTGGCAAGGCTACATATAAAGAAGTGCTTTCCCTATGCTCTTCAGCTCTTCTGTGTTTTATAAAAGCTCTGCATATCTTGGGAGCTACAAAATGGTTGGGTGGCAACCCTGTAAAGTCCCAGAACAAATCCCTACTACTGTGAGTAATCCTAGTGCTGTACAATAGGACACATAAAGTACTTCAGGACTGCATCCATGGAGCTTTATTGTTAATAGTTCTCTTTTCTGACTGCAAATTTATGTTGCTTCACATGTACGCCACATCCATTTTTGTCATTGTGCAGAAGTTAAAAAAAGGAAGCATGAAGTCTGGAGATGTCCATTTTTAATACCATAATTAGCTTGATGGATTACAGTGGTTTGTATTTTTTTTGTCTACAAATTGAACTGGCTCCTGCCTTTTTTGTCATGCTTCTTGTGCCATGAAAAAATCAACAACAGTTTTCAGAAAGAATTGATGAAGAAATCTAAATTCAGTAAATTTCAGTAACAATTCACAATAGCAACATTCCATCAATTTGTACTTAGACTTTATATTAAAAGAAAACCCAAAACTATTGAAACAATTTATAGGTTAAGCATCACGATTTTATGGGGATCACTAGAAGGGAAGCCTATTGCAAGATTTGTATCTGCATTCCTCATTTATCTATTGCCAATCACATCAGTGGTTAAGGACTGAGCAAATAAAGAATACTTAAATAAAATTAAACCTGCACGTCTGGGTGTGCTGAGCAGAAAGGTCTACAAGTTCATGTTAGTTTTCCCTGGAAACAACAAATAAGTGAACATATATCACTGAATTTCTGGAATGCAACACAGGACTATTAATTCCACAGAAATAATGATTTGTGTAGCTGAAGTGATCTTGACATGAATGTACAGCAATTGGATGTATCAGATCTAATGAGATAATCACAACAGTTGTGAAACTGGACAGGGAACAATGTAATGCTTGGGCATTTCTCATGTATCATTTTAGACCTGTTTTGATACATAAATAGGACCTCATAATTCTGTAGCACCTTAAAGCAACATAAGCTAGAAAATATTTACCAGAAGATGTATTTTATTTCTATTTTATCTTTTGATATTTATTTTAATATTTACTTTACTAATGTTTGAGTAAATACCTTAGAAAATTAATCCAGTCATATTATCATTGAAGTATAAAGACTTGGCTCACATTTTGAAACACCAAGTAACATTCTCTCACTTTAAAAAGTTAAGTCGTCACTGTTAAAAGACAAGTAACAGTCAAATAAGATGGTAGCTTCCTCTTAAGATAAAAACAATCAGAGAAGTATATTTCATATAAATTATTTTCTATAAACTAGTTTTGAGCAAAGTCACAGTTTATGAGTTAATGTAACAAATGAAATACGCTCTAGCTCCAGTTAATACAAATTTATCACAGAACCAGTGACAACCCCTGATCTGCACCAGGACTCTTGACACCAGTACGCAGAGGGAGTAGCTACAAATGCATGCCAGTATTAGAAGAAAAATAATGTGCTGCCAGCAACAAGAAGGTAGATTTATATCAGTACACATTAAAATGTTATTAAGGCAGAATTCTTTACAGCCACAAGATATGCTGTGTAGCATGATATTCTTACAGTCTTAAAGGAAATGCGATAGTTGCAATTGAAAGTGAACTCTAACAGCTTTCGGAGTTTTTCCCTCTCCATTAGCTGGGCATAAGCCCATTCAAGTTAATATGGGTGATGTAACCCATAGCAACAAAAATTTCACCAAAGCTCAAAGGGAAACCTTTCCACAGCACAGTAGACACAGCTTTGACTTTACTGATGTGCAGCAGCCATGTGCCTTTATGTCCAGCATCTCCTTTTACTCTCCTCAGACTATAATCCTTGCACATTTAAGTACCAGTCACTGTCTAAACCCAGAGTATCGCCACAGGGAATTTGTTCAGACCTGCAAGCAAACAGCTATGTACCCGCAAATGGTGAATTCCTCTCTCAGTCTATCCAGTGGCTATCCATCAATTTTTGCACCTAGACCACCAAGATATTCATTTGACTTTGCAAACCAGGATCTTCCTTTGGCTTCTCAGAATATACAAAACCCACCTAATTTAAAAAGAAAGAACTCAAGAGATACTGAAGGAACTTTTTTGTATTAAAATTATGAGGAAAAGGTACTGGCAACAGCTGGCAAGATAACATGAATTGCATCTGACAGAAAGGCCTAATTCAAAGGACAGTAATTTGAGAAAATATACTTCAAAGGTAATAAAGTCCCTGTGCATTCACTTCTTGATTAGGCTGCTTGGAAGAGCACTTTCTAATGCTGTTAGCAAACAGGCCAGAGGATTGCTAATGAAATTTTTTATCTACTTCTCTCACAAGAGTCCACACACTACTCCTAAATTCTGACTTTTTAAAGCAATAATACTGGCATGTCACTGTTCTCCAGCTGAGTATCTGTCCAAATAAATGAGAGGCCTTTTTTGAAAACTGAAAGTTATTCACCACTGACGGACTGAGGGTCTTGACAACATAAAATGATTATTTTTCCTCTTATTATCAGCTCTAGTATAGAGTAGAATATAATTATTCTATCACAACTGTAATAAACTGCAATTTCAGACAGCTGTTTGAATAATTTTTGGTCAATGAGCAGTAAAAACAGCTCAGTGAAAGTTAAAAGAATGTATAGGTTAAACACCTTAATTTCAAGTCTGCAAGTAACACAAAAATCTGTTTTCATCTCTGATGAGTGAGTGTTGTGATTATCTGAAATTGCACAAGATTAGTACTATTCCAACAGAAAGCAAAGGTCAAGAGGTCTTGATTAAGAAAAAGGATTTTGGAAAGAAAACATTATCTATTTCAAACAAATGCAGGTTCCTGCACCTGGAAGAAATAACCCCACACACCAGCACAGGCTGGGAGCTGATCTGGGAAGCAGATCTGTGGAGAAGGACCTGGGGATCCTGGTGACAACAAGCTGTCCCTGAGCCAGCAGCGTGTCCTGGTGGCCACGAAGACTGAAGGGATCCTGCGGTGCATTGGGAAAAGCAGGGCCAGCAGGTCAGGGAGCTGATCCTGCCCCTCTGCACATCTGGAGTGCTGTGTCCAGTTCGGGGCTTATCAGGAAAAGAGAGACATGGAGCTCCTGGAGCAGGTCCAGCAGAGGAGTATGAAGATATTTAAAGGACTGGAGCATCTCTCTTATAAGGAATGGCTGGGGGAGCTGGGCCTGTTCAGCTTCAAAAAGAGACAACTGAGAGGGGACCTCATCAATGTCTGTCAGTATCTGAAGAGAAGGTGACAAGAGAATGGCCCAGGCTCTGCTCAGTATACCAACCAACAAGACAAGAGGCAAAGGGCAGAAAATGATGCACAGCAAGTCCCACCTGAACATGAGGAAGAACTTTACTGAGCAGTGAGTGAGCACTGGAACAGGTTACCCAGAGACGTTGTGGAGTCTCCCTCACTGGAGATATTGCAGAACTGTCTGGATACAACCCTGTGCCACGTGCTCTGGGATGGTTCCATTTAAACGGGGAGGTTGGACCAAACAACCTACTCTGGTCCCTTCCAAACTGACCCATTCTGTGATTCTGTGATTTATGTTTATAATTTCTTTGTAAGTGTTGAACTGTTCTCTTCTGGATGTGGAAAGTTTGGAACACTTTTCATACACCATTCAGTTAGTGTCTATTCTTCTGTAGTGTCATCAACTGTAAACAATCTCATTAATTGTTGTACAATTAAGCCATACACTGTACATTTAAATTCATATCCTACATTACCTTCCATTTTTACATACATCCATTAATACAAAGTGTTTCATTAAAAATGTTCATTCGGGTATAGTCTCTACATAAAAATAAACAGCTTAATAGGAACTGAGGGTGGCCAGTTATTGAAAAACTGAAGAAATAACATTAGTTGCATGCACTACAATAACTATTATGATGTATATGTATGCAAAAGTATCAAAAATAATTTATTTTTAAATAAAAAAATTAAAATAACTTGAATAAGTATAAAATAACACTGGTGATTCTGTAAACTGCTGGAGTTATAATGTGCAACACAAGTATTTCTGGGACTAATGACAGGCTGAACTGCAGTTACAATTCAGATTATCCATTTTCAAAGTCTACCAACTGGCCTGCTGCTGTGGCTCTCTATTCCTTCAGTAATTTGTGTTTGCTTTTCATGGGTTACTATACTGTGGTTACTGCACTGCAAAGAGAGAGAAAGGACAGTAACACACACGGAGCTCTTTGGGGAAAAAAGGCCAATTTATTGTACGGACAGCCCGTATTTAAAGTGTGTTAGTGCAGCTAGGACAGGACAGGAGTTCATTGGACAATTGGGAAAAACATCCTTGGGACAGTAGCTCAGGATGTATCCCACGGGAATGACACCAGGTGTTAATTTTTATTATGAATTCCACTCTGTTTTTCACCATATTATCACCCTGGGAGACTTCCTCCCTAACTGAAGCTGCAGTCAGCTTGTCAGTCTGGGAATGGACCTGAGAGTCAGGAGAAATCCAGGCCTGAAAAGAATTTCTAAGCTGTAATTCCCTAGCTCTCTAAATGTGTGTGTCCACAACTGCACCAAAGCAAAGATGAGCATATGGATGCTCATTAGTCACAGAAATAAGGGTGCCCAAACCAATCAGAATTAATTTTGCAATATATTAAATAGCTATTAGTCCATACTTGCAACTCCCAAATTCAGGTACACATTCACGTGTCTGAATTGAGTTCAGGTTTTGCTATACTCTTACCATTATTTTGTATATATAATTTACTCCTTAAGATGCACAGGTGAAAATGCAGTCATGCTCCTCGATGCACTCAGACACCATGGGATAGAATTATACTCAGTGCTCTCTCCTCCTGTTTATGTTGTAAGTTCCAAGAATGACTATCATATGAGTACAATGGAGGTCTTTTTAGCAGTATGCTGACATGAAAGAAAAGTTCAGCTATGTTGTTTAATTGTGTATACCCCAGTGCTAGGCAACTCTCCAAACCTTACTGTAAACATTGTTTAAGGTTCATCCAGATCAGCACGATAATGAAGCTTGTGCTTTTCAGGCTTAGCTTTTAATGACAGTTGCTTTTCTTTATTGTTTTATATTTACCTCTTCTGAAGCACAGTTAGAGGCATCATACCAGGCTGACCTTTTTCTTTTACAGATTGATAGATTGTCCTCTAAAGCCCTTGTCTAATATTCTGTTTACATCGTGTTGTTTTCCTGGATGGGGAACTGATCTATTTTCTTTCGTTAGTTTGTCTGGAGAACATATTCATCACTGCCTAACAAATGGCAATACTGGATTAGTAAGGAAAAAGGTACATATTAAACCAACGTGGTGTTGAAGACTTTAATGGAGCCAGAAATACTTAGAAGTTCCACAAAATGTATGGTTGGTTACTCTGAAAATATCATTCATGTTCTAACATGTCTGTATGCACATAATAATGTAAAACTGGCACCATTACCTCTAATGTATAATCATTATGAAGTTATTTTTGTTAGTATAAGACATCTTCAGCTACAAAAATATACATCTGAGACCAAAAATACAGGACATGTGCTTCTTCAGTGGCGAGTTGTTCGAAGAGCAGACTGAGTGTGTGTAGGCAGACAATTATGAGACAAAGAACACTGCATTCCTAAACTTCAGTTCAATTTAAGAAGAAAGTTCATTTATTGCTGAAAGAACACAATTTACAGTGCTTGTCAGAATCTAAGCAATTCACAGGTCTGGTAAAGACAGGCACAGTACTTCAGACTTGACCTGCACAGGTCACATAGAACTTCAGGTTTTTAATCATGTGAATATTCTTAACTACATTAGTAAGTCCCAAATTCTGTTTTCATAATTAAGCATTTTACGAATTGTGACGCAGAGCTGAAGGCTATTAAAACTGACAGAAATAAAGTATTAGCAAAAAATACCATATCTATTGCAGCTGAGATGTATATATAGGTCTTCTGACAATGAGATTAATGTGTTGCATTGCTCTTTATCAGGTCTGTGATGAGCTTGACATTATCTCCGAACATTGGAGATTTCCCTAATAGTACCCATTAGTCACAGGATATTGAACTCACAGAATGCAACAAAGTTTTTTAAAAAGTACTAATCTACCTTAAACCCAAGGATTATCACACAAAACACTTCTACGATTCCTTTTGTTTATTCCTAAGAGCACTTTGTGCCCTGGGTTTCCCTGAGGCACAAAATCCCCTGTGCAGGGCTGCCAGCCTGCTCCAAGGGGACATTCCAAAGAGGAATGAACAATAACTGCATCCATTGCCAAGTACCTTCCAGTGTGTCATGCCCAGCTTCCAGAGACAACACTCCTGACCACCTGGGCTTACAGGAACAGAACATCAAACCAAAGAACAAATATTAGAAAATCTGCTTTTCCTTTACTATTTATTTAATTTCGAATAAACATCCTCTCCTATTGCTTTCTGCAGGTTTGGCTGGATCCTCAGTAATTTCTTATATTGCTCAAAGGCAGGAGAAGGGTCTCCACAACTATGAGAGCTGTTTAGCCAAAATCATGATCATCACCTTCCCTGGCACAGCAACACTCTAGGAAGGCAGAAGTATCATGGGAAGAGAACAAGACAGAAGGGATCCAACACCCCTCATTAAACCTGCCCAGTATGGGGCTTCAGCTTGTACTGGGAATGGATTCAGGAAGAGTGAGCAGTTGACACTACAGAAAGAGTCCATTTGAGGACAAAACAGCTCCCTTGTACCTGCAAAGGTCTGGGTCAGTGAGAGAATGAAAAGTCAGGAAATTATTGTACATCTTAGATGCAACAAAGTTCACCAATCTATTTTCTGTTCTCAGTAACATTTTTTCATAAAAGACCACTGACAGTGCCTTAGTAAATGCGTCTATGGAGATGCTAATAAGATTTTAGGGATATTTGGTCCTCTCTTGTTGAAACAAATTGGTAGGTTTGGAAATTAATTGCCTAAAATTAGAAATTCCAAACTTAATTGGAATGAAAACAAAAGAAGAATGTAAAAAGAAATTTAAAATAGATACTTCAAAAGTCAAACATAAAACTCTAATAAATTAACTCAAGGAGAAAGATCTTTAATATTTCTTAAGGAATTATTACTAAAATCCAATAAAGACCAGGAAATACAAACATACATATTTAAATGCTTCATATATTTATGCTCCAATGCATCTCTAGAAAAAGAAAACATAGATTGTGTACCCAGCATAATGCTCTCTTTAACTAGAAAAATATTTAATTTCAAATATTCCTAATGTGTAACTTGATTCTCAGTTCTTAGCTACATATCAGTCATGGGATACATTCCATAGTTATGAAGTATTACCTTGAGAGATTTCATGCTTCCAAGCACACGGCCAATTTCTGCCCTGGGATGCAAATATACAATTCCCCTTGAAGTATGTAAGAGTCACAAGTAGAACATGCTGCACACTTCAACTGAGTTTTTTTCTGCATTTAGCGTCAAATTCTCCTCAGCATTACTTATTTAATTCCATTCCCCTCCAATTTTAATTGGAGGGCTACAACTGAGCAGAGCTGGTCTCTCATGCCAACACTTACTGTAACTAAATTAAATATACATCTCTATATGCATCACAGTAAATGTGGTTTTTATAAAGCTAAGCAACTTCATATTCATTCCTCTGTATAACATAACTTTTGGCTTCTAAAACTCCTGGTATTTAATTAAATGTGTTAATATAGTTATGATACACTCACGTAATTACTTGTGTTCTGCAATACTGCACATCCTAGAAACCTTTCAATTTAAAATTAAATCCAAGATACACGTGCAATTTCGGTACTTATAATTCTCAAGAAAAGAGACATCAAAAAGAATGCAGAGAAATCTCATCTGTGCTCTGCCAAGTGCTCTGCAGCCCAGTCCTGAATACTGTAGGCAGGCAAAATGCTCACTTAGTGAGGAGAATAAATATTCATTGTGCATTTATTTACTTCTGCTATCACTGGATTTAGTCATATAATTAAAACTATTAAAATCATTAATTAGAGGACAATATAGTTAATAGAGTTTTAGGTGACATGAGTTTAGCACACTGAGTCAGCTTAATTAAGTCTTGTCTACATTTGGAAAATTACCAGAACTACTCTGAAATAACCTTGGATAGGGATGTGTAGATACATGAGCATCTATATGGGAATTTAATATCATCAACAATTCCAGAAAAGCATTTCCTTATAAATTCCATTATATTTTTAAGTGCAGACAAGCTCTAAATCTAGTTAGCATCAATATTCTGCACCGTTGACAGCTTTTACTCTCCAACACTCCAGCGTGTTTACTTGAGAACCATCAAACCTTTAAGGCCTCATCCTGGAAAGAAGCAGGAATAGAAGCTTTTTGCATCCATTAACAGATTTAAATTTAACTATTTCTACCAGTAATGCCGTGACAAGGCAATCACCTTGCAGAAGAAGAATTCCCTTCCTTGTTCAGCTGGCTTTGAAAGTGGATTAAGTTGTTTTGGGCAATGGCACTCTTTTTTTTCAAGGAGAAATCTCCATCCACTTGAAACTATTTGGGGATAAATTTTCCAGAATACCTAACAAATCCTTATACCTGGCCTTCTACCAGTGCTCGCTGTGCCAATACTATGCCCAGTGCTGGCACAGCAGTTACCTCTCAAGGATCCCTGCTGTCAGAATCAAGGAACTAGATGCCAATTACCATTCTCAGGGGATGACTGCACACAAGAAAGATGCAGGATGGAGCTATATGCTGCAAAACTCTGAGATTTTATCATTTTTGAGTGTTAACATCACCAATATAACCAGAGATTTAAAAAAAACAAAAAACCAAAACAACCCAACATGCAAAAGAAAGAAAACCAAAAGCTACAGAACAGAGCTAAATAGATGTTAAACTTGAACAAAAAATTAAAGGATCTTCTCTTGTTTGGATGTAGTTATAGCTTCAGGACAGTACACTCAAAGTGCAAAATCACTCTGCATTATTTGCAACTCTTTCATAAAACTGAAGCCCTTTTGTGGCAGTGTTGCTCCACAAGGGTAGACTGTGACAGAAAAACACAAACTGTGTGCCACTCCTTTGAAGTATCATAATTTCCACCACCACCAAAGGCCATAACACACATTAATTCTGGCCACTTCACATAAAATGAATTAAAATATACAGATCATTCTATTTCAGTTATAGGAACTACAAATGCTATTCTGCAGTGACGACTTGAGCACTTCTAACCTGCTCTAGGTCCTGTCTTTTCCTCCAGGTGATCTTAATTTAAACAGAAAGCCCACTTCTCTGGTCACCAAAGGAGGCTAGAATTTTATTTCTAGTCCAAATACGGGATCTCCTTGGGTTGCAGTGATGGACCTTAGCCTTGAGCTGACTGACACATGGGCAGAGCAGGGTGTTTGGACACATAAGGGTTCTGGCATAGTACAAACAGCACAAATGAGCACGGAAAACTTTAATGTAAGAAAGCATGTCTCTCTATGCATGAAGTCTAAAGACAAAAGAATATGTTACTGTAAGTTCTAAGTTTCATTCTGACTGATATACTGCATAATTTCAACTAAGCTCTATTCCCCATGGATACTCTTCTGATCTTTTATATTGAGATGGGAGCCTTTTAGGTTTCTTTTCTGTTTAGCCACTTCTGCTTAGAGCAGTAATGCTCTGTCTACTAAGTGGACACTAACTCCATTTAGTCTTTGCTATACTGTATATTCTCTTGGATTCAGATTCATGCCAGGCGTATCAGGATAAGAGAATTCTTGAACATATAAAATATCAAAAAATTACACCACCATCACATTGCTTGAGAGAGTGTTCAAGAACTTCTTGAATCTATTCTAGTTTCAGTGTAATAATAAAACAAATGTATACACTACAAGAAGTAAAAAGAAATACCAAACTCTTCAGTTCTGAGAAGTTTACCTCTGTAACTTTATATCCAGTATCACAACAGGATTGCAGCAGATAAGAGGTAAAGATTACTGTCACATTTGCCCCAGGAGCACCTTTTGTCCTCTCACAATCTGTATAAAACAAGGCCTTACCCAGAGGTCTTGTCTGTCTGTTCCCCAAAATCATCTGTTGTTTTTGTGAAAGTAACCTTTCATTCTTGCTGAACTTTAGCAGTCCCCAAACTGAGCTCTTACAGAATACTGCCTTCAATCTCCTTTTGTTGGAGGTGCAATTCCCCATGGATGGTCTGGCAGATGGAGGTGTCTTCTTGTGCCATGCTCTGGCACACATGCCACAGCCTCTCCACTGAATTTGGCTTCTGCCCTTCTCTGCTCTTTTCACTCATTCTTTTTCCCTTTTCTGTTCCCTACAGCAAATTTCCTCTTTCAAAATTAGTTTTCCTCACATTTTCCCTCCATCTGGCTTCATACTTTTCAGTTACCTTTTCCTCTTTTCCTATCTAAAATGACAGCACAAGGCTCAACAGGCAGGTCTACAGCCAGCTTTTCAGAGCCTATTTAAGCCACTTCCAGAGACGAGCTCAGTGCTGGGGGCAGAGAAATCAAACTGGAACAGTCCCATGGAACCATCTCCCTTCTGTGAAAAGCCACCACTCTCAAGATCAGGTGCTCGATGCCCCAACATGGCACAAGGACTAACAGTGGGTAGTTCTAAAGGTGTCTGTCACTTCCATGAGGCCAACATTAAATAAAACTGCAGAACCCAGAGTACTCCTCTGCTGTTATCTCAGTGGCATTCTGAGACATGCTTTCCTTTCCTCTTTTCCAGATGCTGTTCCTATAAGTACCAATTATCAAAAGATTCTTACTAAAACTGTGAAACATTTGTCACTCTCAGACATGGCTCTCAGCTTTCTTCTCCCAGAAATCCCGCTCAGGCTCCCAACACCTTCCAATAATTAGGCAAGACAAAGCTGCTCAAATTTGTACACAACCCTTGATACTGGTGAGCCTTCTTTGCTCTGTCTCCAAGGCATCCAGAGGCTCCTGAACTCTGCTTCAAAGCTACAGGCTGTCTGCTACGGTCTGGAGATTTTCCAGACCATTTAAACTGAAAAATGGGGGGCTGTAATAAAATAAATATTCAACTTAAGATTATGTTTATTATTTCTTGACATAAAAGGAAGATTCTGGTGCATGATTTTTCTGCAAAGAGGAGATTTTAAATTAAAGAACATGGAGCTCAGTATCAGTGTCAAGAGAAGGACGGAGGTCCTAATTTAAGAAAAAGTCACAAACTTGTGCCCATTTTACACATGAATGCCTTCGTTACACAGACAGCAACCCAGAGTATGTATAAATAACACATGCACATCCATACTTCACTAGTTGCCCAACATCTAAATTACTTGAAGCACAGGCTATCCTGCAGAGGAGGCATCACACTTTCAAAGATGAAACAATACCAGTAACTAATCAATCAAGGAAACTGAATCAACTATGAATATATTTTAACGACTAGTACGTAAATCTAAACTAGACTACACATCCAACACATTTTAAAAATGTGTGTATACAACCACCACCAGAGCACTGGGATGTGCAGCATCCTCCATGGACGACAACAGTAGCAGAGTTTCCACCAATGAGAAGACCAGAATAAACTCAGATAAACTCCTGCTCTTAAAAGGTGTGCCACGGAAATGCCAGGAGTTCTGTTGTTCAGCATATATACATTTCTAAACTCCATATAAATATCAGTAAAAGAACAGCCATTTATACTAACTTTGACAGAGCTGACTAGAGTGTAAGTAAGCATGGAAAATGACCCATTATATTTCATATGAATAAAAAAGGTATCTATTATTCATTTGATCATTATTCAATTATTCATCTGACATAGAATTCCACTTTCAACTGTAAAAGAAGGAAAGGGGCAACAAACATAAAATATACATAGCTGCTTTTCTGCCTATTCTGGAGGCAATATGACAAAGTAAACTTTTGTCATTCTCTTTCATTTTTAAAATGGTATTTTGCTATTTCTCCCAGAAAGCAGCATAGCTACTCAGCATGTAAGTGTTAGATGCTTGGTAACACTCCTCCTTAGTCTCAGGCCCTCAACTAAATAAATTTCCAAGAATAGCATTTAAAATTCCTAAGAGTAAAGACAACCCCAATACACAAATGTATCTTCATGTTTTCCCAATTCTATATTTTTGGAAAAATCTGCATTTTTTCTTTTTTTTTTTTTTTTATATTTGGATAACCCAGTCACCATCAAGGTAAACACTCCAGGACAAAGAAAAAAAAAATAAAGTGTTCAACTGGTAACTTCTGTATAATGACTTGCAGTGACAATGCTGCTATCTTTGACCTTCTGGCACTGAAAGTCACCTTAGGGCTAACTTAGTCCAGTGTTGGGTCCCTAAATTTATATTCTGGCACTTAACAAGAAACCTTATTTTCAGAATTAATGGACAACTATGATCAGTTTAGTTAGCAGTGTGAAAATGAGCTGACATTTGCTGGGTTTTACATGTTTTTCTCATCACCAATCTGGTTGACAACCATAGCTGTGATTTTTTTTTTTTAAGATCTAGTAAAAGCAGCATCTTTAAGATTAACTCTGGGATTTGAGAACATGTGAGTTCCTATTATTATACTTGCCATTGAAAATCCTTAGAAAATCTGGGGGAGAGTGTATAAAAGACACTGGAAAGAAGTGCTAATAAAAGCAGAGAGAGCTAAAGAAGTTGGGTGGGTGGCTTTGGAAGCCTTTCATGTATCCATAGCTCCTGCAGCTGATAAACTTACTGTAATTTGGAAGAAAAGTCATGTGAAATATAGCAGAACTGTTAGTGAAAAGCAATAGGAATATGTCAATTCTTCCAATTTTTTCTACTAGAAAGAATACTGCCTTCCTCAGTATTCTACTGTACCTCTGCATAATGTCTGCTTGGAAAGAAACAAGATTTGGGGGTTAATTATTGTTTTATTTCATTTTGAATCCATGTTCCAGACAAAAACTTATCAACACATTCAGATTTGATGCAGGAACAAGAAATGTCAGCTGAAAAAAGTAGTTTGGTATAAGACTGTATACAAATCTGTCACAATTTACAGCATAATTTTGTAGCACTATAATGTTCTGCCAGGAGAAAAATAAATAGACAAACCTAAAACCTCAAATTTTAAGAAGCTTAAACAAGATATTTGCTAAAATGGGATGAGGGAATTTGCATGATTTATGATTATTGAAATGTCATTTGCATACTTGTATAATGCATGTTCTGTTAAACAGAAAAAGGGATTTCCTCCTATAACTTTCCTTTCCAAATTCAATAGCACAGCTTACAACGATGGAACATGGAAGGAACAGTAACAGTTTCTTTACAGCGTCTTATGCTGATGGATGGCTACCAGGGCCAGCCTTACAGAATCACACCAGTTTGGGAAGGAGCACTGGAGGTCATACAGTCCAACTTCCCTCCAAGAGCAGGTTGCTCAGGACCTTGTCCAGTTGAGTTTTTTACCATCTCCAAGAGATTCCAGAACCTTTCTCAGTACCTTCAGGTCACACTTATGATGAAAAAAAAAAAATTCTTCATATGTAATTACAATTTTCTTATGTCCTAACTTGTGTCCACTGTGTTGCCCCCTATTGCCTATTCCCCTCTACAATAAAACCACCAGCTCTGTAGACAAGGGGAGAGGAGTGAATGTCATGCCTGGACCAAGAGGAGCACTGCAAGTCATTATACTGGGACTGGTGTGTTTAACATTTTTACCTCAGAGAAGTGCAAAGTTCTGCACCTGTAAAGGAAGAGTCCCTTGAAATTATGTCAGCTGAGAGCTGGCTGGCAGAGGAGCAGCTCTGCTGGAACAGACCTGGGGGCTGTGGCAGACAGCCAGCCCAGCATAAGCCAGCAGCATGCTCTGGTGTTCCTGCTGGGCTGCATTCACAAAGGGCGGAGACGATCCCCATTTGAAAGGCTCCATTCAGAATCCCACACGCAGCTTTGAGCCCCCAGTAAATGGCACTGATAAACCATAGTGAGTTCGGTGCAGGGCTGTCGAGATGGCTGAGGGCTGGATCACATATTCTGTGAAAAGCTGAAGGAACTGGGTTTGTTCTGGCTGGAGAAATGGAGGCTTTGGTGGGAATTAATAGCAGCTTTCCATTTATAGAATGGAAATTTATGAGGAGGTTATCAAGGAGAAGGGGCCAGGTTCTTACAGTGGTCCATGGCTGAGAATAAGTCAATGAGCCTAAATTGAGAAAAGAGAGGTTCAGACTGGAAATAAGGAAAAAATCACTACAAGAATAGCTAGCATTGAAACAGGTTGTGCTGAGAGGCTGTGCATCTCCATCCTTGGGAGACTTTATAGAGCAGACCAAATAATGCTCTAAGCAATCTGGTCTGATCATCTAGACAAACCTGATTTGAGCAGAAGGCTGATTTAGAGAGCTCCTGGAGTCCCTTCCAACCGGAATAATCCTGTGATCCTATCCTCATGCATCTCCAAAAAGTGTGTCTCCACTTTTTCAATGCATTTTTATTTGATACATTTAGACAGCAATTAGATCTCCCCTTAGCCTTCTCTTCTTAAAATAGCCTGCTCTTCTAAATAAAGCCACTTGTAGGACCTGGGCATAAAACAGGGAAATACCCATATTCATCACAGAAAGGAAAAAAACCTTTCCCAAATACAGATGTGGAAAGAGTAGAGAACAACCTAAATATAAACACTGTGAATACAGTCTAGTAAAAGGCTTGAACAGTGAGAATAGTGAACTGGGGAAAGAAATTTAGGACTGAGAACCAAGAAACTTCTTCTATGATCCAAGTTTCCTGTGTTCAGAGAAACTGGAGCTTGACTACCCTGTCATTTACTCAAACACATCAAAGAAACGACTACATATAATAGCCCTTTTTTCCAGCTACCTGAAACAACAATAATCTGAGCTTTTGGACAACTGATTGGGTCAAAAGAAGTTAAGAGTTATTCTGGAGTATTTGACCCCGACAGGAGCCACGTTTCCCCCTCCAAAATGTCCGTGTGTATTCTCCTCACTTTCATGTACAATAGTCAAAAGCAAATGGTCGCTAATCAGGAAAGCTACCCGGAGGGAACCAGAGGGTCACTGACACAATTCACAAAATTCAAAGTTTGTATCATAAACCCTTCTTTAATGTTTTTTCTAGGAGACAGAATGTTTTAGCTAGTACTTTTCCAAATGAGTCACTAACACCCTTGTCTTAATTCTGCAGCTGCTGCTAATTTGAAGTGCCAGCCTTCTCCCCTCTTTCCCCAGAATGAAATAAAATATCAATGTTGCACTGTGCTGAAAATGGAAAGTTAGATGTAACACTATGCTACAAGGCCTCTGGAAGTTTCATTTACATTTGATTCTTTCCTCCCAGGCCTATACCTAACTTAAGCCTTCTCAGCAAATTATTTCACACTTACCTCCACAATCATTGGTCCTAAGAATGAAAGACAGACTCAAAAGGTTTTTTAACTCTTAGAGAACCAATATCTAACACAATTTAAAACAACAAAAAAAGAAGATAAATTCATAGAAAAATTATGTTAGTTATCTGCATTTATGTGTAATCAGCAAATTTATGTGTAATCAGCAGCCCTGTTGGCCAAGGCCCCAGAAAACTTTTTATCCAGAGGAGCTACACAGCACCAGTGCATCAGACCAAAGTGAGACCCAAGGGAGTAGACTTCTTTTGGAGACAACTTCACCCATAGCCATGCAAATCTCAAATTTCTGAAGTATCTCATTAGTTGCTCCACTGTAAGACGGTACTGCAGCTGGGGGGGTTGGGCTTGGTTTTCAACCAGACTAGTTTCCTGATTCAGCTCATTGACCGATTGTACAAATGCCAGGGCCAGCACAGGAGAAGGGAGAGGAACGGGTTGCTGGGAGCAATAGGGGAAGACAAGTTTGCCCTTTTTGGCTGCTGTGCATAGTTATGTAAAATTAAAGTGATTATGTAGCTATGGCCTGGGGGATAGAAGAGGTCACAGATACTACCACAGCCTATAAACTGCTGTGGAAATTGTGTCAGTGTGTGTTGCCAAGAGACAAGCACAGGAATTCATTTCTTAACCTGTTGTAAAATCCCCGAAGTGAAGCCTGTTCACTCTACCTCTCTAGAAAACCTCAATACTTCCCTCTCAAAAGTCACACCAAACATTTTGTATCAGTAAGCTCTGTTTATCTACCTGGAACAATTCTGAAGCATGAGGCCTTACATGCATGCTGAGATTTCACAAATTTAGCTTAAATATATTTTGAAATGTTTTCATGAAGTTGGATCAGCTGAGACGAAACGTGCTCTTACAATCTCAGACCATGAACAAGAACACAGTGCTACAAAAGCCACCATGGAACAAGTGAGCCATGTCTCTGATTATACCTACCCATGTCCAAGCTCTTTGTCTTCCTCTATTCCGAGATAACATAATTCACTTTAGAACTTACTAATAACATTAGTAAGTAAAATAACATTTAAACACAGATCTTGGTATTTTCAGCTGAGGAAGACTAAGAGGATGCATGAAGTCAGATAATAATATTTAACTAAAAATAAAGTAAATATGACCTGAGTCTGTTTTGTGACAGTTTTGACTGAAATTAATTAAACTCAATAGAACAGATTTTTATCAACATGTTTTTCCAACATTTTTCACTTTTTTAGCAAAGTAGGAGCTTTCCCAGTTGAAATAGTTGTGAATACTACTTTGCACAGGCCACAAGAAGTCTGTGCAATTTAACAAAAACAATTATATAAGTTTAGCTAAATCTGAGCATATATATTCAAGGGACTATTTCTCAAACCAAAAACATAATTTAATGAAAAACAATTTCTTTTAAAAACCATTGTTAACTGCTCTTGATTATGGAAGACTGAAACTGGAATACATAACTGTACCAAGACATATTTTCCCATTTATTACTACGCCTTTGTTCAAACTTCTTTACTACTACCACAATCTCATTTCCTTCATTAGAAGCACTGTGCTAGTAGCATCAATTCTCTTTCTGAGTTATGCACCTACTATCAACATTGATAGCTCAAACTTTGTTACTTGGACTTCAAACCAGATGAAAAATTGAGTCCAAGGTGGTTTTTTTGATGTATATACTAATAAGATATATTTCTTAAAGGTATTGTTTTATAGAAAAATAGATTTAGAAAATAATGCTTTACTACACTGTATCGTTCTTCATTGGAAAACATGAATAAGTTTGCCTACGCTTTCTTTGTTCTTTCAACACGAGTGGAAGCTCAGAAATTTACTAAGGAAATTTCATCCTTGAGACTGAGACCTAGAGACATGCTCTAACTAGAAGCAAAGTATTTAGAAGTACTCAGCATGCTCAATTCTGGTTTAAAAGTAATGAGAAAAAAAACTACTATCATTATGAAGAGTACCACCTGAGTTTTGAAAAATACATGCTTTAAAGAACTGTTTTATTCAAAGAAAATTAGCTTCTCCCCACACAAACTTATTGCACACCTTTCATGACTGCCTTGGGATCCTGTGCTGAGGGTAAAGCTAGAAAATACACCAGCACAAATCAGACATTGTGTAATTCTGGCTTCTTACAGCTGCTGCCTACCTACTGGATATAAACTCCACATTCACAAATCTGGTGCCTGGAGGGGGTTAACAATCAAATACAAAAGGAAAACAGCACTGAATAAATGTCTCAAGACTATTTCAAGTCATATATCGGTTTATCACTTTTCTGTTAAAGTCAGTCCCATAAGACCATCAGACTCAGGATCTGCTCATATGTCTGCAGCAAAGTTACTACAGAAACACAAAGAGGGACGAAGATTTTGCTGACATTTGTTAAATGAGGCAAATCACACAATATCAAATTAAGCCCCAAGCGTGGGGTACTCCAGGGATGAGTTTAGTCTCAAACTTCTAGACCTACAAAGCTAATAAGAACCTAATTTCCACCACTGATTCAATGGAGAAAATATTTTTTACTTTGTCATTTGCAAATTCAGTCTGTAGCATGTGTATATTTATACTATCCCTCTCTATAAGGAGCTTGGATTCAGGGAGGAAACTTGTGGATTTTTAAAAACTCTCTTTAACAGAGTCCCTAGGAGAAAAATACAAAATTAACACATCTTATGGATGCCATTGCAACTTTTCCTTGATTCCAGCCCTGATCACACATCTCTGAGTTGCACTCCCCAACTTTTGCTCCTCTGAAGTGAAGAGTATGACCATCATGGCATCGCAAATCACTTCCAAATTAAGCACGATCACCATAACCCAACCATAAATCAAAGTTCTAATAAATGTTGCTTATCTGAAATGAAAGGCAAAACTCATGTTGACTTCAATGAAGTCAGTCCTCAAGATGATGGTAGTGTGAAGTGTTTCTACAGTTCATGTTCTTTTATCAGAGTTATTTAGAGAGTAAAATGATGTACACTAAAATACATGATATGAACACGTGCAGAGCTTTGTATGAACTCTGCTCAACCCATTTCTAGAGATGCTTTTGCATATATAAGCATTATTCCATCAAGAGTTTCTAGAATACTTTCTGAAGGGCATATTTCTAGTTCATCACAGGCTACCTGAACCAAACTTTAGAAGTTCAAAGTAGCTATAACTGGGACAAGGATAGAGATGCCCCTCACAAAACAAGCTTGCTGGAACAATCACGTGGAACAATCATTGTGACCAGTGACAAAAAGTTACTCGTCTGATGTATGGATGCAAACAGATGTTCTCAGTTTTGGACTGGGATGTTTGGAAGAAGAGAAAATGCTCTTTCTAGTTAATAATCTTCATTTCCCTCTATTTTCCATCCTCTGAAATAATTCTATAGAGTCAGAGGTATTATTTTGCCACCAAAGTATTCAAGTTTTTCTTAAAATGGTTAGATTTTTACAATTCTTTCCCTTCCACAGTATAGTACATTTTTGGAAGGAATTCTTTGGATAGTATCACAATGAACTTCCAGCCTGTCTGGAATAGGAGAGAACACATTTAAGAAGCTGAGGAGGATAATGGGATCAGGTAATCCCGTGGAGACAAAAAGTTTGCCTGCAACTAACCTGTGTTTTCTTTTATTTCAATGAATTTCTAAGTTAGTCAAGAACCACAGAGATCACAACTAAGGACAATGCATACAACTTCCCAGAATATAAAATGTGCAAATTACTTCTGTCCAACCTTATAAACACACGTACTCTGCTTCACTTAAACTTGTCTTTTACTACGTACAGATTTTGCAGTCTTGGTGCATAGGGAATAAATCTAACTAAACTGATCAGAATTAGTAATCATTGATGCTGATGAAAATCAGCTCATAAGCTACTGAAACTTTTCAAAGGGTGACAGACCTGTGCTTGGTGAAGAGTGCAGTGCCAAGGTAACATTAGCAGCAGACAATTAGCAGGTCCTACTTCTTCTGCTTTAGAAGCAGAAGGTTCTACATTGGTCTATTAATTTCATATACTGACACTAAACTGCAGCTTATCCAGTGTCTGCTAGTAAGAAAATTTCATGTCTACTTGGTTTAATACTGTTGACTGATTTCCTTCTTACTCTGCCATCAACAGGCTTGGATAAAAATTAAGTGTTCCCATTTTAAAGTTTACTTTCAACAACCTGAGAACAAGGTTTTGACATGGCAGAATCTGCCTGCTCACTACAGTTTATATCAATCTACAGTCCTGCCTACAAACCCACACAAATTCTAGAAATATTGGTTCTTCTCAGAGCTGCCAAAGCACCAGTTTTGCAGCTACCAAATGGTAAAGTTCAAAGCCCACTCGAAGATAATTTAACAAGATTCACAAGACTCCATTAGTTCTAGGTTTTCTTACTTAATACCATACAAAATAACTAGAAGTCAAGTATCACATAGGTATTATCTACAACTACTAAATGCTTACACTTCAGATAAGCCATGCTATCTACAGGAAATCTTGCTGTCTTCTACAAACTCTCTCTTACACCAAGAGCTTTCCTTTATGATACAGAAGCCCACTAGTGGAATTACTCATATTGTCAAATGACTCTCCAAGGGAATACCAGTAATACAGGTAGTTATCACAATTTAATTGTAAACTGCTGTGTGCACTGTGACCCTGAATTCCATTTGATATGGGAAAACAAAATATAGACTCACTTTTATTTCTTACTTGACCAAAGCGAACAGGTTGTGGCCTAAACATGTCTCTATACATTTGTATTTGTTTATGTGTACTCTGTCTTGTTAAATATTACAATACTCTGCCTGGCAGAGCCAGGGTTTACTCCTGAGCAGACAGGCCTTTAAGCACTGGTAGAACACATGGATTCTTAATGAAAATAATTTTCCAAAATGTTGAAATACAAAAATTTTCAATTACAAGTATAGCTTCAAGTATGGAAATCAAATACAACTAAGTTGAAATTTGAAAAGCAATGTTACAGAAATATGGTTAAAGAAAGCACCTAAACCATTGGAAACATCCACTGAACTTGGAAAATATTTTTTATGCTCTCTGACAAGCTATACAATTCTGCAATACAGGAACTGTCCTAAAACATACACCCATTAGAAGACACAAAATTTAGCAGATATGTCAAACATATCATTCCAGAGTAAAAACTGTCCTAAAAATGAAGGGTTTATAAGCTTCAACTTAAAGTCATTTCAAACTGTTTTCATTGCCATAATGATATTTCATTTTAAAAGCCTTTTTCCAATGTTAATTTTGTTCATTTCATTTAAGTCCATGGTTTCACTAATCTCTCTTGACGATGAGCTCCCAAAGACTAGGGGGAGGGAGGTGCTGAATCATAGCAAATGTTTATATTTCCTCACAGAATATATCACTGAACCAGCCTGAATACTTCATGAATAATATTGTGAAGATCATAACAGTCAAATACAAAATCTGTTTTTAAAAATCTAAAACATATTAATATCAATTAAAATAGTTGACCACATCAACATTTTAACCTAAAGAGCCATTAGGAATGTATGCAATTTATCTAATGAGTATTTCTGAGCGTGCCGCAGAAAAATCCATCTTCAAGAAATTCCTGTCACCTCCTAGTTATTGATTTGCAGATTATTAGTCAGCAGATTTTCCATCATTATTTAAATAAGGATGAGAAGCAGAACTTCTTGTTTAGAAGATTTTCCTACCTCCCACAGTGCAATTATGTACTATTACCCATCGTTCATTCAGCAAAGGCAATCCACTTCTATTACCATTTGTGTTTAATAAAAACCAAAGATTTCTCCTGAGTTACTGAAAGAGTGGACATAGAGTGGACAGTGATCTGTTTTAGGGCCCAAAGAATAGTAACAGCTAAAAACTATGAATTTAACAAATATTTCTACATGTTCAGAGAGGATCCATAGTGGGAAGATTGCTTCTATTACTGGATTCTGCATACTTGAGTATCAAAACCTACAGTCACTGGTCCCTGTATCTATAGCAAGGAGACAACTGTTCTTCTATTATTTCTTTTATAAAATCAAGATCTCTGAAAACAGGAAACTTTCCCTGGATCTCATATATTTCATTTCATGTGTGTAGGTTAAACAGCTCTGTGTTCTCTGCTGAAACAGAGCAATGCAATTTCAGGCTGTTTAATTTTATAGCAAAGACTGCAAGACAGTTTGAAGATATCATTGACTGTAATACAAATCAATATTAAATTATCTGTACAGGAAACATTTTCAAAAGACAGTTCATCATGCTTTCTCATAGGATCAGGGATTTCTAGGATCATTCTCTACTAACTACTATAAGCTATTAGAATTTATCTCCCTCTTCAATTATTTACAGGTCGAAAGAGCCAAATGATACTGCTTTATACATATTCCATGTTATGTACTTGGTTTGTGACTTACTATTGCCACACAAAACCATGAAGGTAAAAGTTTCTGAATAAAGACATTTGTTTCATGTGAGAATGTGCATACAGTCATACAGCTAAGTGATGCAAAAGGCTGTCCTTTAGGCATTCCACCTTTCTTTAAAATAATGCATTAAATATATATGTAAACAGTAATGTAGTGATTACTCTGCAGCTTAATCTTTAAATGGCTATAGTCTGTACATCTTTAGCCTGATGTCAACTACACATTTAACAGATTAGTCATTTCAAATCACCTAAAGACCTTCATCACATTTCTATCAATTTCATACATAAGAAAGCACATTTCAAAGCCTCCTCATTGCTGCCTTGTAAAATGTCTCGTGACTGTCAAATGGAATTTATTTTTCAGCCAAGCAGTCTAAAATACATTTCACAATACAGTAACACAAACACAATAAAAAGAAGCGCCTATCAAGTGTGTAGATAAAGGGAAGGGAATTCTTTCCTGCCATTGCCGAAGAGGTAAGACAGTTCAACAGCGAAAAAAAAAAAAAATCACAACCAAACCCACATCACGGTTATAACCTCTAAAAAAAGTTCACACATTGAAGCCTCATATGGGTCTGTTTTGATTTGTGAGGAGTGTCACTGGTGGTTGGAAAGGCTTATGCTAAATGTTCCAGACAGCTGATGCAACCACCTCTGCATCTGCCAGTTTGCAGCATGATGCTTCTAGAGCAGTGGGGCTGGCTGCCCTTAAAGACTTGAAGGAGAAAGGGAAAAAGGCGGAGATCCTCCACCGCAAGAATTACTAACATCAATATCCCTGCAAACAGTAGCTACCCGTGAACAACATTAATCATTACGAGCTGGACCCTTAATGCGTTTTTTAATCCAGTTTGAAAACTGCGAGGTGGTAGCTCACAAAGGTCCAACTCCACAGACAATGAGTATCCACCCGAGCCCGACAGCTTCTCCAATGCCCGTATTTAACTGGAATTACGGCCATCCCCAGGCAGCAGTAAGCACGCCCTGTCACCCCTGGGGATGTCACAGCAGCCCCGCCGCGGCGGAGGCACGGCCATGGCAGCCCCAGCCGGCCCAACTTCGGGGGCTCTCCCCGCCTTCCAGGGGCTGCGCTGGGCGAAGGCAGCGGGAGCGCGGCCCGCAGCGCTCCGCTCCGCGGCGGGGTGGCCGAGGACGTGCTGGGGAAGGAGGAGACACGCCGAGAGCCCCGGGGAAGAGGAGGGACCGACAGCGGGAGGGGAAAGGCGAGAGGGGAGTCAGGTCGGAGACTGCACGGTGGGGAGCGAGGGGAAGGGGTGGGAGCCCGGCGGGGGCTCCCGGGGCGGCGGCGGGCGGCAGGAAGGGGCTGCCGGCTCTTTCCTGTCTCCGTCCCCCGGTGCAACCTGACCGCCTACCCCGGGCCGTGCCCCAGCCGCGGAGCTCCCGCCCGGCTCGGCCCTGCCCGGCCGCCCGGAGCGGGGCCAGCCCCAGACCCGCCGCGCCGCCCGGCGTGCCGGACCCTACCTTCGCCTGCAGATACTGGGGGTAGTAGTAGGTGGTATACTGGGGGTACATCTGCTGTTTCCACACTTTGCCCATGAAGCTGGAAATGTAGCCTGCAGTGCAGGGATGGGGGGGTACTTTGGGGGGCTCCAGCCGCCTCTCCGTCTCTCTCTCTCCCCTCCTGCCTCTTCCTCTCCGGCTGCGGCGGCTGCTGCTGCTCCTCGGCCGAGCTCAGACCTTCCTCCACCCAAAAGCCGGAGCGGAGCGGGGGCAGGCACTCTCGCTCTCTGCCCGGGAGTTCCTGCCAAGTCCCCGCCCGGCCGGGCCGAGCAGCAGCGGCAGCGGAGCGGCGGCGCGGGGAGCGCTCGGGGCCGGCGCGGCGGTGCCAGGCGGCGGGGCAGGGCTGGCGGAGGGGCGGGGGACAGGGCGAGGGGAGGCGCTTAGCCCCGCTCGGAGCCCGGGGCGAGCCCCAGCCGTGGCCCCGCGGCGGGGCAGCCCCGGGGCGGGGGGCCCGAGAGCCGCTCCAGCGCCGGGGAAAGCTGCGGTGCCCGGCGGGAGCGGAGCGAAGGCTTTCCACGTTCTAGAGGAGAAGAGAAGAAGGAGGAGGGCTGCAGTGGCCGTATCGCGCCCGGCTCGGCTCTGACCTAATTAGCCTGCCCGTGCTTTGTTGTCGCCTTCCCTCTTTTGTGCATCCCGCTGCTGAGCAGTGATGCAGGGCACAAGCTGGAGGGGAAAACAGGGTACAATTTTGGAAAACCAAATTTGTCTTCAATTCCGCCTGATGGTACAGGGTCCATTTATCTGCCGGAGCAGAAGAGACTGCAGTGCTAAAATCAGTTTACAGAGCAGCAACCACAAAGCCAGACCAAATTCTCTGTCTGGCCCATTGCACGTTCTTAAATTTGTACTTTAGCCAGTGGTGCTGAGTTCTCCGACAGGAAACATTCCTGTTCTATACAATAATAGCTGTATTTTTTCACTTGAATATTTTCTCTGTGAAAGCTAATTTCCTGAACATTAGAAGTAGGGACCAGTGGCATACTATGCTCTACTGTTATGTGTAAAAAAACTCAGTCCAGTGGGTTTACTTTGACAAATCCATCTCTTTTCAACCCAAAGATAAGCTGACCCTCAGACCATTAAGCAGGTGCCATTTCTTTGTCACACTAATCACAATAATTTTTGTCTTGCGGCATTGTTTGATTAATAAAACATGTATATAATGTCCACCAAAACTCCTGGTTTTATTAGCATCAGCCAAACTGAATGTGATAATAGTGGACAGAAATATTAAAAACCTGAAGGATGTACAGGCATCCCAGGGTGATAGCAAAGGCAGCCTTTGTGCAGCCGTGGTGCAGGCTGAGCAATGAGAGGTAACTGCAGATATTCTTCCAAATTCCAGCTGAGCAGAGGACAATTACGCAAATGACATTGCAGCTCTCCTTGCCAGCTATTAAGATCACTTTAAAAGTTTGGGGGTTTTTTGGTTTTTTTTGGTTTTTTTTCCCAGAGAAGAGAATTGTGCACACTTTGCAGTCCACACAAATTAAAGGACTAGGTGCATCTTTAGGAGAAGGCATTTTCTCCAGAAGAGGTATGGCAGCTTTTGAGTTTTGGTTAGGTTTGGGGGGTTCATTTGCATTGTTCTGAGGTGGTTTTTTGTTTGTTAGCATAAGGCTAGAACGACTATGAAAACAAGGGGAAACACAGAAAACATAGGAGCTGATAATGTCTTCTGAGAGAAGGACAAAGATTAAAGCTAGGGGAAAGCTGAGCAGAACAGAAATATCAGGTATTTGAGGGGGTTAAGAATGTGCATCTGGAAAAGCTGAAATGGCTGTGGCTAAAATCAGCTGTCTTCTGTACACTGGCGTTATGCAGTGGAAAAAGCATACAGGCAACAATTATCTGCAAAGAATGCCAGGTAATATGGCTCCAGGGTAGTGCATGGTCAGAGGACAGCAGAAATGAAGTTTCAGAGCTTCATGGGGAAATGTGTTACTACAGCCCAGATACGTGAGGATACTGTTGTAGACTGCTTTGAGAACTGCCAAACTGTGGTCTGAAGTTCTTAGTTGAACTATAAAGAATGTGTGTTGGCCTCTCATAAGCTGACAGGTTACGGGTGCTAGTACACTTAGTTTCTGTCTAAGAAAAACAAAACAAGGAAGAAGAAGAAATAAAGACTCATGGATGCACTTTGCGGGGATTTTTCTGAGGAGAAGGAAAGAATGAGATCTGAAAGAAAATATTATACTGAAGACATCTGGAAATAAAGAGTGTTTTCCTAGAATCAATCTTCTTGTAAACAGCAACTGTGGTTGTCACAAGTATATTGTGCAATCCTGAATGAGGAGAGAAGCATCCAGATGGAAAAAAAACCACTTTAGGAAATGAGAAGAGGGGAAATGCAGCCTATATCATTCCAGCATTTACAACTTCAACAGTCTCCAGCTTAACTGTGTCAAGTTATAGGTAATGGCTGATGGCTGCCAGTGAGAGGAGCAGCAATGCACTCTGCCACAACAGCTCCTGGAAGTGATGAAAGAACAAATCTGGCTAAGAGAGTATTTGATTTCAACCATAACAGCTAAAGCTGCTCTCCAAGCTCCTTCTCAGTCTCTCCTTGCAAAGACTTAGATCTTTCTCAAACAAAGTCTTTTGCTCTAAAGATTAATCTCATCCCCAAACATGTGTCACTGTTAATGTAATGACAAAACCAACTTTTCTCCATTTTCAACCAGAATATTTTCTAATTAAAGATCTACTTCCATTGGAATACCAGTGAAGCTGACATTAAAGAAGTTCAAAATTCATAGTTTAATACTTATCATTGAATTTAAGAAATAAGCCTGCAACTTAATACTGCAAACTTATACAGTGCAGTGATCCCAGTGATGATCATTGAGAGTTTGAAAATTATACCCAGTTTTTATTTTAAAAAGGTTAGAAGATATAATTATTTTATTGGAATCATTTACATGAGCTTCAATACTCTTATTGTTTAATTTTTTAAAATTATATTTAAGATGTTTACAGAATTAATCAATGAAGAATTCTTGGGTCAAAAAAAATCAAATTTAGCATCACACAAGGCAATCTCTACTTCTGTCTTTTTAATACGTTGATTATTCAGCCAACAGAGTAATATGAATGCAAGTTGTGCAATACAGACAGGATAGCATTGCAACTGAAATTTTAAACCAAATTACTAATTTCTTAACTTTTCATACTCACGGAAATGTTTGGATTTAATTACTCATTTTATGTTAATTGTAAGGACACATAAAAACTTTTAAATTGAAAACGTTTATACTGTCTGGTGGTACCAACTCCTGTCATGACAAAATACTCACAAGGCTTAAAATGCTTCCCCCATTTATGCACCACACAAGGTATAGACTTAAGAAGGAAGAAGAAGGAAGATAAACATTGAAGTGTGTTCTGGAAGCAAGTCGATACTCAAAAGAGTAAAAAGCTGACTTCCTACAAAATGTTAAGGAAAACAGTACTCCATAACTTTGTCCATGGCCAGAGTTCACTGAGTATTAATGAAACAATATTAAATTCTGCTTTTTTTTCCTTTACATTACTTCTTTATCATGGATGTTCTCTAACAGATCAGGAGAGATTAAAATATGATGAAAACACAGCTGAGTTCTTGCTGCAAATGACTGAGAAGCGCTCTATGTGCTGCCATGTCAGAGGAATTTTAGGGCAACTCAGTTGAACCCAATCACTGATTATGCACTGGCTCTAATAGTGTTGTGAGAGAAATTCCATTCATGCTGTACAGATTAACTGAAACATCAGGAGTTCTACTCCAAGGCGGAAAAAGTCAAATGCAATGCAGAATAGGAGGGAAATGTATTTAAACCATCTCGCTTCAGCAACCAAGGGAATTGCTGTACTCTGCACCATTTGTGGTTTTTGCATTGGTTGAGCTGAAAGAGACAGACATGTTTATGCTGAAATCCTTATTACTATGACACAGTCAGGGATATTTGAACAAGACTTTTTTTCTAGTTAAGATACTAGCTGGAGATTTTGGAGTCTTTCTTCCAAACCAGATGTACCACAGCATGTGGGTGAGAGGGTGAGCAAGTCGCTAAATTACCCTGTGCCTTACTTCTGTTTGCAAACTGTGTCAAACATTCACCCCATTCTTTGCCTGTGCAGGCACCACAATCGCTTGCTAAGAATCTGCTGAGTTCGATTCGCATAAAAGGACTAAAACAAATGGAAGCAGCGGCTGTGCATCAGTTGTGGATGCAGAGAGGCCAGGTACTGCATCCTAATTCACATACAAATGTTAACAAAACAAGAATCTATTTTACATCCTCAGACAGCACGTTAGGGCTACAGAAACGCAGTGGGGTTTAAGCTGTCCACCAAAACTTTGCTTTTCCTCACGCCTTCAACACACACTGTTCCAATTACTTGCAAAACCTCCTTGTTGTAATGCCACCCTTAACCCAACACAGGGCCTTGACTGCTTTGCAACACAAATGAAAGACTCTTCAATTTAGGTCGCACTAGGCCACACTCAAGCACAAAGGCTAAATAAACGGCCATTGTTCATGGGCCACCAAGATGAAAAGCACTTGATTGTTGTCATCAATTAAATCAGCTCTCTAGCTTTAGTGGCTATTAACCCTTTCAGCAAATTCTTAAGCATTTATTTCAACAGAGTGACTACAATTCTGCACTTTTACAGTAGCTGTCCTGGTGCAACAGTATTTCCCTGTAACTCTGCTGAATGTAGCGTGCCCTTGTTTATCCTTACAGCTGAGCCATGCACTGCACTGGCTCAGCTGCTCCTGACAGCTGCAGGCACCGTAATTCACTTCTGAAAATATACAGGGCTATACACTATTTTAAGATTGTGCAAGTGAAGTATTTAACTGGCACTAACATACAGGCACTTAACCTGCTTCTGCATTTGAGCCTCCCCTTCCACGGTTTCATGGGCACCAGGCAATGCTCCCACTATTGGCAATGGATGCCCACAAAAGATGCCACCAGACTGCTCATGAGAACTGTTTGTATTTGCAGCTAAACATATCACCATGAATTTCGGTAATAACCTTTTCCTCATTTAGATAGGTCTGCCAGCATCCTTGCCCCATTTGCCCCATTTTCTATATTTTCTAAGTTCTGGTCTGCCCCAAGATGCCCAGCTAACAGAGATGATTGCATACTAAAAACAATTTGTTTTTTTCCAGCATTCTTCATAAATCCTTGTGAGGCACCTTTTGTTGGTCCAGCTCTATAGATCTATTTAATACATGGTTTATGTAAATAGTCTTCTCACTGATGGCAAAAGTGATTTGTATTACATGACTGTGTTCTCTCTAAGGTGGAGGTAATTAAGAATCCCACTTCTATTAATATATTGTTTATCAGAAACTTCTATCCCACCTAGTCCCTAACTATCCTGGAGTCTCTCTGGAAATAGTCTCTCTTCACTGTGTGAGCACATGAACAAGGAACAGAATAATTGTACCTCTATAAAATATTGACTAGCTACAATTCCTCCATTAGGACATTCCCTTTCAGTTTTCTCATCTCAGTTTCAGGGCAGTATTTGCCATTCCTCCCCTTTCTCCTTAAACACCAAGCCCAGCCTGCTTTGTGTGGGCTGCAGTGTAATAGGAATAATTGTGGGTGTCTTTTTACCAGCCTGACCAACCAGCCATGGTTGGTCCTGATGGAATTAAAACCATTGATTTTAAATATTTCTAGGTAATTTTGAACAAATGTCAGGTTTTGCCTGCCATGCAAACAAAAATTAAAAGTTTAATTATCACAGACAACAGCCATCTTGTTTCTAAAGACTTTAGGGTGATATTGCACTGTCTTTAGGCACATCTGAAGCAAGTGAAGGATACATCCTTCAGACTTCATTCCAATATGACCCTAAATGCCCCTACATTTTCCTATTTTTGGAATAAAATTATTCCAAAGCATCAAATGTCCACCCTCCAATCTATACACAGTTGTATTTTAAACAAGTTCTACAGCTTATAAACCATCTAGCAAATCTTTCCAGTGTCTCAAACTCCTCCTTCTGCTTCCATCACACACAGCAACACCTTGAGCTGCCCACACCCTTGTGTGGTCCCGTGTGAGAGTGAGCTGGTTTAATTCAAATGTTGGCTGGCCAGATGGGCCAGGCTGAACCCCACCTCAAGAAGCACACCAGCTTCCTTGCCCTTTCCCACCTACTGACTTTCAAGGAGCTTTCAGGGTCATCTACCTGTGACCTCTGCTCTACCATCACCTTTCACTGAAATCTCCTGAAGGCTTCAAAAATCCTGATGGCATAAGGGATGATGAAGGTGAATAGAGAAAACAATTGCATGAGCTTTCTTTCCTTAGGAAAATACATGAATAATTCAAAAAGCATAGGCAATTTACCCATAATCAAATATACAATATTAGGGTCTACATTTTTGATATCTTAAATTTGTAATTTAATAAAACTAGAGAATAAGTAATTTTACTGAACTTTTGAGCCCCCTTTTTCACATGAACCAAACACAGTATTTATCTCAACAGATACCTATCAGTTTTTATTTTATTTTCTTTATACACAGGAAACATCTTTCTCACAAAAGGACCAGGCCACATTGCCATTTTGAATTAGTCCATGTATTTGAGCTTCAGTCACAATTTGTCATGTTTATCACAAACTATTTGTAAATGCTGGACACTCTGCCTGTGTATATGCACATTAACACTTACAGTGCAGTACATTGTCAGAACTAATAGGTGATGTGTCTCTAGTGCATAATTCAGAACAATATTAAGGTGTCAGCACCCTTGATCTCCTGGAAAAATGGAAGCTTCCTCCTTGGCTTTGAATCCATCTCTGTGGTCTAGATGAAATGCCAGCTCTTCAGTCAAGCTGGGGTGATTCATTCTAGCTGATGACCCTGCTGTGGAAGCCCCATCATTTGCTGCTGAAATAGTCCTCAAGTCATGCAACACTGACAAAGCAAAGTTGAGCAACTTCATTTATTCTGCTCTGTCTGGCAGACAGTAATGCCAGTGCTGATGGGAATTTGTGGAACTAAGAGCAAGGCCCAGATAGATGTCCCACTTATGGTGCATTTCTCACGTGACTGAAAAATTTTCTTATTTCTGAAAATTGATAAAGGAAGAGTGTCAGTCTGATAAACTGAGATTCTTCTGGGTCCATTTTGTGATATTTCAGGACACGCCAAATTTGATGATCCTTGTGTGTCCGTTCCAGCCCAGCCTATTCTGTGAAGCCGTAGCTCCTGACAGGCCGTGCCCGTGGCCAGGTGTGCCGCTGTTGTCAGGCCGGGCTGGGTGCTGTCGGGTGCTGCGGCCCGCTGGGATCCCGGCCATTCCGGCCTGCTGGGATCCATTCCAGCCCACTGGGATCCATTTCAGCCTGCTGAGATCCCAGCCTTTCCGGCCTGCTGGGATCCTGGCCATTGTGGCCCAGCGGGATCCATTGCAGCCCACCGGGATCCCGGCCACTGTGGCCCACAGGGATCCATTGTGGCCTGCTGGGATCCATTCCAGCATGCTGGGATCCATTGTGGCCTGGTGGGATCCATTCCCGCCCACTGGGATCCCAGCCATTCCGGCCCATCGGGATCCATTGTGGTCCGCAGGGATCCATTCGGCCCGTGGGGATCCATTCCAGCCCGCAGGGATCCATTCCGGCCCGGTGGGATCCATTCCGGCCCGGTGGGATCCATTCGGCCCGGTGGGATCCATTCCGGCCCGGTGGGATCCATTCCGGCCCGGTGGGATCCATTCCAGCCCGCAGGGATCCATTCGGCCCGGTGGGATCCCGGCCATTGCCGGACCCGGCGCCGCAGCCCCGGCCCGGGCCGGAGCGGGGCACAGCGCCCCCTAGCGGCCGGCCGCGGGCCGGAATCCCGGGCCGAGCTCCGGGCGGGAATCGCGGGGAGCTCGGTACCGGCAAAAGCTCGAGGGATGCCGCCAGCCCGGCAGCCGCGGAAACATCATCTCAGCCTTTTTTTTTTTTTTTCCGGTTCTCACGTCTGAAACGTCTGATGCTGCGAGGTGCCAGGTGCTCCCCGCTGCCGGTTGCCATGAGGGAGATGACGTCCCACGGGAGATCCGGAGCAGATCCCGCGGCACCGCTCCTGCCCGGCTCCCTTCGCTGATGGTTTCTATTCCTAGAAGCCTTGCGGATTTTGGCCTTTCCGCACGCCACCATGATGACAGAATCACTGAGTGGTTTGGGCCAGAAAGGACCTTCAATACCGATTTCCAGCCCTCCTGCCATGGGCAAGGACACTACAACATCATTCTGAATGCTGAATAAAATAAGTTTTGTTCCTTATTTCTCATTTGTATTTAAAAAGAAAGAGACAGCATACCATGCTGAAAGTCCTTCTACCTTTTAATATTTTTTTTCATACTATTTGTTTTAATCATGGTTGCCACGTATAATACATTTAACAGTAGTTTCTTTAACTACTGATTGTATATTTTCTTACCAGCCCTGGACATTTTCCCCATCTCAGAATCCAATTAAGCATTCAGAACACCCACAGAGGAAGTAAAATTCGAACTGAAAATTTGAATAATTATAATAACTGGAATGAATACTTGTTGATGATATGTTTACATGAATATTTAACAGAACTAAGGAAATTCGCCATATATTTTTTACATATTTATAGAAGATTTTAAGCACAACTGTCAGTTTCTAGTACAGTGCACGGATTCTTGTTACCAGTAAAAGGAAAAAACCTCTCTTTTTAAATTATAGATTGTTAAATCAACAGATAGATTGCTTTGCTCTTTCAATTTCAATTTTTTTTTCCTTTCTTTCCACTTAAGTACGTTCTTAGCAGGATATAGTAAGACAGAGATATCAACTAATTTCTTAGCAGGATAAAGAGGTGAAGATATTCCTAAAAAACCACATGCTCAGTATAAAGTCCTTTTGTAAAATGTATATATGAACCAAGTCAGCTGGGAGCAGTTAAGCACATTTGTGTGTGTGATAGGTATCCTTGTAGGCATAAATAAACATGGACATCATCAACTCAAATGAGGGGATCTGGTGGACTGTGGATTTAAAAGGCCTCCAAACAGGCAGGAGCCTTTTTTCAAAATAGCATAGTTAAAATGAAAAGAAATTACATGTTTACATGAAGAACGCTGATATTTGACTTCACATTTCAGCTCAGTCTCTTCACTTTATCAAAGGAAAAGATAAGTCATGGCTTCAGTCACAGTTGCTCATATAGCTGCTCACAGACAAGACTTTCATAATGACCTTTCTTCAGTCTGCCATTCAATCATGGCATGATTCAAATCCAGGGGTCAATTTTTATGTCTCAATATTTCCTTCCCTGGGTACATTCAGGAAGCTGAGAAAATTGCTTGGGAAGGATCATATCTTCTCATGAACAACATTTATTTTATTGCTAAAAGGTAAGCATTACACATCTTTTAACATGGGTCATTTGGCCTTGCCTTGTGTCTGATGATCCAATTCTTATGAATAGTCCTTTTCATGGGTGTGATAGTCACACAGTTACTTTTACTTGCACCACTGTTTCCATGCTGCTGTCCCTGCCCCTGTTTATCTCCCCATCTCTGATCCTTTCCTATTAGGTTAGTTTAAATGGTTGAGGGATCAGGGATAAAGAGTCGTCTATGCTATGGTTCTTTGTATCTTAAAAATATGAGTGCTTACAATTTATGAAAAAAATGAATGAATAAGGTATCACTTTCATCTAGAAAAGTGGCCTAAGCAGACAACTTGTACAGAGCTTATTCATGAAGAGGAAGCTGATGTGGTAGACTTTGGACTCTATCCCTTTGGAATAAACTGACTTCCGTGAAGATGGAGCACAGGATCCCAGCAAGCTGTTGGGTTTTTTTCTATGCACGTAAGCTCACACAGGATGGAAAAAAATGACTTTATTTCCTCTGTGTCTCTTTGTTTTTATAGTCTCCTGTGTAATGATTCCCTTCTCCAGGAAGAGTACCAGCAGGCTCTTTTCTCTCTGGAGTTTTGCAGCTCTGGAGTTTGGTTTCTGAAAATTATAGATGAAAAGGGTGGAGATAGGGGCGGACCTTATCGAGAAAGAACTGTTTTACCTTTCAAGCTTGCCACCTATGAATCTTTTCTTTTCCTTTTCACTTAAACATTCTTACAAACACAAAAACACCTAAAGTAGACCTGTTTCTCAGGTGGAGAGATGAAACACTACTTTGTTGGGTTAGAAAAAGAAGTTGCAATACGTGCTCTCAGATAAATTATATAATGATCTCACTATCAAGTCTTGTCTTACTCACGAAAGTAAAAAAGCACTACTTTAAAACACTGGCTTGTCCTGCATTTTGCATAGCATAGAACTCCATCAGACCTCTATCAGAAAAAGATTCTTGTAAGTCTGATGGATAAACATTTTTACTTAGCACTAGTGTTCACAGTAATAATTTGCCATGAACTTCCAAATTCTTACAACCTGATTCTTCCTTAAAAAAGGTTCCTTGAAATGTCTGTCCCTTTCTCAGTAGCTGTGCACTCACAGCAAGTGGAAATACTATTTGTACAAAAAAAAAAAAAAAAACAAAAGAGAGAGAGAGAGAGAAAAGAGAGCTGTACAGAGGTAATTTTCTTTCCAAACCATCATGTTTGACAGTTCTGTTTTACACTTATGGAAGACTCTCAACAGTGCCTCACCGTAACTGATTTGCGAGTGACTTACTTCGGTCACACCACAAAGAGTTGTAAAACTCCTTATGGTCTAACCTGTGACTTCCCAAGATGCTGGTTTCATATTCCAGGAAATTAATTGGGATACATCGGACAAAAACTGCAAAGAAGTTGGAGAACTGTGGTTGTCATACTGAAAGAGTAAATAAGCACAGGAATTTAGTCTTCAAGGACAGCCAACGGTGCAAAGGGACAAACTGGCAGCATTTTAGGCACAGTGCTAATGGTAGGCAAGCATAAAAATCCCCCAGATCAGTTAGCATTTAGCATCCAGAAAGCTCAGTGGCTTTGTTGAACAGCTTTGGACAATGAAACTTGTGAAATTTCTGCAGGGGTGTTAGCACTTCCTGGCTTTGGCAAGGCAGGAAGTATTGCACAAAACAGCCCTTATCAAGGTATTTTGGTGCTGCCAGTCCCAGCGCCAACAAAGCCCAAGAAGTCTAAGGCAATTATAACTGCTAACACACAAAAGAAAAAAAGTTAAAGTCTCTGAATAGAAAAAAAGCATAAACTTAGAATGCTTTTTAAAAATTTAAACCAACGGAAAAGTCTACCCTGAATTAATGTGATTCCCCTTAATTTCAATAGTAACATGCATTAAACTGTAAAACAGCAGAGAAATACTTGCCTTGTAAATATTTTAGCAGAAAACATGCTTTCAATAATTTGCCTTAGTAAGAAAAATCCAGAACTATGTATATTACAAGGCAAACATTAATAGAAACATGTAGGGTATGATAATATTAAGGAACTAATTGATCTCCCAGTTACATTATCATTATTATTTGCTACATATTAATGATGCTTTGTATAAGATGCTTTATTTCTTCCTTCAAAAGGATTAAAATGTAAACTAACACAGACCCAGAACAGATGGTATAAACAGGGAAGGTAAAAGTAGAGAACAATAGACAAGCCCAATCTACATATATTCCATCTGTTTAAAATTAATGCTTCCATCAAATTTTGTTGGAGATAAAAATTAGTATTTCCACCCGGTCATGAGAGAAGTACATGGATGGAGGGGGAAAACACTGACTTTGTGGTCTGGTTTCTTTCAACAAAAAATATTCCCAGGGATCCTCATAGGAGTAGGAGCAGGTGGGGATCTGATAGGATGTCAGTTGATGTCAGTCATTCTCCATAGCATTATCCCAACCAGCCCACTAGAAGTTTAAAGCATAATTCTATGATAATGTATAAGAATTAATTATAGTGATTCATCCACCACATCTGAATCTTTCTGAACAGGGACGTGTGTCTAGGTTCTCAATAAGGGAGGTAAATTTCTGCTAAAACCTTCCTTACTTTTCTTTCTTAGTTTTTAGTTTACAACAACTCTTCGGTGGTGAAAAGCCTTATAGTTTTGATCTCTAGAGCTGTGGAGGGCCCTTTCAACAGCATGTGAGCATTCAGTGCTGAAAAGTACTTCACCTTGGCTTTGGTTGAAGGCAAAATTCAGAATAACTCAAAGTTAATGTGTTCACATCAGAACATGTGAGATAAATGAGAATAAGGGACCTAGAGGCCATAAACCTTTTAAAGCTTCTCTGCCTCTTCATGCAAGCTGGAAAATACTTGTTCTCCTTGTCCTTGGTTCACTACTTCCTTACTAACAGCTTACAGCACTCAGAAACTGTGCAGTGAGTTTCCTTTGTAAAGCACTTCCCAAAGGTCCTTATTCCAAGTAGGATTTGCAGCACACTAGGAAAGCAGGCACACATGCTTTCATACATGGAACAGATGCAAATACAAATTATTTAATGTAGGAAAAATTGAAGCCATGAAGTCTACATCAACTTCTACACAGAGATCTCTATAGAGATAGAATGGAAAACAAATAAAACCTTTGTCTTTCTGTGAAGCAGAAGAATTTGAGAGTGATGAGATTCCATGAACAACACACTCACCAAAGTTCGATTACCTGTGTGTTTGTGCACTGGAAACCTCTCATCAACATCTACCCAACTTCGTGTCCCTTGCGACTTCACAATTCCTGTGACAAAGCCAGTTCCTACTGTGCTCCCATCCACTCTCATTCCCTGACACTACCTCCTCTGCCTCCATCTACTGCTTCAGCCAGAGGCAGCAGATCCAGCCACTGGTTTCTAGTCAAGAGAGTGCTTGCTGGCCAGGCAACTTTTGGTGGTTGGCTGGTGACAGTCTGACAGCACTGATCACTGCTGAGCTTATGGTGCATGCTCTCCCTTCCTGGGGGCATTGACTGGTGTCTCTTTCCTTCTTTCTTTCCATTCATATGATTTTCACAAAACAGATTGGAATTTAATGGGTGATATTTTTGCCTTTCTGCCTCATTTCAAGTAATCTTCCACAATTTCAGCACCAGGATTGAGAATTTCTATGGGATGCACACAAATCACAACTTCAGAACACCGTTTCTGCGTGGTGCCCAAGCTCTTAGAAAGGCATGTAAAGAGACAATGTTGCTCACCAGCGTTGGTACCAAGCACCAAAAATTATGGGATCCGTGCTAATCCTCTCAATTTTCCTTTTTATTTGTGATGGGTCCATGACAACTCAAGTATATTATAAAACAGTAGCAGTGTAGCTGTACTGAGTAAAGCTATTATATAAACTGTGGTAAATTCTCATAGGTGAATAGTGATACTATGAATTATTTTCTGTACATTCAAAGACTACTCTTCTACAGAGCAATCTCACAACAATGAACCTCTGTTGCTAGTTACCACATTTATTTAAATTCAGCGCAGCCAAGCAATGAGCTCAATTGATGAAGTCAAACTGAAAAAAAAAGTACTTTCTGAGCAAGATAGTTCTAGCATCTCTCTGCATAGGACTTAGATCAGTGAATCTTTGTAATTCTGCCATTTGGTCTTGTGTTTGCTGTGGGTTCTGCAAGCATTTGTGCCTCCAGAGGAGAATTTTTTCATGTCTCCATTGGTTGCTCTACATTACATTGCTATACATTACATTGCTATACAGTACATTGCTATAAATTAACTCATTAACTCATAACAAATTGATGAACCACAAATTAGAAAAATGTATATTTTTAAAAAGAAGATCTATCTTTCTTCTCATTCATTTCTCAACTCTTTGCAAATATTCCTAGCTATAGTATCTTAGTTATGGTCTTTATAAAGGATGAGTGATCTCTTAGAATCTTAATGAGATCTGCAGTAACCAGAGAAAAGGAAATTATAATCAAAGGCGGGGTGGAGTTATGATTATATTCTAACACTAGCATTTTCACAAGAGAAAGGCCATTCTAAATTATACACAGGATGGATTTTAAAATTTTTTATAGACACTTAAAGAGCTGAAAAAATAGATAACAAGATGGGAATAATTAAGCCGTTCTTTTTGAGATAAAGAGTAGGACACCAGTCTATAAATTCTGCAATCTTGGTAAAGGTAGAAGAGCAAGTATTTCAGCTTTTCAAAGGATATACAAGAAAAGCCTGTGGTATGTCAATTTTAAAGGAAAGATGATAGTAAAAACTTTTCATAGCAAGAATAGAGATGTTGCTGGACAAAAATGTTCCCACTCATCTTCACTTGCAATAAGCTTTTGAGTGTTGGAGAATAATAGGTAGGATTTTATTCTATAGAAAATTTTAAAGGTTGTTTTTTTCCCCCCCTTTTTCTTAAGGGAATCAGGTTGAAGAAGAGAACCTGACAAAAAAATTTGCATTGATTTGTCAGCAAAAATTGAGATTTGTTTTAGATTCTTTTTGTACCATTTATGATATATAGGGAAATCATTAAAAATATTTTTTGGCTTTAAGTAACAATTCACAAAAACAGGAGTTATCTTCTAGAACATACTATATCAGAAGAGTCAGTGTAAGCAGACCACGGGATCCGTGTCTCATTTACTTTTGGGAAATTGTGCATAGGCTGCTAAAGATGCAGACAGCATGTTCTGAACACGTTCTGATATTTAGTGGGTAATACCAAAATAGAAGAAACTGAAGCTTGTGCTGGTATACCAAACCTATCTCCATGTAAAATAAATAAGATAATTCAAAGAAATTAAATATAGCCAACAAGTTAATTAGAAAAGGTATAGAAAACAAGGCTGAAGGTATTAGCTGAACACCATAGAAGACAAGTGAAAAGATAAATCTGAGAATTCTTGTAAATTTTATGTCACAGAAATGGACAAAATGGAGTACAGCAATCATAAAAATTCCATAAAAAGTTGTACTCCAGGAATCTATTAGGGCGTCAATCTTTAGACACTGACATAAATTTGGAGTTTTGTTAGAAGTTCCAGGTGGTAACAAATGATCTCTAAATATTTATGAGAATGCATTAGTATTCAGAAGGGATTAACTGATTTCCTGCTGGAGGCATTGGAAGCCTTTGGTGGTCAGATTTTTAAAAATCAAGGGGTTTATTTTGATTTTAAGGATTGTGAACTCAGCTTGTTCAGAGTTTGATCAGATAGGTAAATTGATTATGTAACTGTAATGACATTTCAGAGTATACACTTTACACCTGACTATGCCATAGGAAATACATCGCTAAATGGAATCTCCTGGGTGTTTTATTGTTGTTGTTGCTGGTTTTGTTTGTTTGTTGGGGTGTTTTTGTTTTGTTTTGTTTTGTTTTCTTGACACAGTGTAAGATAGGAATTAGAAAATCTAGATAGAAATGAAAAATCCCTTTCTCAGTGCCTGGTCCTAGTGACTTTTTAGCAAAACTATGATTAAATATTTACAATGTTGACACTAAGATTTTGAAATAACACTAAAATATTTACTACATCTTTTTTCTTTTTTTTTTTTTTTTTGTGCTGACAGCTGCTTTGTGCTATCAGTGATGAAATCACATGCCATAGAAAAGGAGAGGCCTATTAGATCATCTCCTGTGTCTGCTTCCCTCCTCCAAAACCAAATAGCTCCTCCCTGCTTGGAATTTTCAAAATGGTCCCTACGTTTATGTTTATCAACCTGAATTCCCTGTTTTTCAAGACTATGGTTAAGATTTCTGTACATTTTGATAACAAAAGCTCCCATAAGAAAAGCAACAGAGCTTCTACCTTGCAAAGCTATTAAAAACATCATAATCATTAAAACTTTTTGCACCTATTTTCAGTTTTCCCAATGGTTAGAATAAGCAACAGCATAAAGAGATAATTGCTGAGTGACAATGGAATAAATTCAACCAAATTGCAGTATACTAATGTTATGCAACGTTACTTTGTACATATATTCATTCATATGAGAGACTTTTCCTTTTTTTTACCTCAGACCACTTTAATCAGATTCTTGGTGGAAATGCTGTCATTTCTGAAAAGATTGTCTACATGGTATTGCATGATGCTATGTGTCTCTAAATGCTGATTTTTCCCCCCCTCTTTACCTATTATGCTTGTCACAGGAGTCTCTAGCCTGAAATCAGCATAAATGAGTGTGGCTGGCACTGTGTGCATGCACAGTCACACAGCCTCATCTGTGAATCTGCAGCAATTAATTATATTTATAGTGAAATATCTGCAGAACATTTGCATGTATGAATTATGTATTGAGGAAAAAGCAGTACACTATGGTTTATGCATTTTTTGTTCTCATGAGAGCCCCTTTGTATCTGTAATATATGCTATGAAGCAAACCAAATTTTTATTAATTTGTCTATCATCTTAATGATGAAGTATAATTTTAAATAAAGACATTATTTTTAGAAGTGTTTTTCAAGTAGCTGTTTATCATTATTTTACATTTACATTTTGAAATAAATTTTCCATTACTCTTTAATGTATTTTTTCTTTAAGATTAAGTTCTTCTAGCAAACACCAAGGAAAAAAACCATGAATCATCAATGAGTACAGGCCAGAGTTTAAGGCAATGAAGTATGCATGAAATATAAGCGTGATGTGATTATCCCTCTTATTATGGTTATTACAATACATAATGAGCAGTGTCAGTCTGTTATCTTATCATTTTATTGTTTTGTGGATTCACCCAAGAGTAAAATGTAAATGTAGTAACAGAAGTAATGAGTCAATGGGCTGGGAAGCATGATAAAGAAATAATAAGAAGGTAGTATGCAGCAAAGACTATTCTGAGCTAGACTAATTGTATGCTCTGAAATTAATTATCTGCTACAAATATGACAGGTGGCTAAGTTAGCTGTGAAAGAAAACAGGACAGAATATTCAGAAAACCTTTTCTCTTTGCTGAAGAATCTTTGGAGACAATACTGAATTAAAGATTCATACACTAACATTTATCTTCTTGAGGCTCTTGTTAAGAAATTATTATTATTTTTCACATACTGTCCTAAGTAGGGGTGCACCAAATACAGCTTTAAATTTTTTCTGATTTAGTGCCTGCATATGAATGACTAACTTTTGTTTTCTGTGTACATCAGTATTTTTCCAAAAGGCAAGAAAAATACCTAAGAAATAACTAGAAATCAGATAACTTCTTTTTTAAAATGGTATAACATAAAGTGGCTTAAAAAAATTTGTTAAAACCCCAATTTCTTTAATGACAAGGTCAGAAATTATTGCAGCTCTCTCATGGTGTGACTATTACATAGACTCCATGTGCGTGTTTGCTTGGGTAGAGTTTTGCAGCCTGCAGAAAGGTTCCGAATATTAGAACTGAAATTATTTAAATTAAATCTTCTGTGAATATTGCTCCCTAATTATCCTAGTTGTTTACAGTTACCACAGAATTTTCACGGATTAATACAAACCATTAAAAACTAATAATTAGTATAATACTTGAGGAGAATTCTAAGATGAGATTGTTTTTTCTTACAAAATCACCATTAGCATTGCTACACACTCCAGTATTCCTTAATTTATTTTGCTGTAGAACAGTACTCAGCCTGGAATGATCTTTGTTAGAGAGGAGGAGGGGATTATATTATTCTTCAAGGTTCTGTTGCAGGAAACATATTAACATTCATTGACCTTGCAGTGGCAATTTGTACTGATGAGCATCATTATATGACTGGTATATTAAAGCAGCTTATTAGAGATAGGAAGCATCCTATGCTATTCAGAGACACTATTACCATTTGAGATGTGGCTGTCATGGAGTCTTTACATACAGGAGATATTTGGAACACTGGAAAACTACTAGAATAGCCCGGCTAACCCATCAATTTATTGTAGCTCACAGCTCAACCTTTAAAAATCAGATCACATGAAAAATTCACATCGATACCTTTCTGGTAAATAAATATCCCATCTTTCCAGTTTTAACCACAGAACTACCTTCTATTAGTGGCTGAGTAAAAATTAAATGGTATAGTGAATGAGAAATACATATTTGGGAGTACAGAGTCACTCTCCGTTCTGACCATGGAGACGCTGGCCAAAAATAGAACTGTGATTGCAGTATTCTAAATAGAGAGTCACCCTGCAAGCTCTTCTTAGGAGGTGCAACACATCTCATTACCACATTTTGGAAGAAATATGTTCTTAACAGTGGATTTTCTTCTTGTATTGAGGCCATGAATATAATTACCACTTGATAATTTACAGTGTGACAACTGTTTTACTGCATCTAGTAAGCAATAAAGCACTAAAGGGAACATGAAGTTTGTGGCACCTGCAACTCATTAAAAGGGCACTATCAGAAACAAAGTGTTTAGTTTTCATGCTTGGCTATACATAAGCAGCATCTAGGATTAATCTAGGGATCCTTACATAAAGGACCACTGGCAATATAAGATGTTCAGAACACAGAATACAGGAAGCCATACCAATTTATGAAGGGAAATTAATTTTCTTCAAAAGTAGAGCATAACATCTCTGACCATAGGAAGTTATTTTTCCTAATAGTCTTCTCTGTGTTCTATCTTACATCTCATGTTCTGACCACTCTTCTGCTAATAAAAGTAGTACCTAACCACAGATGAGAACATTTCAAATGAATAATTTCACTAATTAAATAAACATAAAAAGAAACCTCAACTTCTATTTCTTAACGTAATTAAAGTTTCCCCAAGATGAAGTAGTTATTTAGCTAAAACCATACAAAGTATTTGGGAAGTGCTATGGTCACCTGTGTGTCTCCAGCTCCTGTGGGTACAGGGGCCCTGTGCAGCCACTCCCACAAACAATCGAGAGCTCCTGACACCCTCCCTGTGTGCACTCTGTGCAGAGCACAAATACCAGGGCAGTCACGCCTACAGTGCAAACACATCCACTGGGATTTCATCCTATGTGCTCCAGGACTGCCTGAGAAGAAGTCACACAGGGAATTCACAGAGCCTGCTCCGGGTTGTCCCGAGGCTGCTCCTGTGCTTGCAGAAATGGGCTGAGAATTGTATTAATTGAGCTGGGTATAGAGCAGGAGAGGGATCCTTGAGGAACAGTGTCTTTGTAAGGTGAGCTAGCTTTTCCAAGGCTGTCCTGTTGGAACTCACAATGTGCACAAGGAGCTGCAGAACACAAATGCAGGCATAATACCGAGAGCATATGGAGGTAAAGAGGGGAAAAAATCTGGAGGAAGGAATCTGGTGATACTGCGACTGGGTGGTTAAATGGAAATAAATAGAAAGACTGGTTGTGTTAGGGTCGAAAACTTTTAAGAAGAATAGAGGAAGCCTGGGAATTAGTTGACTGGGAGAGAATGATCTCAAGGTAGAACTGGCCAAAGAAGGATTACTCCAGTAAGTAAGCTGAAAATAGCTTATATAACAATAAGCAATATAATTGCTCAGACATGTTTGGTAATAGCCTGGATTATAGATCACTCAGCCTATACATCCAGTCAGAATATTGAGATAAAACCGACTGGACAAGTAGACTGAGACCTCTTCTGATCTAGGCTCAATGTCAGGTGAAGGTTGAAAATGAAACCTGAAGGGGAGATGGTGAGGCAGAGTAAAGAAAGATGTGAAGTAAGACGCAGAAGAAACCAGGCCAAAAATAGGAACAAAGAAACTGAAAAGGGAGGAGAGAGGTGAGGCAAAAGAACTTGGGACGATACAGGTAGTACCACACTGGCTAGGAAACTGAGATTAGTGCCAGGAGACAACACTAGGAAAAATAGGTCTTTCTGAGGAGGAAGATGAAGGCCAGGATGAGAAATAAAGTAGATTTCTTGGATGTCTAAGTACATCACGATGAGATAAAGAAATTGGAGTAGCAGTAGAAATCCAGTATATGTGTTTGCTCTTCACCTGTTACTGGATGCTGCATGCTGCAGTCAGTATGAACCCAAATGTTGAAAAATCTCACAATTTCTCTCTTCTTAGCAACATCTGTAAATCGTACTGAGCTACTTTCCCACCCTCTGCTGTCCCTTCACCATCCAGTGGAACATCCTGCTACTGGCAATGCCAGCTGAAGCAGCTGAGCAGTGCACCAGAAACTTCAGTCTTGCAATGACCCATATACACAGTAATAACAGTACGTGGCCATGGACAAATCTTTGCATTTTTCCTTTTAATTTTGAAGATATTTGAAGTTACATTCTCAAGAATCTGAAAAGATTGGCTAAAACCCATGCAATGGTAACTAGTTATAAATATTTCAGTGCAACTTTTGAAGTGGTAATTCTTCAATACAATATTGTGAGCCTTTGGGCTTTTAAGAAGAAAGCAACATTAATGTGAAACATTAGAAGCATCCAGTAACATAGATATTAAGTCTTATGGATACTGCCTGTAGATAGTTTGTTCATGATTCACAGTTGCTCGTACTGAATGAGTCATCCTAAAGTGGATAATCAGCAATCTTTCAGCCATTTTCCTTTTCTACCAGCAAGGACTTTGTGGGCTTAAATTAATGAGAGGCTTTAAAAAGTAGCTGAGAGAAGAGAATTCTGTTTTTATAGAGAACAATGTAAGTAGAAATGAATCTTTTTAAGAACTAAGTAACTCACTGTTCAATGCTTTTCTATGCTTTCTACTGAGAAACCGGTTAGGTCTCCCTTTTCAGAATGAGGTGCTCAGTTTACAGCAACAGCTTTGTACTTCAGCATTTGATGCAGGCATGTAGTACATGGAAAGTAGCAATTAGAGTTAAGTGAAAAAAGAAGAGACTCATATTTGTTACTCATGGTTGAAAACTGATCCAATTAAAGTCTGTTAAATTGACCCATTTTACACTAGGCTTATTCTGAATAGGGCTCTGGATAGAGTTTTTTGGGTGTGTGCCAGGGGAGGGACCATTGAATACACACTTTCACACAGGAAGTGGCAAATATTCTGTAATAGGATGGAATGATATCAAGACCAGCTTTCCAAGAGAGAGTTTGATGCCTAGCCCCCTAACCTTACAGTAGTCAGAGAACATTGTATTTTCCTTCTTGCCTATTCACTGCACAGTACAAAATACTTTTGCATTTGTGAAAATGTATGCAAATCCTTACCTTACACTATTTCCTACTAATTAATTATTGTGGTTGAGCTTCTTTCCACACTTTTGTTCCTTTGTCCTCCTTATCATGAAGCAATTGTAAGAGAAAAGCAAAGAAGAATAGATTTTTAATTATAACAGACTGATTACTATGGAGATGCGTTAGCATCAACACAGAGCTGATCACGATCAGAAAGTCCTTTCTGTGGATGTTTCGTGGGTTTTGTAAAACGAATGACAAAATCAAAATGAAAAGAGTACAATTTATTTTTTAAATTATCCTCAATACACTGGATAAAGAATGAACATATTGGACCAATAATCTGTAAAACTTGCCTTAAAAGAAAACAACCATTTCACAGATTTTTTTTCCCTATTGCAATGGAAAAGCTAGATAACCCTATAAAAATGAGCCCTCCCCCCCCACTCTTGTGTCCAGTCCTATCTCAACCCTTTTAAATGTTGAAAGAAAAGTCATTATTATAGAACAACAAGGCATCTTCTGAGGTTTTTAATTGCACCTGGTGAAACAGGGACAGATCTGTCTCCCAAAGTAGTGATTCAGCATTTAACTCAGTGAGCCAAATGTAGTCTTTGTGACTCATGGATCTTAAGCAGGGTTGTAGGCACTTTCTATTTATTTCGCCATTTATTGCTGTTCCAATATCTCTTTTAATGTAGTCCATGGTTCAGATTATTGTTCTCAACAATGTTTTATAAATTGCCCAATTTCCTAAATAACAGCAATCATTTTTCTTAGTTACACCTTCAAGGGGAAACCATCATACAGAAGCATTTTCCACCTTTTTGTTGGCACAAAGGAATGGGAATTCCTCTCTTTTATGGACAAAAAGCTGCTTTGAGGTTTCTCCCAAACATTGCACCAAGAAGTTGCACTGCAGCACCTTAAGTAGAAATAAGATTTTTCTGTTACCACAGCGGTGAATCAACTGTTTGTAATATCTGCTTCATGGCAGCAGAGAACTCAGGTTGGATTATATGAAACTTATCACTGAGGAAAGAGAAGTGACAACAAAAATCAGAGCAGGAGAAGGAGATTGCTACTTCGGTGATGCAGTTTGGAACAATTATTTTCTAATTCCTCTGTTAACTTCCTTAACTTTATTATCTTGGAGCAAAAGAACCTGTTTTCACTTCTGGAGGTTGAATGTCATGCCCAAAGCAGTCAGCTTTACTGTGCTTTATAAAGGAGAAGCCTGAGCTTTCTTGAGATCCATGCAAAAAATCCTAATCGCTGGGTAGATACATAAATATCTGCTTCATGTCAGAGCTTGGCTTTGCCAATTTCCAGGTACAGGGAGCCACAGGAAAAAGTGCTATAAAAGCCCATAAATCTTTGCTAATATTTAGATACAAGAATATCAAAACAGAGCAGAACAGAACAGAAAATCACTATCTGCAAGACTCAATCTATTAAGGTTCTTGTCTTTCTCCGTATAAATTAGAGATGTCCAAACACAAAACCTCAGAATATTCCACCAAAGAGAAGAGAAAGCCTCAGCTAAGCTGATGCTCTGCAGCACAACTTTGTGTTGGTTGCCTACACGGCGTCCCCCGCTCCGCAGTCTGGGTGGGCTTGTGCTCAGAGGAGCACAGATTGCAGAGCACTGCAAAGGCTTTTTTTGTCTTCTTGCTCTCATTGTACTTATCCACTAATGTAAATATTTCCAAAACAATATCTGAATTGTACAGTCATAAATGCATAGGCTGGCAAATCTTCTCAGCTGCATTAGTCACTTCAACTGTATGTCTGAAAATTTGGTTTGGATGAAAACATTTATAAATCTAAGTTCTAAACTCTATGCCTCACCATGCAGCCACTGAATATTCCAGTCCCAAATATTCTTATCAGATACGCCCTAATGCATGCTTTATTTCAACTGCATACCAATAAGATCTTTGGAAGAAAAACTGCAAGAATGAGAAGAGCCTACTATGTTTTTCAAAACAGGAGATTCAGGGATAATCATTACTTCTTCAGTCTTGGGTTGCAAATGTACATCCCATTACTGACTCTGCTAATAGCTGCTGGGATAGATTATTGTTACAGCTGCTGATTGGGAGCTGGATTTGAGCACTTAAACAGCTTTGTCATTGGTTGGCATCGAGTTATTACACAAATTGATAAACTATACCCATGTGGTATAGCTGCAGTAACGTAAAACTCATTTTTAGCAGTATAGCAGATTTCCTCCAGCATTTATCTTGCGCTTAGCAGTTCAGAAGGAGCAAAATGGGACAGAGAACAGGAGGGAAGTGCCCAGAGTGTCTGGAAAGCCTCTCATTTCAATCTTTGCATGTACCCAAGAGGTGAACACTAACACGGGTTGGGGACCCTGTTCTCCTTGGAGTGAATGCTAATTTAAACTTTCCCTGTGATCTGGTATGCTTTAAAATGCAGCAAATCCCTTATTTATGAGTATAAAGGCCATGAAAGGGCTTTAGAATCTAACCCTAGGGGGCTCTTCAAGTGCATGAACCCAGAAATGTTTAATACTTACACTTAGTCTTGAACAGTTGCTTGAAAAGGATAGAAAAAAATGACTGGTAGATGCCCTCTTTTCTGAGCAGTTGAGAAAGGTTCTTGCATGAAATGAAAAAAACTCTGGTACTGTAGCTATTGCACTTCACTATTTAAAATTCACATTCCTAGAACAGAGCTGGTTGCATACATGTTTTATGACATAATCTTTCACATAAATGCAGTTCTTGGAATGCTGACAGACCAATAAAGAAGCCTTGCTGTATTGGGGGAGCAAAAAACATTTCACGTCTACTATCAAAAGAGTTATTAAACATCTCCTTTGATTTTTGTGATGTGAGCTTTCCCAAGTAAGTCCATAGCACTGGCAATGAGACATTATATAAATATAAATGGAAGATGTATTCTAAAAGCTACAAGCAATTAAAAGGCAGTGTATTCTTCAAGTAAGATTTGAAATACGTTCTATGAAAAGCAAGCATAATAAATTAATTATGTTAAACTGATGTAGAGTCAGATAAGGTACCCTGGAATCAATAGTTATACTTCTGTAAATCCTGGTTCAAAATTACTTCAGTGACTTACATATTGCTTCTGAAAGTGTTTATGTTGCTCCTAACAGGAATACAAGAGAGTCCTTTCATAAAACTCTGGTGATCCTCTGGGATGGTATTAGACACCAGTATGGGGTGTTCCCAGCAGTTTGCCTTCCTTTCTTCCTCCCCTCCTCCACTGCCTATGGTTAGCATTACTGGGGTAATTAACTTTACTTTAATAAAATTAAAGCATCCAGATATTTTTATACCAGTAAAAATTATATTAAGAACCTTCATCTCCAAGGTTCACAGCCAGAAGCATTAGCATCTGCTGCCATTAGTCTTGGGTTAAAAAAACATGCCAAATAGTGAATGTAGAGAACAATTGGAGGCTGACATGCAGCAGGTATTTGCTTCTGCCTTCCTTGTTCCAAAGGAAGCATTCTCTCCAGCATAGGGACAAACTGTTGCTGGGACTGGGAACTGCTCAAAATATCCCTCCCTGCAGGAAACCCTTGCAGGGCTGATCTGCAGGCATCCCAGGAATTGTGGTTCTTGACCAACTTCAGTATTAACTACTGCAGCATTGCTCTGACTCTTCCTGAAACTATGAAGCACACAAGGACTACCATAGCTGCTCATTTTCATTAGTGCTTTCTTCTTGCAAAAAAAAAAAGATAGAATTCTAATAGCACATGACTATATAGCACATTCAGACACATCTAATTAGTAGCTGCCTCACACTTATTTCTAAAAAAATGGTAACAAAATAAAAATAATTTCTGGTATAAACCCAGGCACAATATTACAGGCTGTTTGAAAAGGGAATACTTTCCCTCTTTAAGCAAACTATCTAGCTGCTATTCCCACCTGAAATCTTTGGCAAGGGTAGGAGCTATCAGTACCTATTCTTTAGCTTTTTCCATATCTCAATGAAAGTAAATATTCAGTCCCATTTAAGTCCAGCCTTCTTGTGGAACCAGTCGCTCCTGAGCAAATTTACCAAACCAGTAAGCTCTATTTTTCTCAAACAGAATGCTCTCACCTGTAGTTCTTGCTCCATTTTTCCCCTGACAGCCTACAAGTGAGGTCACTGATAAGGACAGCAGGCAGCTCCAAGTCTGTTTGGGAGCTTTATAATGCTGTCCTGTTCTAGAAAACTAGAAATATATAATCCAGTCCCATCCAAGAACAGGAGCAATATCCAAAATGTGATATGACAATTTGATTAGCAGAACTAATTAGCAAAACGATATTTTGTATCATACCCACTAGTTAGTGGAAATCAGCATTTTACCCAACAAGTACATGCATAATTACACAGGAGGAACATTGTACCAAACAATTCATTTCCACACTGAAAAATGTACAGATGTGGAACATACGGTTTGCCAAACCATATAAGACTGATAGTCCAGTACTTCAGCTATCTCATTTTAGACAGTGGTTAGCACTTCATCATCTGATGAAGAACCACTGAAATGAACAATTGTAGATTTCACCATGAGAAAAAAGTCCTAATAACTCATCCCTAGTCAGTAGAGCCTGTCTAAGGGATCAGGAGAAAGTTAAAAAGTTCAGGGTATAAAACAATTCCTAAATTTGTACAGGGATTGAAGATGAGAAGGTGGAGGACATTTTTTAAAAAGCCTAACATTTATACTGCATGGAAAGACAAAAACCATTCATCCTCATCATGCAATCAAGTGGCAAGCAAAAGGAACTAACACTCATTCTGCATATAAACTGATTTATTTACATGGGACGGCAAAATTACTATGAAGTGATATTAGCTACAATCTCATAATTGATACAATTAGAGAGCAGGAGGGCTCAGCAGAGGGGGCACAGCACCACCTGTCATCTCGCTTCCTGGACTGAGCTGGCTCAATTATCTTGAGTTTGGCAAAGAAAAAATACTCAGCAAGGGAGGTGTAAAACATCCAATTCATCTCAAGTCACATAATTTACAAATTAAGATTAAAATTCAAGGCCTGGATGAGTCATAAATCCTTAGGGCACTTGAAACTGTTGTGTAAGAGAATGTGAATAACAAATATAGGTATGTAAGACTACTTGATATATACATATAAATATATCCTAATTTATTTTGTAAAGTCAGAAAATAAATTAAATTGAGCAGTTCCAAGTACTGACTTGCCAGCATTTATATCTCTGTGCCAGATTTATATGTTACTTTTGAATGGTATTTTTTCCTTTCTCTCAAAGCATAATGGTTAGTTAATTGATATTTGTATAATTTCATGGAAGTAAAAGGTACTATGCATAAATGAAGAATTACACTCTGGTGAAATCTTACTTTTTAAAAATAATTCGACATCTTGTTACTGAGTGCAACATGAATTCTTGACTTAGGAACCTCCTTCACAGCACTCTTTTGCCTTAGACATGGTCTGGAAGACTAAATTCTAATTACATGGAAGGTCTATTATATGACAGGGACAGCAAACTGCTTCCCAATTCTCTAAGTGTAGACCAGGCTTTGCTCAGCATTGTCCATGTTTACTCCATGCCTATTCTCAAGGGCTAAAAAGGAAGCAGTTCATTCCCATATAAGTTCATTTTACTGAAAAATTTTCCAACAATACCTTTTCTTCCCTCCTTTTCAAAACTACCAGATTAAAACATTACAGAGCTAAAATGATAAATGAATATTCTGTCCTGATTTTCAGGAGAACCCTTTACTTAACACTGCATCTAAGTACGTAGACAACAGTCTAAATCCAGCCTGGGTTTAAAAGCTGATGTAATTTATCCAGTAGGTTATCCTGAGTGGAAATTAAAACCATGTACTTTATACTGACTTCTTATTCAAATGCCAGTTGATAGCTACTTACATTGAATTCCATACTACAAAGACAAATCTAAATCTCACTGGATGAAAAAAGACATCCACATTGATCATTGCCATTTGACCATCAAACTGCAGACTTTCTCAGAAAACAGAAGTATTGTATGTGCCAACTACACAGTTGTAGACAGTTAAGAAAATTCTTATGAAAGCATAGAAGGGAGACCCTTAATTTAACACTTCCTTGATTTCCTGCAAGTCATCATTCATTCTCATAAAAGCCTAATCATGGTAGGAACATACTCTACAAACACATACTAACCTTTAAGATGATTGAGAGTAATTGGTTAGCTCTATGCAAAAGTGACGTGTAGATATACAGGAAGAATTACTTCTTATTCACAGAGGGCTGATTACATGGAACATACTGTGGTTCTTCATATCACTTTTTGACAAATTATTTAGTGCAGGCTCCTTCTGGAAGCTGCATTTGCATTTACCTATTTTTTATATCTGTCCTTGAAAAAGATGATTTAGAAACAAGAAGAGAGTTTCATGCTGTGAAAAAGTGAAACTCTGTAGAGGGACTTTTTGACTTCTCTAAAACTACTTCGCTTGAAGTTGTGGATTTTCCTCCTATTTGCCAGCTGGATTATTTTATCAGTGAAAACTCTTAGTTTAGGTGGTTCAAACAATAATTTGTAGTTGGAGAGTTTACTCAGTTTTTTAGTAAGGGTAATCTGTGGATGGTAAGGCATGATGGCATTGTCTGATGTAGTTGTACTACTCATTAGAATAAAAGCTAATTCTTAGTATAGACCATAAAGAGATACTGCAAAATGTGAGCTCAAGTTTCCAGTAAGGATGGAAGAAACTGGCAATAAGTCTGAAATTTGGCACTGTTTTATCAGTTCCTTTTGCAGGGCTACTTAAAATTTCACTCTGTGGAATATTTCAAGCCTGGCAATGTTTTGAAGGGAGCAGCTTGCAAAATCAAATTCTAGCTTGGAGTTTTATCAGCTGATAGTAGGGAAACTGTAGCAACACACTTCTGAAGAAGTGGCATCCCATGAAGCACATGACTCAGAAAAGGATGGGAAAGAACCTGAGAGTGCCTAAATTTTATCTCCCAAAACTGAACTGAACCATAATACTCCAAAGTCGCATAACTGGTACACTCTGGGTCTGCTTGCTCTTAGCCCTGTCGTGCACCATCAGAAACACCTAAAAGAGACAGTGCTGGAGCCTCTGCCATCTCTATTGCAGTTCTTTCCTGCTCCACCTTTCTGTATCTGTTTGTGATTCCACCTTTTGCTTGGATGTTGGGCTTCTAGAGCAAATATTGTTGTATTGAGAATACATGGTGAGACTATAACAAAACACAGTGAAATTACCAAGGGGAAATTACCAAGTCTGTGATTAAATTGCCAAGGTATTATGATAATACTAATAAAATAACTAGATAAATAGATTGGCAAATGCAGGTAAATGCTTGCAACATCTTCCATATTGTTTTAGTGTAATATGTTCTACTAAAGCGCCTTCAGATTAAATGGTGCTTTGTATAGGCACCAGCACTGGGCTGAAGTTTTGCTAATTTTTTATTTATTTTTTTAATGGCTAGAAACCCAATAAATAGATACTATTTAGAATGATCCTTCTATTTTAGGACTGAGGTTACTAAATTAAAAGGACACCCTCCCCCCAAAACACTGAAAAAAGTTTCTTATATCTTCATCACCCTCAAAATGAGTACCTATGGAAAAGATAAAACCAGTACAGAGATAAGCCAAGATTTCTTACAGACTTCTCAGTATTCATCAGTCATCACTCACATAAGCATATAAGGAACACTGAATAGATGTAGGTAGGACAGCTGTGACCTGAGGCCAAAAATCTTCTCTGGATATTTTAAAGGAGACCTGTAAGGTCTCTTTTTTAGGGTTTTCACTTCATAAAACAAGGCTTCCAAATAGCATTGAATTCTAAACATAATTACCAATAATGGTACTTATTCTAATTTATTTTTGTTCTGTGTTTCCAACATCTGAACACCCATCTGGCAAAATACGTCTGCACTGAATCTCTGCTGAATTCAAGATTCTGATCTTGATGTCTGAAGAACTTGGACAGATTATTTTGAAATGGTCAAAGGAACTATTTGACCTTGTTGTAAGAATGAATTCCATATTTTTGTGAACTTCCACAGAAGAAGTGTCCCTCAGAAACAAGAAAGGAGTCATTACAAATGTGAAAATCTGTGAGTAGAAGACAATGAATAAAAAATATTTGGCATATATCAGTAACAGCATAACAACACTCATGAAGATTAGATGCACTTTCCACATTTCTCCACCTGTCTGAACAGAAGAGAGTGAGAGAGCAAATAGTAAAACCCCGGTTAAAATTTATAGCACAGCTCTCTTCTTTTTAAGGTACTCTCACACTCCATAACACCTGCAGCTGTCAAAACGCTCAGGTAAATTGACTGGTCAGGTAGGTCAGAGCCATTGAATGGAAGAGATATTGAAATTAGTGGTTACATGTTTCACAAAGACTGCAAGCTACTGTTGCTCTTCAACAGCCTCATCCATCCCTTTGCCATAGAAGGCCAACCTCCAGCACTAGTGTGTAAGGTGTTTATTTCCTTCGCTTGTTTCTCTACCAATTTTCATAAGGTAAACCACATTTTGGCAAGGAAAGAAGTTCTCTGTATTGTAAATATTATAAGTTTTTCTCTGTGCAATTTTTTTATAACCCATCCCTAATTACTCTGCATAATAGATTTCAAAATAAACTAGAGTTTTAATAGTGCAGTCATCAAATTATTTCAGTTACATTTATATATATATATATATGAATATAATTTTCAGTGCTTTTGGGGATTTAGAGCTTTTTTAACATGCCCAGAAAGTCCTAACTAGCTACCCTTGTCTAAACTGTTAAGAGAAGGTACTAGTTTAGGCCAGGCCCTTTTTTTTCTCCTGAGTCAATCAGAGTACACAACCTTTAAATTTCATTTATGTTCTCCACTTCTCCTTTGCTCCTCACAGAAACTACTTTAAAATATTTGGTTTTGTTTTTGTTAGGTTGTCAAAAATATGCTTCAATATTTAATTAATAGATGTTGTTTTAGAGATTCTCAAGTGAATTGGAACAAGCATGCACACACTGGTTTTAGAATAGGACACATTAAGTATCTCTTCAGTGTTTCCAAGTGTTTCCATCTAAGCATAAAACATTGCATTTTGAGTAATCTTTACCATAGGGAACAGGAATTTGCTCTGTTTGAATTCATGATACAATAAATGCATTATTACCTGCTACACCTATAAACACGTGCAACATGGAATTAAAATTGCTCCTGTGTCTCAACCATCACATATACATGCACAGGTGTACAGTACTTATGTATATAAATTTACACCATCAAAAAAATTATAATATATACTTTAATTCTTCAGTGAATGTATTTGGCCCTCATTCTCTGCTACTTCCATTTAAGGCTGTAGTAGTGAAGAGAGCTATATGGAGTTTCTGCCCAAATTACATACAAGATAAAGTAGTCAATGTTGGAGCAGCCAGCTATGTTCCTTCAGAGACTGCACTGTAGCTGAGAATTGCTCAAACAGTCTGTATTACTTATTTTGCTTGGCACAATCTCCACAGCTTGGAGCTGTAAGAAGAGAAAATAGAAAGTGTTTTAGGAATGAGCTGTGCTGATCCTAAGTCTCGTGAGGACGCCTCAGCACGAAAGGGTGACACTCAGTGAGAATTCTCTGTGAGAATGCTCAGTGCTGCCTTCACACCAGGAAAATAGAGACGAATCTTACTGGTTCTAAGTTGTTGGTCCAAAGAAACTGTTCATATGGATCTGACCCAACAGCTTTAACATTAATATAGTCTCTTCACTGAGGGTAGCTAAGGCTTGTGTCCTTAAGTTAACTGTGGGACTCACTGCTGCAAGGAGGGACCTGCAAATCAGCTGCACAAAGAACACAAGTCACAGATCTAGGTACACACACAGCTAAACACATAACACACGTTAAAATGAGTCTTCTTTTCACAACCATGTAAATAGTTCACAGAACTTTCCTTAAAAAGGATAAAGGCTTCCTTCACACATGTGAGAATATCCTATTTACTATAGATTTTTCCTGATTCTGTGCAATTAGCATGTTACTCTTCTACTCTGCTTTACTTAACAAGGTATCTTGGTCCAAAGACTGCAATCCTAGGGTTCTTCCAAACTATATTAGGCAGCTAAAATATGAAATTAAAAGAAAACACAGTTCCAGCCAACAGAAACAAGTGACTCATTTCCTTGTGAAAACACACAAGGTTTAGGTTACTCTGGCAACGATGTTCACCATTCCAGAATAAAGTCTCTTTGCTCCCTTCAGAGCTTTTATATATTCCTGTTACAATCTGTGTTCCACTGTGACCTGACATTGAACCAAGTTATTCAGTTATTCACAAGAGACTGTAAGTTATGCTTTAATTTAGACAGATTCTAAATCTACTCCTTTGACAATGAATTAATAAATACATATATTCATTTTTATAGTGAGGATTTCACAGAAAAAAAGTTATTTCTGAGGCATATTGGTGATATCTGCCTTTTCAGAATTGTGTGTTGCCATGATAAACTGGAATGGCTGTGGCTGCATTCACACAACCCTGCAAGCAACAAACACATCAGCATTCCAGCTGCTGGTTTTCACCAGGAAGTTGATTCAATTGTATCACATATGTCAAAATACAAGTTAGGGGAAAAGCCACAATTTGTAATCTCATTGTGAAATTAACCACGTGTCAGGAGAACACCAGCATAATAGGGATGCAGAAATTCTGCCCTTTGGAATCCATGACAAAAGAGTTTTTTAGTACAGAAGGTTCCTTATATATAAAGTCATAATCCTTGTGTTGTGTGAAAGAAGTACAAAGTTCTTGTTTGAAACCAAGACTTTAATTTGGTATTTGTTACTGATTTACTTCAAGATATGTCCTTAAAATTAAGATAAAAGATTGCAACTTAACTGACAATGCAAATTTTCTGCTTAAATTTTGAAGATGTTGCTCATCTATTTGAAGATTTCTCTGGAGTTATAAAGGAGTTCAGAAGATTTTATGTGCTAGAGTTCTTGCTTTCCTTGATAGCAAAGTAAACTTCAGTCCTAAAAGCAGCATTTTCATGGGAGATTGTGAGCATTAAATGTTCTAAAATACTGTGTAGGAAAACTCCCACAGAACACATGATGAGCAGAAATATATTGTCATAAACTTCTGTGGAGTAACTGAATTTGAAAATTATATTCCAAAAAATGAAGTTTTATGACATTTATGTGAACACATAAGTGTTTGTCTGAATGGCTTCCTTTACCCATCTCTAAGATTTTTGTCACTCATGTACAGCTCTGTCATGTAAATTAAGTTTTGGGAAATTTCCTTCAGAGTCCTTGAAACTTTTGCTGTTACCCTTTGAGGGACCAGGGTTTGGTCCCTGCTCCCCTGAAAGTAGCAGGAAAGAACACATAAAACACCACTTTGTGCCCAAGTAATAAAATTTCTTCATTTGCATTCAGATTTTCCCCACTTCACTATATTAAGATGAAGATACATAAGAAGAAAGTAGAACATTAAATAGAATTTGGATAAAGAAAAACGTAAGATCTGAAAAGTTTTCCTTGAAAAACTATTGCTTCTTAAATAAAACCTTCCCAAAAATCACTGACACTTTTAAAATTCTTCCTGGGCTTGGCTAGAATCTCATTGAGTTACTGATCTTCATGATGACTGACAATGAATTCTATGATTAAGTTGTGGAACCCTCAGCCATGAGTTACTATTAAAGCCAAACGCATAGCAGAATTCAAAGCACAATTACACATCTTGATCCAAGTTCTTGGCTCCAGTTCTTTCTGTTGAACATTGCTGAGACAGCATAAAAAAGATAGAAAGATTCAAAGGGGCAGATGTGCATTCCCTGACACTGAAAAATCTTTGACTGAGACAAAGTTGGAGATTAGAATAATGCCACCCAACCCTAATTTTAGTTTGTAAGAGATGGTTCAGTATTGAAAGATGGCAGAGAAGTGGGTACCACGTGATCCTCAGCTAACTCAGAGGCTGTGTCTCACATGGCACACCTTGTAGACATACTTCTATTCTCACAGTTTGTGGAGCACATTCTGAGCACTCCTGAAAAAATCAGGGATTTATATAGAAATAAAAAATGAGGATTAGATGGGATAAGTTCAATGGGGCCATGCTGTTTTAAGATGTACAAATATATTACAAAGCAAAAGTTGCTTGCTAGTTATCTGTTGAAGATGAAAATGAAGACTCTTTTTCTATGACTTCCTCCTTACTTCACCAAAATACCTGGAACTGGTCATTAACAGAGGCAGGCTACATGTTTGGAATACTGAAGGGATTATAGATAGCTTTCCACATGGCAGTTCCTCTGCTGCAGTTTTGTTATCACATAGTAATGCAATGCCTTCATGGGGATAGGAAATACAAGAATAAATATTCTGCCTCTTTTTACATGTTAAATAATTGAAACAAACAAGAAATAGCAGTCAGGCAAAAAATGCTGGTTTATGAAAATCAGTAAAGGGAAAAAGGTTCTTTCATACTGTAAGATCCCGCAACACTGAATAGTGCCATAAGCATTCTTGGATATTATAGGGCATTGAGAAAGTGCTACATAATCAGCATGTGCTCCAAATACTTGTTATAAAATATGCATAAGCTGTAATTGCCTGTGAAAGCTGAATGTTGATAAGAAGAAGTAATAATTGTGGTTTTGGCCTCGATCCTTAAAAAGACATCTCATACTAATAAAATAGAGTAGCTAATGCAGAAATCATTATTATCTTATGAGAAATGTAATAATTCTGCCTAGACTAAATTGACAGACTATATCTGCAGTGTATAAATGTATCAAAACAGATAAAATGCAACCAGTTTACATGAGGCCGATGCTTGATGTTCATTGCTATAAACTCATGCAACTGTAAAAATAAATTTAATCTTAAACTGTCACATGCTGAATACCAACTCTGTTATTCAGTTACTGTTACTGGAATGTGCTTCTCATAGGACTCAAGTACACAGAAAGAAAACATTGTATGAGTGCAGTCACTGCAAATGACAACAGCAAACTCTTACACTGACATCTCTGATTACAGCATGAGGTTCAGTATGATTAGCAATTGCTTGCTCATTACTGTCATTTCTACATCTCTTTATATCTTTCCAGAGTGTCTGTTGTTGCTAATATGCTAAAAAATAGGAGACCATGTTATACGGTAGCTGTGTTTTACACCTATAAACCTCCCTGCAGTATTATCCACAATTGACCTATTTCAAGAAATAGAATCGCTGTGAGAGTGGCAGTTATGGCTGGAGAGAAGATTTCTTAGATGTATCTTCCAGTATGAGGGCAGAGACATCTGACAAGTGCCTATCCCCAAGAAGCCTGCACAGACAGAACAGTATTGAGGTGACTGGTTGTTTTCAACCTGTTTTGCTGAGGAAACAAGCTGTTATTTTTTTAGTAGCTGGGTTGTTTGGGTTTTGTGGGCTTGTTGTCTTTTTTTTCCCCCAAGCACCAGGTAGCATTGTTAGGTACAATAAATTGCAGCAATCAAATGCACAGATTAGAAATATACTACATGTGGGTCTTCCTGGGTCTCCACTGCTCCCACATTTTCCTTTTTTTTTTTAATTAAAACTTCAAAGGACTGTTCTTACCTGCAAAAACCAGTTCTTTTAACAGAAGTTTTTGTTGCCTCTACAAAAAACGAGGACAATGGGAAATACATTTTTCCCCCTGATTTAAATAACATGCAAAGTTCAGTTGTCCAAAGAATGTAAAACCAACATTACTTGTGCCCTACAGTAAACAGTCAGTGCCTTGAGTGAAAGCTTGTGTTGGAAAGAATATGCAATACAGCTTGGTTTAGGAGTGCCATTGGAGTCACTGTTACGAGGTTTGGGTGTTTGCATGCATTTATGTTTAGAAGAAACTTTCTGCCAGAACACTTAGTAACCAAAATACCCAACATTAGTTATTTGAGTGGGTCAAAAATCTGGACAATGCTTATTTAAAATATTTGATGGCTCTTCATACTTTAAAGGCAGGGGTAATATCCTTTGGAGATCAGCATCTGAAGAGCAGGAGGAGGCTGTTCACTCTGAGGTCTCGTGTCAGGGCCACGAGTGCTGAAGAAGCTGCAGCCCTCCCTGGGTGCTCAGAGTCCCTGGGTGGGAGCAGCTGTGACTGTGCCCTGGCTGCCTTCTGGCTAAAGCTGAGTGCATCCATCCCATGGAATCCAGGGCATGGAGAAGGTGTCGGTGGAGAAAGTTAAATGCAGTTTGGCTTCCCTGCTTTATACAGAGCTCTGTGCTGTCAAGCAGAAGAAGCCAAGCTCTTCCTAAACTGTCTAGCTGGGAACTAGGTAGTTAGCTACCTGGAAGCAGTAAAATACAGAGCTCTGTGCAGGTGCATTACCCTTCTGAGAAGAACTTTCTTTTGGCTGGACCTCCTACATAGCCAGAACCCATCTGTGAGCAACTGCTGGAGGCTGGGAAGGGAGCTGTGCTCTCCATACTCTGCATGCAGGAAAGGAGCAGTTGGCAAAATCTCAATAGAACAAAGCTCAGTAGAACAAAGCTCAGGCTGAAACTCGTGTTAACTTGAGATTCATTATTGAAAGTGTAGTTTTGACAGTTAAAAACAGAACTGGAACCCAAGAACACTGTTTTACTTACCTTTGGGGTTTTGGCGTGGGGTTTTTTTTTAAATGGGTCTTTGTATTGGTTTCTGTTGACTGCATATATATTCAGCACACTGCCAAGAACTGACAACAGTTTTCTGTGTGCACCCTGACAGACATTCTGCAGATTCTCTCCTATGATTTATTGAGTAAGTGTCACCTGCTTACACTAAATAAAGGGTAAAGTGGGCATGGATGGGAAAAATAGGCAGCTCAACAATTGAAATAATCTCAATATCTCTTCTGAATTGCAGAAGGGGTTCATAGCAGAGATATGGAGAAGGTGGACAAAGACTTTAAAAAAAGAAAATACTTGAAATAACAGGCAAAAGAAGAAAACTTTGAAATCTAAGAACAAGGAAAATAGAAAAGGAAATGCAGAATGGGTAAGAGGAAAAGAGATTTGCATTAGTAGCAGATAAGAGAAAATACAGGAAATTTATTTTTAATGGTGGAGATAGCACAGAGAAAGAAGAACTGAAGGAAAAAATACAGAAGAAAACAAACAAACAAACAGACAGGAAGGATCTGAGAATACATTTAGTAATACATTAGCAAATAATATGAGGAAAACCTCTGTAACTTAATAGAAGCCAGTATTGCCTTACCCAGCTTGTCTCAAGTCTAAAAAAATACAGATCATTTACATAGACTATCTTTTCAGCTAGTAAATTCTCACCCAGGCTAAAGCAGCTGATGTTCTCCTACAGTGCAAACAGCATCTGAGCAGAGTTTTGACTCACTAATATCCCAGCTTACATTCAGACCACCATGAAGTCAAGTTTTAAAAACACCAAACACAGATGAGTGCTTGTGAGATGGGCTAGAAGAGGCAGGTTGGATAACTTGCTTCGTCTACAGGCAAAAACATATCTGTAATCAGTTTTCTTTACCATGAACTGCAATTCTTGAGTGCTATGAGATTACTTCTAAAAAACTTTGTATGTCTTTAAGAAGGGGACGTCTGTACTGCAGTGATGATATTCAGGGTCTACCCAGAAAGGCATGCAAGGTATGTTGAGTTTTTGAGTTTATCAGTGATTACTCCACAGGTTACACAGCTGGCTATGACAAGTCCACATCAGTGTGAGGATCCACCCACATAAATAAACATGTATAAAGCTCCTGCTCTATGACTCACACAGATTCACTTACCATAATACTGAGCTGAGCAAAACAGGCAGCAGGACTTGATGAATGCTTGCCTTTGTACTCCACAGAAATTCGCCTGCATAAATATTTTATTTAGTTTAAATAAAAATATCTTAAAATGTTTTCTCTACTGTTCACTTTAAATGGTATTTGGTCCATAAAATGCTAACTGTAAATTCACATCTGGCTAAGCTCAACATTTGCCTTCGTGTTCTTCATATTATTTTTTCTTTAAGGGATTTTGAGTGTTAAGAATGATAAAGTGCTGACATTTATGGGAACATTCCATTATTATAGTTTGTATTTGATAAAAGCATATGATTGAACTTTACAAATAAAATCCTTTCATGCTTCAGCAACTCTAGTTTATAATGGGAAGTATAACATACTATTTTCTGTAATTTTTTTTATTATTTTGAGTAAAAGAAATTAGATAAAATCCCACCTCAAGACATTCATCATCTGAGTAGCAAGCAGAGAATAGATCAACTACAAATAAGATAGGGTCCTGGTATAAGAATCCAGAAGTGAATGTTTTTAAAACACAAGTTTACGTCACATTAACCATTGCTCATGAATTGGCAATGATTGCTGCATGTCAGTTTTGCATAAATAAAGGACAATTATATTCCTCATGCTTTCTGTTTATGTTAACTGTCATGAGAACATTAAGAGTACAGAATGTGTATTTTTGAATTTGGAAATGTACCTTTCAGAGGAAAATGTAAGAAAAATCAATTCATATATAAAAGTGTAGAAGCATCACTACCCTGTTTTCTCCTGCTGCTTGGGGGAATTCCAAGATTTAATTCAATAAAATGATAGGATGGGGTTGATATGGTTATTGTTGATATGTGTAATGATTCTTGAAGAAGATGGAACTATTTAATCTAAAGTTAATAGTGATCTTCCAAGTAGCAGGGAGAGTTCAGATATTTATTGGAGCTTTCATATTTTAAAAATGGCTTTCTCAATGCAGTCTGTATGTTGCTTATTATAGTCTGGGGTTTTTGCCTCTTGAATGTGATTCCACATAATCCTTAGATGTGGAATTTACTCTTTATAGGAGTTCAAGCTCTGATGGGATAAGAACACACAATGCCATGCAGCAAAATCTCTCTCTCCTTACTGAGGGATAAACACAAAATCTCAAATGTTGCTTAGAGTTTTATTTAGTTAAAATACTGGAATTTGACATGATCTTAGTGTCTGCCTCTTGAGGAAGACATAAGAATATAACCTCCTGATAATCTGAACAGAATGGATTAGCTTTGAGAGAGCAAATGCATTTAAAAGTGGAATTGGATTTATGCTGCAGCTACTCTGTGTGATGTTGCATTGGCAAATTGTGTTTAATTATGAAGTCATAAATATGTAGATTTATGTCTACAGATAGAGTCATAAGTTCTGTAGGTTTCTGATCCTTTTCAAAAAATGGGCTTTCTGAGTCTAAAAGGAATTGCTACTACAGAAGAGATCCTACTAGAGTGGTAGATGCCTTTAAAAAAACGTATCATTCAATCTCACCCCCACCAGTGATAGCTCTATATTTGCATGATACAGAGTTTATTGAGAAATATACTCCACCATTCCTAGAATCAGGCAAAGGCAAGTATAGCTTATTTTGCAAATGGCCACATAAGGCTTCCAGTCATGTTTCTAGGCAATGCTCCTAGTAACTACTAAAGAATAAGTAAGTGGTATAAGAAAGTAAGATAACGCTTGCTATTTCTTCTGTTCTAGATTGTAATTTTCATCATTTGTTGTGCTTCAAGTAAGTGACTTTCTGCACTTGTTACTCTCTCCAGTTCGGTGGAAGAAGTTTTGAGCAGGGGAAAGCGTCTTTAAACAAATAGCGTCTTTAGTGTAGAGAAAGAATGGTGACTTCTGAGACAGAGCAGCTTGCAGTACGTAATCTCCATTGTATGTTGTAAAGGGGGAAATGGCCCCGAGGTGGGTATGTGTGAATACTGACAGTCTGGGAACATTATGTCACTGCTAGGTGAGAATTGCAAGTGCAGGAATCAGATCTTGCATAACAATTGCTTGTGACTTCCACAAAGATGAGCTACACAGCTAGTAGAGGTGGCAACATGTCAAGTGCTTTACTTCAATTCAGCTTTGCCACAGAATTTACCACAGTAAATTAAGGTAGGATATGAAAAATACAAAGATCCCGCTAATGTAAATGTCAGTAATAGGATGATTTCCTTCCACATATGTCCACAGAGAAAGAGATATACTGGTACTCCTATATGCAGATGATTCATCCTGGAATAACTGCCCAGATAAATACAGCCAACCTGCTGACACAATCTTTTTAGAGTGCTTCCATTGCAAGAGTCATCTTCTTTCAGATTGAAAAGGCTCCATTACATATCTTGATTTGTCATGAAGAATGAGCCTATTAGACTGGTGTCAGAGAGCAGGGCCTCTTTGGATTGCCAGAGAGATGAAGAGATATTAAAGACCTACAGGATGTTTCTAGAGGAGAACAGAAAGCAGGGATTGTTCTAGCTGAGCTGCTAAGTTTTGTTCTAGGCCCAGTAGAGACAGCACAGCCTGAAGACCTTGTCCCCCAACTTACAGCAGTGTAACTACATTGGCACAAATAGAATTGCAGAGCAGAATGTTGCCTAAAAACCATTAAAAATATGAACCCTGGGAGCCATGCCAATGTATCTCTTTGTGAGATAAAATATTTTATATTTTAGACTTATATTGAAAGTCTTCTACCGTTTGAATTTTGCACAGCTTGAGAAATTAACAAAGCAACAGTCCTAGGCTGTATCTCTGCTCAATTTTAATTAAAAATGTATGAGTTTTTAATGACTATATATATATAATATGCATGTTAATTACACAACATGTAATAGCAAAAACTAGTGTGTTAGTAGCTTTCTCAAAAAACTGTACTTTCCTGAAACAGAACTTTTTCCAGAGCCCTTTTACCTTTTTTCATATACTATAAATATATTTCCAATGCTTAATCACGGATTTGCAAGCCTGATTTCGTACTGGTTTGGAATTCAGTATTTTCCCTCAGTTATGATAAATGCTGAACACAGAATCTCAATGGGATAAAATTTTATTCAAAAAACCTCAAAAAACAGGGGAAGCCCTTTGCCATTTACATCAAATAATGGCAACTGAACCATTAGATAAAAGAAAGAAGATGAAAAAATAAAGTGATTGATTCAGTGCATCCTTTGAGCTATGAGATGGTGAGTCCATTAATGAGAGTGGTGAGTGAAAGAATTTTCATACTAACAATTTTAGGGTTTTTAATTTTTAGAAAGTCTTCTGACATAACAATTTTGCAGTAGTCAGATTTCATTTAATGATGGCTCTGACAAAAAGTCCCCTTGAACATACACTTCTTATCATCATAGAGTTTCAACATATTGTTTCATTTGCCAGTATGTAACCAAATGATAAAACAAGAGATAGGCTCAGATAGCAGGGAGAATAAATGTGAGTGCTTTGGCTTCAAGGTGTTCAAATCAAGATATCTCAGAAGAAACCTTCAGTGCCTGAGTAGCTTTTCTCTTGTTCCCCTTGGATCACTCAAGAATTTATATTTCCTCATTTTATCAACTTTAGTAAAAGAAAGTTATTTATATCTTCCCAAGCCAGTATTTAAATAGATAAGTAGATAGACAGATAGATAAGATAGATAAATAGATATACATAGTTTGTGTTTATGCTTCTTGGACATCCAACCATAGTTAAAATTTCATTTATCAGATATAAGTAGAAGTAATTCCTATCTTGGTGGCTACATTAAGAAATTTATTTAAGAAATTCTGTTCATCTTTGGAATTATTCTTTTTGCTTATATGTCATATAGCCAAGATATATTAAACATTTTTACCATAAATAGTCCTATGGGGATGAGGATGTATCTTCTAAATTAGTAGAATTTCAAACACTCATGAAGTTACAAGAACACATCTCCAGTTTATTTTTTCAACTTGTTTTATGAATCACAGTGATTTTTTTCTGCACCATAGTGGGAAAAATAGCAGAGAAAAAAGAATAAAAGTTATAGTCAGATTAATTAAGTGACAATATGTAACTTTTTGCCTATGACTAGGTAGGTCAAATTTACTTGTTTATTTAGCCAGTTTCATTTCTCAGGTCACAGTAAAATGATACCAGAATCTTTACAACTGCTGTCCAAGGCATTTCCCGCTATCCAGCAAAAGGAGAGTTATTTGACCAATCTTTCATCAAAACAGACCTACAGCACTTTGTTTACATTACCAACCACAGGGGCTCTAACAGCAGCCTTTGACAAAGACATTTTGCTATGTAGGTTCAATGCATTTGGTTTCCTTATCAAAATTAACTCTTTTTTTATTGATACAAGAACTGTACGTGCAGATTAAAAAGATTTTGTGCTGTGGAATAATTTGGGCCAGATTTAGACTTTTCTTAAAACAGTTCTAATCTGGTGGGAACTTCCTCTAACTTGTAAATAGCCTTTGAAAATAATTCACATTCTTTGGCAAAGAGACAAAAATAAAATAGCTTGGGCCAGGTTTTCAAAGCACGTGTACATTTTTGTATGCCTTCTCTGTTTAAGAGCTTCAAATACATGATTTTGATGACTCATCAAAAAAACAAGGAAAGAAATAGATGCTTGTTTCATGTTTTTAAAATTAGTACCTCGGAAAGTTACATATCCTATTACCTTTGTTAAGGATAAAACACTACCACCACTGATAATTGTCTCAGATGTATTATTTACACCCACCCAGACCAGAAAATCTGCTGCTTTCCACTAAACTCAATACTCAATACTAAACTCAATACTTTCCTCACGTGATTTTTCGAACTTCAGTGATGGTGACTTTTATATCTAATACATGAAAAGCCTGGATTGTTTATTTGATTGCATTTAATTCAGCAAGCAAATAAAGTCATTACTTCATCCAAGCCAATAAACATCTAATTTTACTAACTGGAAACATAAGCCAGATTTAAGAAAGTCTTTCATATTAAAAAAAACAACCAAAAAAACCCCAGAAAACCCAAACCAGCAAAAACTGAATGGAGTGAAACATTTGTGTTTATGCTCAAAATATTGAATGATAGTAGAAACCACCAGCAAGCTGAATTATGGACTGGAGTTTGTATGAGATCGTTCTAAAACCAGAACTCTTGGAAAAGTACATATTCATAGACCAACTTTGATGCTAAACTCTAATCTGACTGAAATGACAAGAAATTTCTACAACTGGTGAATTAATTTATGTTAATGATTCTCCAAGGTCTGCATTAAAACTGCAAGTCATAAAATAAATGCAACATCTTTCCTTTCTCAGTGAAGGATTTTAAAAATCTTTCATGATCTAGGAAGTAAGTACCTAGACGTAGGCTATGCACCTCTGTAAAATGCAGTTAGGCATGTGGCTCAAACATTTTATCCAACTATGCTGCTATTTTTTGAATTTCAACAATAAGCAAATTCTCAAGCAGGAATGAAAGATGTCCATCAATTTACAACTAAGCTCTTGAAGAAAACCTAATTGACTTATATTAGCTAATTATTTAAACTTTCTCAGATGTGAGGTTCTGTGGTAATAAGCCAATGTATCTCTGAAGAAACCAGCAGAGCGATGCTGATTTTTGCTGGTAGAACTCAAACTCCACTGGGGGTTTGAATGTGGAGAGAATGAATTTGTATTATATATAGTCAAATCAGACTTGCAAAGCCCACTGGTTTTGTAGTGCTGTTTCCATAATTTCCAAATTCTTTTGGGATGTGTGCTTCAACTATGAAAATTAATTTGAGAGTCAATGTTGGCATAAATAGCTGACAAGTCTATTTTAAAAGTTTCATTTGATAAAATAGCTTTAGTAAACTTGATATTAAAGAGCACATAAAATTATGGTTTGAGAGACTCTGTGATCCTATCCCTGATAAAATCAACTTTGTTCTAACGAGTAAGAGCTGAGAGAGTGTTAATGGGACCTAAGCATGTTTTGGAAATAACAGTAAGCATTAATTCACACTGGCATTTCCCTGTGTGCCCTATGAGAGTGGATCAGCTGACAGTGCAAGCTATGAAGTCACAGCCACTTCGGGCACTCAGCTCCCTCTATCTACACTTCGTGATGGCTGTGCCAGTTATGTTGCTTTGGGCAGAGGCCAAAGCCTGTAGTTCCCTCTCTGTGATCATGTGCTCCTACTACCAGGTTGGAAAAAGACACATGTAAATGCTGAACATGTTGCAAATGGTAGTTGAGTTGGAATAAACTGAGAGATCACTGTACAGGAGAACACGAGCTGAAACACATAACCACCAAAGAGGGAAAAAAGGCATAATTCAGAAGGAAATTATCTGCTCTACAATAGAAATATGTAAAAAAAACTCCACATACATTTTGATTTGTGGGGAAGTGTGGGACACATATTGAGAAAGTAAGAAAATTACAGCCTGAAAAATATTCCAGGCTGGACCTTTTCAGCTCTGTTCCCAGCTGATAAGCTGGTCCAGCTCAAGGCTAGGGAGAATTTCTCCCAGGGCGATAATTTGGTCAAAATAAAAAGGAATTAATAACAAAGATAAAACACCTGTTGTGGTGCTTGACCAGGCCCTGGGAATGGGGTGCCTTCTCTCTGAACCAGTCACCTTTTCTCTACTCTTGGAATTGTGAGTCATGCTATAAAACCAAGTGGGTTTCTGAATAAACTTGTCTCTTTCTTCCTGTCACGAAAGACGACCATGTAGTTGTGCATCTTATTTCCGCCGCACTTAAAGGGTTAAAACCCCTTTCCACGGCTACAGGAAAGCTTGAGCAGGGGCCATTTCAGTTTCAGCAGAATGGATCCTACTTGACAAAATCACTAGAGAGCAAAGAAGAATTTTCATGACCTCCCACTCAACAAGAGGTCCCACAGCCACAGAAATCTGTAGTTTGCATTGAAACGGAACATTGCACAATGCACTGCATGGTGCAAAAAAATCATCCTTCTGGAGAGAAGAAAACATTTCATAATGATCTGTCTGGAGCATGTGGTTAACCCTTCTGCTCTGAAGAATGCAATGTAGGGACCTGATATACTAAATTTAGAAAAAAATTAAAAGTTTTTTTAAAAGAGAGGCTGTATTTTATTTCTAGCTTTATGTGCTCATAACCCCATTTTGAAAATCCCTCAGTCAGTGCTGTTGAAAATTCAGCTAATAAATAAGGACCAAATCAAAAATAGAGAGGAGTTTTAACTTCCAAATCATAGTGCTTTGGGCTTTAACCTTCAAGAAAAATTATATCAACCACAAGAAGACATTTACTTAGTTATTGACTCTTCTGTTTTCGAATCATAGTTGAAACCTTTTAAAACCCCTTGGAAAGATAAAACCCAAGAATAGATCAAATTAAAAGGAAAAAACTGTGAGAGCAACTATGGATCTGACTGAAGCTGCTTTGCTTACTTCAAGGTTGTTTTTCTGTGTCTATGTTCTGCTTGTGAAGGACAGAGGAATAATTGTGTCTCTGACAAGCTCATTCTTTTTTCTTTTTTTTTTCAATTCAAACATTATGACTTATGTCATGTATTTTTTCTTTTTGCTTCTATGGAGATATATGTACCAAAATATTGAGAAACTTCTGTGTCAATGCATGCCTTGATTTCCACTGAAAAGCATTTACACCTTTGTTTCAGTCTCTATAAATCAGTGGGTGGTCTATTAGGCTGTGTCATACTCCTTTTTCTCTCTTCTGACAAAAGGGTTCAAGGATTCATTATAAGATTCTACACCTACATTTAGACAATAAACAGTGCACTTATATGTTGGTTACTGTTGATACACCAGTAGACTACACAGTTTTTGTCAGCTTAGTAGACAGAGGTAAAACACTTGCATGTAGTGGTCACTTAGAACATATTTTTAGTTCTCTTCTGCGCTTATCTGAAGTATCTTCAAATACAACTGCAAGTTTATACAACCTATATGGAAGCATATAGCTATCTAAAAATATTTACTTTATAAACAAAGATACTGAGGCAGGTAGGGTGAGATTTTTCAATGTGATGGCACTTCATTTCAAACTTTAGGCCCTGAGGGCCTTGATGTTCATAGGTTCACACAAGGAAAGCTTTCATTAACTTACAGAGCCTTTGTGCTCAACACATTTAAGCATCTGTCCTCTTAGTTACTCCTAGAAACCAAAGCATTCAAAATCAAATACATAATCCAGCATTTCTTTGTCAAACGTGAGATACAGGTCTCTGCACAATAAGTTATAAGCAACATATATTACTGTCAACTACACCAGCCTCTAATACCACTAACATCAATTTTATTCAATGTCCATCATCCCCACACCTGATCTATTCCTTTCCAAATCCTCCAGCTGATTCTCTGTCCCTTCAAATTTCTTAATAAACCTGATGCAAAACTGTGTTCAGTTTAAAGCAAGACCTTTTTCCTTTGAATACAAGAAGATTCCTAATGGTTTTTTCCTTTCTAGAAAAAGAAAACTTTTAGGCAGAAGGCCAGGATCCTAGCTCAGGTCTCCCTCTCCTGCCTCTTTCTCACATGGAAAAGTAAGTAGCTCTTGTCTTTTTGCCTGCATCAGTTGCTGACTGCTGGAATAGTTCCTGCAGACCAGGGGCATCTGAGCACACTGACTTGGAACTGGATTGACTTTGGCCAGCTTGGAGAGGAGGGAGCCACAAAAGCTTTAAAGCTCTCACTTCCTTTTCCATTTTCAAGTCGTTTGCCAGGGGCAGTCTATTTAGTCTGGGGAATCCAGCCACAGGAATCTGAATCTATTTAAAGATGTACATTCCTGAAAGGATAGTGATCCAAATCTGATTTTAACTCAAGCACAATTTGAAGTTTGACTTAACCAGGGTCCAAAACCATAGAGTTTTAGATTCCAGGAACAAACCGAGCATTACTACCAGCTATGATGGGGTGTACAAAGTGCTTTGTTCGAGAGAGTAAATGTATTAATTCTGCTGCTTTTCATCCAAAAAGAGTTTGCAGGTATTTGCTGTTCCTGGAATTAATCTTCCTTGGGTTTGTTTAGGCCAGACTGGGAACTGGAAGAAATCCTCACATCTACTGCCTTCCTTTCTAGCCTCAAGGGTATTTCCTTTTCCCTCTTTGCAAGCGGGAAAAGACCAGGGAAGTTTGTTGCACTAAGAAGAAACTCATAAACTATCTCCACTCATAAGCTTGGGCTGATAACCCTGAAACAGCAAACTTGTACTTAAAGTGTTCAAGTGCCCTCAGTTTTAATTCTAGCCAAACAGTTGTGAAGTTTTCTGAGCTACTTTGATAACTTATTTTTATCATATGATTATATAAATAAAATTTTAAACTTCACAAAGTTTACAACTTTCCTGCAGTTAAATTGTTTGAAGAACATAAGACAAACTCTTAGACACTAGAATTATGTGTGTAATGAGTCTCAATGGGATTAATCCTGACAAATACAAGATAATGCGTTGTTATGTTTATTAGCCCTGTTTATATTGCTTAAAAATTTGAAGCATGCAAAATATTGATCATTCTTCATATATGTTTTTCCTGATTTAAAGAAGATAATTATATTGTTAAATTAACTTATTTTTTGGGATCTAATCATTCCTAAAATCCTATTTTCCCCCAAATAATTTTCATTTCAATGAAAACAAATATTAAATCAGAAAATTCACTTTAGTTTATAAATAAATGTAATGTCACTTCCCTGACAGAACCAATACCAAAATAACTGTGTGTGGATTGTTTAATTCAGTGCTTCACTTGGAAAAAAATAATAAAAATACAATAAATCTGTTCTCAAAAATTAAGTAACATGGTCTTTCCCAACTGTATATCATCAGTTCTCAGAGCGTTACAGAGACACAGGATTTTTGATTAAATGTCAAGACTGATGCAGTCCAAACACTCTGGTAATGTAACAAAACAAAGAGCAGTAAAACTGGCAAATGACTGGCAGTAGCACTAGCACAGATTTTTACACAGAGAGTGGATTTAAAGCTGACAAGTTGCAACTGAAAACTAAGACTAATTGTTTGTGGGATTTTAGGTAATTATGGAGATTCTTGTCTAATAATAACAAGTCCAGATATATTTCCAGTCAAAGTTGTCTGGGGAAAGCTTGAAATTTACATCACCAGAGTCTTTTGATGAGCCAGCTGGCGACTGATTTCTTTCTCTTAGGAGGGTAATCCTCCATAAAGTAACCACACTTGGATGAAAAACTTCCTGTAAGGTTATTTAAGGGAAAAGGTTACAAAATTGCAAATGGCTATGGATTGCTTATATTTCATTCTCATCCCCTTAGTTTCTCTAACCAGTCTTTCCGTTCATATTAAAAGGACCTCACTAGGTCACTGCATAAATTTGGCTGTACTGGATTAGAAAAGCCTTTCAGAGTGATTGGCTTCAGTGGTCATTATCTTCAGTCTGAACTCCTCTCAGCAGCTCCACCTGCCTAATGTGAGCATGCACAAGGATGACAGAAGAGCACTGCAGAAACTGGACCTACCCCATTGCTGTCCTACATCCTATTGTTACCCTGTCTAGAAAGCACACAATTTTTTTCATCAGTTTCATAGACAAAAAGAAATTCTGGGCTATATAATGGTCCAAACAACTTAATATGCAAAGTGATTTTTTCAATGGCTGCAGCAGATCAAGCAGAAGAGAGATGTCGCTTTGGCATGTAACAATTTTATTGAACAAATTAAAATGCACAGAAAATCTCCAAGATCTAAAGGTAGTTTGAAAACAATACACATAATGAAAAGCTATTATAGAGTCTGTTCCTGAATGCAGTAAGGATTCCTTCAGTGTCTTTAGCACTCCAGATTTCTTGAGCCGTTTTACACAAATTCAGGAAATTTGTCTGAATCAGAGTGTGTGTAGTGCACTTACTGAAAATACTAAAATGGAATAAGCCATTTCTGGATTGTTCAAAGTTCACCAACACAGAAATACCAGCTGAAAAACACTGGTAATGGAAAGTGTAGAGTCTCTCTTACATTCTTCCCAAAGTAAAATGAAGAAGGCAAAGCCAAACAGGATTACCATCAGTCCTCTCTACTGCAATCCATCAACCACTCAAAAGCAAGTACCATTTCCAATGGATACTTCATAGAAGAAAATTAGTTTTAAAGAGAAACATGACTTGCAACATTGCCAAGTTAATGCACTGTTCCAGGACACAGCCATGTGCTGCAGAGTCTCACGTAAAAAGGAAATATTTGGCTACAGTTTCAGCCTTAGGCCATGATCCAGAAATCTGATCCATGTGTGTACACTACTCAGGCTGGAACTTCTGCACCAGTTTGATTCAATTGCATCAGACCTCTGCACACTTAAAAAGAAGACATGGAAGCAGGTGGTGGAATGTGGGTGGGGGAATGAGGGAGGAAATGTACTTTTGAAGAGTGATGAGCATTGAAGAGATTGCACAGCAGATGGGTTGAAATGCTTCAATAAAGGTTAAGGGCTGTGTAAAGGGGTTCTTTCACTTTCCCACCATAACCTGAACTGGGATCCCCTCTGATTTCTCAAGTTCTCTGAGATATGAGATCCCACCTCAGACTTCTTATGCCATGCAGTCTCCACTCTCCATCCCTGAAGCGACCTTCGCTTTCCCTACTTTTCCATTTTAATTTTATACAGAAATGAGCTGTACTAGACCTTGACAGATTGCTATCCTCACTGAAAATTTTTTACCCTCACACCAGCAGCAATGAAAGGAGGGCTATGCAAACAGAAAATGAAGACCATTTCTCCAGGCCTGAGTAAAGTCAGGAGTCTCAGGTGCCTACAGTCAAAAAACCCAGTCCTCACAGGTATGCTCACTTTCTTATAACGTTGCCGTTTTAAAGATTCAGTTCTAAACACCAGCAAGAGAAGAAAACGCATACTCATAAATTTCCCATTCATCTTCAAGTTATTCTGCACCTGTCTTGCATGGTCTACGAAACAGTGACTTGCAGTGCATATTGTTTACAGGACTCCAAGATTTTCAACCTTACTCTGATGTACTTGGCAGAAGACAATTATACGAACTTGTATAAAACAGCCGATACACAAATGTAAAAGTTCTTTACATCTACCTTATCATTACCTTTGATAAAATTGCACTACTGCAGCAGAAATTAATGAATCCAATAAAGATCAAGTGGTTACCCCAAATGCTCTTTCTCTTCAATAAATTAAAAAGATGAAAATACAGCTAAAAGCTAACACCAAGTATGCAATTCATAAGAACCCAGAATAACTACAAGAATACAGGGAAAAAAACCCCACAGTGTTTTCTGTCAATATTTTAAAAATTCTGCTAATACATGATACAACACTTGCCCATAATTTGCTTAAAGGGGAAGGGTTTTGGTATTCATCTCTGCTCTATTTGGGACTCATAAAGCATTCCTGTGCCAAAGTTTTAGATCCAAATTCCTCAATGACCCAACCTAATGACTTCAGATTCACAATGCACAGGGTGTATTTCATTTTGCACAAAAACACCCACCCAGTTATTCAAAAAGGAGAAGCAGAAAGGAGATTTTTTTTTACAAGGTAGTGTAGCAAACAGCTAGAGAATTTGGCGAGAAAATAAAAATCGCAGTGCTTCTTTAGCCCGAGGAGGCTCAAATTATAGTTTTTATATTCTGGAAGTGTCTAAACTCTTAGGCTACATATGTTTAACAGAGTATTCTGTGGCCCTTCTTTTGAAGCTGAGTTGACATATAAAAAGGAACACTGAATTTCAGGGTCAAAATCAGAAAAAGAAAGGTAGCCAAACTAGCCAAGTGGGTTGATTGCTCCCACTTGTTTAAGCTACAGGTATCAAGTAAGCCATATCAGCTAGCCCAAGTTAGACTAGAAAGTACAACTAAGTAAAAACACGGATAAGGAGTTATGTTTGAGGAGGATGTCTGTAGAATGTCCTTTTTTTACTGTCTAGGGAGTGTAACTGACCTATGGCAGTTCTGTTTCTTCTGATACTGGGGAAGTTGAATGCAGTCACATGAAGTTAACCCTCTGTTTGTTACTGAGCAGATGCTCTTGTCCCTGAATTCTATCCCAAAATAACTTTCTGGAAGTGCATCCATGTTTGTGATGTGTTTTGTTAATGTACTTTCAGTGCTCTGGATTTTCACTTTCTCATGGTGCCATACAAGTGCTGTTGTGAGGAACTGCCAAGAAAACAGTAATAAGATTATCTGTCTAACAAAGCCAGGCATTTCTTAGCTCAGCTTCAGTGAAGAAACGACTTGCCACACCAGCAGCTGAACCATGCTATGTCAACAAGATGGAATGTAACTTATTTCATGCTGCAGTGTGCATTAGAACAGAAATCAAGACATGATTACTTCTTGGTGTGTGGGTTTGTTCAGGCATAAGAACAGCAGTTTGAGAGTGTGCCATGATGGAAAACATCTGGCCCATTTGGGCCTTCACTTGCACAGCCAACCTGGATATGTGCACCAACAATAAACCAGCTGGTCCCTCCTTTCATAATCAACTGCTTAATATCTGCTGATATTTATTTAGGAAACCTGTTAAATCTGAAGGACATAGGCTCTGTGTAAAGAGAAGCTATCCTCAAGAAATTTCACTGTCTTTTTCCGAATCTAACAGATCTTACAAATCACAAAACTAACACTCTTTGCTGTCAGACATGAGACATGCCATGGTGGTGCCTCGGGCACAGGGTTTTCTAAGCCAGAAGGAAGACAGTATTCTGCAAGAAAAGAGAAAGAAGAATTTGTACAGGTTTTGATTCATTTTGTCTCCAATATTGTCACATAATTTATAGGATAACCACAGTCAAGAAATTTTGATAGATTTTTTGACTGAAGGAGACAGCTCCATGCAGGAATAAAACCAGAAGAATAAAGTCTGTAACAAAGAACAAAATTAATTTTGAAGTGAAACTAAGTCTCCCAGTCCCAGACTCAGAACAGGGGAGAAGCTAACAGCTGGGCACTTGGCTATTTTTTCTTTATTTTCTTTTAAACTGTAGTTTAGCATTCTCCCAAAATATTCTCTTTCTCTTCTTGAGTAAATAATCAAAAATTTTAACCAAGAAAAAAGTGGATGAGAAAAGAACATATCTACATTCTTCTGCAATATTTAGCAACTTTATGAGAATACAATCAGATTGCTGATTCTCTGTAGCTGTGTTTCTTACTGCAGAGCAGACTTCTACTGCATTTCCTGCATTTATTACTTCAAATTATTTCCTGAAAAAGAGATCTAATAAGGCTTTGATCATTTGCCCATGCTGTTATTCAGAGTAACACGGTTTCCTTATTAGAAAAACTTAGTGCATATATTTTACACATATTTTGAATACTATGTTTGGTCTGACATGACTTTTAAAAATACAAAGTAGAGACAAAAATAACTAGTGACAATGTCACATCTGAGATCCACGAACTGAAGCACCCCCTTCAGAGGGAGCTAAGAGAGGAGACAGAATCATTTATTCCACTGAAATAAAGCAGATGTGTTTTCAGTTAGTAATGCTGCAATTTAATGTAACTTTTGGCATGACATCTGAAGTGCCAGTGTGCTGTGTTCTGCTTCACAGCCACCCTCACACCACTAGATACTGAAGTGGGTCCTGAGAGAATTTTCATCCTTTATTTTGCTGATTGCTTTCCTTCCCTCATCGTCATACCTTCCCTCTCTCTTCTCCAAAAGGAAGTCTTATAAAAGAATCCAAATATAAACAAACTCTTCCTTACACTAATTACTACATTACAAAAATAAAGAAGCACTAAGAGGGGTTTTGTAGCAGAAAATCTTAATGATATGAAAAGAAGGCCGGATCATTCTTCTTCACTTTCTACATGAGGAAAGTAGGAATTAATAACAACAATAATGAAGAAAGAGGAAAAGAAGGAGCCATTTTCAGCATATGTATTCCATTTCCATGAAAATCCTTTCAGAATTCCTAGCAGCTTATAACACCAGTAGTTGCCTTACCAATGACATTGGTAACAACATATGATGACTTCAAAAGAAGGTTCATAAAATAGGCATAGCTGTTAAATAAGCTCAGTTGTTCTGAGTTAATTCTCAGAATCCTCTGGTTCAGCTGCAGTCTTGTTTAAAAAACAACCAGCCAAGGAAAAACTTGCAAACAAGCTTTCAATGGTCAAAGGAATGAAGTTTTACTTCCAGGGATCTCAGCCCTTAGGAAACACAAGAGAGTATTTTTAACCAAACCTGATGAACACAACTTCTTTAGGGTGAAGAGAAGGAGGTTCTTCCACTGGGCAATTCAAGCACTTGAATGAATATTTGCCATGGATCTGCACTGAAAGAAAGCTGCTTCTCAATTAATTATATAGGAAGCATGAGGACATTACCCAGCTAATGAAGCTGGGTGAAATTAGGACCTTTAATTCAGTAAGCTGAACATTCTGTCAGGTTTTCTGCAAGCTGCTAGTGCTTATGCTTTCAATGTGTCTTAACCACTTAATACATTTTGAAATGTATTTAAACTTTTATGTAATTCAACTTTACTGAAACCTTATCACTAACATTTTCTTTACATGAAACATCTTTATATGGCAAAGGTTTTGCTGGAAATATTTTAGTATAATTAACTCCTCATGAATTTTTTAAGAGAGCTCTCCTTTATAGGCACAGATAGTTAAATGAAATTTGTACAGATTACTAAGACATTGGAATGTATCAGTATTCCTGCAAAGCAAATAATTTTCTGCCTTCCTATACAGAGTCTGCTGCGTAATGTAGTATTTTGAAACTATTTCTTAGAAATGGTAAAAGATTATTGTTAAAGAGGTGCAATATATTATTTGGATGAAAATAAGTTACTATGTTGCATTTCTTCCAAGGTGTGCCAACAGCAACAACAAAAACAAAAAAAAAAAAAAAAAAAGAGGAACGTATTGCCTTACTGGAAAGAACAAAAATACATGCAAAATTCAATAAATCACAAATTCAAGCCCTTATGCCACATAAGTCCTGATCTCACTGAGAGCAGTGAAACTTCTACCACTGATTTAACTGAAACCAGGTTTCAGACCTAAATGATAAACTATTTTAAATGTAATTCTTTTCTACTTCATGATAATATGAATAACTATAAAATACCCTAGAAATCTGAGGGAAAATAGCTGAACTCTAATATTATGTCCTTTCTATTATATTTATTGGCTGCAGAGGTACAACCAGTGGAAGTGAGAATTGTGAAATCCAGCAATGTATAGGGAAAAGGAAAAGAAGATGCAGATACAGTTTTTAATTCATTATAAGCATTGCTCTGCAGCATGGTGCTTCTACCAGTTACTGGAAAGTGAAGGAAGTAAAAAAGTGTAGGCCTGCATAATTTGAAAATAGAGAAATAACATTATACATATAACTAGGATTCCTGGGAGCTTGCCACTGAACCAAAAAGTGTATGCTTATACTGAGTGACCAACCACATATGACCTCATTATCACCAAGAGAACTGTCTGGTACACACACACTTCAAATATAAACTTTGGCAGAGCCCTCATTTTTTTAAAGTTCCTGACCAAAGCTTACAATGACAATATTTAATGCATATTTAGAGGTTAATCAATGCAACAATACTTACAGGAGTCTACAAAAAGCTTGAAATTGTACAACTGGCAAGGATTGATTGCTGACTTATCATAATTGATCATGAAACTGACTGATCTGGAGAGGTTTCACCAATGCTCTACCACAAGAAAACTTTTGAGCTCAGCAGTAGATGGAAGCAAGATCACTACCCATCAAACTCTATAGGTTCCAGCTGTTGGAAATGCCACCTCAGAGGCTGGTACTCTGGAGTGGAGAGAAAAAACACTAAAGAAATGCCTCCAGAATGACGGAATTTTCATTCTGCTCTTGAGGTGGGACTGGGAGAGCAGGCAGGGGAGTAAGCAAAATCCAAGGTAAATCCCTGTAGACAGCAGGGCTCTCTGGGAGAGTGATCTTGAAGAGCTGTTTAAAGGGATGCTCCTTAGTTAAAGACCAAGATGAAGATATACAAGAAGAGGAAAATTAGGGAGATTAAAAGGTGGGGAATAAATGAAGAGGATTCATGGCTTGAGGATTCCTGTTTCTGAAGGCAGAATAGAGTCAAAAAGTTGAGACTTTTTGAGAGCAGACAACAGGACAAGCTTTTCGGTTATGTCTGCTGTTCACTTGCCTTCTTAATTCAGGAAAGACTAGAATTTCATTGTTTGCTTAAAAACCCAAGTAGACAAAGGTGTATGCCTCCTCAGTAGTGAGAATGCGAAGTCAGGTTTGGTCTAATTGTCTGAATTAACTTGGTAAAAGTCTGGAAAGTCCTGCTATTCCTAAATAAGATGAAAAAAGGTACATGGTTATAGGTAGGGTTTTTTACTTGTTTTCTTCATCACCTTCTTAGAAAACTGTCTAAATGATGGCAACAAAGACCTACGAGAGAATATGCTATGAAGAAACTTTCATATCAAAGCATCCAATTTATTTTCAAATACACTATAAACAACTGAACATTCTAACTCTAATAGTTTGAGATACACAGATATGTATGCACAAATTTTAAAATATTACTTACATAGAATCAATTGAAAAACAAAGGTATTTTATTCAAATGCATTACCTTTCACAAAGAATATTCACATTTTTATTTGCTTTTCCTTTTTTTGTGAAATCTTATTGTAAGATGCTGATGAATTGTGAAAAAGGAAGAATCTTAATAGGTAAATATGAATCTTAATGAGTAAATACTTGGTATATCAGATATACTCATTCCAAAATAGTTAGTTTTATCTTAGAAGTAATTTTTTAAAGTAAAAATCAGTCATGTCTAATGGGTCTTCTGGGAATTATTGAGAATTACTTTACTTTTTCAGATGTTTTCAAGCTATATGTTCCCATGTGTAAGGGAATATATATTAGTCTTCACTCACATCCTGTTAAATAAAACAATGTGTGAGTAAGAGTTATGAACATATTCTCTGCTTGCACCACTGATTCATACAGAGAAGTTGCTCTACTGGATTCTTTCTGTTTTTCTAAAATTATTGAATGCTATCAGCAAACAGCAGGCAGCAAGACTTGGAGCTTCTAGATCTAGTGCAAAACTCCATAAAATTGATTGAATCATCCAGCAGCTTTAATGAGATTTCGGTCAATCCTTTAAAACTCTACTTGCCTTCAACAGTAATTTCCTTATACTGGCTGCAGTTTTAAATCATACCTCAAACCTCAAAACCTCAGCTCGGGGGACCACCACTTACTTAGGTAGTAGATTTTCTCTGACTATGTTTAGAACAGCAAATACTGTGGTCAAACAGTGAAGAGTCAAATAGTTGGGACTGAGGAGATCTGAAGTTTCCATTATGTATTTTCCTTGTTATCCTTTTTTCTTTTTTCCATTTTTTTTTCCTTTAGACTTTCTGCAGTGCTCCCCTTAACTGGATGTCCTTTTTTGCTGGAATGTGTTAGATGAGTTCCTATTGTGCACCTTGCAGTTTAGTTTCACTCCAGAGGAATTCATTTGCATTCCTTATATTAAATAAAATGTTTCAGAGAGAAAAATCTACTTCCTCTTGCCACATACACTCACTACATATCAAAGCAGGAGGAGCACTCCCTCTTGCTCCAGTAAATACCTTGAAAAGTAATATGCTATGATAATACAAATTTCCCACTATTATACTGTGGGAACATATTTAGCCAAAATCAGAGCTCTGAAAGAGAGAAAGTATAGAGTTAAGGTAAAAACAAAAAACAACTGAACTATTAATTACTGCTCTATTTATATATTTAAGAAGCTAATATGTGTTAAAGTCACAGTAAAAACCCCCAAATACTACCTTGAATTTTTATTAATCTACATACATAGCAATTCAGAAAAAACCCACAGCCAATACATAATCTATCACGAAATTCAGCAGTTTTGCTTTATACAAAAGTTGATATCCTTCATCAAATAACACCAATGTGTTTTGTGTGCTTAGAAAAGCCTTCTGATCTGTTTGCCATTCTCAAACATAAAGATTGCATCTTTGATTTTGCTAGCATTGGTATTTGAAAGTATAATCAACATAGAAATGCTCAGGTTTGACAAGTGGTATATGATTTCAGTAAACATATCTTCTCTCAGAGAGATATTGGAAACAGATAATATTAAGGGAAATTTTACTGCCTGGAACCCTGATCTTCAAAGAGAATATTAGTGGAGATTGGAATCAGAATGGACATTAGGGATATTAAATGCAAATAAGGTTTCAGTGCAGGCTCAAAGACACAATTAAATTATGGAAATATACACAAGTTCAGTAAGTGAAAAACATAGCATGCTTTGGGATGCAAGGTTGTATACACATAAGCTTATTATTGTTAAATTAGTATTAGGAGTTAGGTGTAATATTTTGGTAATTTTTAAATGGGAAATTCTGATTTATCAAAAGTAATATGCTTTGGGAAAACTTTCAAGGCAAATATTGCTACAAGATTCTATTCAATGAGATGCAGTTACCTGCATTGTTAGGCAAGTAGCAGGTTTGTCTCTAGCCAGTTTTCTCCTACTGACACCTCAAAAATGCCCAAGTAAAAATGGTCTGTGAGCAAGAACCAAACAGGATAAAAGTAAGGTTTTACAAAACAGTTGAAAAAGGGAAGTTCTCTCTTGGAAATCCCACAGTATCTAAATTCATTGCTCTCTGTATTTATGAAGATTCACTCAAGTTTTATGTTAATTTGCCAGCATCTCATCTACATATAAGATTTGTATATATATAAATATAAATGTAAAATTTGTAAAAATTTCAGTTCACCTCAAATTTTACTGAGCAGTTAGAAGACAGTATTTTATAAATCTATCACAACTGGACAAGCTGTCAATTATTAGGTCATCACATGAGGTAAAAAGCCCCCATAATCCTGCTTGTAAGGAGGTGAAAAGTGAAGGTAGCCGATTAGTGGGAGGGTTGGCAATGAGCTTGTCTACAAAACAAAAAAAAATTCCCCAAAGTCCAGAGACTCCCCACTTTTTTTCAGTTTCTCTTGGAACCAATTACACTCCTTGAGTGTGCACTCAACTTGTTCTCATCCTATTCTAGGTTTTGACCAGCTTGATTTTTCAGCAACATGACCAGGTGTGACAACATATCATCATCCAGGTGTAAATAGCAAAAATATACATGTACAAAATTTACAGTGTCCTCTCTGGCACATGGTGGTGTTGGAAGCAGACCAAATGTGGACTCCATATGGAGCCTGGGAACCATTTCTACCTGCTCCACAGTGATTCCTGATCAGCACCATCTGCAAACACCAGCCATAGGAACAGCTTAGTTGACTGCATCATTATTATTACTCATTCAGATCTTCTAGAAACACTAAACTTGCTACAGCTAATCATTAGAATGGCAAGATCCTACCAGCGTTCTTCCTTTCTATTTGTTTCACTGGCTAAATGTGTTATCCTAGCTCCCTGACAGGGAGAAGGGGAATCCCACATCCTTGCTGGAAACATTAGCTTCCATTCCCTCCCTCATATTAACTGAATAGAAACAGGAGACCAAGCCTATAAGGCACAGCTTATAGAATCAAAATTTTAAATCTAAATAGTTTACACTGTGAAGACAAACTGAAAGGCATCCACAGAATGACTCATGTCCTCATACATGTGCCAAACCACTAATCCGCCTGTAGATTATATTCGTAGTTATACAGGGAAAAATACTTATCTCCTGCAGTGTTTCAATACAGTTATTTTTTCCCCTACCCTGGGTCACAGAAATTAGGGGGTGTAAAGCCACAGACCGAATGGTTAATGGTAAAAATTCAGTCTTGTCAATATTTAATACTTAAACTTTCTAAACCACCTTGTTGCAGACATTTAAATGCACGTGTTATCAAATCCCTCTGTCTTGTACGACTGCTATGTGTGATGTTCCATGCCTGAAATTTATTAAAGACTTCAGGCAGTTATGTGAGTGAGAATATTGTGATCATGTGATAGTGTTGTTTCCAATTCTTACCCTGTGGGTTAACAATAAAGGGGATTTTCTCCCTAATTAAGAAGCAGTGAAACATCCCCCCTCCCCAGACAAATAAAGGTTACTCAGTTGTAATCTTATCTTTTGACTTGTTCTTTTGTGACATAACCAGATGTGAACAGCCACACAGCAGCAAGGACTCAGACCAGGCAGGAAGAAAACCCAAAGGTCTCAGCATTCTCCAAAAGCAAGTGAGTCTCCAGACTCAGTTACTATGTAAACTCTATGCTTCTTAAGTCATTTAGAGACTTAGTACAAGTGGCTTGTGTTTTAATCTTTTAATTCCATTGCTCCGTAAGTTTCCTTGTAGGTTCATTGAGCAAGGAATTCATCGTAGCTATTTGGGGCCCTTTATTCTAAAAGGGGCTGGGTATGGAAAAATCTGCAGTACTGAAGCTTCTAGAAGAGTTTGAAAACTAACTTCCAAATTTTTGTGACATAAAAGTCATTATCTTTCAGGGATTTTTGTGTTTCAGACTGTTCACATTTACAATCAGATGCTTGCCATAGGAGACGCTCCCAATCAGCAAACATCTGTGGAATGTACTCAAGCAGTTGCAGCTAAACATACAAATTTGTGCCACCGGGTCAGGGGGAAAAAAAAAAAAAGGAAAGGAGAAAATAACTTTCACATTTTTGAAGATGTTTTATAGATACAGTACATGGTTGTAAAAATCGCAGATTTGTGTGCTGAAAATCTTCAAAATATGCATGCACACATTCCTGACTTTTTCCTGGTTTAATATAGGTAGCCAGGCTTGGTTAATACCCTGAAGTTAATGGTTACATGTTGAATAAAATAATCAAGGTGGATAAGGTACATGAAGAAGAGAAGCTTCTACCTTGTGGTTTCTTGGAGCAGGAATACACAGGCAATATCCAGAGGCAGACCACAGGCTGGCAAGAAGGAACCAATAAATTCTGCTTTTGATGTGATGTTTGAAATATATGTAGGGAAGTTAGTTCTTTGTGTTCTTTGCGTGAATCTGGAATATTTTGCTGATTTACATATATTTTATTTCCATAAGACTTAGGTTTGTAAATTTGAGCAAAATGAATAACAGTATGAAAAAACATGTGACAGCTATCCCAATTGTTTAAAAGTCTTTAATAATGAAAACATAAGTAGTGATGTATTTTATATCAAAAGGTACCTTAGCTATATCCTAAAGCTGTTTCAGACAAAACAACTTAGGTTGAAAGTCAATATATGACATGATATTTCTTAGATAATATTTAGTAAACTTTTATATTGCAATGAAATAATTAGTACATTAAAATATTTACTAATATAAAATTTAAATATTTTTAAATTTTGAAACTTTTTAATCAGTAAAGAAACAACAAGCCCTACAGACTACAAGGAAAAATTAGAGGTTTTGTTGTCTCCCTTGAATTTCTGATTTTTTTACTAACATACCATAAATGCAAGTGAAGTGATTTTCCAAGCCTAACTTTATCATTAAATTGCGTTTGCTAGTATCCTCAATGCTGTAATGAACCATCACAAATACACAATTTCATGTTGCAGATACACTGTACACCACTGAATCATTTGGAGTCAGCAGGGCTAATTTTTCCCAAGAGAAAATCCCATTCATGCAAGAATTTAGAATATGTTTTCATTTCAAAGCAAATCCATATCCTTATTTTGGTGTGGCTCTGCCTAGCCATAAACTATGATTTGCATTCCACCACTTAACCTCGAGTTGGCCAGTTCCATGGAGCAGGTTTCATCTGATCTGATCAGGCTGAGTCTGAATGTGGGCTGATCTGTCTGAGCAGCGGTGCAAGCTTTTTTAAATGTGGGTCATTATCCTTCTCAGAGTACATGGCACATGTTTGCAGAAATCCCAGTGAAATGCACAGGTGAACACAGTATGTCTAAAGTAACTTTGATATAAATTTAGGGTTCCCACCTTAAGGAAACTGGTTGATGTGCTCATATGTGTCAGCAGTGACCTGAGGTAACACTGCAGTGCTGATACTCATTATTATGAAGCACATTTCCATCCTCTCATCCAAGGTTTCAGAAGATAATCTCGCCCACCTTCTCCTTTTATGTCATGTTCAACCACCTAAGATAATTATGCAACCTTCTACTCAAGTGTAGAAAAGTATTCTTCTAGGAAAGTGGAACTCTTACATGGCATATTAGCTTGTGAGACACTTTTACCTATTAAGTTTTTTTTCTTAGTCACAGTGCCAGTATTAACTTCGTCTTGTAATCAGCAGAGACTGCGGGTTTTGGAAAATCTGATTATGAAACTTTACTTCTGTTAAATGGTGGTGAAACACTTTAAAAATCTATGCTCTAGTTGCACAGTACAGTTGAACATGATGGAACAATCCACCACAGTGTTCAGGGATTGTTGCGACTGAACCACAAAATGCATGGCAAAGGCTATAAACTCTTATTTATCTATCTCAATAAGAGGCCTTATTTTCGCTCCTTTCTGTCAGTTTGAAATGGGGATTTCTCTCCTCAAAATGATGTCTTACAAGACACAAGGCTGTATTATTTCGTAGGTGTTCACCATAGCAAATAAAAACTAAGATTATGAAAATATTTTTCATTAGACCTTCTCAAAGAGTATTGTTAAATTAATGACTGTGCAATTCAAAGAGAGCTCAACAACTTAATTTATCAAATACCTATGATGTTTTTCAAATCACATTTATCAAATACGTTATTTATATGTGAACTTAAGGAAGGATATCAGCTTTTTTTGTATTACTATATTGTTCTTCAACTCAGGATTGCAAAGCAAAAATATCCCTAGTTTATGAGAGCCAGAGTTGTAGTATTCTGAAGGGAAAATGGCTTGAATAGTCACAAGGCAATCCCAACCCCCCAAATCTCCTAAACCTCAGTTTTAGGACCAGAATGTCTCCCTGGGTTGCTGTGTTTAAATTAAAGGCTATATGTCTCAAGTGTGTTGGCTATATCATGCTTTATAGGGCTCATAAACTCATGCAAAGTGTGAAAGTTACAGATGTATCAGTGTTAACCTCAATTTATCACTTAGTTAGAATCCCTTTTGCTAAATCATATGAACCTCTTATTAGAAACTTAATTGTCTTCCATTTCTAATCATGAAGTCAAATGTTGTTTGCTAATGCATTTCAAGTCTCTTTTCCTGAACACAAAGTAAAGTCCTCCAGTATCTTTTCTAAATATGGGTTTCAGCAATCAGCTATGATTCTGTCTTCTACAAGTTAACCATCTCTTTTTGTTTGTACATGTGATACTCAAGCTCTCCTCAACTGGAAGAAAATGTTAGGTAAATCTCATAGACCAAGCACTCTTTTAAAAGTGCAGTTAAACGAAAAAACAGAAACATTTTGTGGTGATGCTTCTTAATGGGTTTGTGATAAACACTGTGGAGAGGCACAGAGCATCATTAGTGCCAAACGGTGAGAGCCATAAGTTCTGCAGCCCCACGCAGCATCACAGTAACATTTGTCACTCACATGTCCCCTTCGCTGATTTTACAGATATTTTGAAAATGTTCCAATACATGCACAGGTTTCTTGTAAAAATGGGCTTATGTATGGATGGCGAATAACATATTTTTTTACTTTAAATAATTAATATAGTTTGGGAACATGTTCTTGTACATTTTCAGGCAAAATTCCTGTCCACCAAGTTAGTCAGGCATACATAAAAATTAATTTCAAGCCAAGATAATAAGACTTACTTTGAAATGAATGCTGAACACATTTGTTTCTGGCATGGTCACACATTTGTTTTCATGCTGTCAGTTTGGGTTTGACATTAAAATCTCACAGAAATACAGACTTAGACTTCAAATATATTTTGTATTTTCTTGGGTAACTTTTTTTAAAAGGAGATATTCCTGTGAAACAGTTTGATTTCAACAGAACTGTATTTTTCCAACAATTAAAATATTGCCAGAACATTCTTAACACTTCTGAGAAGGAAGGTGAGATGGATAACACTTCTATATGAAGCTTCTGGTTCTAAAAACCACATATCAAAACACTTTTTTCCTGTTCTACTTGCTTCTCCAACTGCATTATCACATAAAAAGCTAAATTCTACTGCCTTTTCCTTCAGAACTTGGCTATGTGAGCTAGGAAGACTGTCTGCAAGGCTGTGAGACATGAAAAACAAAGTGGTATCTCTCTATAAAGTCAGGGGTTTATGGGACACGAGGCTATTACTATCCTGCACCCACAAGACAAGCAGTGCTTAAGGAAGTTGGAATAACAGAGCTTCCCCTCGTGGGAGCAAATGCACAGAGGCTGCCATCAGGGAGAGGATTTTAACTCCTTAAGCCTTAGGACAAGAATGGCTGACCCAAGTGTGATCACAGTTCGGGTGGTCAGACATTTACCTGGGACACTGATGCTGTTTAAAGGGAAGACGCAGCAGGAGGTGAGAGGAGCCCAGCAATGAAAAGCACCCTCCACTGAACTCTCTCCTCTCTATCTGCACTTCTAATTACATTAAATTTATTCCGATTCAGCTTCACATCCCAGACCCGCGGATGATTCATGTAACATAGGTAATCTTTAGATGGAAGGAAAATTTAAAGTAGCGTGGAAGGAAAGTGTAAAACACCTGAAAAGTAAATTAACAGAAGTGAGTCATTCAAATGGAAATAGAAAATTACTGTAAAAATTAAGAGCTAATATGAATAAGAAGCTAATCTTGGACTGCAACCCCCATGCTGAAGTTTAGGCTACATTTAATATTTTTGGAATGTATCCTAATTTTTCAAAGTCAAGGGGAGAGAGTTTCATTCTAACTGCTATAACTGCAAAAACTTCAACCATAAAAAGAGACTGCATAACAAGAACCCCATTCTCCACTTTCAGAGTTCAACAGAAAATATTTAAAGAAGAATTATGGAGAGTTCTTTGAATCTATCTAATACAATTGCCACTTTGATTTTTTTGCCCGAATTTATTCACCAAAAAATGCAATCTGAAGTAATTTACCTACCATTAGACTATAGAAATATTGTAATATCTATTAAAGTATAATTTGGTGCCACAACAGACTAGTTTTTGGGAACCAAATTTTTGAAAATCTATTTTTTTCTTTCTTTCTCTGTGAACTCAGGGAATACAGACAGTCTACTGTTCATTCAAATCTTTGCTATCCTAGGACAATGTATTCATATTTTTTGCAGATTTTATCTTTACCATTCATATTTTGAGATGTTTATGAGCCCATGACTTTCTCAAGAGCAGGAAAGCTACATTTCATGATGCAGAAAAGAGCATTGGTAGTAGTGGTAGCAGAGTAGAAGGTCACCAAGTATAATCAGCTCTCAATTACCAGTAGGTGATTATCAGTTAATCATAACCACGCATCCCTGAAAGGGAACCTGCTACATGATGCATTCTTAGCTCCAATAGAGAGATGAGCCTTCTTCCCTGTCATGCTTCTCACCTAGGAATAAATTCAGCCCAGACTACTTTCCCCCAGCTTAATTTTCATATTTTTTTGTGTTGCATTACTGAGTTATTCCACCATCCACTGCCATGGGGAGTCAGAAACAGTGTGGCTATAGCACAGATTTTAGAGAAATGTGGATAACATTCTGACATGGAAATGTGCCTAGGCAGAATCACAAGTCACCATTAGAACTTCTGCACAATATTAGGGGGATTTTGCAAGCTTTTAGAAAGAGAGGTGATTATAATCCTCTCCTAGGACATGATTATCTATGTCAAATTAATTCTATATTCAAAAGTACAGAAGTGCTGTTAGGATCACAGAGAGCGTTAATATGGTTATAACCGTCTGTATGCCCCAAAGGTAAATAACATTTGCATGTGGTGCACTGACACTTTCTTGAGGCATGTTCTTCCTTCTCTGTGCATAATTCTCACCACTTCAATTTTCCTTTGAAGCTTGCATCTCATTAAAACATTTCATTTTGCCTAACAATGTGTGAGCAGAACCATAGGTATCATAAATCAGCATATTGACAGTGAAGGAACTATTGCATTGTACATACAAAACCTGAGCTCTGTGTGTTTTGGTTTTCTTTCCCAAAGAGAGGAGAAGACTAAGCCATGTTACAGGGAAAGTGATATTTTTCTTACTACTTACTGTTTTTTTGCCTTAAGCATACCATTATGAAATATATCTTCTGAATTTCATATGTCTATTAGTATGAATTTCAGTCAGATTTGTCCTTAATGTACCAGAATACGTAGAAAGTGGAAACAGTGAAGTCAAAATAGTGTCTCGTAGGTAGAACTAGAAACAAAAATGAGAGTAGTGTCTATCAGAAATATATACCACCAGTGCCTAATGCTTATCACTTTCTTTTCTAAACCCTAGGGTTTACCAGTTAAGCCAATATTTGCCTATAAAGTTAAAAGGCAGATTTAAAAAATCATGTGAGTTATAGTTCTTAGTTTGACACTAAGAGCTTTAATGATAAAAGCAAAATAAAATATCTCTGAAACTGGGAACACTACCACATAGAGTTCAGTTCTGCTTTAGCAGGTTTATTTCTATGTTGCAAAGATTATATCAACAGAAACATATTGATCTAATATCTAGTTTGAAGAGTCAAAGAATAGTTTTGCAAGTGTGGACAAAGAAAAGTTTATTTTGTGAGCAATACTGAACATTCCTGAATAATCTATGGTTTAGATGTGAGTGCTTAGACATTACAAGATGGCTAAAAAAATAAATAAATCAATAAAAGCTGTATTCTCTGGTTCACAGTGATATTATTTATTTACAGCCAAATGAAGGATGATTTTTTAAGAGAAAAGAGGGAATTTTTGGTTTTCCTCTGCAGATCAGTCCGACCAACTGAATATCACATAGTTATAAATTAATAAAAACTTAAAAGCACATATCATTAAATTTTTCAGTTTAACAAGAAGTTTTGAGAACTACAATGACTGGCAGTTCTGTAGGGGATTTTTTTGTCTTACCAAAAGCATGTTGCTTTAGGCTAGCTGTAAGCACTCATGCAGAGCTGTTCTCAAGTATCATTAAGAAGAGAGATTTTTAAAAGGCCATCATTATTTCTGGACAGAAATATTATTGTACATATACAAAGATGTATGATGTATATTTATAAATACATACAGAATATAACACATAATACATACTTCTAAAAGTATGAGACAGTTCACATGTACACATGTTTCATGTTCAGTCTTGCAAATTTGAGGGCAAGGGAAAATTTTGATGGATAGCTCAAAAGACCTGTGTCTGCATAAAGAAAAACAAAATTGCAGGTATTTTTTCTCCAATACTCTGCCTGACAGCCAGATTGTCACTAAATGTAACTTCAGAAAGTTACCTAAATAACTGCCTGCATATCTTCTATTTCAGAAGAGCTTTGTCAGGAGCTGAGAAGCGATTTCCATCCAAGCAACAATGTTCTGAACCTTGCCATGTCTGTGCTCAGCAAGTGCCTCACTGAATCAAGGGTATGCCGGTAAGATTCATTAGGCAAAATCCTGCTGATAAGCACACTGAAACAGCAGATTTGTGACTGTGCAAAATATGTCTAGTTTTTAAATAATAGCTTGAAATATAATTGGGATTGTGTGTTTGCATTTGGGATGTTTATATTTAATAGTATCCTTTTGAGTTACAAGAGACTATACTTTCTCACAATAGATGAAAGTATGTTGTTCTTGTTTGAACACCTCAATAATTAAGAGATAAACAAGTAAATTTAACTATATGAAGTTTATATATAAATATTTTAAAAGTTTTATTCTGACTTTTTGTTTAGTTGAGATTTATTTCTATGCAGTGCCTAAACTTCCGTCATATTATAGCTACAAAAAGAGAAAGCAGTCTTTTTTACAAAAAAAAGGTACAAGCTAATCAGTTTTTTCTGTGTGAATAGTGATCACTTTTTGTTGATATTGATTAGCAGGAGGAAAACAGCAGACAAAAAGACTTTAATTTCATGCCAGCAGTGTTTATTTTGCAATGGGGCTATGAGTTTTTTGAAGACTGAAAATATAAAAGTGGAATGGACTCAATGAACTGAAGAATGCAGTAGGAGGGGAGGTAAGACAAGCTGTAAAACTAATTGGTGTCCAACATGTTTTGGACTGCATTTAATTTTCTTGAGGGGAAGAGAGGTCAAGAATGGAATGAAGTCAATGGGAATAGGAATAAGAAAGTGGAAAGCAAAATGGCCAGTATTAAAAGGTCAGCGAATATCCCAGGGACAGGAAATGAACTTTAAACAAAAGTATAAGGTAGTATTTCTATCCACGTTTGGGAGTTGTTAAAATTAGTATTAAAAGAAGGAAACTTAAATAACCAGATGTTTCTTGTATGAAAGTTTATTTCAGTCTGCTTTCAATTTATTGGAGGTCTTAGTAAGACTAAGATTTTGTGTGCAATGCAATTAGGAAATGAGTATTTCAGCAAAGTGCTAATGTTATTTAAATATTTTAAAAGACTTCAATATTTCACACTGACTTGCTTCCTCTTACACTTTTATATTCTTTCTCTTGAAAGAAATCACCATCCTGAATTGGGAAAGTAAATATTTCACAAGCTTTAAAACAGAATTTAGCCACAATAGCCAGCCTACCAGCATCGAGTTAATACATGGACACTTCGCAGTCTACCTTCAGATATTTGGGTTATATTCATAAATTCATACATTAGCTGTAAATTCATTTATATGATTTTAAATTATGCTTTGCCCCACAAAGGCACAATATTTCATTTGAAATCTTTTTTGCCACTAAAGCTTTGGCTAAAATTGAGTACAGAGAAGGTTTATTCCTGTTCCTGGTTCATTTGTGTGAACATCAGAATGAAAGAATTTCTTCCCACTATATTTATGTTTTCATCCAAAGCCCGCTAGCTTTAGCAAGAATCTTTCATTTTACTTAAATTGGCTCTGAATCAGCATCTTTGTGTTCTGACCTGGCTGGACAGCAAATATTTTTCTGCTCCAGAATATGTTTAATTCAAAACATCCACTATTTTTATCACTTGCACAGCTTCACTTTCATTCTCAGTGCAGCAGGTAATTTATAGATGCTGAAATCGTGTGGAGTAACTCTGTTGAAGGCACTGCCCTGGTAGCAGCAAAAAGGGCAGTGAATGGGCCACTGAGAAGCCCAGAAGAGAAAGGAGAGGTCCTAGAGCATGAGGGACACACGATAACTGGCATCTAAGAAGTAGCAGACCCAGGGGAGAATATTTGTTTTATGAACAAATCTCCCTCTGCCATGGTTGCCAAAAAGCAGCCTCAGCTGTTGGAATTACAAGTTTGCTAAGAATACTTTGTAGTACATCCACCCAAAGTAGAAAAAGATAGTTTTTTTTAAATCACTGCCAGACCATGTCAACTTTTACGCAGGCCAAATGTGAGAACATGATGTTAGTTATAAACACATCTCCATTTTCAAGTGAAATTTTGATTTCTTTTCCTTTCAGTGAATATAAATGGATATATAAATGCAAACCAATGGATCTGAAACCATACAATAGCTTTATAAATATAGTGCCATGTTTCCTATAAAGATTTAAATGACATTGGTGCTAAAAACTGGGCATTAGGCTTCCAAATTCTATTTCCTATGTAGTATGAACTGAACTCATGGAGTCACCTCATCGGGTGAGCAGGGTAATTTATTATCATTTCTGTGTGATACATTTCTGATAATACTTCAAAAGAATGAAGATAACAAGTATCATGTTCAAGGACTGTGTGGATTTATGGTTACATTCATGTGGCGTCTTCTCTTGGAGATTTTCCAGGAATTTTATGAAAGTATTTTTGTGGAAAATTAAAGAAGCTTACCATGCAAGGATCAGTACCTTCAATGTACCAGCAATGCCTTAGTAAATTTTTTTTTTGGCGAAGGAAGTATGAAGCATTTGAATGTGAATAGGCCTGCACCAGATTATCTCCTGTTTAGCAAGATAACATTAAGGGAGACTTACCCTTTAGTCAGATATGAAGTAAATACTTTTTTAAAGGGCAGAAGAATAACATACCCAGTAAGAAACTGACAGGAGATTTTGCTAAAAAGCATAATATGGTCATAGTAAAAAAAAAAGAACCCTCAGAAAAATATTTCCTGTGTAGATGTGAAGAATAAAATTGAATGGTTTTGAGTTAGTGGAAAGTCAATTTGATTCCCTTCCTTTTTCCTATTTCCTTCTTTCCTCTTCCTTCTTTCCCCCCCCCCACCTTTTTTTCTCTTTTCTTGACCAAGTTAAAGTCTTGCAAGTGTTCACACAAGTTTCACAAGTTTCCAAAATGCAAGTTTTCTTCCCCTGGGACTGCTATGGCTCATATCTTCCCACAAATGTCCCCTGAAGTCTCTCCTTAGATGTAACTCTCATGTAAGTGATTGGACCTTTCCTATTGGTATCGAAGACCCATATGGTACTGAAAATGAAAGCTGGACAGATCTTTCTTCCTAGAGCCATAGTGCAAGGAAAAAAATCTAGATTTTATCTGTGTTGTGCTTAAGAACATCACCTATTCATTATTAATCTACTTTATATTCATATTTAAGCGAGAAGAAAAGCTAAGAGCAATTATTTTGAAAAACTAAATAGATCCCTCATTACCTAGCATATGCATTTCACTCAGTGAAGACTAAGAAACCTCAAAGACTAATCTCTCATTAATACACGACATGTTCACAGAATGCCTGCCAGAACTGGGAAGTCAAGTTTAGATGGAAACTTGGCATGGAGTTACTGGCTTGTCCCTTTGAGGGTTGGGAAGGAAAGGAAAAGAAAAAACAGTGAATAAAACCCTGTTTGCATGCTTGCATGCATGTACATATGAGAAGACTTTTTAACTTCATTTTCTCATTAAAGTAAAGAACAGTGAAACTGTAAGGATTCCATGTGTGTTCTTATAAACTGTGCTTTTCACACATCTTTTGTTAGACACATGGAATGTTAACTGAAAGGGCTTATCTTAAAAATCAGCAGGGTAGTTGGAATGCAATTTTACAAAACCTGGCCATCTTTCAACGAGAGTGGGTGGATTTTCAATGCAGCAAATGTTTGTGTATTAAAAAGTATTTGCCATGGTGACAAAGCTTGGAGAAACATCCCATTAGCCACAGACGGGAAGCCATTGCAGATTGTTCTGATTATCCATGCCCAAAACTTAGTCTGGCTCTGTTTATACGGCATTTCCGATTAAAAAAAATAATTCAACATACCCCTAAAACCTGAGCAAACTGTTTGCACTTACTTACACATGCCTTGTGCTGTATTTTCTGGCTCAGATTCAACACATGATTAGATTCTTACTTTCCTGGAACTTAAAACATGTGCTTACAGCTAAGCATATGCTTAAATATTCTGCTGCTCTGGGACCCAAGATGATGTTCCTATATTCATGGTACAGCCGGGACATCTTGTGAAACAAATTGGAATTTTAGACTAAGACTTCTAATCTACAGTTCAGTAAAGAGATGAGTAGAACAAGTTGATAAGGGTTTGTGGTAAGGTGAGAGGTTGTATGAGGGAGCACAGGAGAGCATCTGGGCATACTTTGCATGTGTATGTTCAAAAAATCTTGTCTGCATGAATCTGGGACAGCTGCATTAATCATGGTCCTAAGATGGTGTTATTAAGAGTTGGTGTATTATATCATTGTGAATTTGGAACCAATAAGACATTTAGTTGCTAGGGCACAGCCATTTTCCCATTTTTTCTTGCAACATAACTCTTCTCTCCATGCAATATGACACTTTTGAGGCCAACAGTTTGGGATATTAGAATATTGCATCTCACTGGAAATTCAGGAGTCTCCCTCACTAGAAATATGAAGTTATAATTTTTGCTCCTCTTGAATAGTAAGCATGTGCTCCTTTTGAATAGTAAGCAAGCAATGTGAAGCCTGCAGAAGTTAGATTGTCACCTGCCGTGGTGAAAGGAAAGAAAAATCACCGTGTCAAATGGTATCCCCGGGAAAATGCTCAATTCCAGCTCTAATTAATAGGTGCAAGCAGAGTGATCAGATTAGCCTTGTAAAGTGTATGTGGAATCATTAGAGATGAGAGAGGAAAAAAATATAGGTCAAACCCAATCTGGCATATATACATAAGTGCCCAAGTCAGATGTGAACTCATGGGTTTGATACCTCTGGCCCATATGTAATAATCAGAGATGGATTAAAACATTCCAACAGAAGTGTGAAAACTTAGTAAAAGTAAAATGTCTTTAAACACAATAAGAATTGTATTAAGCCCTGTTTTGAAATACAACACACTAGACATTCTTTATGTCACATATACTTAGGTTCTTCTGCAAATATTCCTACAGGAATTAAACTAAATAGTAGACTTAAATAGTTGAAAGGGTATGTGCCTCCTATTTTATTCATTTTGTAACATTCTTCTGAGACATAACCTGGGAAGCTTAAAAAAGACTCATTTTACTCCTATTTTCATCAACAATGTTTATAGGCAAATGATCTTTTATGTGCTGGAATGAATGACTATGTTATAAAACTAAGTATCCTACAGAACACTGCTTTGAAGTTATACTTGTCCGCCCAAGGTAGATGAGAGACAGTGTCAGGAAAAGGGATAAAAAAACTTAAAGGTCATAGTAAGGTCAAAACAAATAGGTCACAGCAAATTAATCCTGATCATCTGACCACTGTGGAGCAAGAAAAGGGCAGTGTTCAAGCTTGAATCTGCTAAAGTTTACTGGAAAGGTATAAAATAATTAGCTGTAACACTGACTTCTTTCTTCTCTTCAGTTGCTGGACATACAAGTTCGCCCAGAGGATAAAAATAAATATAATTTTAAAATACTCTACTTAATGATTTATATATCCAGAAAAAAGTTTTTCATCACAGGTAAGCCCAGTTGGTCATTTTTTACTCCAGTGCTAGTTTTGTCTGAACAAAAAACACAGAGCAATAGAAAATATTTTATCTTTTCAGTGATAATTTCATAGAAATTATTACTTCTTTTGCAAATTTGGTTCAAAACTGTGCTGTGCTAAAAATCAAATCAATATGACCACAATTATCAGCAGCTCTTAATAAGAAAAGAAATCAAGACATTATTATTTTTTCAGAACACTTCTTCCTCACAACTGATAAAATGTTATTATTGTTCAAAGTAAGGCTATCATTTATAATAAAAATGCATGGAAATCCTTCATGGAGTTTCGAATAAATCAATTAGACTTTTTGTCAGAATATAAGAATACCTAGACACTATTTCATAACCTTTGCATAACCATCCATATTTGCTGTTCTCAATGTGCTTAGATGTACAAAGCTTTTGTACGTGCATTCCCTAGATTATATGAGTGATGCTCTTTAGAAACAGCAGAAAATAAAACTACTTAAATTGAAACTGCAAGTTGACAGGGCTGTAAGGCTCTCTGGAAATTGATGGAATTTTCATCAGTCCTCCTTTCTGACTGTGACATCTTTAGGTGCTCTTCCTGACTTTCTTGTCTGATCATGCCTCCTAGCTGTGCTAGAAAGATACATTACTTCCATCTCTCCTAGGTCCGTGGGAGGCAGGCAGGACTAAGTCAAGCTAAGCTGGAACAAAAAGCAGCTCTGAGTAAAGCTGCTCATAGCTAAGAGCCCTTCTCTGTCAGGGCTGACTGCTCTGGTGAACTGGGCTCCTCCCCTGCTCTCAGCCTCAGATGCTGTGTGTGTTCAACCTCCTTCGAAGTGTCCATGCCTCTCCTCTCATTTTTCCTTTGCTTCCTTTCAAGCAGCCCACTCAGTTTGTGAACAACTGTTCTCAATCATTTTCTTATCTGAGGTATATCTGCCTTCGGAATGCTTCAATGGCAGGGCTACAACTCTTTATGCAACTTATAATGTTCATGGAACAGAATGTAATACATACACAAAATCTTTTCTGTGCTGAACAGGTACAAAATGAACTTCTCAAACTACTCCTTAAGATTAACCCGAAGTGATTCCCCAGTGATCTCCTCAGACATGCCAAAATCTATCAGGGTCAGCCTGTGGGCCCTGACATCTGGAAGACTTTGCATGCTTTCAAACTGGTTTCTACCATGCCTGCTGCTACCATCTGCAAAGTCAAGAATGAGGCAGAAATCTGTTTGAGACCAGTGGAAAGGCAATAGACCATCACAGGTTATTTAGCTGAAATGGGCCAGCTAGAAGGAGAGTAAATAGAACAGCAGATATGTGTAGTCCATATTCTGAAGAAAACCACGAATATAAAATTGAGGTAAGGATGCACATCTAAGAGGAATTTTTAAAAGAGGCATTAATGTAGTAAACATATCAATTGCTAGTGTGATCATTTTACTTATGTGTTATTACCCTTCTTGCCCAGCACCGAATTCCAAGATAATGTGACTACATCTTCTGCTTAATCTATCTCCTAAAGCTTGTAGATATCCCATGAATGAAGAGAATTTACACTATTTGATTATAGAGTCCTGTAACAGAGATTGTCAGCTGAAATCTACAGCCAATATCCCTCTATCAGAAGAGGGAGCAGATTAGGTCAAACTTTTAAATAAACGTGATGGCAGATTACCTTTGGAAAAAAGCAAACACCACCTAAAACATGCCAATTCAATAACATCAGAAATACTGTATTAAGATTATATAATTGCAAATTGATTTTACAACTTCTTTTGTTTTCTGAGAAGGACTTTACATTTATCATGTCTCTGTGATATTTTATATCTGCCAAAGTAAAAGGGAGCATAAGAGGTTGCATACCGGGAAGTGGTAACTTGTGGTGTCACATTTCAGTATATAGAGTTTCAATATTTATGTCCAAAAGTAATTTAGCTATAAGCCTGTTTCCTGTTTTAAACCAGATGCTGTTGCATAAGCTAAAAATATTTAAGAAAAGGTCTAGAATGATAAAGGATTTAATTTGTAAATGTCTCCTGTACATAGTATCAAAGGACAATCCTGTGGGGGCTTGAAAAAGCAATTGTCTAGTCCTGTGTTTGCCTCAGCCTTGAAGCTTAGATATATAACTGATTTCTGTGCATTTACACAGTGACACTTCTAACACAAAGAAAAATTTGCATTTACAATTGATACAATTCCCGGAAAATCATTATATTTATACTTTCTCCTTGGAAAGCTTGGGGTGGCTTTTTGTTTTGTTATTGTAGGTCCGTAAAGTTTCTTGTTTATGTGTGTGGGAGTTTAAACTATAAGCAAGGAAAGAAGAATGAGAAGCAGCAAGATATTTAATCAATGATTAGAACATTCCTTGCAGCTCTAAGCTCCTAGGTACTATGATAAAGAATAAAAAAGGAGTTAATCATGACCATAAAATGGGCATGTCTTTAAAAGGCTAGAGGTTGCTATAAGATATTAAATTGGAAAAGGTTAAAACTCCTCATAGAAAATATAGGCCTTATTTTGACTGTACAGAATTTAGCCTTAACAATCAATTAAAACAATGTAAACCTGACACTAAAAAAAATTAAAGCCAACTTTTTCAGTCATCTGTATTTCAGTATCTCTTTTGAATGGGGACAAAAATATATTAAAATAAAAACAACTATGAGGTAAGGTACTACTCAAACCTGCAATCTATCTACAATACATAAAAGCCACTTCATTTCCCATAGCTGTATACAGACTCTGAATATATTTCTTTTCAAATACAATTAATCACAATGGGTGTTAAGAAAGACAAGATCCAACAAGGGAATATGTATCATGTGGTAATAATGACATTATGATATCAAGGCACTACCTTATCGGTTCCTTTTCCTTTTTCCTCCAAAATACAAGTGTTTGATCCTTACAGCTTCCTACTCTCCACATTCTGCAGCCAGTTCAGGAACGATCAATTTTTAACAGGAGAGTCCAGATAAACTCCTCACTTGCCATCCTCACTGGCCATCCATACAACCACAGGCAATAAGGTGCTCTGCATATGCACTGCTGGGAGGAAACAAAGAACTGGCTTGCCCTGGTTTGTACCATGAGATTTTCTCCTACCTTACCACATATTGATATACCTGTAATCTTGGATGACCTACAAGTGTTCCCTTCGTAAGTGTCACACAGACCTTCCACCTGAGAGAGGGAAGTAGGAGTACAGTTCAGGCTGATTCTAGCGTATTTGTAAACCTTTCCTGAAATTAGATGTTGTTCCTAGTACAGTCCAGTATGCACTGGCAAGCTGTCAGTCCACTAACATCTGTCACCACTGCCATGTCTGGCCAGCTGACATGCTGAAACCGAACTGGTTTGCAAAGCATCAGCTATGCCTGAAGGCAGGAGTGCAGTCTCACCTCTTTGATGCTGATGTTCGTTCCCCTGAAAGTTTGCTCTGTTATGGAAGACAAAAGAGGTTGCTCACATGGTTTCATATAGAAACTCTGCAGCCATTTCTGGCCATCCTATATGTGTACAGAATAGCATGTTTGTTATCAACACAACTGTTCAGGCTGATTGAAATCAAGTGACCTTTGCATCCTCCCATCTTCTGCAACTGGTCACATCTCCGTACCATAAGCATCTCTAAACAACTCACTGAATGTCTATTCTGCTATATAAACAACCCTTTTGAATGCAGGAGCACTTAATTCAAAGGATCTGTGGCTTTCTCTTTCATTAGACTGAAACAAGTAGGGGCAGGGTAAGATCTTCTCCAAAAAAGTGTGTTGACAAGCTAAGCCTCTTCTGCACATGCTTGTTTAGGTTGACAACCTCTCCTTTGAATCGATTTTTAAGGCTACTCCTCTTGACAAATTGCTAAGAAAATCCCAGACATCCTAGAGCCAAATATGTCCTGATTCAGTATCTATGGAGGTGGGGAAATGGTTGTAAATTTTGCCTTTTCTTTTTCCATTGTATTTGGGACATGCAATACGTGATGTTCAGCAACCTGAAATCTTGGAAGCAAATTGAATAACATGCGCCTGCCAAGATACAGTACAGCATAGTGTTTATACATGTCACAGAAATGTGATTTATATAATTAAACCAATAGAAGCTTCTGTACACGGACAAGCCTTAATAAGTTTTCTCTCCAGACATGGCTTTCCAAATGAACATGACAGCAAGGAATGATCCTTGGCAGAGCAGGAACACTTCACTACTTTTTATTCAACTACTTTACTATTTCACTCCACAAAACTCACAGCAGAAGGTACAACACACTCAAACCCCAAAGATAGTACTTCATATATGATTTAATTTTAAAGCATTTTGAGACAGTATTTTCACTTCAAAAAATATTTTCAATGTTTGCAGTGTGTGGAAGATTCATGAGATAATATTATTTCCTAGTACTACTGAAGGGAAAAAAATCTTTCAATCAAAATAAGCACCAAAACTTTTCTTCTAAAATTAAATGCTATAATTATTCACTTTTACAAATAGGAGACCAAAGCTTGGAGGGATTCAGTCAGCTGCCCAAAATCACTGAGGATATCTGAAGATTCTTAAACCCTGATTCTGAGCCTGAGTAAAATATTTTAATAACAATGACATCTTCTAGTCTTGAATATGTTGTGTCTTTTTAAACTAAGCACTAACATCACAGTGAAGAAAAGTCCTGGTCAGTAGCAGATGTGGGAGAAAGGAAAAGGGGATTATGTTGAGTAGCAGCACAAACATTTGCTTTACTACAAAAAGCCAGAGCATATGGGTAGGGGTTTAGAAAGATTTTGTCAAATCTAAGGCTATAATAAAGGTCATGAACCAGTAAAACAGCACAGCTTTTCTTGACATTTCCATGCTAAAATACATTTTCCTTTCTTGGTCTGTATCAAGGACTGTGGACTGTGATCTGGTCAGCAATAAGTCATGGCCAGGGAGAATAGTGCCCACTGCAAAAACAGACTGCACAGGACTTAAGCAAATAAGTATATCCAGAGGGAGGAAAATAATGTGAAAAGCTCACACACCAGATTTGGTTTTGCTGTTTATAGACTATTTCCAAATTAAGAAATTCTTGGTGAAACTAAATCTTATATTTTTCTAAGAGATGCGGCTTCAGTACATACTGCTCCATGCTTCTCACATACGAGCAGAATTTAACAATGCTTCACCATGATAAGACTCTCTCTTGCACTTCAGTGAGTTTCTCAGCATTGAGCTTGCTTCTACAGAACTGCTATTGAACAGCACAAATATTTAATCAACCACTAAAGATTGTTAGAAAGAAATATTTAGAGCCAGTGACTTCATATTTTTTTCTATAGCACTAAAGAATCATGGAGGCACTCGTTTCTGCAGCATCCTTCAGTTTGATGCAACTTAAATTCTCAGAACTTACTCTTGCAAGTGAGGGAAGATTTAAGAACTAAACTCCAAGATTTTAGAAGTTGCAATAAAAATGATTTTTTTTCTGTCTTTTATTCAGACAAAGGTCTATTAAATGCAGTGGTGAGTATACTTTTTTCTGAATAATTATAGCAATAGACATTTCAACGGACTATATTTTGCTTTTATGAATGTATTAATTTACAATATCAAAAAGAACTAATATAAAATGAAAAAGTACATAATGAAGTGGATAAATCCTTTGAAAAAGGACAATGCATTTTAGTAATTATGTCAACAAGCCTTATGCATTTAAAAATCAGAAAATCCTCATCATAGAACAGCAGTTTGATTTTAATTTAAATGATACTCCTCTTCATATACCTGAGATTAAATCTGGACCTCTGTCAACTCAGATCTCAGTAAACTGTGGGCGCTGTTGCAGTTTGTGAAGATCTGGGGTAGAAGAAAAAGTATATATACTAGCTACACTCCCATGAAGCTATTTTTAAGTATATTGTAAATAACTGAAGAGAACATAGCTGTTTATACTTGAATCAAGAACAAAAGAAATGTAGGAAGATTGTGGTATAAAGACATTTTGAGTGCATGTCAGAACATTGCTTGGAAACTTTGGAAGATCAAAAAGATCTGATCTGCGAAGGGAAAATAAAAAGGAAAAATTAAAAGTTGTTATTGACAGTTAAGGTTCAAAAAATTAAAATAGAAGAAAAGAAGTAAGAAAATGAAGGAAGTATGATTGATTAAAATAAATGATGAATTTATATTAGCTTTTAAATGCTTCCAGAAAAATGCCTTACAGTATAGCCTCTAAAGTAATTACAACTGTTGAAAAACGTCTTTATACCAGTTGATCTTTCTATCACATAATGACAATTACAACAACAAATGTTAGTGCTGTTAGAATGCGAAAAGTATCATTAACATATACCATGTTAATTGCACAGTTAACCCTCAAAAAATAAAAAAATGTTTTTCCAAAGATAAGTTATGAGCATGCAGAGTCCAACAAGATTGTCAACATAGAGGTTAAGCTACAACAGTCCCCCAAGTTTTGTCTGGTTTGTAGCACTCAGAAGAGCAGCATAAGGGCTGTGTTTACATCCGTGATTCTCCTTTAGAGGTGGATAACCGGAAACACTCTGTGTCCAACAGCGCTGGAAAGATTTGCAAGAAGAAATAAGTGTGTGTTGTGCAAGAGGAAAATCCTGGAATGTTTTAAACAAGAAATCCTAAGGAACAGTAGCTTTTTCTTATAATTATATGCTGACATACCATGACATGCTGCAAGGGATTTAGGGCAAATTTCTCATGTGAAAAAAAAGATTCCTTTTGTGTTTAAAACCTGCATGATTGCAGGTTTGGTACCAGATACCAATATCTAGGTCCTTAATTTGTAGTAAGAATGACTTGTACAAGTGAGGTCCACCCAAGAATGCATAGAAGATTTGAGAATCTAATATCTAGGAGTAATGTGTCCTTTTAGATATGCTATTGAATACAGTATGCTTCAAAGGAGATAAGAAAAGTAGCTGTTTCAAGACCTTTTTTTAGATACAGTTTGTTCCAGGGGCAGAAATACTTGCTTGATTTCAAAAAACATACAAACAAACATCTGTGTTGCATGAGAACCTCAGTCTTGTTCCTTTTTCATTTCTGCAACCATTTCCTCTGGAAAGTTTCTCCTGGATGTAAGTAAAGATGATGGGATTTGGTTTTCTTATGCACATGAATTAAAATTGCAGAGATGCTACAGGTGTTGACATGGACCTGTTTAAGAACACTGGCTTTATTAATTTTTTTTTAACTGAAATATCTTCACTTTCCATTGCCTCACTCATGCTTTTAAAAAAATCATTACAATTTTTTGCACGTCCAACAAGTGACACTCTTAAGTACCACAGACAAAGGGCTTAGAAACTTTTTGGTCACTACCCTTATGAACAGGATGAGAAATTCGCAAGGTAAGACAATCATTAGAAAAATTGGAACTGGAAGAGGTCAGACCTGACTACTACATTTTGAAAAGTCAAGGGCTTAAAGCTCTCCAGGCATTTGAGAATAATAGTGCTTTGATGAAACCTGGCTGTTCATGCTAAGTTAAACTGCAGTGCCACATTTGTCAGTGCTGTGTGCCATGAAAACATGGTTTCACATCAAGGCAGAGAATGCTACAGGGAACTCACCCAGAAGCTTCAGTTTTCTCGAGCCATCTCAAAATGCAGGTTTCTGTGCTGTCTCAGGTTCCATATAACAAGCCTGCTGGTCAGATATAAAAAGCAATTGATCAGCTTCACTCAGTCATCACTTGTTAGTAGAGATAATGCTCATGCAGTTATTCCTGTGTCATTGCTAGCTCAGCAGATCTAAGTTCCTTTAGCTCTCCAAGTTCACCAGTTTAACTTGAAAAATTGTTTGGGCTCATGGTCTAAGTGTGTCAGACTAAACAGTCCAACATTAACTAGTCAGAGAGAGAGTTTTTAAATGTTTTTAAAGTGATACGTTTTAGAAGTGCCTGGATAGCAAAGGCCAGGTATATATGAAAATCTGTTCAGAAGATGCAGCAGTCCTTTACTTCCCATTTAAATATTTCTCAAAATGAAACAGGGTTTGGATACTTCTAAAACTAAAATACAGTCAATTTTGTCTATTTTGTGACCACTGAGCACAGTAGAGTGGTAATCCTTCAGTAGAAAAGCTATCTTCAGCAGAATGTTTTTCTGGCTTTTTGTAAGCTTTACTCAGAGATTTTAAGAGAAAACTCATGACATTTTTTGAAATTTGCAGGACAAATGATGTGTATATCTTAATTCAAGAAGAATGTAGAAATGTATTATAAAAGACTCTGAAATTGCTGGTCTGTTGAACCAGCTCAGTGAGGAGCTGTGTATTTCCTTTAAATATTTTAAGTGTAAAGTTGAGTTTTCATCCACTTAAGCTTATGTGGTCTGTCCTACAGAAAGTTATTCTCTTTGGCTTTACTTAGATGTAATCAGAACTGTTCTGTGTTTCCCTAATGATAAACACATTTCTTTCTCCGTGCAATATCCCTAAGTATGCAGCAACCATCATCTTGCCAAAGCTTTCTGGCATTTTTATTCCAGTTAGATTCCAAATCTACATTTTTTTGTGAGAAAAGCTGTAGGGAATACTGTAAACAGGATAATTATGTAGCAAAACAATTTTAAATGCCACTTTCACTTGCATATTATTTTGAATGTATGGATTTTAATTTCTTAGTGAGTTGTGAAGACGCAATGCTATTGTTCCTGAAGAACAGAGATGTTTTCATTAATGTAAATTTCAAGAATTCTGTGAGATTTTAAACAGCAAGTATGAGGAAGATAAAAAGATGTGCAGAATGTTACAAAAGTTGCTTACAATCATTGTAATGGTCTATAACTATAATCTCTAATCTGTGTCAATTTTGTGTGGCCCTGTGGAATAGCTCTGTAAAGGAGACAACCAATCAAAAAGCCCATAAGGAATGTAGCCTAGTTTTCTTTGTCCTTTACACATGCCAGAAGCATCTCATATTAAATTTTTTTCAGAGTTTTAGAAAATATTAATACAAATATTTTCAAGAGGTGAGTTGAATGGGAACTCAATAACTGTCAGCAATATTTGATATTTGGAATTGAAATCTCCAGTGATATGCTAGAACAGAGGAATTTTTTTTTGCCACAGATTTCCTGGGAGAGTGTTGTACTCATGGAATCATAGAATATTTTGGGTTGGAAGGGACATTTACAAGCCATTTATTTCAACCTCCTGCAATGAGCAGGGACATCTTCAACTAGATCAGGATGTACAGAGCACCAGCTTTTTGCAATGAGAGTGATAAAACCCTGACACAGCTTTCCCAGAGAGATGGTACATGGCCCATCCCTGGAAACATCCAAAGTGAAAAACTGTGAATAAAGTAGTCCTTCCTTACAGGTCTTGGAATGAAAACACAGGTGGTTTTGAGCAAAATCTGTCATGTTTTCAGCTGTTCTGTTTCTTGACCAAGTCTCCCTGGATCTGTGCTGCCACCCACTAATATACATCCTCCTTTTGTTCAAGTGGGCAAATGGCATTTGCTTTTGAAGTGTCATTATCTGAATTGCATTCCCACCCCAGACAATAAGTGTCTGGAAGCTCTGGTGTATAACCTAATGATTAATACTACATTACTGGATAACCCCTGTGTTAACTAAAAAGTGAATTACTCTTGAAGGATCAAACTAATACTCTCTTGTTTCCATTAAAGCATTCTTCAAGAACAGTGATTAGTTAGTTTACTTTCCCCTAAACAAACTGTAATTATAGCAAATATTACCTATTTCTTCTGGGTAATTCAAGTTTTCGCACAGATTAACTACTACTTGCATCTTGTCAGAGAAACACTCACAGAACTCTCTCTCATGTTGCCCAAACTAACCAGTTATGCACAGATTTACAGCTTTAAAATGAATTTAGGTATTTCTATATTCCTATTAAATTATGCAGTCATCGTCCATCAGTAAATGTATTGTTCATATCAGCATTAGAAAAAAGTCGTATTAAATTAACAAGTAGCAGAAAACTTATTAATAAGTGACCATATTCACATACAATTTTAAAGAGCATTCATTCACCTTTCTATAAATTATGTATGGTGACTAAGAGATCTCATGCTTCTTCTTGTCTTCAGCTTGAAGGAAGATAAATAGAATATCTAACCTCCCAGAGGAAAAAAAAATGTTTTGTTTTGTTTTGTCCAAGACATTAAATGTTAAAATACTGTGGGGACAAATGTAGTTTTATGTAGAAAATAATGTAGGAATCAGTCTGGAACCACAAGCACCTCTCCAACAATACATGTATAAATGTTGCAAGGATATTTTTCAAATGCTATTCAAATGTATTCTGTTTGTATGTGTTTGTCAACATTCCCCAGAGAGGCAGACACAGGAATGAGGACTTGGCTCAATAGGCATAGCTGCTGGGCATAGATGGCCATAAGAGCAGAATGTGAAAGATGAACCTAGAACAAAACTGTATACTAATTCTGTCACACTGGATGAACTTTTCCTCACCACTTATCTATAAACATGAGTTCTTGTGTCACAGTTAATTGGGAGGCAGTTGGAGGGAAAGATTCAAGTGGAAACACAATATGAATACAAAAAAATCATCAAACAGCTCCCTACACAGGCACAGGTGAAATATAAAACTATCACCCATATGCAATCCAATGGATTTCACATGACATTTCCACAACAGAAATATAAGCAACTCTTTAAATGCCACGAAGTATATAAAATACAATACAATGTCCCCCAATACTTAATATAAGTACTTTGCATTTAAAATGCTGTAGCTAACATGCAAAGCAGTTTACAGACCCTGTCATCACTTACATATCTACAAAACTGTTCTCCTAAGTTACAAGTCTTTAAATAATACTTTTCCGAGAAGCCACTTTAGTAAGCTGGAGAATGGAAAACTCAAGAGATCCTGATTTCCAGATCTTTCATCTGTCTCCCACTACCATAATCAAAAATAATAAGGACAATACAAAAAAAAAAAAGCATTCTAAACATTGCAAGAACATACATCTTAAACTCAATGGTTAAAACAAATACAGAGTACAACAAATTTTAGTTGTCAAGTTGAATGTATGGAACAGTCTAACAAAACAGATTGAGTTTTACAGACATAGTTACTTTTCAAATGACAGAGAAGCAGCCATCTAAGCCATTCTTTACAATCAGCATTTCCATTACAAATCAATTTTTAATACATCTGTAATACTTCAATGTGTAACCTGGCAACATTGACACATAGATTATTTTTCCCAGTTTGTACAATCTGTAGTACAAATACCTGGCCAAAGCAATAACACTGTGTAACAATATACAAACTCTCTTAACACAAACATAACTTGGTTTGTTAGCTGCACTGAGAGGGTTCATGTATTGAAAGAACAACAGAGGTTATTCTCAACTGGGGGCTAATTACACTGTGTATGGAGCCTAAGGAACCTGAAGTATGAAAAGATAACATCTTTAGAATTACTACAGACCTATTGAATGTACAGTTACACACTTTCAGTGAACATAGCAAGTTTCAGAGCTTATCAAGTTTTCAGTTTTCTCAGTGATACTGAGAGACCTTTGTGTATTCAAGTTTAATGCAATCGGATGAATTAGAAGTATATAGAACAATTGCTTAATATTTGCAAATATTTGAACTTCTCTTACTTGAACATATTTAAACTGCTTTCAGTTTAGTCTGCTTTACAGGTGTGGACTGATTTTTTGGGGTGTGGATGCTTCAGGGAATGTCAAGTGTCTTCATAAGAATGACGCTTTTCTTGTTGTGCTTGAATCTTTTGTTTGCTAAGTTGTCTTAAAGGCAGTACTGGCAAGTGAATACATTCTTTGCCCTGACCCAGGAAAGACTTATGAACACAGTTAAGTTTATGTACTGTGAGTGGCCTCATTGACTGGTGATTTAGTGCAATGTTTCACAGACTTTTTTTACTTAAGTCCCTTGAGAGGATGTAATAATACAAAACTACCTTACCATAACTTTCTGCTTTGAAAAGAAAAGAAGCAAAAATATATGCACTTAAAACTCATACAGAGTTTATATTCAGTAACGTTAGAAGCAGTTATAATGAAAACAATTGAAGTAAGCACAAAATAACAAATAAATAATACATGCATCTTGTACTCTAGAAAATAAAGTGCTTTGGCATCTGTAATTTATATTCATATACCCTGAGTGCAGGTAAACCCCCATTTCTAGGTTATCCTTTGAAGAAGGAATTATCAAAATTTCTGGCTAAAACATGACCTAGAGGATATTGCTCTTATGAGGCAGAATGGCAACTAAGTGGAATTTCATGTTCATTTTCTACAGACTATATAAACCCCACAGGAGAAGCTTTCAGTAAGTATGTGGGAAACTGTTATTCCCTCTCCATTCAATTCTCTACATAAGAGCAGATTAGTCAGAGTTTTATAGGAAAAGAGTGAATGCTGAAACATTGCCTGAGATGGCATGAGATATCATATTTCACAATAACACTCAGTTAGATAACAGAAAAGCCAACAGCCACGGGTGATCATGGCAGAGTGTTACTGTGCCTTGAAGTCTTTTGGAGCTGGATTTGCCTCCAGCCTGGTAGAAATGGTGATGGTCATGCCTCTTACCTTTCCAGCCAAAGTCTTTGTTGGAGAACCAGACAATGACAACTCTTTACTGCAACACCTGCTTCCAAACATCCTTGTTTTTCATGCTTCTGAAACATTATTTTTATCTAGCGTGGAAGAGTCTAGAAGGATCAAAAGCCTTCCTGTGTAGCCTGGCCTGGATGAGTCTCACTGCTGAATTTCCTGTACAAGATTCACTTAAATGATTAGAAACTGTTGGCAAATTGGTCTGAAAATGAGGAGGAGGTGTTATGCTGAGTCCACAAGAGATTTCATTTTTACATAAATGAATAAAGGAAGATATTAGGAAAGATATCACAAAGCAAGGGAAACAAAAAGAGATTAAATTCCACTGCAGCTGCTTCACTGTTATTGCAGCAGTAAGACAGTATCCAGGAACTTATCAGGCCCTTGCACTGCATGAAGGAAATGTTTGTCCTTGAATAATGCATCACCATATTTGCAGTGTTTTTGTAAACAAGCCTTCCTGCCATCATTATTTCCTTTTATTCTCTGCTTTGAAATGTAATCGATTTAAATTGCAAATGGAATATTTTAACAGTATTTCAATAAAATGTACAAAAGATTTGATTCTTATTCCTGTGGAAGGATAAAGAAAACGTTTACCTGCAAACTAATACAGGAAAAAGCAACTCACTGAAAAAAAACTTCTCTGCACAGCCCTTTTGTTATGAAAATAAGTCTATGGAATTAACAGTGTCTGTAGGAAATGTGTCAAGAAGGTAATACTTGCTTTTTATTGAATTTTCTCTCGTCCAAAATACATCAAGAAGCTCCTCTAAAATAGGAGAAAACTGTAAGTTAGAGACAGTCAAGCTGCTAGAATGTTTCCACCACCACTACAGACAAAGGTAATTGTGGGAGCAAAGGCACAGGGAATGGTACAAAATGAACGTAAACGTGGTTCAGTGGAGAGCAGAGTATGTATGGCCTGAAGATGGTAGAGAATCAGACATTACAAGGACCTATTTGACAAAACATTTTCATCATCAAGGTAGTGTTGCACCATATCATTCATCTTCTCCTTTCTTACTACTTCTTCTTCATCTTATTCCCTTCTAATCTGACATAAACATAATTTAAACACCTTTAGTTTATCATCTAAGCACCAGTAGAGGTAGAGGGGAAGACTTGTAATGAATTAGCAGCATGATGCTGGAAATAGCACAAGAACACTAATCTAGGGATCACTGCACCTGTGAGTTATTTCTGAGTGTGATGTCTGATAAAGAGGATCTGATATCAAATGATTCTTTGGAGCAATTACATTAAAACTCATAAAAATCTGTTTCTAAAATTGGTGGATAACAAGGGTGCAACTTTCTTGCCAAAACAGATTTGGGATAGCTTCTACAAAATTACTTCTTCATTTTGGAATTCAAATTTTCCTATTTACCAAAAAGTATTGCATCTCTCACATGGGATGAAAAGCCAGGGTAGGACACATTCATAATAATAATAATAACAACACCACATATTTTTTATGTTCCAGATCTTAAAATAGTATTATTGAGAACTTTATAAATTTCAACTTGACTCTCTTTTCCTGCCACCAGGCTCTCCATCATTCCCATGGCATCCTTCAGAACAAACACCTTCCCTTACACCTTATGTTATTGCACCAATACGGACAGAAATTACACAGACCTCCAAACTCTTTAATTGAAAGATTTAGAGGAGGAGTAATAAAACTAGACTTTGACAATCTAGCTTTCAGCGCAGACACAACCTCAAAAATGTAAAGATTCCTTTTCTGTTTGACTGTCTTTCATTAGGATCAGTTAGATGATATTTTCACTTTTGTCTCCTTTTTCCAGTCAGCAACAGTAAAAAATTCAAAGCAAACATATTGAAAAATAGTTCTTATCTATATAGACCAATGACAATTTTCCTCAGTACAAATGATATATTATTGCCATACATCATTGGACATAATTTACTTTCTAACTTGACAGTAACAGGCATCTAAAACAAGTAATCTTGTAAAAATACTAAATAATTCAAAGTCCTCCAAATTTTCAAGGTCTCATTTTGGCCCTTGTTTCTTTTGTTTTGGTTTTTTTTAAGTTGCTCACTTTAACATTTTCCTTTATTTGCAAAACCAAAAGAAGTAAAATTGTCATTTAGTACAATCCAGTTTTCAGTAAAATCATGGCACTGTATAATTAAAATTATTTAAAAGCTTTTTAAATAATTTAATGGACTCAAAATTACTATCTCAATAAAATCAACATTTTAGAGAGAAAATAATCTATTACTGCAAAATCTTTAGAAAAAATCTGTAAGAAACCTAAAGGAGACCTTCTGCAATAAAGGAGTAACAATTCAAATTCTTTTTTTTTTACGTACAAAACATGACATATTATCTACTTTCTATTTACATGCACCTACAAAAATGATTCCACAGAGATTTCTGGGGTTTATTTATGAGTTAGCAACCAATCATATGAATAAGGACTACTATAAAGTCAGCTCATAGCATACAAAACCAAAAAGGAGCTCAGTTTACAATATGAAAGATTTTATGCCACCAGATTTGATAACTTTAAATGCTACACAATCAAAAAGATCAATAATCTTTAGAAATCTTAAGGAACCATTCCATCCACTGAAGAAGAAAATTGCAAGAGATACAAATGGTAAGGAAGTCAAATTTGTCAGATTATTAATATAAAGAAGATAAATTTAATTGTCTCAGGAGAATAGGTTTTGTTTTGAAGAAAACCATATATCTTTCCCTTTCAAAATGGCAGACTTAATCTACCTCCTGAGTAAAATCTCCAATCTCAACATGGCAATGCTATTTACTAGAGGAGTATTCTAATATGTAGAGGAAGGCAGCATCATTATTCAAGTTGACATGAACTCCCTAGATAGCCTTTTTAATTAACCAGATAAAGCAGTGTAGGAGCAGTTTCATCCTGATGCTGTAGCTCAGGATGAACTTCTCAGTGATCTGACGTGATCTGATGTGACAAATTACTTACTAATTTTACCTTACACCCACATTAAAAAGTATATTGTAAAAAGCCATAACCCCTTAAAAGGAGAAGACACATAATTTTGAAAAATTTATTGATAAAATCAAAGTCAAGGTTTTTATAATCAGATAAGTAAAATATAACACAGACCAATTAAAATACTTGGATGTAGCTTACATCTGAGGAGATGAAGGACAAGGATCAGCACTCAAGGGAGATAGTCCCAAAAAGCCTCCTCTAAGGCTTTAAAACTGGAACCTGAGCTTCAGTCTCTGTATTTCCCTCTGTGCTAACTTTCATATATTTGATAAGGTATTGGTGACCTCATGAGCCCAAGTGAACCACAGAAACTGCCTTTATCCCCCAGAGACCTACAAACTGTATGGCCATCCTTCCTCTCCCCTCCCTTCCTCTTTCCTATCTCTACTTTTATAGATGAGCCATTAGGAGGGGGGAAGACATGAAAAACCTTCATTTCCAATAACATGAGACTAACATGTCTCCAGTAAGATAAATCAGTGACATCAAATAAATGCCATTATACATTAATAGTACCAAGACTGGAATGAACAGTGGCTGGTTTGAACTGAAACTTCACCAAGACCTAAGAGGAGCTGTGTGGCCTCTCACTGAAAGGATGGGCCCCTACACTGTCAAATAAGCTTTGTCGTTCAAAGCAGCACAGTGGGTCATATTTGCTAGATGCTAAATATTTAGATTTGAAAAATGATTTGAAGAGTGAATGAATGCCTTCTTATGAAATAATCCATTTTCTCAGAGGAGTCATCTCACGACTTATGCAACACATTCAGAGCAGTCTAATATTAGCTAGTAATTTAAATGAAATACAAAATCTCTAATGTATAAAATAATTCAGCAGCTTGAATTCAGTAAGCATATCACCTTACCAGGACACCTGAGAAAATAAAACATGTATTATTGCAGTATTGCATGCCTTTCACTGGTTTGCAGTTCACATTCAGTGCCAGTTCAAAGCCATGAACCGAGTCTTCTGTATATACAACTGTTTGATGCCTGCATTACTGACAGACTTCTGCTCTATTTATGATCCACAGAGACAACAGTGTTCCACTGGCACAACACAATACTGATTATAATTTATAATTACTGTTTATAATATAGATTTTGATACACCATTCACAGACACATTCACCCTTTTACTTTCTTTCTCTGTTATTGACAAAAAAACCCCCAAATAGTCAATAAAGAAAACCCAAAAAAAACAGAGGATGAAGACTCTGTTAAGACCATCTTGGCATCATTCTTCATTACTTAGTAAATCCTTTTATATTCTAGCATGCAATCCTTCAGAAGCTAGTCTGGCCAGGTAACCTGAATCTGCTTAGGTTGGAAAACAGAATATGAATGAGAGACAAATTTTGAACAATTTTTATATTTAATATATAGTTATTAACTATATATTAACTGATAGCACAGTTATAATTCTTGAAAAGCAAACTCTCTGGACACTGGTATCACACAAGTGAGGAAAATGACTCACTGTTCCTTGAGTGACCATATAAATAGGACAAAGATTTTAGGAACCATTGTTCACTCTAATTCCACTGCAGTATCAAGATATGTTAAGTACATGATATTAGGAAGTAATTCAGTCATTTTTGCTTCAGAATTATTCATTATATTAAATATAAGGTATTTTGTTACTTACTTTCATTTTATTTGTTTGTACTACCAGTGTGGCTACAATAATTATTTTTTTCTGAAACTATTTTATTAGTTGTCAGAGTCTTCCTGGTGCTCAGCCCATCATTCCTCCTCTGAATGTATAAAACATTTGTTTAAGGTAAACTAAAACTGGGAATATATCCCAGCATATTTGTGCAAAGCTTCAGAGGAGTTAGAAATGACTCATTGTCACTCAAAACTTAAAGCCTTTCATATGACTTTCCAGGAATGACCAAGATATGATGCACATAAACTGATGATTTTTTTTTGTTTCAGTTGGAGCTAGGAAGTGCCTGTAAACACAAATTTTACAACAGCTTGGTTACAGTCTTTCTAAGCTTGGTTTTATATTTATTTCAAGCTCCAGTTTCTGTATTTAGCCGGAATTTCGATTGGAATGCTGTGAATGTAAGCTGATCAGAGACAACTGAGACAAGGAAGACCACAAAAGGTTTCCATTCCCACTTGCAGAATATTTCCGCCTTAATTTGCTGATTCCTGGAACCACTACCTAAAACGTGAGTGAGTGCCTCGAAGGTGGGTAGGTTGTGCATCACTGCCATCTTCGGTACGCAGGAGGAATCGCTGGAGTGACGGTCATTTAAACGAAACATGTTGAAATAACTCATTTAAATATAATCAGATGGTTGAAATTTGACAGCAGAATGGAACAGATTTTTCCACTGTTTGCAATGCTACAGAAATCAATAGACACAGCTTTTCTGTGCTGTATGCATATTTAAAAAAAAATATTTGGAGATTGAAAATCCTTGCACAATAAATAGGAAAATTAAAATATCTCATATCACATTGCCAAATGATGGGGTAATAGACACAAACATATTGTTCTGTAAAAAACTGCTTTAAGAAGAAAAAGTATGAATTGATTCATTTAGTCAAACAGTGCTCGAACAGATGGTGTGATTAACAACTAGTATGTTAGCCATCTCAGGAGCTTACAGAAAAAGTAAACAAATGCCTTTAAAACATATCACTTTATTCCCCAAAAGGTATTTTCATTCACTTATTAAAAAATGTGAAAATCTATATATTTATGATAGAGGTATGAATATTTGGAATATAGCAATCAGACATGTCTGGCAGCTAAAATTGTTTAAATTCTGCTTTTTAATGCAGTCTTGAAATATTACAAGTTTTGGATTTCACTGGCTGAACTCTCACACTGATTACAGTGCATCAATATATGGAGAAAAATGTAGAGGAACGAAAATTTATAATTCAAACTTTAATGAGTGATCTAGTAAAAATGAATCAGTATTGTACGAGGAGTTGTTCAAAATAGGCCTGATTTTCATGTAAGAAATGTGTTGCAGAAATTTAAGGGGGCAAAAGCTCTAAAAGCAGACTTGGGAGAAGGGTTACACATGCACAGGAAATGCATGCATTTTTTTCACCACCAGCAGGAGATGGAGCCAAAAAAATATTGGCTTGTGCTTTGCTTTAACATTTCTCAGGTATCCATGACAGTCAGTATAAATGAGAGCAAGCTTTTTCCCCACTCAGTTGGACAGGACTGGGAGGAGCCTTTCTGCACTGTGTTTGGGAGAAGTGTCTTGGACAGTTGCTATATATGACCTTACTCTTTGGATCAGTTTTCAGGAAAGACATTTTGAAATGGAATAAGAAAGGAAAAAATGATGATACTAACAGCACCGAGGAATGATACTAACACCATTGCACAGCAGAATAGGAACAGAAATAGAATTTATTCTCTTTATCATCTAGAAAATGCATCACATGCATGGTTGTATTCCTCAACAAACCAGGAGTCGGGTCAGAGCCAAAGGCCTTAGGACCTTGCCAATGTGCTGTGAAGACCAAGGAAGGCACTGCCCAGTAAATCGAACTCAGAGCTATGCTCATGCCAATCCTGAATAATTTGTGCTGCATTTGACCTCAATCTACCATAAATATGTTCAACCTTAAAACATGCACAAAATATTTGAGAAGAAAATTTCAATAAACTTTATCTTGCAGCAACATATCTTTCCTTCAGTAATGAAGTTCGGTTAGTCCATGGAGGAAATAAGAAGATAACCATATTCTTCTGATGTCTCAGTTGTTCATCGAGACACCTCTTGGTTATGTTAGTTATTTATTCAGCTAGAAAAAGGGAATTAATATAGAAAGTAAGTCACTGCCAGCCAGTTCAGTTTATATAAATCTGGCAAAATCAGAGCCCATTAAAAATGCTTCTGCTAGCAGAAAAGATTAAAAAATTCTGAAGTAATTACTAAAAATGTATTTGCTTGTTTCTAATGTAGCTGGCATGTGAGAGGGAAGCATATTATCAAAGCATTTGTAAAGACCCGTGTCTGGTAATATTGCCTAATTCTGGCATGCATAGCTTAATCTAATATGTTCTCTGATGAAAAATGAGATAATTCATTTAAAGTTTCCTTGTCTTCTCTCATGGTCTTTTCCTAACCTTTCCATCAGCCAGAAGATTTGTTTCAGAAGCAGCAACTCTGGAGAAATCTTTGCTGTATATAAACAGGACTAAAAGTTTTTCAGAAAAGACCAAGAGACAAAAAGTATAGATCAGTGCATTGGATTGAATTTTCATTGTTTTCATTGTTTTAATTTTCACAGATTAGTTGTAAAATAGCAATGTATAGTAAACACAGAACTGACCAGGATGATGTTTCTGATTATGAGTGAGATGAGAACTTGCTGCTGTGTGATATAAAAGTGCTTGCCTAAATCTCCAAGTGCCCTCAGTAGTCTTAAGAATAAACTATTAAATAACTGACACACCAAATGCAAAGCCTCGCACAATAGTCTACTTTCACTGCTCAACCCTGCACATCAGTGATATGCAGAGATGAGAGGATTAAAAAAGCTCATTTCAATTCATAGGCAACCAAATGCACACAATCATAGCTCAAGCAACATGTTAAGAAATCAAATGTTAGTTTCTTCACTAACCCTACCAGCCACCAACATCATTAAGAAAATTTCCAGATAGGATGTTCTCAGCGGATCATAACTGCAATGGCTTAGGTAAGGAAACGAGTGGCAAGTCATTTGTGGCTTTACGTGTTAAAATACACAGAGCTGATCATTGGTACAGGTCTAGTACTCTGGTTCACAGAGCTAAAATGTATAACTTTTCACCTAAGGTAGTGTCCAAACCTCAGTGATGTATCAGGACCTTACTTTAAGATGAATCATACAAACTGGCACAACATTCTTAGAGTGTGTCAGTTCAAAAGTGAAAATATTGTTGACTTGGGGTTTGGGAATTACTATAACTTTCTGAGGTTTTAAAAAGTGGGGGGAAACTGACTTGAGAGTCACAATTTTTCACATATTTACCTAATAAGGAAATCCAGCAGACAGGTCATGTGCTTTTTCACAAGATACATTGAAACTAGATCATCTTTAATGTCCCTTCCAACCCAAATCAAACTGTTCTATGATTCCATGATATTGGAAGAAAAGAAAGAAGGAAGGTTACAGAAATGAGAAGTAATAAAATAATTCATTTGAACTATAATGAATCAAGCTTTACCCTTGCTAGCCAGACTTTCCTGGGCTTTCTTTTTAATAATTGAAAAATTTTAAAACTCCCTTAGATGCTCTTTCTCAAGTTCAAATATGGCCAGCTTTTCCTTATCTTCTTCATCTCTGTCTTGTAAGGGAAACTGGTTGAGTGACATTGCTAGAACATATGTGTTTGGTGTTGAAATCAAGTTGATCTACCATTCCTTCAGGCTTTTGAGATGATAAAAAACCCAACAAAGCTGTGGGTACAGATTCAAGAGCAGTTGCAATTGCAAAATCTGCTCACACAAAATTCAGGATCACAGATGACTTTCCATCAGCTAGAAGCCATACTAGAGTTCAGTGACTCCCACACAACAGAGCACAGCAGATCCTATTCTGGAAGCAAAGCAATGTATCTGCATCACCATGGCACTGAGCTGCAGCCAGGGCTTACTACTGGAGTCAAAGGTTTTACTGAAGTGCAAAATTGTGCTAATGCAGCTGGTCATTTTGTAGGCTGGTCAGCACTAGCTCAGGGCTGTCTGTACTGTATTCAATTGAAGAGTGCAGACATTCCCTGAGGAACCTGCCTTTCCTTCATTTTAAGTCCTTTAAACTTAAATCTTTGAACATAGCAATACAGACACTTACTGACATCCACTGAATCATCCAATGTGAAGAACTGCCCCGTGTGATTATGCAGTCCCCACGTATGAAATTAACATAATAACTTCTTAAAAGGATAACGTTTTAAAGGAATCTTGGATTAACTATCTGTACCGTACACCTATAGTTCCTGAAGAAATAATGGAGAACCTGACAGCAAAAAACAGTTACATCTCCAATGATCAATAAACTAGATTGCCCAATGGCAAAAATGACTATACAGCATGATTGATACTTGACAAGAAATTCTATGTCACCATTGTTGCTGATCAAATGCTGCTTCAATAGCTAAAGTAAGACACAGCTTTTATGAAGACATGGAGCATGTAAATTCTCAGATACAAAAGAGCATTATTATTACCCCAGAGGCATCAGAGCTTATTTTGAGGAAGACGGTAAAGAGTTACTACTGCTACTACTATTGAAAAAAAAAGCAATATAAAAATGCAGAAAGAGGGTCCCATTCTTTCAGATAAATATTCTCAATATGTACACAGATAAAGATTTTCGATGAATATTCTCAATATGAACAATATACTTCCCTAGGCATAAACCCAGTCTAAAAATTAGAAGTGATTGATTGTACCACTTCTAGGGAAACATCAGAATCAGTCTATGGAAGTAGGATACAAATGTAGAGTTAACTACCTACGGAAAGTTTGATGTTCACATCAAACTAAGCAAAAGCTTTGGAATAGGCTAAAAATCAAAAAATTTAAAGTTAATGCTGTAAAATTGTTGCTGTAAAACCAGCACTTTGAAAAGCATTGGAAAGGCAGATGGATATCTTACTGCGGCTTCCTGTAAGTGACTAAAGAACCTTGTGTCAGCAACTTTGTACACCCTGGACACTTTTGAAGTGGAATGGAAGTGCTTTGGTGATATTGTCTACACAGCTTTGAACACCTAGACTTCTTCAAATACATTGGACTTAACATTTCGGAAACATCAAGACTAAAGCAACAAAAAGAGTTGGAGAAACAAAGAAATGAGAAACACTGTCTAGACATTTTACTTGGGTAATGCACAGTGTTTTAGCAGAACTTGTCAGGGCAGGGCCTGGTGGAAGTGATGACCATGGCTCCCCATCAGATTGCAGCAGAAAATTTGCAGAATGATTCTGCAGCTGCTGCTGACAATGTCAGAGTTCACCTGAGAGCAGACTCCTCCCCAGTATGTTCTCTGCCATGGTATGACTGGGATCTTCATAAAAAAGATTTTGTTTTTTCATCCTATTCTCCAGATACTACATGACTGATTTTTTAAAAAAAGCCTCTTAGTTCTTCTGTCTTATCAACTGGAAGAGAAGGAAGAAGACATTCAGTTTTGGCATTTTTCCGTACTTGCCATTCCCTCACATGGTAGCAGTCAAATGTGTTGCAATGGAATAATCTGCATCTATGTATTAACCAGTGGTGCAATTATTCCCTTAAAAGAGGCTGGCACATGTTGTTTTAAATGCACAAATATCCTTTTTAAGTACCTTAATCTAGGTAGAATCACAGTTTAAATATCTTCTACCAATATTGTTAGCATTGCCTGTAACTGATAATCCTCCCTATCTCCAAATCTCTGTAGAAGTCACATTATAATGCTTCATTCTTGCCAAAGTTTGCTCTTGCTACATTTTTTCAAGCTAGCAATCATCACACTCTGTTGGGATAAGAACCAAGGATATTTGATTTATTCAATAATTCATAAAGAAAAAAGTTCTAATCCAAAGCAAACTTTAGGTTTTCTATATTTACCCTTAATCTCTCACTTACACTGGCAGGAAATAGGTATATTTATGCCGTCAGAAAACAGCAATGTCAAAGCAGAGCTCAGATGATACAGTTGGTATCTTTACAATTGCTTTAATTCTGCTGTTTTAAAAGTTGGCTGATCCATTGTTTGTATCATTGCTTCGATGCAGTGAATGAGCAAGACCTTGCTGTTGCAGCCAAGGAATACACGGCGCAGAAGAACATTGTCACATTAGAACTGTCTCAGTTTTCCCCCTTCCAAGGAGATGACCAAACAGATTAAACTCTCCCACAGTATTTTACAGTGGGCAAGCTATAAAGACCAAACCATTTTTTGTAGTGCACTGCAGCTCGTTAGGCACTTCAGAGATCTAAAAATATTTTTTACAGCAGCTGTTATATTTTACATATTTTTTAAAAGAATTGTGTGTGTAAGTAACATAGTCAAATGAAAAACATATGCCCACAGTTAATAGTATACAAAAAGAGCACTATGTATATCACTGAGAAATGAATAACATAAGCTTTGGTTATTGGCTTAAATGAATACTTTACAATCATTTTCCCCCATAAAAGGTGTGAACTCTGAGGGAGGGGGGGAGTACTGCTGGGAATGGTGCCCTCTCTCATCTTAAAATGTGTGAGAATCCAAACAGATTATTTATATGCAGCTTCTTGTATTGATTACATTATGCTACATACTGTGCGATTCAATAGAACTCCTAAAAATATATTTTATAAGAGCTTATGGTTTGTAATGGCAGAATAGCAAAAGGTTCAGCTCTTGTCATAATCTGAAGGCTCAGGATTTACACTCTAATTCTTGACAGCTCAGAAGGAAGGGTTGCAGCACACGTGTACTAGCACACATGTACATGGGGTTCTGCCCTGAAAGTTCTTTGCAAACCAAGACAAGATACTGCCAAAAGTTAAGTTGCTGATCTTCCATATATTCCAACTTTACAAAACAAGAATTTAAATTATTAATAAAATGGGCAAACAGGGATAACTGAAGAAAGGAAAGCACTTTATTCGTGTTTTCTGTGCCATGTTAAGGATTTGCAGAACTAACAGTGGCTTCATAGGATGTCAAACACTGAGTCCATCATCTATGTAGAAAGGCCTCTCCACTCTACCTGTACTGATGGGGGGAGGGTCTCATAATTTCTTCAGTGAAAGACAGGAAGAATCACTAGAGGGCTCCCAAACTATTTAAAGGGACATTCTCCTTCCTGTAATGTGCATAGGATAACATGAGTTAAAGAAAATACTTCAAGGATTCTCTTTTTACTTCTCTCGTTGGCTCAAATATTCTGTCTTTGTGTTCAAATTCACTCTTTCTGGAGGAGAGACTGCAAAAATCACTTTGAGGGTGATATAAAGTAGGAGGGGGGAAGCTTTCAGATAGATTTAACAACTGGAGGATTGGCACTGCTGTCATTGGCTGAGCAGAGAGACAGAAACGAGAAATGTGACAAGGAATCAAAGTTGAAAATGTAGCTGAAGGCTGAATTTATACAGCTTGCAAAGAAAGGACAACATTCTGTGGGATGGGACCACCATAATTTGGTAAACTGTCCTATTTCTAAGCCACTTTCCACCCACTAAATTCAAGCATCTTGGTTTTCTTCTGCAATTTTTGGGGAGTCAAGACATCTCTAACAAATACATATTTGCTCATACTTACATGTGTGTATAAATACACGTATATATAAACATACATATATACATGTATACACAGTCATATACAAAAGTGGTCATTAAGGGAGCCCACAGAGTGGTCTTTAAGGACATCACCATATTGTGGAAAGGAACGACCTAAAATTTTCTCTTCACTGACATGGCCTGTCACCTATTCCCTGACAAGTCCCTTGGGCAGGACAGACTTTGCTTCCTAAAGAGAAACATATTTTTCTCTGTGAGTTGAGTTATCAGCAAGAAAACACAAGTAGGATTTCTTCCAATGCTCCAAATAACTAGTGCTTTTCCTTTTTATATGCAATGTTGAGGTTGCTGCAGTACAGATTCTTTTGACTTACAAGATTTTTTTGCCCAAATTATCTACCTTCATTTTAAATGAAGGTTGAAAAACCACCTATATCTTTGGACTCTAACACCTGCTAAGACAGAAAGGCAAGCAGCTTCCAGTAAAATAAAGAGAAAGAATAAGCTATCTCCTGTATGTGAGTTAACTGGGCAGGAAGACTTCAACCGTTTTGACATATTCTGTTATAATTTTAGGAGATGAGGTGAGGGAATTTAATTTTTGTCTCTGACTACATAACTCATTGTTCCAGACATACCCGTTCTGGAAAGACAATAGCCCTCTGAGAGTCTCAGCTTTCTGTGGTTGTGGTCTCTTTACAGGCTTGTTCTTCTAGGCTAGAGTTTAGTGAAATTATTCCTTATCAGCAGTTCAGTTTTGCTTGGCTTTTTTTAACATCCCAAATTGATTTCTAACTGGTAGGCTTTGCCATAAATCTCAAAACAATACCTTATAAGAAGTTCTGAGTGGGGAAGTCTGAAGCTATCCGGCTTCTGTTGCAGTGGAAAAACAATATCATGATAAGCAGATATCAGAGATTAATGAGCTGTTTAAAAGTACAGAAATGACATCTGAAAGCAGTAATTTTTTATTTGATTCTGAGGTAGTTCCTTGTGGCTTTCTGCTTTGGGGCATTCTGTGGGCTCCAGTAGTATTTTTCTAAGTCTTTTAAGAGGAATGAAACATTAGCACATATCAAGTAAGTTCAACAGTAATGAAGTAATGCATTGTAATGCATTGTATCTGTTAAATGCATTGTATCTGGTAAATGATTCAAGAATGGAACAGTTTACACTACTAGTATTAAAGTGGTTGTAATTATATTTTTCAGTTAGTGCTGAGGAAAAATTCACATCTATCCTTGGTACCACTGTTTCAGGCTTTCTAAATGCAGACTACCTTGAAACTGTACATACTGCCCTCCTTTTTTATCAGTTTGACAATAGTAATTTCACTTTCTTTTTTTCCATGTTCTGCTGTCAGTATGTCAATTCTACTAAAGACAGGATGCCTGATTTGAAGTATAGGGGACACAGACTGTTGCCTACCACAATGAGAAGATAAGAGGGGCAGGAAAATGTTTTAAAAGTTATTATTTGCTATCAGGAATTGTTTATTTTTACAACTAGTATGTCAGTAGTAATGACTCTACTTTTTTTAGTATTCTACTGGAGAGTGAAGAAGTCAGCAGAGGTAAATAAAATATTCATCCAGTGCAGATAAAAAACATAGAACTGTTAGTGTATACATTATGCCCTCTGCATCACTGTGCACTCTTCAAATGCCGCCTCCTATCACATACACTGTTTATTTCCATGCTGCAGCATCTATTTTGATTATAAACTACAAGTATCTTGAGGCATTGTTTTATGTCCTTTGTACACTAATGAGAGACACTGGTGATCTTGATAATAATGCTCTGTATTTAATGCTAAGTATTTAGCTGGTTAATTGTCTTGATTTATAGCCTGTTTGGTTTGTGCATTCTTTAAATGCACATATACCTTAGATTTTTGGGACTGACCAGAAATAATTCTGTATTAGTTTGTAACTATTAATTCAGAAGATTACTTTCTAACTCCGTAGTTCTTCTAGTTGTTACATCTTTGTGTCAGTTGTCACTTGAGGTATTTGTAATCCAGTTACAGTGTATCTCTATAACCTTTTCGTGATTTCAAGAGCAGTTTCATTGCCACTGAAAAGGAAATTATTGACAATTCATAACCTGTTATAATTCCTGCTCCACCTGCCATTTTCTAACTCCCTAGACTATTGTGAACTTAAAGAAGGCTGCTTTTAAAAAATCTTTTACCATCTGCTGTATACTGCTTAATGCTTGATATCCTGTTAGGGCTTCTTGAACCAATTTTTGCAGTCTAGTTCTATTTGCATTTTCCAAGCTGAGCCAAGAGACAATTAAACCGCAGACAATTTGTTGAACCTCAGTCCTTCCCTACTGAGCTAGGAATGTTATGTTTAAGTATTCCAGGTAACCAAGGAGGCTTTTCTTCTTTCTAGCCATTGTCTGCCATTGTTCAGGTCTTTGCTGCATGATTCTGACATTTTGAAAAGCTATATATGTGCCATACTTAAAACTGTGTCCCCTAGTATTCATTCTTTTTTCTGTAAAAGCACACCACTGTTCTCTGAGACATTGTGCTACTATTTGCCTTAATTTTCTAACTACAAGATCTCTTTCCCTATAGTGCCAAAGTTATTTTCCATTGGATTTGAATCCTAGACTACCCATATGCAATATTATTAAGTAGTTGTTCCTACCATTCCCAATTCATGCAAGCAATAATAGAATATATGTCATACTGCAGTAGCTTTCATTCTAAAGTGTCCTGCTGGATGCACATCACAACAGCCAAGACACTGTAGGGACCTGATTTACAAGTGGGGATGGTTTAAGTTGAGGCAGTTCCAATGTTTCACACCCTTCTTTTTCTTGTTTCTCTTAGAGATCCCTACTCTGACTACAGAGCTGGCTCCACTTCTTGCAAAGCAGTAGTTGAACTGCTAAAGTTTATTACACAAATGCCAAGCTCTTATTTGCAATTCTGTAGCTGTTACATCAGAGTCTGAACTGTTCCTGCCGTGTGGGTAGGGAACTACTGCAGCCATTCCAATATAAGATATCCCATCCTTGATCATGACTCAGTCCAAGCCTTTTCTGGTGAAGAAGTGTCAGCTAACACATTTCAACCAGCAAGAGAGCATAAATTTTCTTGAGGAAAGGCCACATACATAAAGCAAAATTTGGTTTTTTATAGTACCTCATAAAGGATCACTGCTGAATGTACTGCATGGAATCTTTTGGCTTGGAAATTTGAAAATTTACTTGATTATACTAGGTTTTGATTACCCAGTGCCAGAAAACTTAAAAGGCTCTGAGGCATATATAAATTAACAGGACACTATTCAATTTAATATCAAGATACAACATTCCATATTTTTTAATACTGATCTGTGGGTTTTCTACATGTAGATAGTCTATTTTACTTGAGCTCTGTTTGAGTGCAGTAGAAATAGACCTTGACCTTGACTCTTCATCATATGAGACTGACACTCCAGCACTTTTACAGGAGCAGAACTACATACAAGAAAATACATCTTCTAGTTTGATGCTTTCATTCCTCACCACCCCAAATTGATGAACAATCACTGTAAGGTCAGGAACTAGTTTTCTTTCAGTGAACCTACAGACCTTTGGATATACTGGTGTATGTATACTGTACATGCTCTACAATTTAGCACAAAGGTCAGTCTAGCCTATAAACATAAACACCTATATAACATCTAAAAACAGGAGAAAGCAACAACAACCGAAAAAAAAAGCAAAAAATCAATCAATAGACTAAACAAACAAACAAATAAAAGCAGCAACAATAAAAGGAATTAAAAAACCAAAATAAATAAACTTACCATGGCACATAACAAGCCTGCCATGGCAAACCAGCAACCAAAAAATAGCGTGTCTGTTCAGGGAATGCTGTCAGGCTTGCGCTGGGAATATGAAAACTGTACCTTATTTGTTCTGACTAAATTCAAGGAAGATCTTTATGTAATCATTGTAAATCAATGGGATTTAAAGATTTAAAAAAACAAACTATGATTTATATGGTTAGCTTCACACTCTATTACAGAGATGCCAATGAGACCCAGAGTACTGGCTAGTCATTTTGCTTAGTCGAGGGCTGTATAAATAATGGAATTTATAGATTGACACATGAATCACATAACAAGAGACGTAGTTAATTTTGTGTTGTCCTAAACCAAAACATTTTTCTCCCTTTCTGGATTCTTCCATTTTAATGATTGCTTTTAGTTAAAAATAGACCAATTTTTAAGGGAAAATACTAAGAAAAAAAATCCATTTAAAAATTTTTGAATATATTAAAAAACCCATTCCGTTATCTCTCTTTCCTTTGTCTTTTCTCCAACTGATTTTTTTTAAAATTAAATTGCTTATTCAATTCAACTTACATTTATGAACAATCCTGTCATCCCCAAAATCATCTCAATGAGCTGCATTCAGCCAGCTTCTCACCTGCTCTGAGCTGGGTTAGATTAAAATGCTGGAAGTCAGCTATAAATCTCAACCATTGCAAAATGATGGAAATGTTTTTGGCAAGTGGTGATAGTGTAGACATCGCCAATAAGTGCTTCAAACTGGACGCTTTGTCTCTTAAACCCCCATTAACACTCATCAGTATTTGATATTTATTTAGCAGCATTTCTTTCTTTCCAAAGTACCCGATCCAAAGCAAAAGGAATCTTTGCTTGACTTCTGTCTGATCAGGCCGAAACCTCCTGCTTCCTTTTGGAAAAATAGGAAGGCAGTACGAAAACAGTGTAAACTTTCTATTTTTTTTTTCCCTAGCCTTATCTTTGTTCTCTTGGTTTTGTTTTTTTTTTAATGAAGCTAAATAATTTCTTCTCAAAGTCTGCCTTGTTCCTCTTCCATATGTTCCCTGCCTACGTAAATACCTTTAGCCTCTTTATTAATTCTTTCACAAATGTGTTTAGACCTCCTTCTCACTGTTCCTTTTTTTCTAGCAGGTTTTAATCTAATCTAATGGTACTTAGTAGCCAGTCCAGGTCCAGCAGAAGTTTGTGCCACTGTCCTGGCATTAGTGGAGCAATATAGCTTATTCTGGGTCTTGGTTTGACCCTCCCTTTCTCTACAGTTAACACTTGCTTTCTGCAGCTCTCCTCCCACTAAGGCTTGAATAATAAAACATGCTGCAAAGCAGTGGTGTTCCTGAGAGTTAGCATTTGGGGTAGCAGATGGGGTGATAAAGAAACTGTTTGTGGGGGCGGGGTATGGCCTCTATTACTCCACACCCACTACGTGTATTTTTAGCCATTAAATATAATGTGGAAATGTAATGCATTTCAGAACTGTATTTTATCAATATATTATCCCCTTAAGTACAGTACTTTATAAATATTGATAAACTTGATTATAAACAAACTCATTGCTAATTCCTGGAGAGCAGTCATCATGATGAGGCAGAGTTTACTGAAGTGGCGATTGGCATGAAGCTGTGATGCAAAGGATGTATTTCTCTGGGTTAACAATTTGCTAGAGGACGTATCTCTGTGCATGTATTCAGTTCAGTGGGTCTGCACAAGTGTATGTAAAAATACTATTGGACAAACAAATGCTAATGTTTACATAATATCCCATGTAAGAGGCATGGTAGAATTTTTTCTGATTCCCAGTATCTGTAAATATATAAAGTGCTAGTTATGAGGCTTATAGGAAGAAAAAGAAACTGCCAGTACCTCTCAAAAATATTCTTAGTGAAAATGTGCAATCCCTATGTTTATAATTTTTATTATTATTAGATCTAATTCGGAATTAATGTAAATTGCATATTAAGTAGAAAGTGAGAGCAACACACTACTGTTATGATTGATATTGCCTTACAGTTAGTTTTAGCACTTCACAGTGATAATGCAAGGTGAACAAAAAACAGCCCTCAAAGTGATTCTTCACCCCACAGTGAATCACTCTGCGCTGAGCTTTCCCACCAAGCAAAATACAGGTCAGCATGGGAAAAACACAGAACACCATCTCATAGAAACAATACTCTGAAAATCAGAATGCTGTAACAGTTCTTGTTTTTACATTTGTTCCATTAAAAAGAAACACAGTAAGTTCCTTCCTTTTTGCTTCTATATTTCAGAGATTCATGCCCTTGTATTTTTTATTTCTAACAAGTTTTCTCTATCACAATTTAAACTCAAATATTCTTTTATTACCAAGAGAAAGAAAAATTTGTAAAAAACCAAACCCAAACATTCTATTCCTTCTTTACTCTAAGTACACTTTAATTTATTCTTCAGCTAAGGCAAATTATTTTCCTGAGAAGACCTGCTTGGAACTTAAGCAAATTATCAGTAAGCAGCTTACATTTTTTCCCCTTCTCTGTTTTGCTTTAAATTATGTTTCAGATTAAAATTAATATATTTATATGTTTTACTTTACATTAAATGGGGACCTTTTATTTAGAGACCAGCAAACTATTCAGATTACTTTTCTGAAAATTTAAAATATGTATGTGTCAAAATATTACAGCCAGGTGATTATCTGCATTCCTTCTCAATAAAACAGGTTGCAGGTTCCTATGTCCTATATCTTTGTGTTTCTGTTCACTGTATGGACACAGGGGACTCCGATCTTCAGACATGAGCTATGCAAATAGTTAATACATTTATGTAGCAACACTTTGCATACGATAAGGGGTTACTTGATGCATTTTTTCACACATCCTCTGATTTTGAAGAGAAAAAAAGGAAACAAAAAAAAAAGAAGTTTTACTAATTTGTGCAATTATTATTCTCCTATTGTTATCTTTAGCAATGGACAAAAAGGATCCTTCTGCACACACAAAAAATGAGGAAAACAGATTTGTTTTGACAGGCTATTATACTACAAAAATATTTTTGAAATGTAAACTGCAGCAAAGTTCAGTCTTAGAAAATGCGAACCCGGTACACTATTTTCACTAATGTTATAGGAAAGTATGGAGAAGTGAATGTATAAGATTCTTTCTGGGTTTTGCTAAATAGGCATGCAGCAGAATAGCGTAACAATTTACTATTGAAAGACTTTTCCTAAATGTCATAATTTTCACAAAATTACAATATTTCTTGCATACACTGTGAAGTGACCACCCTTTATTTTGCAATCAGAGAGCAGAGCTGGCAGAACTGAAGTGGTTTGGCAGCTGCAGAGATGAAACTGAACTGAACAAACAGTTTCTTAAGTGATGCTTGGATAGAAGAATTTGGAAACAGTTCAGCTTTTAAAAAAAAATCATTTAAATGTGTGAATCCTGCTTGTTACATTCTTGGGAGTAATTTCTATATATATGGCACAGTAGTTATTATACCGCTAAGGAAAGAAAAGTATAAAAGTATTAGAATAAATTCCTGTTGCAGAAAAAGTACAGCTCTATTTACAGAGATAACTATAGTTAACACTTACAGGCAACATTATATAATTTTGGCAATACTTTTACATGCCAAGTTACCAAGAACAATCAGTTATTTCTTTTATTCTGACCCAGGGCACAGTTGTGCATAATGAAGAAATCTCTCCCCTTGCTGGCTAGATTTGAATTTCTGAACATCCATATTCATCAAAAATGGCTCGGAGGGCATGTCAAGAAATACTTCATAAGTTTTACATTAGCTATCCATCAAGGGCTACAAGTGACAGCCTCATCAACCACTTTGCAGAACATCCTCCTGAATAGCAGAGAGCTCAATATAAAGAAATTTCATATTACTTTCTGCAGTAGGAAATATCTAGTGTAGTTTTCGGTGAAGTCAGTATTTCACAGAGTCATATGTCTCTACGTTTTCATAGTTTGGATGCTTCATTTTGATCAACTTCAGTTCTTCAAAGTGTGCACATTCTGAGCCTTTCTGATCTCAAAGGGATAGGCATAATTTATTGCTTAAATTTTCTGTTCTCTTGTGAGTCCAGAAAGAAGGAAATGAATATACTTGCAAAGAGTATCTCAACAACAGCTTCTCATTCAGCATGAGGTCTTCAAAGCAAATGAAGATTTTGGGTTTGCTGGCACTTTGTCACCCTAACCAAGGCAGCCAACTGGCTCTGGTTTTAACACATAAAAGCTTCTGTTAATTTTTACTTTTTGCCTAGATTCACTATATTGTTCGAAAAGAAAAAAAAAATGGCTCTTTGGATGATGCTTATTAATTTTAGCCACCATATTACGGACATTAGCAGTGTTATGGACTGTGGACTGTTTACCTAATATCCAGTACTATGTAATCATATCCAGTGTGATTCCAGGAGATAGACTGCATATTTTTGCTATCCAGAGACCCTGTTAATCACCATAAAGTTGACATTTACCAGAGGTCATGGAAAATTCAGGGTCAAAGTTTGCAATTTTTTTACTTATGCAAGTTAACAAGAAACGGGGTGCCTCAAAAATATAGTTGCAGGCCCAGCAAATGTACTTCATCATGTGCTGTCTAATATAAAGTAATTGTTTTTCAGATACTTTAGCTAGTGGATATACAACATATTCACTGATTATATTCTATATATAGAATATATAAATTCAGACACATATGTATATATTCAGTGAATATATCTATTTTCACCACCTCACTATTTAGGGATGGTGGAACATCATGCTTTCTACCTCACCCTCTTCAATACAAATGATCCTAAATCTGCATATTTTTTCATCAGCAGATTCAAAAGTAATGCCTTCTATTCGAGAATGTATTCTCTGGAAGTCTTCAGTAAAATTTAATAATTATTATATAAAAATTTTTATTTCTCTATGATATTTTAAATTCTCTATTTTAAGTAGCTCTGTGGATATTGCATCCCTTTTAAATTTAACAGCTGAAGGACAGATATTTGATAATTTTGCTCAGGAAGAATGTGTTATAATCCAGGCCAAATCCTATACATAAAAAAAATGTTTTAAAAGCTTCCTTCTTCTCACTTTGCTGGCCTTTGTACAATGAAAAGAGATGGACAAGATAAAAATTAAAAAAATTTCTAACATATGCAAATAAACCAAACCAAGCAGGAATGAAATCAATAACTTAGAGAATCTGCAAAAAAATACACCCAGGTTCCTGACAGTTTTAAGGTTTACCTATGTGTTTGCTTTTAAAACACATATCTTTGTTTCTGTGTGTCTGGGCTGTCACCTACCTTGCCTTTTCCACCTCAGTCAAGCACATGTTGTATAGGTTTGGGATGGGAAGACTGGCAGATTTGATGTCAACGTTTTCTGGCAATTCTGCTGTACTCTGCCTTTGCACACGTACATCTCTTTGTTTAGTGCAGGATATTAATTTTCAAAACAAATGCATTGGTTTTCAATGGCATTGTCTAAAATAGACTACAGTGATGGTAAAAAAAACCAAAATCCCACAGTGAATAGGTATTCCTAACCTTTTCTGATGGTCCAGGAATCAGCACTACCTGCACTCCTTTATTGCATCTAAGACTGCAAAGCAAAGAGGATTCATACCCATGCTCCCTCCTGTGCCACCAAAGACTAGCAAGCACATACAAGACAAGGCTGTGGTAGAAGGATAGCAAGGGCAACTTGAACAAAATTAACCCCTATATGCTCCTGCTTTGGGAAGGTGCCACTGCCCATAACTGAGAGTGATAACAGTTGAGGAAAAAGGGACAACGCTAAGTTAGAGCACAACACACTCCCAGAATATGAAACTGAACTCCTGATTACATTTTTTTTTTGGTATGCTGAGGATCTGTTACAGGTATTTAAAAGAAACCTTGAGGAAGGGGAGTAGCACAAAGATCTTTGTCATATTTTAAAAGTTCATTGCTGTCTTTCTTATAGTAAGAGGTAAATTGGAATTATTGAAGCTGGAATTGTTACAACTGAGCTATTTTTTAGAAGACGATGCGAGGCATGATATAAGCTTATCACTTATCAAGAAACCATATCACTTACAAGACCCCATATGTTCCATTCATATGAGCAAAACCAGCAACTGGTTTAGACTAAAACACAAACATCTCACAGACTTTTCCAATTTTGCAATAGTTATTTGAAACAAATATTAAAGGATCGTAGGTTCTGTGACCTGGTGTTTCTCTTCACAGCCTCCTTTGTAACACAGTCACATCAGCATGAGCATACAGGTCTATGTGTGGTAAGCAGTAAAGCACTGCTCCAGACACAAGAATTACAAATCCAAGTGGCTTTACATGGCAATAAAACTCTCTTCAGCCCTCATTATTAGACTAACCTAATTTGTATATTATGTTCCTTCCACTCTGGAAACAGCAGTGATACTTCTTTCTTTGTTAGTAGGGGCTCCCTCTGAGCTCAGCATCCATTCATGTTTGCTTGACTTTGCTCCTACAGCTGGCAGAGAAAATCTACTCTTTAAGAGGAGCATGACTGGTCACATTCCTGTGTAGGTAAAACCTCATTTGGTCTCAGTGTTTGGGCCCTAAACTCTCCTATTCATTCTCTAGATCCTTCTTGAAACAGCGTGATTCATTCACATGGTGAAAAAGATGTTAATTTCCCCTTTGGATCTTCTTGCTTGGAAGGGTGTTGGAATGAATAATCATAAATGGGACCTTCGTACACTTTCCTTTCTCTTTCATTCTAACTTGGCTGTAGTTTTATTTTCATTCAACATCCATCTAAATGTGACCATACTATACAGAATCTTCTGAGCAGTAAGAAAAGAAACAAAAGTACTCAAAAACTTCCTGATGTTTACTCAGACACTTTGAAAAATGCCTCTATTCTGAATCCAGCATTAATTTTTTTCAAAGTTGTTTCAAGTGATTCGGCACAGTAAATGTAGTTTTCAGAACTGGATATTCATAATTTGAAATCCACACTCACTGTTTGACAGTGATTAAACTGATAAAATACTGACTACTGTGAGTTAATATTATTCTTTGAACAGAAAAAGGCAATTCTTAAAGACTATAATAATTAAATCTTTTCTAAAATGCCACAGGCAAATTTATTCCACCTAATCACAAACTCTGCCTAATATTGTGTGAATATTAATGAGATCTGTATTCAGTTTAGGCAGTTTTCTAGAGAAAATACAAAGTAGCAGGAGAAATCTGGGAAAATTCTATAGAAATCTTTAAAAATTTGGATTATATTCAGGACAATGACCTATGTCAATGCGATTTCATTATCTTCTTCTAGAACCACAGCTTTCTGGCTTTGTCTCTCATTTTTAAAAGTATAAGTAGCCAATAATCAAAGAAAATAGCTGTGCAAGGTTGGCACCATCTGCTACTGTCATGAATATGCTTGGCTTTTTGTTTTCACTTCTGTCCTCTGAGTGAAATAAAGGAAACATGCATTTTACTTTTTTTACATATGCAATGAGCTAGTCACCTTCTCCAGGCTGCTCCTTTATCTCCTACTTGATGAAAGAAACCAATGCAGGCAGTAAAATACTGGCTAATGCATGGCTGGCAGCATTTCTTGAAAGTTACTTTAACAATCACTTTTTGGTTACAGGCAGATTTACTATTACCACTTTTCTGTACAATTTATGAATATGATTATGCAAAAACTCTCACTTTTGCTGTTTTTGATGAACAATTATAGGAAAAAAAATGTTTTGTAGAAGGAAGACAGAACTGGTGATCTTCTGTTACACGTCATGCAAGAATGACATGTGGGTGGATGCTGCAGTTCTAACATTGAAATATCTTTAATTAGAGCTGTTGGGACTTTCCCTCTCATGTTTCATTTACAGTTTCTTCTTTCTTTTATCTTTTGTTGCATTTTTCCTTTTTTCTACCAAGAGCTCTCAAATGTCAGTGTACATTCATTTCAAATTACTGAACTAGAGGGTTACTGTCTTTTATCTTCTATTAGTATGACTATAATGTATGTTACAATTCACATTCCATTCTATAAATATATATGCTTATATATATACTTATTATCAAAAAAGAATAATCAAAGTAAAAACATTATTAAATAATTGTACTAAATTTTCTGAGAGGTAATATCCATTTCACCTTTAATTTAGTATTAGTGGAGTCAGTGCTGCACCAAACATGAAACAAATATTGCAGCATTAACAGAAGAATTATGTCTAAAATAGCAAAGATATTAATGAATTAAGATTACTTACATTATATAACTGCAGTAGGGACAGCCAATTTTAAAAATTAGTTTCAAGGCAGTTAAAATATACATCAATTCTACTGCTAATTGGTTTTTCTTAGAATGTTGTGAAGTATATTCAATACCTTTGTAATAAACATTCATAACATAATAAACATTCAACTACCATGAATGTTTATTAAACAAAGCAGTACAAAGCAAGTATTTTAAAGGTCTGGCTTTAAAATATTCATATCAATTGTATTACTTCATAGGAAATGCTGTTCAGTAACTATTAAAGATTATAATTTGCGACTAAATTTGAGGTGGATTCTGTGATCTCTTTAGTTCAGATTCTGCAAAACTGCACACAGTGGTTTAAAATTTGAATCCTTACAGTTTCTAGATTGCAGTGTGAAAAGTAAAGTAATTCACATGCTTTTCTTTGTCTATCAGAGTGATAAATTCCATACTTCAAAATTTTAATAACAGCCATTTATCCATCCTAACCATGGATTATCCTTGCAAACACAACAGTATTTTGCAAAACAATTCATTTAGGAAACAGTCACATGACCTTTTTAACTGCCTTTAAGATAGCAATAAAATTGGCTCAGTCAGCCAGCCCTAATGAGGAAGAGAGAGAAAACATCAACCTTTTCCCTTTCCTCTATCTAATTATAAACAGCATTGTCAACTGACTCCGAGATCAACCGAATCCTAATTGACCTTAGACACTGTACACTAAAAGATAATGAGAACTGCCAAACTGAATGTTAAGAAAATTAACTGTAATTAGTGTCTTAACTCTTCATTTTTCATTAAATTTTTCTGTGCCTCACAATCACAGCTTTTTCTTTAATAGTTGTTTTTTAGGCTAAAATTTACCAAAATTGGGCACATGCTAGAAAGTCTATATGATGTGCCCCTGAAAAGGAGCAGTCAGTGAAATCGTAAAATTCAGTGGGATATAAACAATTGTGACTCTGAAGCACATAATTTAATATTTCTACCAGTGATCTATGGAATTATTAACTTTTTCTTCTCTTACCCGATCAGCTAAGTTTTAGCTATATTTTCAAGAACTTCTTCAAGGACTATAATACTCCAAGTATTTAAATGAATGTCTTAATTCCATATTGCTCTCCTGTGCTTAATATAAACTGCTGAAATTATTAATATTAATAAGAAGCATGACTTGGTCCTAAATCTTCGCAAGGTTTTACAGTTGTAATGTCTTTAATATTAGGTAATGGAATTGCCATACACAGAATTTATCCTGGTAAGTAGTTTATCTAGATTTCTAGCTATATAGATGGAGCACACAGCTTCATAATTTTAATTACATAATTTTATCTGCCATAGCTATTCCAAGGACTTATAAAGGCTGAAGCCTTTCTCAAATCTTGCCTTAATTGATGAAATCCTTAACACGAGTTTTATTCTGCACATATTCCCTACATTTACTTTAACCTATATATTTATAGCTAATATAAATATCTGTCGCATACAAAATCAATCTTACCCTAAGAAAGCATCCAGAAAGGTTTAAAAAAATGTAATCATCACCTTCCAACATTTTACTCATCACTTGCACCTAACATCTATCTTAATGCAGCATCCAATCAATCCTATTAGACCTTACACATTTGCCAGGTAAATATTGCACTAAGACATAGCTAAGTTTCGACAAACAAGCTTCTTTATTTTTAACTCCAGATCTAAAAAAATGGCTTTTTCTAGTTCTGATCATAAACTGACTAGCCCTCTCAAATTTAGAAATAGGTTGCTGCAATTCCATATGTTTTCATCTCATAGCCCTCACAACTCACTATTACTGTAATGATTTCTAATTTTATATTGCCATCCTCCTACAATTTTATGTTTTGTATTTTTCATCCATTACTACCTGATTCTCATTACATACTTTCCTACATAGCACTTCAGTAATGCAAATCACCCTCCAGTAGAGACGATGCTTCTAATCTCAATTTGCATGATTACTCAGGTAACATGATGATGAGTCTAGAAAATCAGGCTAAAGTGGTCACTCTTCTCCAGCCCTTGAAAAACTGAAAGGGTGCTTATTTGAGAAAAAAAAAATGGTAATAAGGAGGAAGACTACTTTTTTTATTACCCCTTCAAAGTCTCCCTGACAGTCATCTTCTCAAGATCTGTCATTTCAGAATTTAATTATTTTCAGAATTTCTACAGCCCCAGCAGACTTGATTTGTATGTAGGTTATATTTTCACAGCAAATGAGACCACAGTTTGATAATGCATTAAATTTAGCAGCATTATTGGCTTAATACATCCACTTTCAAAAAAACAAAAAGGAAATTTGCCTTATACTCCACAATCAACTGCATTGGCACAACCTAGAGATGGTTATAGAGCAGGAGCTGATGATGGGAACTGGTGAGGTCAGAAATCAAACTGGTCTTCATGCCCAAGGCAGCCAATGCTCAAGCTGCAATAGTAATATGCACGACTGTAATGTGCATTTCTTATCCATGTTACCTTACAGAAATGCAATGGAAAGGGTTCTATCCTTCAGAAGCAAACAAATTACCAAATTTACAGGGATTTTGGGTGGCTAACAAATGCTTTCATTTTTTCTGCTGTGTTCTCACCATGATTATTAGGTCTGCAAAATAGCATATATAGGAATAAGCACTCCCTTCGTTTATGGCACAAATACATATCCATCTTTCTGTTCCATCAAGCTTGTAAGTTGGTAGGGGTTTCTAAATTTTAAAAAATATAGTGAGAATGTTAGCAATTATTACTTCAGGAAATAATAGATCATTGACTATAATTGTGTAAATTACTGCTGAGCAAATAAATATTAGCATAAAGAAAGAGGATGAATTCATAGTGAAATCATAAAATGTATATTTCTCAGATTAATTTATGTAAGAGAGAAGTTCCTTTAAAAGTGCAGATATAAGCGTTTTTTAAATTAAACACGCTTTTTAAAGCGTGCATTTTATATGGATCAAAATGTGTCTTGGTATTTTTAATCTTAGGCCAAGTGGTTAAAGATATTTTGACACAAATGTTTCAAGTGTGAAATCCTCCACATAATTTCTCAACAATCTCTTCTGAGTTTAAAAAAATAAATCCCTTATTTCTATAATTTAAGATGTGCAATACTAAACTTTATAACAACAAAGTCATTATAGATGCAAAGATCTCTAGATAAATATCAGCCACAGATACAAATGTCAGTATTCAAGCACAGCTAGTAAAATAATTTTATATGAAAATAAAGCTATTCATAAATGAAAATCTTAGCTTTCACCACATGACAGTTTGCACAAAAATCTTATGTAAGCCATCACTTTGTTTCTTTTTTCTTCCCCCTTTAACATGACATTCTTTGGCTTATTCTTTTGAAACCAACGCTATAACACAAATTAAATTATATTACACCATTTTTATTTTACAGGCTATAGTCATGCATTTATATGAATTTCTAAAATTGTATCTATAAAATTATATCTAACCGGTTATACTGATTGTAAAATCAAAGCATTTTTTCATTATTTTGGTTTTATATTCCAGTTTACTGCATTGACTCTTCTAAAAAATCTTGTGATGTACTTAATAATAATGGAAAAGCATAACTGAAAGTGAAGACACTTTGTAGTTAAAACCAAGAGATTCAGAACACAGAATTTCTTTCCTGTGTGCCTTCTCATAGTTCTGTAGTGCCAAGTAAAACCACAGCTAAATATCAGGTAAATCCAAGTTTCTAAATGCTTCCTTCCAAATGCGAGGATATATGTTATTCAACACTTTTTTTTAGTATGGTGATTCTTTTTAGTTAGGATAAGGATTATAAGAAAAATGAATATCAGAATCAAATCCTAGCATCAGATAGAAAGGAATTTTAAGATAACAACCAAAAGAATGACTATGGGTATGTGAAACATTTGTTTGCAAGATACAATGGTGTTTTAAGCACATACCTAGTGCTTTTTCCACATGCTGAGTAACCAGGCTAATTAAAAAGCCCATACAGCTCTTGTTAAAATCTGTTCAAATTTTTGGAGCACCTGTTATAACAGAATGCCCACAGACTTGATAGTTTAGAGCCAAGACACCTGCTACCTTATGTCTCACAGTATGTTCAGTTTTATACTGATAGTGAAAAAGAAGTCCACTTTCTGACATTTAACAATCTCATAAATGATGAGAAATAAATTGCAAAATTTCGTAATTTAACCCTTAACTGTCACTTCTCTTTACCTATAATTTCCTGTGAGCAGGCAATACAATGTACTTTTGGAACCATCTCACTTCTTTGTTGCTGAATTTATTGTATGTCATGCCACACTGAGCACAGTGTATAATTCTTGCTTTGCTTTGCTCCATACATTTTAAAGGTATGGTTAGTATATAAGTAAATGTAGCTTATCTGAAAAGGGAATGTGCTTCACACCTGCAGTAAAATCCAGCTAGTTGGTATTTATGCCTCCTTGAACCGGACTTTCTTCTCCACTACCAATCAGAAACTAAAATACATTAATTAAATTATTACATTTTACTTCAAAACTTTGTTTAAATATGATTTGGCAATATTAATAGAAATGTATCTCAGCACACAATTTTATTAATAAACGTGTATAAGCCCTGATCTCTAGGGAGTGGAAGAATTTTTGGAATTCCAAAAAAAGGGAATGTTATTAACAAGAAGTAACCAACAGGTGTAAAAAGTAGAGAAAGATTTTAAATCTAAAAAATCCTCACAATAGCCTTGCGACAGTGACTCAAACCTTGCCAATATTTATGTATATGACTAATTTTACATGCATGTAAATAGAGTGCATTAATATCTGCGGGATCGTGACAGTTGCCTCTGTAGGTATCTGAGTCATGCTGGAATCACTTTGTGTAACTGATTGCACTGGGAACAGGATTTAAAGATTTACAAGAAGCTGTTGTACTTATGTAGCCATAGCTACTGGTTTAATCAGACTTTAGTATTTAGAAAGAAATTTAGAAGAGATTCCATGAGCACATCTTGAAATCAGCTTACTTTGCTATTCTGGAGTTTAGATCCATAAAAATCTGGATTTAAATATTTTTTCATATAATAACGTTTTAGATATACTGATGAACAGAAATACAAACTTCTCAGGTCCAAAACTACATTTTCTCGGATGAATATTCAAGACCTCACACACTAAGTACTAGATATCAAGCTATTCCCATATTAGAATATACTACAAACTTGGACAAAAATGTGAAACAGCACTCTTTCAAAGCACTTTTTATACCTCTACTTTTGTTATTTAACATTTCTATATGAATACAAGTAATAGTGAATGAAAACCTGGTCCTCAAAGCATAACATAAAAAAATAAATGAAAGAACAGAAATGAAGCAAAAATGACAGGGTAATAAAAGAAATCGCGTCAACAGAGTTCTTCAACAGGTAGATTTCATTCACCCACAACACTTAGAAGTGCACGGTGAATACTTTACCAGGAATAATCAACTATAACTTAAATAATTATTTTAATTCTTTAAATATTTCTTTGAATTTCAAAACACATTTTCACATAGCTTTTCTATGTATTAAGAGCATAAATGTTGTTTGTTTGCATACCCCATTTCCATTTAGAATCTATCTTAATTTAAGCCAGGAAAACTAATTGGCAACAGATATTAAAAGTTCTTGTAAGTTTTGTTAACTGTTAATTGTGGAAATGGCATTTTTTTCCATATTCTGCCTATTGACTTGCCCTTGAGACAAAATACAAGAAGAAAGCAGGTGATAAGCCTTTGTTAATGCCTCTGGGATGAAATGCTGCAGCTACAGATACTGTTGACAAACAGATTTTGAATTAATTAGTTCTGCATAATTATCTTAGTTACTAAGTCTTAAAATTGAATACAACTGGTCTTCATACATTTGTTTATATACTTCCTGCCAGCCATGAAAAATGTTTTTATTTTATCAAAGCACATCAATTAAAATAACTAACTTAAGGTAATAATAGAATAGTCTGCTACTGTACTATGGCATATGGCAGAAGAAATATTAATTGTAGTTATTTTTGTTGAATTCCAGAGGCAAGTAGGACAGCTAGCTCTGCAAAATTCAGGTCACTCTATTGGCAAATGAAAAAGTAGTCTCTGTGCTGGTAATTCTTTTAGTATATTTACATTGAAAAATTGTAAAATGAGACACTTAGACTTTAGAATTTAAGGGAATTAAGAGAAAGGCACGCTGTACTTTATTGACTTGGAAATCATGGATTTGAGCCATTTCAGACTGAAGCAATTTTAAAATATTGAAACATTGCAGCTATATCCTTCATACTGTTTTGAAAGGTTAGGTGTTCGGGAATATTTTGGGTTTATTTATTTTTCTGCTAAAACCTGATTCCAAAGCTCAGAGAGACTCTTGCCAAAGCTTAGAAGGTTGTTAATATACAAAAACAAGACCAGAAAGCTGTATTCTGCAACCACAATGTCCATTTTAAATTGCTCATTCTTTTTTCTTCTTCTTTTTTTTTTTGTATTTGTGTACTCCAAAGGCAAAACATACAGGAAAAAATCATTTATTCAAAAGCATAGCACATAGGACATGAAGTCCTGACAGATATAAGTAAACTACATTATTTTAAATATTTACATTTTAGTTTGCATATTGCAATTTATACAAATTGCATGTCCACTAATAATTAGGATTTAAATCCTATAAGTTGGAACAGCATTTTGGTCCAACTTCTTTGAAACTCCAGAGAAGAAAAGTTTACTTGAGCCTCACCAATCTCAAAAATTTCAGGGAACCATTGATACCAAAAACCATAAGACAACTGTGACTTGTATTTAATATAGGTAAACTCTGAGCTTCTCTTCAATGCTCTCTCAACTTTATACTGAATTTGAGCAATACACATGAAAAATAAATCAGGAAAGGAAGAAGTGTTACCTTCACCCCTCATGTAAACTCAAAGAAGAAAATCCCATGATTTGTGACTAAAAATTTTGACAGAATATTTTATCCATTAAGAAACACAGTATTGGGTATACAATTTTTCTGTGGATCACTTCCCACCCCATCTCCTACTCTCAGTTTTCCTTTTCGGCTAATCTCATTAAATTTTCTCCAGTTCTCAATTCTCCCACTTATTCCAGCTGTTGCTTCTTTTTTCATTCAATTTTTCATCCAGTATTTTCTTCCTTAATATTCACAATTATAGTAGGTGTTTTTTCTGAACCAAAAACATCATAAGAGAAATATGACCACACTAAACACAAAAGAAATGTGTTTATCTCAGGCCAGTTGCACTGGCTTACAACATAAATAGTAATTTTGTGGGGATGGTAACCTGGTCTTCATAAAAAGCCATGATGCCAGAATAAGCACAAATACATATGATTTCCAAATTAAACAAAATGATATCTGGATTGTGATGTATTCAAATATTTAAATCTGCCAGAATATCTTTAAAGAACAGAGCCAAACACCAGACCCTATAGTTCAAAATTTGCCCATAAAACTTTACATAGTCCTCTACTGCACCAGCTACTTTCATGGTATTCTCTTCTGCCAAAAAATGACCACAGTTTCCAAGCTTCACTTTCAAAAAACTGGACTTTTCCAGTTTTCAGAGGGAACTGTTAGGACACAGTGAGCCTGGTTTACTTTGTCAAGTAACAGAATAGATTTGCAGTTTAATGTGGGTGTTAGTATCTGTTATTCAGTGAGATAAATACATTGCATACTTGGTACACTTTTTGCTCTGTAAGTACTAAAACTGGACATTACATCAATGAGATTTCATTTTAAAATTAAGAAAATATTTAAAAAATACATTGAAGTTCACTATTTATACAACATATGTTGCAAATCATATTCAATTTTTTTATAAAAAAATTCACATTGTAAGATAGCTTAACTGATCAAAACATCCTCTAATACAGGGCTTCTGAGGTAGTTGGTTTTGCATTTTGCATTTATTTGCATACGTTAAAGATATGGCAATTTTTGGATGTCGTTCACCCCATTTTCATGAAGCTGGTCTTTAAAAGTGTTAATAGATTGAAGTAAAGTATAGATTGAAGTATTTTTTCATAGACTTTTCAAGTTGCCTGTAATGATTGCAATGTGACTATATATTGGCTTGATAAGAGTGACTTACTGATTTGTATGACTCCATATGAATTTTATAAAAATATTTGCCTGAGCACACACTTTTGTTCTCTTGGTATGTGGATGCAAAAGACTTTTTGTCCATGTCTACAGAATGAGTGCAGCACTGTAAAGGCTGAGTGCTCTGCTGTGACAGTCTGAGAACACATGCATGGCTAGGCCTGGGCTGGATTTGATGTGCAAGTGCAAACCACACACAACAGCTCAAAGCCAGGAACAGTTAAGGACAAATATAAATCCCGGTTTGAGCATCAGAGTGTCTGCATTCATTGATTCAAATGGAAAAAGCAAAAAGATATGCAGAAATTACTTCAGTCAACCAGAAGACCCCAAGATGAGGAGCAGGTAGAAATGAAACAGGCCTAGGCAGAATCTGAGATCCAGTCGGAATCAAGGCTAAAAGATTAGAAGGTCAGAGCTCAGATTCCAGGATCAGGACTGAAGGGAAATCGGAAATGAACCAATACAGTGAGTCTTTCTCTCTGAGAGCTTTTCTTTAGACCAATTTCATTTCTGCTGACTCACTGTGAGGTTTGAGCACAAACATGATCCTGCTGACATGAAGTTTCTAGGAGCCAGAAAAAAAACTTACAAGCAAGAACTCTACTTAAGACTAGGGACAAGAGCATTTCTTTTGGAGAAGAAGACCTGAACATAGGTCCCAAATCTATAGGACTGCTTCTTTTTTTTCAGTGTTTGTAGAGAAAAACACAGAACTAGAGTGTAAGTTCTTGGGACAGTTAAGGAGTGGGAGAAAGAAAGGTTTCTTTGAGGAACTTTGAATATCTAAACTTCTAACATGGTGGGGGACAGAAACACGCCAAATGTAAAGATACACAGATTTTTTTACAACCTTTCTCCTTTGGCACTTATGTGTGTTGTCCCATTCTTCATTTTTTTAATTTTCAACTGTGTCCCAGTGCCCCCCGCTATTGTGGTTGCCATTGGGTGATCTGTATACAGTTAGAACATGTCCCCCAATTTGCTAAGAACTCTCTGAGAATTGAGCTACCTAATAGATGCAATTCATTAGCACAAACATCTGAATCAGCAGCAATCTACTGAGTCCTGAGGAATCAATATTGCTCTTTGGAGCTGGATCCTGGTGCAGACACACTCTGGTGCTCAGCACGCGATGGCAGTAGCTCGCTCACACTGTGCCGCCTGTGCAGAGGCAAACTGAGTGGGAGGGCAGTGGTTTCCTGGGACACTGAATGTTAGGCAAGGCCTCAGCACTTCCCTTCACATCTTCTCTGAGTCAGAACAAGAAAAGTGGTAAAAATAGGCATGTGGGAGGTGGGGAAAATGCATTATAGTTCTACTTTAATTGCAAATGGATCACTCAAGTCACAGTGCCTTTACAGATACATAATTTTGTATTGTGCAGAAAATAGCAATGGGAGGCTTAAGGAACTGCAGAAAGTAGCAGTGCTAAATGTAGGATGATCCTGAAATGGGTGGGTGTCAAGTGTATCTACAGGATGTCAAAAGATTACAATTTTTTAATAGAAATCAAGGTGGTCATCAAGTTGCTCTTCTCTGCTGGTTTCTTCCTCCCTGGAGTTTACACTTACAGACACATAAAATAAAACAAACAAAATACCCTCAACAAATGGATTAATTGCTTACAGTTCAACCTTCTCTTGAGCTTCTATGTGTCTGAATATCATCAGAACTATTTTTAAATATATAGCTTTCCTATATTACGTTTTGAATGGACCAAAATGCCATTTGAGATTTTCCAAAGGAGGAGACAAGCTATACAAGTTCTTCTGAAGTATACTGATGTCCCACAACTCAAAGCTATAGTCAAGGGTTTGCTTATCTTTCAGTAGTTGAAGCCAAACCGGAGTATTTTCTGTTCTAGAGCTATTGCAGGTGCAGGAGATTTCTCTTTACTTTGTAAAGTAGATCTAAAAGTCTATTCCTTCCCTTTGATATGAATATAAAATCTAGATAAAAACTGATTTGCACTGTGTATACAAGCTAGAAGTCTGTTGTTCATTGAGAGATGATGCTATTATTCATCATTTTTATGTGCTGTAAATAGAACATTGCAGCTCAGAGTGAATTATTTCCTACTGAAGAATTATCTATCTAAATTAAATTAAGTAAAAAATATGGCATTTGAACCTTGCAATGAACAGAAGCACTGTCAGACCTCCCTACTGCCTTCTGAACAAAACTTATATTAAAGAGCAAGACTTGTGCAAGATGAGTACACAACTTATATTTATTCAGTATCTAATTCTCACAATTTAGTAGCCAGGCTCCAGCCGATGTTCAACACAGTGTTAAATCTCACCTGAGAGTCACCTACACATTCTGGATTCAGCTCTCCTTTCATCTGTCCCCAAAGGTATCCTCACTTTGATTTCTAATACGTGACTATGGTTCAGTCATGTCTCTGAAAGACCCTCAGTCACTTCCTACACTCACCCTGAAAGTGGAGCCCATGGGAATCTGCACCCTGTGGCAGATAGATCAGGGAAGCTTCTGCGTTTGTTGTGCTTTCAGAAAACTCCTTTGTCTAACTTGAATTTGTCCAAGTACAGACCTACAGTTGAATGCAAGGTAAACTTGTGACAACATTTTCATAGCAAATTCAAATAGCTGGTATTGTCACCAGTAATGTTAAAATAGGCCATAGTAATATGCCATAGTAATGACTAGTATATACAATAATAAATGTATATATAATAATAATTATATACAGATAATAAATGCATATGGAATTGCAGCTCAGTTCAGAATTTAGCAATAAAAAGGGCATCTTAAGGTATGTTTACAAATATGCCTGCCATACACCACACTTCAGGAAAATTGTGCTAATTGCTTAGCAAAGACATAGAATTGTTATGTACCCAGAGCCCTGGGTACATAAAATACCTGGGTTGTGCAATAGGACTAGCTTTGTGAGATTCAGAAATAGAAAATAGTTTCAATAGTTTCAATTTAAGTCTACATGCTTAAAAACATCACAACAAATCAGGGTTGAACCATTTAGCAATACAAACAAGATAAGTGCATGGGCCTGAAAGCCAAGGTCTGATGTATATTTCTATTTTAAAACTCATTATTTATTAAGGCCAAAGAATATGCTTAGGGCTTTACAAAATGGAGAATAAAAAAGGTCCTACTTTGAAATAGGCAACAGATAAACCTTGGCTGCTGGAAAACAGAGCTGACACAGAGATCTGAAGTACCACCTCTCTAATTCTGTATTCATAATATTTGGCAAAACTTATTTCAAAACAAATGTGAATTACACTTACATAAAAATTACAAAATTTCCTGCCCTCTTTGTTATATTACTACTTCAGTTCTTATCTCTTTTATGACAGTACACCAGAGGTCTCAGACTTTGAGAGTTCATATACTGTAACAAATACACTGAAAACGTTACTGACTGTAATGAAAATTTTACCTAGATTTGAAGAAAATGTGAAGAGAGGAAGATAATAACAAAGAGTAATTTATTTATGCAAAGAGAGGGGGAATATTACTGTACATAAAGATATCAGTATGTGGCTTCTATTTTCATATGACCATAATTTCTATGCAGAATGTACATCTGTTTCTTGTAATTAATTTATTGTGATGGACAATAATTTTTTTTATTTTTGACAACTTTTGTGGTTGTTTTTTGTTTGAGTTGTTTCTGTAGGGTTTTGTTAGCTGCAATTACTGTTTGAATTCTTATTGATGTAATGAGATATGTTATTGCTCACTGTTTTTCATGTCTTACACACATATATTTCTAAACGTCTTGCACTCAAGGATAGCCTCCATTTTTGAGGGAAAAATGTATTACAGTGCACAGAAAGTGCACTACAGAGGAGACATGTAGAGATTTAATTCTTTTGTTTTCTGTTTATTTTTTTCTCTTAATTTAAAGGAAAATTAATTCAGACAGAATGTCTAGAGTTGATCTCTGGGTAGGGAAAAACATGATTATTATTCATGCAGCAGTGTTTATTTCCATCTGTCACCATAGCAGTTCTTTTAATAACTTATTATACAATTAGTTCAATAGCCTTTATCCTCCTTTGCTACCACTGCAACATGAAACTCTCTTATTCCTATAATGTTTTCACTGTCCACATTATACAATCCATAAGTAAATCTGTTTTCAAAGTTTTGTTGGTATGCGGAATGTAGTTCCTGGGTAGTTTCTGAGATTAATCTCCTAAATACCTCTAGAAACTACATGTACAAAATACATACATGGTGAATTTTGAGAGATGAAATCAAGAACTATTTCTGGAATCTATTTAAATAGTTCTTACATCTCAAATCAAAAATAAATTTTACACCTGCAGAATTTTTCTGGAATTTTTCATGAGGACATGAGGGTTTTCACTCAATCTTTAGGGAAGTGGCTGAGCTCCTTCAGATCAGCAGCTTTTGGAGGATTCACCTAGGGAAAACTAAATGCATAGGCCTTGTACTCCTTCACAACCCCACTGGCTGAACAGGAAGTTTTATAGCAAAGAAAGGGCATACAGGATAAATTTATGTTTACAGAACATGTAGATCTTACCCAAACTAAACAACACAACCAAACAAATGCCTGAAATGTTATTGGGAAAGAAAGGGAGAAGTTGGGAATGGAGGGGAGAAAGAACATGAGACCAACAGCATCTCTGCAGAAAAGGATCTTGGGTCCTGCTGAGCAGGTGGAACATGAGTCAGCAGCTGTGCATTTGTGTGACAAAGGCTGTATTAGCAGGGACATTTGGAAAAGCAGTGGAGCATTGCTGTTCAGAGAAGTTGTGAGATTGCCACTAAACAACCCTCTGATTTTAAGTGTAATGCTATAGAGGTGCATCTTTTCTCATCATCATATCTCATATTTTCGGCTAGGTCTGCCTCATCCATATTCCTGCCCCTAGAGAAGAAAATAGGAACCTGAGAGTTGACTCTATCAGTTCTGTTCTTAATTTGCAGCCCATGTATCTCTAAAGATCTGATATCTAGAGAACAATTTCCTGCAAAATCTATCTCACAGAACTGCAGAGAAAAAAAAAAGTATAAGCATGTATTAACTAAGGAAAAATGTTTTATTTCTATTTGCCTAAAATGGGAAGGGAAATATATTTCCTAAAAATTATCCCTAAAAAAATGGAGGGTTTGTTATAAATGTTTTAAATGATCACTCTGTGCATGAGATCCGTTTAAAATCTGTTTAAAATTTATAAATACAGAACATGTGAAAAAGCAGTTGTGACTGCCATCTGATTTAAAAAAAAAATTAAAAAGAGGCCAGGGACATCCATGGCCTGTGGAAATGCAGATGAGCAAATCCAATGAATAGATACTGACATTTCAATAGTTGCTATTTCAGTAAAAAACACAGAAACTGTTAGTGAGTGTTGTATTGCTGCTTTTTACTTCTCATTGTAAGGCTAAAAAACCACCCGTCTGCCATTCTGAAACTTGAAACAGTCTCTGAACAGAAAATGTAACTCAGCGTTTGATATCCATAGCACAAATGAGAGCATCACACTACCAAAGAACACAGAGCTTTACAGTTTTATATCTGTAGTGACTGATTTCGGAAGTCCTGGGAGACTGAAAATGTTTTAGAATTATTCATTGTGTTTGGTATACTCCAGAAATGGTAATAGGCTACTAAATTACTCTGTGGATGGTCATCACTGAAGAAGACAGCTTTTCCCGAATTTACCCCTCCTCACTCAGTGTTTCAGAAGCACCCCTGGTTGCCTGAGACGAAAGCTATGGAAAAGGTATGGTGCTCTCCTCTCTCTCTCTCACGGGTCAGAACACGACCCTTAAAGCTGCAGCATATTGCTGCAAAGACATTTCTGCTTTGTTTACTTCAAAACAATGCAAAACTCATGATCTGAAATCTAAATGTGTTGAGATAAAAGAGGAAAGAAACTCAAATAAAAATAGGCATGCTGATAAAATACATGTATAATGTTTCACTAAAAAGACTTTCTTCCTGTTGTAAGATGAAGATAACCACGGTTTTATGGGCAGCTGGTAGCCCATATGCCAGAACTACCAGATTTGAGTAAAGGAATTTGGACTAATCTAGTAAGAGTGCTAGGGGAGAAATAGGGGAAGATCCTGTAGCATTTTATTATACCAAGTGAAATGCCAAGAAATGCAGCTATTTCAGCCTGACCTGAGCACATCACTGGGAAAAAAGGGACCCTGATAATATGAAACTTGATTTTCACCAAACCATGTATGACTTTTTCCCTTCACTCCTTTTGCCAGACACAGATTCTTTTCTTTATCATATGTTACAGGACTTCCTTTCTTTTTGCTCTTTCTGGGTTTGGGGAGGGTTTTGTTATTTGTTTGTTTGCTTGCTTGATTGTTTGTTTGAGGTTTTTGTATTCAAGATGTTAGCTTCTTTTTCCCATTTGAAGTATAGAAAGTAGGTACTTAAACATGGCATTTGTGAGTAAATAGGTTAGCATCCTATAAAATCCATGGTTTATAGTAAAACTTTTGTGTACTAATGATTATCTTTGTGCAAATATTTTTGGATTACATGTTTTCTTGTTATTACACCTCTTCCTGAAGAAGTTCCCTTCAGCATATACCCACAAACCTGACTTCCCACTGAAGTCACCAACCTGTATTGTAATGTGCATAGAAAGGTATCTGTAAATAACCAAAAATCTCTAAATGTCAGCATATAAAATGATAAGACAAAATGCTGTACTGAAGAGAAATTTTAAACTGATACATAGATTTCTCTCTATAGAATAATTAATATTTAATGGATGAAATTGAGGCTCGATGAGTGTAAAAGAAATGTTTTCAAAAGCAGCTTAGTCAGTCACCAAGAGATTGCACATAGCAGGCAAACTTATCACACAACGAATTTACACCTTCACCAGATATCTTGTGAATCATTCTCGCTTGGACACTGATATACAGCATTGTGCTGATGGAGTCTTTTGAGTAGTCTTCACTGGTGCAGGGCAAAAAGACCTGAGCAAATCACAAAGCCTCATTTGCTGATCTGCTGATTTGCTGAAGGTTTCCCTACTAGTACCAAAAGTACAGGTCAGATGACAGCAATAATGGAGGAACTTGGTAAAAAATACCTATTTTTGAACAGGTCAGAAGGTCAATGGCAAATAATGAACAGATTGTTCCGAATGTTTTCATTTCCTTGTGAATAAACCACAAGGTTTCCTTTCAAAATCTGCCCTGGTAAAGAAGTTGTCATCATTGACACTGGTACACTGGGTATAGGCAAAGAGAGCAGAAAATGTAGTAAGCATCAAGACAGAGTATGGCACAAAATAAGGATTATACTCATCTGCTGTTGTATATTAAATTAAAGAGTTGGAAAAAAAGAAACCAGAAGAAGTGAAGAGGAATCAAGAACTTCCGTTTTGGTTGTGAGGAAGTAGAATCTATGCATATTTCTGTGCACTAGAAATGTTTAGGACATATTTATACTGGAAACCATAAAGCCATCAAGTCTATCTTTGAATTGCAAGCAAACAGAAACCTAATTAGAGTCAGGTAATTCTTGGTTATCCTAATTGGAAGAAACATTTTAATGAGACAGTTAGAAACTATCATGGAAACAAATGGCACTAGATTGTACACAGATCTGATAAACAGTGATGCTCTAAGCCAAGGTTCCTCTTTGGAGTGGCTGCAAATTTTAAAAAGGGCAAAGAAAAGGGCCAGCAAAGTGTGAGACAGTCATGTGCTAGACCTTAGAAGGGAGTCAAAGCAGCTCCCTCGGGGAGCAAGAATAACTGGAAAGTCAGACAGAGAAACTATTAGCAAACTGTCTGTTGTTTATTCATAAAATTCGTCCTGAAAAAGACTTTTATTACCTGATCAGAAAACAAAACTAAGAACTCCAAAACATTCTCAACCATTAATTAACTTCTTCATGTAATCATACAAGGTCTCAAAACACTGGCTGTCTGCTTGGGTCAGGGAGCAATAATAAAGTCTTTTGGTAAGAACTACCTGCTTCTGAGGAATGTAGAATACCAGCTCAAAGATTTTAAAAGAAAAATTTAATTTAAGACATTATCAAGCTTGGTAATATGAAACTCGCTATAAGGCATCTCAGCAAGTCCAAGGCTATCTTAGCTCTCAAAAAATCACACTGAAATCATTGTTGCCAAAAGGAAAGAAAGATAAACTGAGATTGCAGGTATTACCCTATCCATCTGTGGCTGGTGAAAAAGAGGAATGCAGAAAAGGAGACAACATAGACCAGAGTTGCTCATCTCTTAAGCAGAAGGTAAAATGGAACTCATTTAGAACCAAAATAAAACCTACTCTCTCTCCTTGCTAGTTCTGCTTTGTTAATAATAGGCCAAATTCCAAAATTAAATCAACTTGCTTCTAGACCAGATAAGTGATTGACTGAACAATTTCAGGAGTTGAATCCATAGTTCAAAGGGCAAGTTATACCCCAGCTGATCCCACCTAATAGTATTTAGTTTGTAGTCCTTGCCATCAATATTCCATGGAAAAGCCAGCTGTCATGTAGAAATGTTTTCAAAATAATTTTTGCAGGAAGAAGTATGTCAGGAAGAAAATCAAGACTCCAAACCTATTTATGAAAAAGCAATAAGAAAGACTTACGAAAATTTATTGTCTAGATCACACCGTCCTATCTTTTTAGAAATTATGTGTTCGTAAATACCTTGTTCCTATACTTTGGGCAGGAATACAGGTCTTTAGTTCACCAGATTCTCCTCCTTGTCTTTTCAGAAGATGGGCATAATATTTGTCTTTTTGATAGTCAGCAGGAATTTTCCCTAATAATCATGACTTTCTAAAAGATGTTTTAGCAATGCCTGATATTGAGGAAAACCAACCAACTCCTTAGCAATACCACATAAATTCTGCACATGCCCAGTTTCTCAAGCTGATTCTGATTCAGTTGTCTATTGTGGATAGTAACTTTCTCCCATGAACTTTGCTGCTGTGAACAGATCTGTGAGATCTGTGAGGCCTGAGAGCAGACCTTGCTAATGAAGACAGAAACAAAAACGTCCTTGGTGTCAGCCTTCATCCTCAGTATTCGATTGCCTGCCCCATTCATCAAGGAGAACCATTTTCTGAGGTTTTCTATATGCTACCAGTGCACTCATGGAGGTTTGTTCAGCTTCTTTTGGCTGCCCACATTCCTTTCAGTTTCAGCTCTAGCTCTAGCTCTAGCTCTAGCTCTAGCTCTAGCTCTAGCTCTAGCTCTAGCTCTAGCTCTAGTCTTCCTAATTCCATCGTTACATGCCCAAGCAATGCTTCCAAAGTCCTTCTTAGACTGTCCATGCTCATGCCTACTGTACACTGTCTCTTTGTGCTTGAGCTGCCAAGAGGAAATTATGAGAATGTGAATGGTGATTATGTGACATTTCGAATGACTGAGGGACAATCCAAGTTTCAAGACTGTATCAATGCAAAATCTGATTAATCTGAGAATACCTTCTACAGATAGAACTTAAGTACTCTTCATTATTCCTTACACATTAATAACGCTAGGTTTCATCTAGAAGTTCACCACTGTCTCAATGGCCTAACACAAAGTCTTGAAATCTATTATAAAAGAAAATTATTGGGAAAACAACAAACCTGAAATTCTGTGAGCAATCAAGAAGCACCATCTGTAATATTCTGTTAAAAGCATATTATAAGAAAAAACCTTAAAGTAGTTTGTCTAGTGTTTTGATATTCAAAAACATATGATGAAATGCCAAACTAGGTATTTAATTAATCATGCTGTTTTATGATACACACACAAAAAATATGAAATTTAAGGTCATAAGAGGACAACACATTTAATAATTTCCAAAACTACCTTTTCTATTCAACAGCATTTCAAATCTTTTAGTGCTTTCTACTTTCCAGCAGCTTATTTATATCCTTTCTATTATTCAAGTAGACATTAGCTGAGACATGCTTACTAGCAATGTATGCAACTCATCCTCAAGGATTAGCAAGAAAAAAGTTAAATGTAATAGGGAAATGGGACCTGAAGTACAGAGGAAAAATCCAAGAAGAACTGGATAACCTTAAGGTAAATGTCATTTTTGTAAATTAATCCCCCCAAACTCCAAGTCAGGTTTTTGTTTTCTAGAAGCCCTTTACTCAACCTTAGCCAAGCTGTTTGTTTGGGTTATTTTTAACATTACCCTACTTCTAAACACAGTCAGATGTCAAAATGAAGTAGGAGTAGAGATAAGGAAGATAAAGAAAACTGCTAAAATAAGTAAATTTGGTAAAGTAAATAAATTTGGTAATATTCATAATTGTATATTCATTACTCTTCCTGCCAGGCCAACATTTGTAGGGCCCTCAAACATGGAAAAAATATAAATAGATGTTTGTTTTCAAATAAATTCATTTTGAAAATTTACCATTTTAAACAAGAACAACAATTGGTTCAAACCCCCATCTAGTACATTCTGAATGCTGAGTGGATTTAAAGGTTGTCTGAACATTACACTGGATATTATGAAGGCAGTGAGATCAGACAGAGAAAAACTTTCACTACAGAGAAAAGGCAAAGATGGCCAGAGAAGTAATGAGCACTGTGCAGGCTAGAACCCAAGAACTCTCTTTACTCTCTATCACTTCTGGGATCTGCTTCAACATACTCTCTTTTGTTTTCCACAATCCAGTATCCTTTGTTATTTTAATAGTCAAGAGCAAGAGAGCATCTTGGCAAATAGAATTTGTCTTGTCACAACTGCAGCTAATCTTTAGAAAGAACTTAAAACTGACAACAATCACAACTCCTTCAGGTTGCTGGTTGAAAAATCAGAGAAGTTGCAATGGCTATACCATTCAAAGGCTAGGGGGTTTCTGAGGTACAAGAAGCAGAATAGGAAGGAGTGGCTGAGTTAGAGAGAGTTGGTAAAGTCTGGGCAAAAGCAGAGCAAAAACTGAGAAACTCATAAAGGACATGCAGAAGAAGCAGAGGATGAAGACAGGAGCATCTAGAAGGAATTGAAGCGATTCTACGGGAAAAAGAACAAACAGAAATAGCAATGCATGCTGAAAGAAAGAAAGAAAGCTTTTCCTAGCATTGCCCAGCTTCGTTGGCAAAAAAATCCCAATATAGAGTACCCTTCCTAAGTTGCTTTGCATATTAATTGGTCATCAAAGGTGGAATAGGAGTGAAAGCTGTATTTGTAATGTAACAAAATACAACTATTATAGATGAAATAACTGCTGTCTGACATCTCTCCATAATTAACCTTTCTCATTATACTATATATCCATATTAACCTCTTGTCAACTGCTGTTTCTTCCTGTAGTGAGATATTATCCTCGCATTTCTTTTAATATAAAAGTGGCCAAGAGATTCATTATCACTGTTTATTATCATTATTCCTAATGATATGATGAAATTTTACCCATGGCATTTTACTGCATGTTTGCTCAAGTAGACTGGGATTTGCAGCAGGGTCCTGTTTAGACACTGAATGAACACAACAGTCATGTTTAATAAGTCTTATGTTCTGTCAGAAAAAGCAGCTTATTACTAATGAGATGTATTATGTTATTTAATACCCAAATAAAACTCTATTTCTCAAGTATGCATGCCTGGGGCACAAATCTGACAAACACTTAGGGAAGCAAAATGCTGTCCAAAGAGACAGTGATTAATAAAGACCAGTTGGGGGGGTGTTGTTTCCATGTTCTAAAATACTGGCTTTGATATACTTATTTTTTGGAGTGACTCCAGTGTGAGAAAACAGTGTAAGCATGCTAGAGAGAGCTTCAGGGAACTGAGGAATATTCACTGAGTCTCTGTCTACTGGCTGAAATGCTGACATCTTACATGGTATGTTGCTGGAAACAAGAAGAAAGCTTTGCTTAGCTACCAAAATGATGCCTGGGTGTCTTCAGTTTCTTTAGCTGGGGTAGAAGCATAAATAAGAATTATGTTGAACTAGCATTACATTTTGCATTTCATTGGTAAAACGTTTTAGCCTGGTTCCATACTATGGATATGGCCTTTACTCAAAGAGAATTTGTATCATTCAATTAACACCAATTTTCATAAGCTACACTGCAGAACAAAAACCATAATTGCTTTCATTCTGTGCTAGGTTATTAGTGGTGAAACCTAAAACCTAGTAGATACAACCATCTTACCCAGCTTTCTCACACCTTGGAACACTCACATCTACAGAACTGATTACCTTCAGTGGTTTTGTGATAATCATCTCATTTTCCCTTGCGTTCTTCCACAAAAGTACGAGTTCCTGCGTAGCAGAAATCCCTAATTGATTCAGAGATCCCAACAGCACCTAGGAATGGATGCCTAGGGAAGTGAGTTCTATGCACAGAAGATACTCTGAGTAGTTTACTTCACCTTTCCTACTTCTGCTCCATTTTATTTAAAGCTGACCTAAACACACCTGCCAGTTGTCCAGAAAACATAGTAAAGCCCCACCACAAAAGAGTCAGAATACAGGAGAAAGATTATGGGAGAAATACCCAGCAGTTGTTTTCAGATTACTTCCATGTAAAAGGAAAAACTCCTACAGAAACTAAAAGAGACAGATTATATATTCTATAGCAGCTACCAAAACATTAACAAAGACAGAAAAATGCTATCATCTACTTTAAAATTATATGAATATGCATAATTCTCTCCTATTTAATTCATCTACAGAAAATTCCACTTAAAATTGTACATGAAGTTTGTAACTTTGGGTTTTTTTCCTGTTTCCTAGTTGTTTACAAACTATTCAAATATGTTTAGTTTTATTTTTTGTTATTTTGAAACTGATGTGTTTTAGGTTTCTCCTTGAGACTGTCCTTTTTTTTTTAAAGAATGCTGAATTTCAACATTCATTTACCTTGTTATCTATAATCACTATGATTGTTTTGACTGATTTAAATATTTTTATTGACACTAAAATAATCTTTAAAATAAAATAATCAAACCATACATTAATTTTTAAATGGCTGTTTTTTCTCTTAACACAATGGAAAAGAAACAGAATAATTACGTCTTTGCAACATAGTTGCTGTAGTCAAACATTTGGGTTATGATTTAATGCACAACACATTGTCTATAAGTGGCTTTATAGTGGAAAAAGATGTTTAATACTCAAGAAAGGGAATAAAACTTTTCTTAATCCAGTGTGGTATTGTCCAAAACTAAGAAGGAGCTGACCTTTGGACTTGGGAAAGCAGAATGGGCATTGCATAAACTCTGAGGAAAGAGTAAGGAAGAGGTTGTACCTATTTTGCTGCTTTTCATTGTTCCCAAATGAATGAATATTAATTGAGAAGTGCTGTTACATATTTCATGACATTCTGAGTACACGTTCTTAAATCCCATGAGGCCTTGTTTAAATACAAATTAATCCTAAACTACACTTAATTAGCACTGCTATAGTTGATTTTGCTTTTTCTGCTGTAAGGAAGAAGAAAACAATATCTCAGACTTTTGCTTTTTTCAAATGTTAAAATATATGATGGAGGTGAAGAAGTGATTTCGGAGCTGAATGACTTCCTGGCAGGAGAGAATCTGACAGGATGGCATTTTACTAATTAAGAAGAGTGCTGGACTAACCAGATGGGAAAAATACATACTGAAACTTTTTTCTTTCATTAGTTCTTTTTTTTTTCCCCACAATACAATGTAGAAATAATCAAGGACGATGAAGGGCACGCAAAGAAGAACTGGTAAGTAAGGAAATTTGCTAGCATAAAATAAACCTACAGAAATCAGATAGCAACCAAATAACCCTGCTTTAATAAGATCAAAAATTAAGCAGGAATCAGAAGCCACTGATGTGAGCAAGACATTTCTATGCTTCAGACTCATCTCTAACATAAATGGACAGTGTGATTTCTGGCAAGTCAGTCAGGACTACATCTGCACAGACATTTTAGCTCCTAAACCTAGTATTTAGATATCATCATGATCTTTGAAAAAAATTCATGAAGGAGTTTAAGAGATTTTCCATCTCCTTTAGAGAAAGAGGAGAAAACACAAACCACTCTAATGCTAGGGACAAAGTAAGAAATACACTTCAAAAAATCCCAACATGCTAAATAACAATAAGAAGGTTTCTCTTGGTAAATTAAGCTCAGTAAAGTTACCGATGAGTGTAAAAGAAAGTAAAAAATGGCAAAATTGGAAAAGTCAAAATGGGAAAAACAGCAATGCAGAAAAAATATTTATTCCTGTAATACATTTGTAGCAAGAAAAAGACAAAGGAAAGGGAGATACGCTACTCAGTGGAGAAAAAATATTGTTAGACATTATATAAAAAATATTGATACCTTTTTTTTACTTTTCTTCACTAGAAGGGCCAGCCTCAATCAGCTGGCTAAAATAACTAGTCTCAGAGACAAGTAGAGAGAATAAAGGACAGGACAATAACTTAGAAAAAATGTTTTCAAACCAGCTGAGCTTGAACAAATTCCTTTCAGGATACTTAGAGAACAGAATAAAGACATTTTGGAGTGATTAGCAACAATTTTTGAGAACTTGTGGAGAACAGATGAGCTTCTAAAAGAATGAAAAAGGACAGATGTCATGTTTATCTTTAAGAGCAGAGAACAGAAGAAATCAGGAAATTACATACTGTTCTGTCTTTCTTCCTGAGAAAAATACTGGAGCAAATAATTGGACAAGTTTGCTTAAAAGCTTAAGTTTTTGTCCCGTTTTAAGAATATAAAACAGCCAGCATGTCTTCGTTGAAAATTATGGTGGAAAGTCATCTGGATCATGTTGTCCAGTTTGTTCATTGTATCTTGTGGAAAATGTGGTTCAACTGAAGAATAATTAGAGATTTAGAAAAAAAATCTGTAAGAAAGAACAGAAGGTCCCTTGGGAGGCTGTGAAATCTTTATCACCAATATAGATCTTCAAAACAGGCAAACATATGTTAGAAATGGTTTAGGTAAAGCTGATGCTGCCTTTGGCAAGGATGGTATCTTCAGAGGGCTGTTCTAGGCACCAGTAAAGTAGAAAATCAGTCAGTAAAGCTGATTGTCAAAAGCAGAAATTTGGGGATGACCTACTGCCTACTGTGCCAAAAACCACATAAACATGATTAAAAGGAGACCGGAACCCAAAGATTGTTGTAGCCAAGAGAGAAATATAGTCTCTGTGATCTGTCCCAATTAATCCATGAAAAATCTAATTCTCATCTCCAGGAGATGTGAGAAGATCCAGAACTACAGAGTATTACCCAGAGACAGCAGCTATACTTAAAACACTGCTTTTCAGCAAGCTCCACATTCTGCATAGCAAAGTTATGTACAAGAGGCTGTAGCAGCCTCTGTTGAAGCCACTGGTATCAAAACCCTAAATTCCTCTTCTGATTCTTGTTTTTAGCTACTCTACCATCTGTCAACAAAGTAGGAAGGGATAGGTTGGAAGATATAAGTGTGTGAGGGGTGGGACTGATAGAACAATGCTTTATCTGTCCAATGTCTCTGAAGAATTTGGAGAAAAAGCTTGAGAACTCTTCTTTAAGTTCCAGACCATAGTGTAGGTCACATCTTTTAAAAGAGAGGTTTAGAGACAGCTGTCACTTTGCTTGGATTTCAGAGTATGGACAGAAAGCTAAGGCCAAGCACCAGGGAAGGAGGTCCTCTGGTACTTCCTTTTCTTGCTCCCAACTAACCTGACATGTATGATTTTACCCTTCCGGGTTTTATCTCTCATATTAAGAATTGCCTTTATTTAGTGTTCTTTTTGCCTGATATCCTTTTGCAATCCAACATGCAGTTGTTACTGCTGCAGGAACTGATTTTTCAGTTCTGTGTAGAATTCTCCCATTTGATTTAATACATAATAAACTGATTGCAGTGCTATTTAAGAGCACTGTCAGGTATGTGATGACACTATGTCAATGGCCGAAACCTGTTCAAATAAGAGTATTTTCAAATTATACAAAGGCAGAAAATAATATGAGGAAAATCCCACATTGAACATGTCATTCTAGACCCTTGGTGTGTATCTAAAGACGTAAATTTGCAATTAGTAAATACAAATTAATGTATAATTGCTTTTACAAGACTGTTTTGAATTATCCCCTTATAATTCAGATCTCTGCTACAAGCCAAAATTCTCTTGTATCTTTTTCTTCCAGAAAGCCAACAATACGTGGATACAATGCTAGAAGAGCAGGTGTGTTTTCACTCAGAGGAAGCAGCTACAGATAGGAAAATGTCTTAGCAGCTGATGTATCAGAAGACTGAAGCTGTGCCAGACAAAGTGAGTGTGTGCATGTGTGTATGCACATGCGTTTTGCCACTAATTATGCAAAAAGGCCCAAACCCATTGATCATGTGTTTCTCTCCCTACTTCACCAGGAATAAATCTTGAAGTGTGACAGCTTTTCTTGAAAGTCAGAGTTATCACCAGTGAGGCAATTTCTGTATTAGAACTGACAGCACATAATGAATAATACTTTTTTTTCTTTATGTTTTGTACATATATTCCTGTTTACTACATGGTAAGAACAAATATCATTTTCAAGAAGTTGGTCTGAACTTTTATTATCATTAACTCCTCTTAGCTCACAGACAATGGGACTTTATTCAACCCAGCACAGTGTCAACACACGATGAGTTACACAGCACATGGTTTCAAGCTTTCTTTGCTTAAAGTTGGGAAAGATTTACCACAAAATTCAGCAGGCACAGCTGCTGATTTCTCTTTGGTGCAGGTAGATATCAAGCAATTTTAGTTAAAACTACTTGAGCAGCCTGACTGCTCAATGACTGCTCAATATTTTTTATTTTTATTTTGGTTTGGGTTTTGTTTGTTTTTTTTGTTTGGGATTTTGTTTTTGTTTTTTGTTTGCTCAGTTATAGAACTTCACTGCAATGGTACATTTTAGGACTTACAGAAACACTCATCTGAACGTCTTATTTTGTCTTGCCACTCTAATTAGTCACGTTAAGACCCACCAAACTCTCATAGGAAAATTGTAAGAATCAATAAAAGTTCTTTGTTGAAGTCACAAAACCACCTTTTCATTTATAAAAAGATTTAAAAATTAAAACGAGGAGTTTGAACAACTGCATCACAAAAGAAAGATGACAGAGATTAATAATTCCAACATTTTTTTCACTATGCAGATAAACAGAACTATTTATTTTCAAATTCTACAATCAAATAATGTTGAAAGAATGTATATTAACACCATATGTCAGGGAAATTATGGATATAGTTTCAGTTGCACTATCATCTTGTAAAAATACTTAAGGAGAACCAGAGGTTTTGTTAAAAGATTACACAGGAGAAGAAGGTCACCTTGCTCTGTTTTTACACAGATATACCTTCTGTTAAGCCTTGTGAGCAGTTAGAATGATATGCAGCTGATCTGTCGGCCATCATAATTTAACTAGAAACACAGTGAAATTATACACAGCATCTTTGAGAAACCAGATAAAACTGATTATCTTTAATAAACTTGCCCAAAGGTTCTATCTTTCAAATGGAAATTCTCAAAATATTAAGAAATAATTCCGAATTAATTTTCCAAGACTTTTTGGAGCTTCTGCAATAGTAAGTTCCCTATACTTCTACAGAATCCGGTCTTTTACAGGAGGTTGTTTAATGTAGAGAAATTCCTACACATTTGTATCAGCATGAAGTCATTAACGTAAGAACATATGCCACATTGGTTCAGACCCATCTTCTCTTCAGCAGTGGCTAGAAATCAATGCCCTAGGAAGAATGAGAACAGGGCAAGCATATGTAATACTTCCTCAGAGTCTTCTCCCAGCTGCCAGTTATTTTCAGGTCAGAGAACTTCCTGAGATTGATGCTGCCTGTCTCTTTAGTTTCCCTCAGTGAATCTCTCAAGTAATTACTTGTCCAATCTCCCCCTGAACACCAAAATTTTCACATCCTGAACAGTTCTGACAAGAAATTCCATAGGTATACTAACACAGGTCCATTAATGTAATGACTTGGCATCAACAGCTGTCTCTTCCTCCTCCCCAAACTTTAGAATTCTATGACACTACAAAACCAAAAATAATACTGTGGAATCTGTGGTCTTGCTGCATGACACAGCTCCCCATTTTGTAGAAGAGGAAAAGAGGTCATAAGATTCCAGAAATTAAATGTTTCATTTCAAATACATCTTCCTTGATTGCTTCCACTCTTACTCTACCCTGAAAACCTAAATAGAGGCTTGGGATCAAAAAACATTCAATACATTTTTGTGCAAAGGCTCTGTTTACCAATCATGTTTTCTTAAATTAATACTGTATATAATGTAGTTCTATACAAATTGGTTATCAAGATGTAATGAGTTTTAACATGGAACAAAGGGAAAAGTTTTGTAATGTAGTTGATATCAAAATATCTCACTTTTTCACATTGAGAGATCTAAGGAATTAATGATTATATGTTAAATTTCTTGAATACTTGCTTCAGTGGCACAAAGGCACTCATGCTGGAACATGATTTTTTCAAGGTGTTTTCCCTACACTGTTCTACAGAACTCAGTTTCAGTAGTTTGAGGGGAAGTAGGGAGAGACACAATTACAATAAAACATCTCAAGGGTCTGTCTAATAAAGTTTCTTTGGAGCTTAACTAAGAATCAGTGGATTGGCTATTCTTCTCAAAGAAGTATTACACTTCCTATCTTTTACTCCCTCTATATGTAACACAAGTTATATTCTATATAGAGGAATAGCATTTGTTTTCCAAAGCTGTTGCTACTTTCTCTTGGTGTCATTATCATCACGGGCTTTTTCTTCACAACATATTAAAAAGTATGTATTATATTTGGTACAACAGTTGCTCTGTATGTTAACTGTTCCCACGCATGCAGAGTTGCCTGTTCATGCACTGCTCCCTTTTCATGTAGGGTAACCTTTCTCCAGGGTAGAGAGCCTCCAGAAATCATCGATATCACTTAGGGAAATAAAGAAAGTTGCACTGGGTCCAAAACCGGTTTGCAGACTGTTTCTGCTAAAGTCTCTGTTTCAGAGAATGACTGCACACAGTTGCATTTTAAGGAAGTTCTTCAGTTGGGTATTTCTCAGTGGAAGTTCCCAGCTAATATTAGTCATAAGAAGCACAAAACCTCATTTCTTAATCCTGTTGCTACTCCTCCAGGCAACATAAAGATTTCCTATACTGTTACCAAAGAGATGATAAAAGAAAATCCACTTTTTGTTCCTACACTTAGTAAATACAATGAGTAAATTATACTTATCGGCTTCAGCATTCAGATACATCAAAAAAGTATGACATTACTTTTATGCTTCTTGTAGTGCTCCAAATCTGTATGTCTGCATTTTGACTAAATATCCTTTAGTTTCTGGAACGTAGAAACTAGCTTTGTCTGTTACAACCTATAGGCAAATTACATACTAACGTTTACACAGGCTCATCAACTACTACTCTTGACGCTGGGGAAAAAAAATCAACTTCACTTTCCTTCATATTAAGGAATGACAACGTTTGATCTGAATTAATCCACAGTTCTCATTTTCTGATCAGGAGAGGCATTTCAAGATCAAAACACGCTTTCGTTCTGTTAAGGCAGCAACAGACTAAAAGAACGGCGAAACACCCCAGAGCAGCAGAGACTCTTTCAGCACCCAGCGCACTCCTTTGGGACCAGTCTCCCAGCCCCGGACAAGGTTTAACATCTGACGTGAGCCACCTAGCGTCTGAACGAATGGCTACATTAACAATTTACGAGAAATATTTTAACCTCTTTCTAGTAGAAGCCACTTTGCATTTGTAAGCTTAGAAAATCATAAAAAGGAATCAGGCGAAACCTGCTCCAGCAGCAGCCTCTCCTGAAAGCAGTGAGTTCCTCCCCAGACCTCAGCGCAGTGTAACCAACGAGCAGTGTTAACACATCAGCACAGACTAAAGAAAATTCCTGTTAAAATACCATTTCAGAAGTAATGTGAAACAGCAAACTGCATATAGATTATGTAAGCATTTAAGTATGCTGTTTGGCCCACTGAGCGCAAACGTCAATTTTCACTATGAAAAAAGTATCAACTTGCTAATTCCCAATCACCAAGAAAAAAACAAATTAACAAAAAACCAAACAAAACCCCTACCAACAACAAAAGAAACCTCACTCTTAAGTTTCTAAGCATAAGTGGTCAAATAAGACTTTCTCTGACTCTGAACACAAAGTGAAATAAAATAGTAAAAACAAGAAACCCTGCGCCACCACTCCAAACCCCAGATAAATGGTTTGCAACTGTTTTTAAGATCAGTAGATTTTTAAATACACTGATATGTGCTTCTTCTTTCCAGCTATCTTGTGAGGACTACATAAGGAAAACAATCCTGCCTTGACAATGACATAAAAGTGTGAAATATTGATGTGGGGCAGAAATACAGAAAGTTGTTCCTGGAATAGCAGTAGGGAAGAGAATACAGAGACAGAAGAGGAGTGAGCAGAAAAACAAAGAAAAAGAAAGCAAGATGAGGACGAAAAGGACAAAAAGTAATTTAGTGATTGACTGTAAAGCTGAAAGAGCTCTAAAAGATCAGATATGAAGTCAACTATGAAATAGAGGCTTTTTACTATTTTCCTAGGTATTTGTCTTTTCTTCTATTTTATTTATTCAAAGGTTGGAGGTCCCTAAGATTATCAAGATGGGTTACTGTAAAGTTTGTAAAATACACCTTATCGTCTTGAGGGAGGAAATATAAAGAAGGAACACACTAAACAATGAAGATAGAGGAAAAAACAGTTTCTCCCTTGTTTTGCTGTGAAAGAATATGAAAGATAAAGCGCTAAGAGATTAATGCATGTGATTTGCAAAAGTCATCTTTGTAGACAGTTGTCAATTTTGAGTTGCTGAGTCTGAGACCTTCCAATTTACATTAAGTATATTCCTAGAATTTAACAAGTATTTTTCCCTCTAAAACAACTAACATACAATGATAGTGTTTCAGAGGTGGTATACAAATTATGGTTCTATTTGAATTCAGGTAGCCACAATCTTAGCTGAGGCATGCTTATCATCAGACAACACCCACCTGTACCTTTCTGCACATTATCCCTTTTTAAAATATAGCAGTTAAATTATATTGCATCTATTGATCTAAATTTAAGAAATGCAGGCTATATTTCAGCTGAGATATCCATTATTATTTTAAGAGCATAACTACTTGCCAAAACTGACTAAAAATGTAACATGTAGAATTAAAAGAGAAACAATAGCCATTTTTGCTTGCACCCCATTTTATTTTTTAAGATCCTGTTGAATGAAACCTTAACTTGGACATCTCAAACACTGTCTCTGAAAAAGGAAATTGAATCCCCCTTTCTTGGAAACGTGCTAAAAGAGGAAACTCTCTCTGAATCTTAATATTTCATTAGAACCTCACCTGAAGTTCTTAAAAATGGCCAAACACGAAAGTATATTTATAGGCTCATGAAGCTATCTCCCTGTAAGTCTCTTTAGTCTTAGTACAGGCCAAAATAGACCAAAAGAGTTGCTAAAATCTTTGCAGGAAAGATAAATCATAAAAGAAATAATCTTCCAAAGAGCACAGAGAGCCACACCTGGCTACTTTTCCTGTGGCTATGTTTGAGCTCAGGCTTCCAAGGGCAGGCACCCGGGGTAGGTAGGTTGTGACAGCTGGAACACAAGTTCTGGTCTGTGAGTGGGCCAAGCGAAAAGTTCTGCCCTAGGAGAAACACCACAGCTCGGCTACGTGGATGTGTTCACGGGGGCTCAGAGATAGCCGAGATTAACTCGAAATCTATAGTGCTGATCTGCCACTGGCCCTGTGATGGTATCCCGGGCAAATATGTAACAAAAGCCTCATGTTCTTCCATCAGCTCCTGTCATCCTTCAGGAAAAAAGTTGTACTTATGTATGTGACCTAAAGAGAGAAGGGCTTTTAGCAGTAGCAAAATTAAAACTGTGCGTTTCCATTATATTCTTACCCATAGTATGTATTGCCTTCATGAAATAAACGCAGGCCTTCAGAGAGGAACTACCCTGAGCATGAAAAGTGTATTACAAATGTGACTACTGTTATTTACAAATCACTCTAAGTCATGAAAAGACAGAAATAGGAAAGGGCTGTGGACGTCGGGAGCAGCACGGAGGCTGCTGAGGAGTCTTCTGCAGCCAGACAGAAGAGGCACTGCCCGAGATCCGGAGGCGAGCGGACGGGCTCCCATCCTTGCGCGGGCCGGACGAGGAAGGCGCCGACCTTGCACGAACCCGGCGGCTCCGGCGGCCGCTGCCCTGCCCCGACCCGACCCGGGGCCCCGTCACAGGGCGGGGAGAGGCACGGCAGGAAGTCGGTTCTGGTTCCTGGGTTAAGGCGCCCGGGCAGGAGCGAACGCCCTGTGCCGGGGGCGGCCGAGGGCTCCGTCAGGCGCTCGTAAGTGTGAGTCGCTTTGGAAAGCAGGCGCTGCCGCGGGAGCGGCGGGGCTCGGCCCGGGGCCGGAGTGCGGGCCGGGGCATCCCGAGCCGAGGGCTCCCGGGCCGCGCTTCCGCCCCCGCCCCCGGGGCTGCTGCTTCCCCCTCGGCGCCGCTCGGCCCGGCTCGGGAGCGGGGCCGGGGGCGCATCGTTTGCGTGCGGAGGCGCTCCGGGAGCCGGGAATCGGGGATCGGGATCGGCGGGCTCGCTGCCGGGGGCGATGGCCCGGGCGGGCGAGCGCAGGAGCAGGAAGAGGCGGCTGCCCCCGCGGGCAGCGGCAGCGCGGCGGGGGGAGCGAGCCCCAGCGCTCCGGGAATCGCCGTGCCGAGCCCTGAGCGCGCAGGGGCCGCTCAGCTCTAACGCTTGTGTGCCTTGAGGGGCTCCTGCTGTGTTAACCACGCATCCCGCCGTCGGGTAAAGCAGGAATTGTGTCTACTCAGAAAAAAAAAAAAAAAAGGGGAAAAACAAAACACAAAAAAGTTCAATGAGCTCTCAGTCTCTCACAAATTATTATCTCAACAGGCTTCCAGTTTCCAAGATGATGGCAATATAACTTACAAAATATAGCAATCGAAAAATCTGTTTTGAAAGCAGAACTATGTAGAGAACTACTTGAGGTTGGATGGCACCCGTGTTCTCATCTCTCATGAATCTATGAGAGGTAGGAAATTGTATTATGAATTAATGTGCATATACCCATGATAAGCTAAAACCTTTCTTTCATAATTTAAGGTGCTTTTTGAGGCAATAGAAAAACTAGTATGAAAACTGTAGGGAGCTGTGGAGCTGGGATTGCAGCAGAAATATGTTGCTAACTTTGTGCTGGAGCTTTTTTGGCATTTGACTAAGAAAATGCTTATTACTATTTCTTTTATCTTGCCACCTATATCAGCAAAATGTTTCTGGTTTGAAGCAAGTATTTTAAGATAATCTGCAGGTTTCATTTGGTGTGTTTATTTAGAAGTTTGTCTTACAAAATTAGCAGTGGTTATCCAGTGTACAACTCTTTACTCAAATATGAAATTCCAGTTGTCATTGCCATAGCTCCAGCAGCATAGCACTCACAGGTATTCACGCTTGCAGGATAACCTCTGTAACTAATCTCTTTCTCTAATTCTGTCCCTGTTAGAATAAATACAGCATTTTGTAGCGCTGCATCTCTGCTGACTACATATTGCTGTTAATGATTGTGAAAGTCTTTAGGATCTAATGAATATCCAAAATGTAAGTTGCTAAAGATCAGGATTGTCAGCTTTGAGCTGAATTATGTTCCAGATGCCATTTGAATACAGCATAACTAATCATAACTGATTAAAATAGCGGAGATATTTGGGTTGGGGTTTTTTGGTTTGTTGGTTTTTGGGGGTTTTTTTAGGGCTGTTGGGAGGGAGTTTTTTCCTCCTCATTGGATGCAGGGAGAAGGGTAAATGACAAGGAACAGTTGGCAAATTCCCTGATAAATATTGATGCCTATGGAGGAGAAGCAGGAAAATGAGCCAGTTTTTCTAACTGCAAGGAGTTCTGGATATGAGACAGATAACATAAGAAGCAGTTATTTATTCCAGCAGCAGGCAATCCGGGGTGTGACTACAGAGCAGTTTAATCCAATCTAAATCTAGACTGCGGCAGTCCTGCCCACGGCTAGTCGCATGTTCCCACTGCCTCCTTGTGCTGGTAGTAGTGCTCCAGCAGCCTTGCAGTGAGCTAGCTCCAGTTTTAATTTCGAGGTTGGTTTTTTTTAGGGGGTTTGTTGTAGCTTTTTTTGAGGAAGTAGGGAGCTACTTTGGCATACTCAGCTGTGTAGCGTAGAAGTTCTGACAGTGGTCTCAGTAAGTAGCAAAAGTGCCCGGCCAGAGATGGGGGAAGGCTGGCCTATCCTCCGTGGCAGTGCAGACTTGTGACACTGTTACATAACAGTGACTCCATGTTACAATCCAAAGCCAGTGCTGCTGTTGAACACAGTCAGTTCTGTTTTGTCATTTCTGTGCCTGTGCAGGCTTCCTTTTGTTATCGTGCCATTTGAAGCGGTGTGTGGATCTGACCTGCATTAAAATTATGCAGCAAAAATACATTTAGTATTTAGTTTTAAACTGGATCGGTTTGCTGAGACGGTTTACAGAAATGTTGCTCGTGCTGGTAGAAAGCAAAGAGTAAGGTTGAATGTCTTGGGTATGGGGTGAATATAGGACCAATTCTTCTAGTTACAGTGCCATCTTAGGTGTCACTAGTAATGACTTTCATTGACCTTTTCTTACTTCATGGAGTCTGAAGTTTAGGGAGGTACAAGTAAGTTGTTTTTCCATACCAAGTAGAAAATTAGGCACTGTGCTACAGTTCTGCCTGTTGATATCATCAGTCCAGACGACAGCAGCACTCTCTGTTAATGTTCTCAGTCACAATGAATGACTAAAAGGCTGGAAATTAGGTATAAGTTTTAAATACTTCTGTTCAAATAGAGGTTTGAGTTTGCATGAATGAAATTAAAACCTTCAGTTTTTGTGAACTGTGAGTCACGTGGAGCTGAGCCCTATTCTCTCCATTAGAAGCTGAACATAGTTTCTTAAATTCCATTGCACTCATTTTTGAAGTTATCTCTTACATGTATGGGACATGCCATTTACTAGGTAAGTTGTTAACAGTGCAGGATTTCAGAAGAGTACAAAATCAATACTGATGCAAACTTCACAAGCTTTTAAAGATTGTGAGAACACACTTCAGTCACTTTCAGGGATACCGTTTGGGGGGAGAAGGAGGTGGATGAAATAGCCTGTGTTACTAACAATGCTTTGAGACAGTATGCACTGTTGGAGATTATAAACTACTGAACTGGTGTTTAGGAAAACAAAACAAGGCAAAACAAACAAAGTCTTTCATGTGAAACAATGTAGGCCTTTTATGCAAAACTTGTAAACTTGGATTTCAGTAATGTTTGTTACATGAAAGGATCCCTAAAAAATTCCAAGTTGTTAAAGAATTCACTTTGCTTCTAATAAAGTACAGCCATGCCAGAGGTGAGATACAATTGCTTTTCCTGTAGGAACATATCAGTAAAATAAAATTTGCAGGACAAAAAAGTGTGATGTCCATACAGTACTCTGAACCTTCTAGAAAAGTCAGACCACATTTCTGTATTCAAGCCCTACGATAGGGAAGATATTCAAAAGCAAGGAAATATGAACAAAATCTTCAAGCTGCAATCTTTAGAATTTTAAGCAGTGTCCAAGGCAAGTGACCCTCATATTCTTCCTGCTGGGCTTATCTTCATGTGCTTTCTTTAGTAGTATTTGTGGTTTATGCATAATCCCAGGAGATAGTGAGAGATGATAGTGGCAGTCCACACTGCTTTAAATACCAGGAGAGATGAAATTGCTATTTTTTTTTCTTACTGCTGCTATCTTTTTGTGAGGGGCTGTGGGGTGGGGGTGGGGCTTAAGACTTCACTAACTTGTTGTCTACTGTACTTGTATTATGCTAAATTTTGATCTTAGTATTCTATGTTACTATAGAGGCAAATGACCTGTGTTTGCAAAGTTCTTGAAATTGAGTCTGACATTTAATAGTGTTCTAGTCTTATGTGTTAAAGTTCATGAGCCGTAGTTTTGGGAGTTGTTACTGAAATTTCACACAAAGTGTAAAAAGTTCATAATATTGCGTGAAAAGGTCCAAGACTTGACAGTTTTAGATAAAAGATGTTCTAACTCTACCTTAGTACCCTAAGTGTTGACATGTGTCAAATTTGCGTTGACATTTTCAAATTTGGCACAGATTAGGATAGGTTTGTGTGACCTAATTGAGTTTTTATCTTTTTATTTCTTAATGCTAATGGGAAAGATGTGTGCTAATGTCTTTACAAACAATTCCATGGATGATGGTATGGGTGTTATTCTCTTTGGAATGGATCTCAATGTCTTTACTAACTTCAAGCAAGTTTGTTGCAGAGCCCAAACAGTTTGACTGAAACAGACAAATGGGTCCTTACAAGCCCGAGTTTCTGAACTTTGGGGTAAAATGACCGGTTCAAGGGGGGATATGTGGTAGGCAGTTCAGGAAGGCTGTACCTTCCTAGTACCTCAGCCAGTGGGGAAAGGAAGAGGGCGACGTGCAGCCGAGAGTTTAGGATTAAAGGGCTGTGCCCTCCAAAACCGAGAGAGAGAGAAAACCCTGCAGGTGTGTGCCCCAGTGGACTTTCTTCCTCCTTTTATTCAAATAAAGTTGCAGGACTCCTCTGTCTCTGGACACTGGCTTTTCATAGTATGATTTTTCCATACAATGCCAAAAATTAGTTTAGCTTTGGTTATTAATGCTGTCCTTATTTCACAATAATGCAAACATTAAACTTTTGGAGCACATAAAATCAGGTAACTGGTAATCTGAACCAATTTTAAGTCTCAGTCTTAAACACTGTAACTACAGATACATTTGCACATTCTATACACTCAGAATTTGATTCAGAGTTAAGCTCCTTTTATTTGTATTTTGTTTAAACCTGTCCCTGGGCATAAAATTAAATGTTGAGAGCTGTAGTTCAAGCTATGCTGTTAATGGTCAACATACTGCACGTATCAATTGAATACAACAGTGGTGCAAGTCATGCTGTATATGTTTTTAGTTACATACTGCTGCTTCTTAGTGTTCTCTCTTTTTCCTTCTGATTACTTTTCAGGTCTGTTAACTTGACCATCTTTCCAGTGATGAAACAACATTGGAAATTATGGACAAAAACATTGGAGAGCAGCTTAACAAAGCTTATGAAGCCTATCGACAAGCATGCATGGATAGGGACCATGCTGTGAAAGAACTACAGCAAAAAGTAGGTGTTGGAATCTGAATTCTATCTTTAAAGCCATCCTTCCCATGAAGAATGGTAGTACATGTAGATACCATTTTCACTTTAGCTATGCACAGTTTAGTGCATCTGTTAAAGTTGGAAATTGCCATTATGAAACCATGCCAGTACACTGCAAAGTAACTCATTAGGCTTTGAATTTAGTATGTGGGTTTCTGGGTTTTGACTTTGGATTTTTTTGTATTTTTATTAGTTTTAAAGGTTGGGAAAAGTGATGTCTGTTTTGGAGGATTAATGAAGTCTTCTAATATAAACACAGCAAAGATGTATATAAAGTTTACCTAACTTTAACAAAGTACTTTTTGGAATTTAATTTGCATTCTTAAAAATTAATTTTTATATTATTAATATAAATAGCTTAAAATAAACCATTTTTGTGACAAATGTACCTGAAAGTTGCTAGAATAAGTATTCCTCTTTTAAAAATAATAACTTGCACATTTATTCTTTAATGAAGTAACAGAAAGTCTCTGGAGGCATTCTGACCAGTAAGAAGCACCTTTAAAGTTTTAAGTTTAAAGTTTTAGTTAGTCTGTTGCAGAAAACTTTAGTTCAGTCAAAACTCCTCTAGAGCTTCTCAAGTAGGACAGCATATTTCAAAGCTATCAGGTTTGGGCTTTGTCACAGTCATTTTATCATGCATATTCTGCCCAGCAATGGAACCTGTGTTAAGGAAGGCTTGAATGTTTTTGGTGCTACAGGACTTTCTGATACTCAGTAGAACTGGTAGGCTGGGACTTTGTTCAGGGGCCGATGAACCATATTCCATGTCAAGTTATGGAGCAGTAGTAGAATTGGAAGCAGGGAAGGATCTAATAGAGGATGTTCTGATATCTGGGCCCAATCTTGCCTTCTTCTTGCATGGCAAAATAAACTAGCCAAGGCATCACAGAACACATTCCAAGTCAGTCATGTGTGCGATCATCCACTGTGCAGTCTGTCTCTATTCATAGTCTTGCAGCAGTGCTGGTGTAAATCTGTAGAGGTTTCTATACATAAAAACCATAAGTAGTGTGATTTTTGTGCTGAAATTGCAACTAATTAACAAAAGGCAAGACATTTTAGAATGTTTAGGGATTTTTTAATTCTGACGCTTAGGATGAACTGTTAACTATTTGAAGGAAAGCCAGTTAAGTTAATACTTCTGAATCATCTAAAAGTACATGGAAGCAACTTCTGACCAAGAAACAAGGCGTCGAGTACAAGATCAGATAATCCTTCTAAGGTCTATGCAAGAAGGCCAGAAAAGTGTGGGATCATCAATGCTAAGTGAACTAAATGCTTGCAAGATTGCTCTCTGCATTTTCACTAGTTCAGAAATTTAAAATTTAAAGCCTTTGAAAAAGGATTACAACCAGTTTAAATCTTCGTCCTAATCAAACTTTCAGTAGTTGAATTTTATAATTTCAAAAGAGAACAAAAGTATTTTTTCAAGAAGAGTTGATACTAAAATTACTTGGGTTTTTCTGTTTGTGCTGCTTTTTTATTAACCAAACTCCTGTTTTTGAATGACCTTTGAACAGTGCTTTACTCTAGTAGCTTCCTCTGTTCATTGTGTGGCCTCCACACACTGTTGGATTGTCCACCATGCTGTTGTTAACAGTTTACTACTTAAGCTACCGATAGGCCACTTGTTTTGCCAGTCTCTAGAGCTGGGAGCCATGTCAAGCACACAGAAGCCAGAGTCATCTCGGCCAGATGGTGTTTGATACAGATGGATGGTTGGTTGTCATGCAGATCTTCTAGTTGGTAACTTGTTGCTGCCATCTGACTCAAGGAATAATTTGTGCACACTGGCTGTCAAAAGCATCTTCTCTTCTGTCTGTTTTAGCTGTCATGTCTGTGCTCTGTACAGAAGTGTTGACAAGACATTGCTGTTGTACATTTTCAATTTGGTTCTCAGTGATTTTTCTGCTTCATGAGGTCTCTTATAGCTGCTGGAGTGTACTGCTCTTTGATCACTTTTCTTTTTTTTTTTTTTAACCACAACAAAAAAATCCTCTCATAGTACAACTACTACCTGGCCTTCTAAAATCAATTTTGCTTGTAGATTTTTTTTCCTGCCTGCTTTACAGACAAACACAGCAGACAGTAGGAGGGTATAGAATTTAAATGCGGCTGAGATTTCAGAATTAGATATCACTATGGATAAACTATGAATAGATATGAAAACAATGCTGAGTCTTGCCCCAAATGATGACAGGTGGTGACCTGTTCAGTAATAGACTTACTCCTAATTTCAGAAAATTTCAGTGTATTCCTGAAAGTTTTCTTGTTGGGATTTCACAAGTTTTCTTAATTGTTTTTAGCACTGCTGTAACTGCCTCGTATTCAAATGAAATAATAGTTTTGAATATCAGCATCTTCCTGCCACCTGGCCATTCATTCAATTAATGGACTGCCTAGCAAAATTGCAGTATTATTAGAGGAGTCTGTGTGGCCTGTTTATAGCCTGAGTTGTAGTATTGGAGACAAAGGATGGGGCTTTTTGCTTACCTTCTTCCCCAGCCCCATTATGTAGGTTAGGAAAACGAATCCACTACATTCAAAGAAACATACAAAACTTTTCATAGGCCCTCAAAATAGTTTACAGAGTATCTGTTGTATGGAATAAACAATGTTGTTGTTTTCCATTTAAAATCTATCTTTTTAAAAGCCTATTTTCATATAATTTGTTAGAAAATACTTTTTCTATAGAAAAACTGACTGACAAGCATTCTGAAGAATACTAAAATTTTAATTTAAGCCTGATGTAGTCTACATCTGTAAATGAAGAATCCTAACTTAAAAGTTACCCTTGACAACTGCCACAGCTGAAAGAGTTATTAAAAACACAGGGGTTATTTCCTATAATGCCTTTTCTAATCAGTACAGTCCCAAAGAGATGGACTTGCCAAAGGTTTTTACACAGAGGACCACAACTACAGTTATCTTTAAAAATCAGAGCTGCTTTTTAAATGCCAAATTGGAGACCCCCTAGTCAGAATAAGATTAATGCTAATTAAATTATATTTGCAGACAGAAAACTACATGCAGCAAATACGTGAACAGCAGGAAAAGATAGAGCTTCAAAGCAGCATTATTGCAAAACTGAAATCACAGTTGGCTGCTCTGAATGCTAATAGAGGTATGTACTCCAGTTTGCACATTATTGCTTTTTATGCTGTGTTGCACTGATGAATAGTTCTGACTTTGTTGCTTCAGTTTTTACAATATACATATTTCAAATGAGTATCATACTTTCCTGTGAATGTGAGAGTTAACACAAATGTGCCGTTTCAAGATCTATTTATAAAATTCAACACTTCTGGGGTCTCTCTTTATCCTCTTCAAGAAATGGTGAGATTTTCTATAGAGGTAGAATCTGCTTACACTGAAGCCAATAAAAGTTATGAAAATATGGGTTCAAATCATTCACTGCAATTTTTTTTAAAGTTGTTGCATGTTTATTTTTACACTTACCTGTTAATAACTTTATCTCAGGTTGTTCTAGATATGAGTGCTATGGTTATATGTGTTTTATATTAGATGAGTCTCGTGATGCTAATATTATGGCATAACCAGAACTTTATAAGCAGGTAATTCTCTTTCAAATCAAATAGTCATTGATGGATAATTTTTCACTGTTTGACTGTATTACACAAATAAGAGAAAAGAGTCAAAGTAACCATGTGTTAATCTGCCATGCTCATTAAATATTTATTCACACTAGCCTAACACTCCTGGTTTTCATAAATACTAGCAAAGTGGCTGACTTTTATTTTTAAGAGTACATGTACATTTCTTTATTGCCGATTTAGTCTTGCATTTTCTCTAAGCACAGAATTTATCATTTCTTGCTTGTTTAATATGAAGGCTTGCTCAAAGAACATGAAGAAGTTAATATAAGTCTAGCTTCTTTTAATTTTGCTTGTACTTAGAAGCTGACTGTGAAAAATGCAGCGATAGTCAGTTGCTTTTTTTTTTAATTTAAGGCAATGCGCATCCTTACATTCTGATGCATGAAGACATTGAAACACCCAACTTACTTTTCAGCCAGCTCTCTGAAAAACTGAACATAGCAAAGCAAAGAGAAAAAGTCCTAAAGGTATGTCACCTGCAGTAAGTTCACTTTTATGCTGTGATTATATTATGAGAACCTAAAAGATAAGTGAGATTTTTACTGGTGCTTTTGAACTGCACACGAAGTGCATGAGTGTTGTGCCACTGCAGCCTCTTTAGGTGAACTAAGCATTATCTGGGTCCTTCCCAGTAAAACCTCTGTTTGGCCATCAAGCTCTCTAGAACAGTTTTGCTCATAAAGCAGGAACTGAGTTGCTTATTTATTTCTTAACTTGCCAAAACCCAAAAAAGGGCATTTTCTTTCTTACAAGAGCATTTCACATTGCAAACGATCTCTGTATTTTTGCAAGAAATAGAGAATCTGCAATCGGAAAGTGGTGGAGTGTGAAGTGAACGATCCTTTGGTCTGGAGATGCTGATTTATTTGAGTTTTTTAAATAGCCAGTGTTAAGATGATGTCTCTTGTGCCTCTCCTCACTGAAATAACATTAAGATTTTCACTACAGCCTGTTGAGTGTAACAGGACTAAGAGTAAAGTAATAGTGCAGAATAGCTGAGAAATACCTTGAATGGATTTTACATACTGAGAAAAGACAGTGACAGAGATGCACAAAGTTGCATTGTTCTTATAGTAAATCATCTCACTGTGCTTTTTGAGAACTGTTTTGTAACATAAAGTCTGTTATTTCTGAATGTGAATCTCCATAGCTCCATAGCAGAGACTTTGTAAGGGTCATTAAAAGACCATTGCGAGAAATCAGGCATTAGAATTTAAAAGAATCAATTTCAGGATTAATTTCCTAAGCTACAAACAAATTAGTTGTGCTTAATTCACAGAAACACATTTTTTATCAGAAATGTAATTCCATTAGATCAAAAAAATAATTTCATTGGATTACTGATGTTTGCATATTTATCTTGAAGGAATCTTATATGAGACTAAGCCTTTGCAAATGTTTTAAACATACTGTCAACAAATATTTATGTACAATCCTTTTCTATTTAAAATAAAGTCTTTATATAATTTTTCTACACCAGAATCTGTAATTATAAGATGTTATTTCTTTCCTAATCTTTGCACTTACTTGGATTAAAACACAGCTGAAGGGTTAATTCTTTGATGGAACATCTTTGCATATTTTTGCAGTTTGCTGTCTTGAGTTGGATAAAAATTATATCTTACGGTGTTACATGAAGATCTGGCCTAGTCTAGTATTTCATACTCTTCTTTCTGAATGCTTACTAAAGAACAATAGTTTTAAGCAACTTAGTCATATAACGAACGACTTAGGAATGAAAGGAAGCTGTGTTATCTGCTCTTCTTATGGGGAAACATTGAAATAATGTGATCTCTACAGGAAATTATAGGCAATGCATGAGAAGCTGGAATCATTATTTCTGGAGCTGTTTTCCTAATGGAATATAGGTTATTTTCTTTATCTGCATATTTGTTTTGTGTAGCCAGTAACTGCAGTTACCTCTCAGCAACAGGTATTTCTTCTGGATTTTGCTTCCTCCATTGCATGAACATAAATATTTCTGAAATACCTCCATGCAGACTGAACTATATCAGTCTGCATGGTGGTGCATTTAAAACCAGGCACATTGCTGTTCAAATGAGGTCTTTATAGAGGGGATGTGTAGAGATTTAAACCCATGTAATGTCGGGTTGACCCAGCCTATTATGTGTTCCTGTTACTGGGAAAAAGCGTGGAGCTTGAGGAAAGTTTGTTTGACTGGACAAAGGCTGCCTTCTGCAGAGGCACATGGATATACTTGCACTATCCTTCCAGTGCAAGGAGGATCCTAATGTTTGGTGTTGTATCTAGTAAACTTGCACTGATCTGGCAAGAGTGATACAAAAATGTCAGCACAGCTGAGGCACACAAACTTGTAGTAGCTCTGGCTGTGTCTTGGCCATGCAGTTCATGGCTATGAGTGAAGATATACAGCAGTGTCTCTACACAAGTTATCATTTTATTGAATAAAAAAATCCCCACAGTAAGCCAGTGGAATTCATGCTTCAAGGGAAAATTGGACAACTCCATGGAAGAGACATCTGTTGAGAGTTAATAAATAGATAGAAACTATTACTAAGAAGATCTGGGAATTTATTAATGGATATATCATGAATGTCTCCTGTTTTCTTGTACTTTTTTTTCCCCAGATGTCATTCTCTTAAACTGAAAATCCACCATCCTATCACTGACCTCGTATAGTTTTCTTGTACGTAATTCAATAAAGTATTGGCTTTTTCAGGTATTGAAATTTGGAAGTTTGAATATTCTGTTTGAAAGCCTCTATTTTTCTAATCATATTCTATCCACATTCTGCTCTAAACCAAATAAATTATTTCTACAGCCATTGTCCTCTACAATGTCCTTGAAATTCAGAGTCTCTCCCATGGCAGAAGATGCTTGGGTTTATTGATACCATTTGAAACTGTCATTTGCTAAATCCAGTGGGATTTTTCGGTGGACTGTATTCTGTCCTGCAGTAAGGCTAATAGAAATCCTGAATTGATCGTAATAGTTGCATGATTAGAGCTTAAATTTCAGAGGTTTAAAATGAGGGAGGAGCTATCTTTTCTTTGTTTTCTAGTAGGTGGCCATACATGTGTATTTTATATGCTGTTGTCAAGGTCTGTTGTCTGTGTGTCATAAAACGCTTTAGGATTTTTTTTTGTTCACATTTGTCTTCAATGAAAGAGGTGAGTGGGCCACATCCGCTTGATGGTCAGTAACAAACTATATACAAGATTACCAGAAATTTTCTCAAGCCCTCTGCTTGAGAAGACCAAAGGGGCCAATATTGCTTCTGGGTTTTGAGACCCTGGCTAAACTTTGTTAAGTAGGAGGAACTGGGATCTAGCTACTGTCTCAGAGCCAAAGCTGTGCAACAAACCAAAAACTTTGGGGGCTTCTACCTTTAAGCACAGTCAGACATCAGAAGCCTTGTGAACTCAATAAGACATGAAGCTAAAGTGAACTCCTGTAACAAGAAAACGTGTTCATGGTCCCATTTTGCAAGAATCTCAGTATTAAACAGTGTCTGGAATTTGTTCATCAAGAGTGTCTTGTGCCATGAAAAGGAGGAAACTGTTAGGAATAAATGATGCAAATGTTATGCAAAACTCTTCATCCTGCAATAAATGTTTAGCTCTTTTTTGTGAAAGACATAAGCAGAGGAATGTCAGACATATAGTAGCCATCTTTATGTTCTAAATTATGGGGCTAAAATTACTTTCATAACTAAGAGCAGCTACCACAGCAGTCTTGTGGAGTTCCATGTTCCAGTCCATACCAGTTTTGCTAGTGTCATTTTATTTCCTATCTTTAATGTAAAGAAGGCTCTACTTGATTTTTTTGCAGGCTGATAATATGATGCATTTAGCTGTTCTTTGCTGCTGGCATCATGTATGCAGTAGGATTAGCCCAAATATAAGATACAAGAAATTCTGGTATTGACAGCCTTTTCTCCTATTGCTTCATCTGTTTAATCTATTTCAACCCATTAATAGAGACGAGTTTGTGGGGAAACTGTTAAAAGTCACAGTTAATATTCCTTGAGACCACTTAAAGTTCATCAGTTGACATATGTTTTTCCTTGAAACTACCTGACCATTTGTTTGGCCACTGAAACAGGCCATTATAGCACACTCCAGGGGAAAATAAAAGGACCTGCCTTTGCTGCAGTACAGTCTGGGGGATGACTGGCTATGGAGCAGCTCTGCTGGAAAAGAGCTGGGATCATGTTAGACAGCAAGCTGAGCATGAGCCAGCAGCATGTCCTGACAGAAAAGAAGGGCAACAGTTCCCTGGTTGTATTAACAGGAGCACAGCTAGCACACCCAGGGAAGTGAGCATCTCCTTCTATTCAGCATTCACTGGACTGCGTCTAGAATACTCTATCAGGCTCAGGGACCTCCAGTAAAGGAAAAACATTGACAAACTACAGTGAGTTCTGCAGAAGCCCTACTGAGGTAACTGTGGGCTGGAGTACATATCCCGTGAGAAGATGCAGAAACTGCTCTTGTCCAGCCTGGAGAAGAGGTGGCTTCAGGGAAAGCTAATAGCATTCCAATACCTACCTTCAGGTTATCAGGCAGATGGACCCAGGCTCTTAATGGTGGTGCATGGCAGGATGATAAGAGACAATGGGCAGATGAAACAGGAAGGGTTCAGACTGAACACAGGGGAAAACATTTCACCATGAGGACAGCCAGGCATGGGAAAAGGTTGCCCAGAGAGGTTGTGCAGTCTCCATCCTTGGGAAATTCAAGGCCAGACTGAGTAACTTGATCAGACATTGTAACTGACCCTGATTTCATTAGAAACTAGAGAACCCTAGAAGTCCCTTCCGATTTCAGTTATACTCTGATCCTATAAAGCCTCTGCAAAAGAAAAGATACAGATCTGTTCACAATACATATGTAACCACTTTGCTGACAGCTAATACCCACGTGCTTAAAAAGGTGCATTGTGTTGCCAAGTACTTAACTGAGCAGGTATGACCTACGTGACATATTTATAACATTTATGAAGCTTATGAAGTTTATCAAGCACTAGCTTTGTAATCTTCAGCCAGTTTATAAGGGTTACTACATCATTGCAAACCACCAGGCAACTCTTGAAAACTCTTAAGATCATCAAGTTATGAAAGGTTGTATTAGTGAAAGATCCCAAAAGGTGTAATTGTTTCTCCAGTGTTTTTCCTGGTATCCTGATGGTGCACAGGAATGACGATTTCCATCAGTATGTACTGATAATGTCTTCACTGTAACATGTTGCATGGCACTTCTCATGTGGCTTTTTTCCCTTCTTGCTTAAATCCTGTCCTCACTTCCTGCAGATGTAGGAGAAATGGAGAACTACTGGCCATTACTGCTGTGCCTCCAGTTGTCTGAAGGCTTTTGAAAGCCCACATGTGAATTGGAGCTGTAATAATCTCAAAGAGATAAATTATGCTGTATCACAGCTCAGTGACTTATTTTACTGTCCTTAAGATACAATTGTTCCTCAAGGGCAAGACTTATTTTTGATTAAAGCTTTTTCCTAGGTGTTTGAATTTCCAGCAAATAATGATGAAGGAAAACACAGGAGAAGCTGTATCCCCTTATCTTATTTAAATGGGAAATTGAATTTGACCTGTCAGAAATGCAAAGCATAGAAGAGTTAGGATTAAGGAGTTTTTTGGGGATTGAAACATGCCATTTTTAGACACTGTTTTGAAGTCGCTGAGCAGAAGAGGCTTAATCTGGATCCTTAAGACACCATCCAAGTCTGGAGTTGCATTGAAGCTCTTACTGTAGATTTGCAATTCAATTCAAAGTTGCAATTGAGAGACTATAAAGCAATGCCTTCAAAGTTATTTTTCTGCAGGTTTTTCTCTTTTATCCAGCCAGTCTAACTTTTTGAGGCTAAACAGTTGTGTCAGCTTTATATATACACATCCATGCTTTGCCAGCTGGTGTCTTGGTAAACCAGCTCTGGACCTATCCCTTCATGGCTGTCTTTGTCTAGTAGGGTAGCCCCTACTGCCTAATCTCCAAATGCACAACCTCACCCTTCTTTCCTCTTCATCTTACTCTACCTATCTGCAGACTATTTAACTGCATTTCACTTGCATTCTTCTTTAAGAGCTAACCCTCTGGGCTTACTTCTCTTGCAGAGACAATCATGGGGCTTGGGGACACTTCTTGTGGATACAGTTCCCTAAATTTCATAAACTAACAAGTATAAGGTTTTCATAGCAGCAGTTTTCAACTGTAGGTTGTTTCTTGGAAATTTTTACAGCTACTCTTTGAGCATATTAAAAAAATATTATTTTCTTCTTTATTCCACAAAAATCCCGCACAGTTGAAAGTTCCATTAATTACTAGATGGATCATCAAAGTGAGAGCAGCTAGAGCTTTTTGTTCCACAAATCTTTATAGGACTGAAATATTTGCAATACAATCCTGGTTATACATAAAGATTGGAGCATGAGAGGCTGGAGACCAGCCCTGCATCTGCAGTTTGGGTTGATGGCAAGTTGATAGGAGTCAGCAGTGTCCCTTGGCAGCCAGAAGGGCCAACTGTGTCCTGGGGGGCATCAGGCACAGCATTGCCAGCTGAGCAAGGGAGGGATTGTCCTGCTCTGCTCTGCACTGTGTGCAGTTTTGGGTGCCACAAAAAGGACATCAAAATATTAGAGCATGTCCAGAGGAGGATGACCAAGATGGTGAAAAGTTTTGAGGGCAAGAATTAGGAGGAGCAGCTGAGGTCACTTGTTTGTTGAGCCTGGAAAGGAGAAGGCTCAGGAGTGACCTCATTGCAGTTGACAATGCCCTCAAGGGCAGCAGTGGATGGGGAGATGCTGCTCTCCTCTCTGGTGAGCAGCAGCAGGACACGAGGCAATGGAGTGAAGTCCCATCAGGGGAAGCTCAGGTTGGGCATTAGGAACGGGTCCTTCAGGGATGGCTGTTGGCCACTGGAACAGGCTCTCCAGGGAAGCCATCATGGCATCGAGCCTCTCAGAATTCAAAGAATGTCTGGACAATGCTCTCAGTTCTCTAGTTTAGGTTTAGGTAGTCGTGCAAGGAGCAGGGAGTTGGACTTGATGTGTATGGATCCTTCCCAATTGGAGATATTCTAGCATTCTGTGATTGTGTGATTGTGTTCTTGGGTTTGCGCAATTTGCAGAATTATCACCATATTCAAAATGGTATAAGACTGTAATTAATTAAATACTATTTTATGTATCATATATGCAAAATATTATACATAAAATGTTAATGTAAATTATATAGTAAGTGAACCAAGAAAGTGTCTTTATTTTGTATAAACACTAATATGACTTGCAGAAATTCAGAAGATACAGTTGTTTTGATGACTTACAGCTGTGTGTAGAAGGTTTTTACTGCCAGTTAAAAATTATTAATGTAGTAAACAAGACTGACCCTTACTTATGATGCAAAACCTACATTTAGCTTATGATAGACTGCTGAAAAGTGATATTCCACAAACCTCAAATTTATTAATTGTACTGGTGTTTCTAAAATTATTTTTTAGGAACATTTAGACAGTGAGAGCATGAAATTGAAGCAACTTGAGGACAAAAGCAATCAAAAGGAAAGGAAACTTTTATCTATTATTTCCAATCAAGATGATAAAATAAGAAATCTGGAAAGCAAATTGCAAGAATTAAATGAAGCACAAAAGGGTATACAGATGCCAACATATAAAAGGGAGGTAAGATAAGAAACCAAGCAGAAATAAAATAAAAGAGACAAATATTGTAAATTATTACTTCATTCAAACATGAAATGTTTGGAATTCTTATTAATTATTCTAATAAACTTACTTTAAATATCATAATTCTATAATTACTAGGAAACTGACAGATTATACAAAGCACATAGAGTACACCATTAAATACATATTGCTTAGTTGGTATGTTAATTATTTTTGGTATATCTTGAAAATTTTCATATTTGTGAAAACTCCAGATTAATATTTCTGGTTTATAATTTTTAGTTGGAAGTTGTCACCAAAACTGAGTTGATTTTTTGATTTTTGTGCTACCCTATTTTTGCATTTTGGAATTCTGTCCTTGTGCAGCTAGAGTGCAATCATTGATGTGAATCTAACCATGTATACACATATTAGCTACCTAATTTAAAGTGAACACAGGCAGAACTTGTTGCTATTAGATTTCTAAGCGTTGCTTAGCTTACTGTGGCAAGGACTTGTATCCTGTGTTGCTGGATGTAAGGCAGCTCAAATGCATCTACAGGATCTGCAGCCACACTTCAGCATTACAGGTAAGACACACCTGTGGTTATAGGCAATGGAAGAGCTTATACAGATTTCTAAGCTTACACATCTTTGAAATCAGCTGATTTGGCAGACGTGCTCAAGTTCGTGTCTGACTTGGAGCACATATGAACTACCCAGGCCATCTGGTAATGTAGCTCTAGTGGAACTGCAGCTTAGTGACTGGTTATGAAAACTTCCCTTAATGCCTGGCAGATGTAAAACTGTGTAATACTGGAGTGAACCACACGGTGGTAGTAAAAGTTAATAACTTACTTAAAAACTGCTAGAACTCCTGACATACTAGCTTCTGATATGTTCATTGAAATTTTCAGTGAATAAATTGATTTTTTAGATGTAAAATAGCTGGGTAAGAAGCTTATATGAAAGACAGAATCTTACCTTATACATAACTGAAAACGAATTACAATCAAGAAATATTCTTAGAATTAGTTCCCTTTCAAGGGAATATGAGCAGAGAAATGCCACAGTGAGTTAATAGGTTAACCTAAAAGGAACTAAGAATTTCACACAAACTGCTTTTGTCATTTTGACAATGCTTTGAGAGCTTTCAACAGGACTAAGTGAAGGACCCCATGACATTTTTATTCATATCAAGGTGAAGTACAAAATTAATATGCTAACATGCTCAATATTTTCATATTTTACTTCAAGGTGAAAAGTAAGAAAGTTGTTCCAGATATGCCTGAATTATCTCTAGGGATCTCTGGTATTTCACCTGAAAGGTAAATACTTCTGCAGCATTTGTCAAATTTGCTTTTGGCTTTTCTGCAATTAAGGCCAGCTATTGCCCTCTTTTCTACACAATACCTTAAGAACTGGCTAGGCAAGGAGTCGGGAGAGGGGAGCTTCAAAGGTCAAAGAGCTAATGCAGGAAGATAATAGAGCCAACGACTATGTGGAATCATAGCTGGGGCTTTACAAGTATGGAGGGCTAAGCTGGGAGGGAGAACATTAGCCACTTGGTTCAGCAGGAGGTTAAATTCTGGGAAACAGCGGTGGATGTTAATGCTGGGGTTTGGATAAGCATTAACTGCCTTGCATTAACTCTTCTGGACAGGAATGTACAGCCTCATGGATTAACTCATGGCAGCACAGCACAAGAGCCTGCTGTGCTGCCAGGAAGAGGTCTGATAGGCAGCATGAAGAAGTAATTATTGGCTTGATGCATCCTAAATGAGATAGTTTGAAACCAAGTTTATCTATAAGCTGAAGCCAGCAAGCCCCTGCTATGACCGGGGGTCAAAAGCAGTAGATTTCCTCTTCCGCCTGTGATTTCAGAAAAGTATTGACCAAAATTTTAGGTTTGCATTTTTCATATAGGATAGGCAGTAATGCCACTTGTAACAGCTTTGCTGGGGTCAAATAGAAGGTTCTCTAAGGTGAGGTTAGGGGAGTGTTAAGGGAAAGTATCAAATTCTTGCTGTCTTCTTATTCTCTTGCCTAGGCATCTGCTTTTGACCACTCCCATACATAGGCTAGGTGAACCACATGGACCTTTAGTCTGGCTCACTACTCTTTTATGATAAGAAAGAGAGGAAATAAGACTGTAATGTGAGAAAGACTTGTCTTTTTGATTTATATCTAAAAAATTAAAAACCCTTACCTGTCTTCTGTCTCCCTACTCTCAAATAGCTTCCTTACTTTACTGTTTTCTTGGAAAGAGGTATGTGACTGGTAAGATTACTGGTAATCTTACATTAGTAAGATTATAGTATCACAAATGTCTAGCAAATTAAGACTGCTCATCTAATCATAGCTATATTTTTAAGTTCTGATTAGAAACTTCATTTTTTTATTATTTCTTATTTATCAAAACATCAGAATGTTTTAACACAAAATCACATCAGAATGTGTTAACAGTAGCAATTTTAAGTACTTCTGTAGATCTTTTTTTCAAATGAGATACAAACAGATATTTGTGTCTTCAAAAAGAAAAACAACAGAAGTAGGAACACAGTCTGATTGTTATATGAATAAGCAATAAAAAAGGAAAACAATTCACGAGATGAAAGAAAAATCCCTTTTGAGATCTTTTGATGTAAAGATGCAAAAGAGAACACAAATCCAACTTTACTTTTTCATCTTTGAAGCTCATTTTATAAAATCCATTATATTACTCAGCAAGTTTATCAAAATGTCACAGTGGAATTTTATGGATGCATCAGTAACTAAATAACAGTGCCTTTGGGCAAATAAACTCACACGAGCATGAACTACTTTTACCATTCTCAGTGCAGATAACTAAATATCAGATTCCCATATGATACTCTGGAAAGAAATAATAGAATAAGTCCTCAGAATGAAAAGAAAAGTCATATGATACGGTATGAAACCAGAGGGGATGAGTTCACAAACTCCTCCCCAAAACGCCAGGTAGACAGAGAAGGAAGGAGCTGTAACAAATGCTGGTGTGTTCCTTCTTCTGTAGTCTGAAGTGCACTGGCAGTAACGAAAACAATTATTGTTCGTAGTGGCAGCATCTTATTTTCCTTAGAACTGAGGTGGAAGCAGTACCCTTGGGAAAGATAAACTCTTCCACAAAATACCTGAAAGAACTGAAAGGCTGGATTTTTGGGGGTGGTCCTTGAAGGCTCAGTTCCTATGTTCAAATATATATGTGTATGATATGACTAAACAACTCTTTGACAACATTTCCTCTTCCTTTTTCTGCTTGCTTTTGCTGAGGAGAACAAAAATATGTGTACATATGTTGAGGAACAAGATATCCAAGAAAAGTAGCTTATACTATTGTTTTTCTCTGGTTTGTGGGTTTGACTAGATTAAAGGTCACAACAAGCTGAATTGGTTGACTCTTTAATTTACAATTTTGATCTTCCAGAGAGAATCTGGAGACTATTTTCCAGGACATGAAAGAAGAGTGTCATCGAATATGTAAGCTAGCCAGAGAACAAACAGACCAACTGAGTATATTTAAGATAAAGCCAGAACCTGAAACTGGTAATATCATACTTAAGCTCTTATTGTGATTCAACTGTTTGAAAGCTTTGCTTTATATTTGAAAATACTGCAAATTACACATACATAGAAGTACTTCCACTGTTTACCATCTGCCTTTTTCAAGTCTGTTCACATGGTGCTCAGTATTTCACCAAGAAAACGCACCGCCAGTTTTGGCATTCTATGACGAATGCTCCAAATCACATGCTATAAAAGACAGTCATCACATCAATGGCTCTTGTAATTGTTTTGTCCCTTGGAGTGAGAGGCAGGCACTTACTACATGTGATATCCCATCATACTGTGTGAATGACAGCACTTGCTTGCTTTTAATTTAGCTGTCAGTTCAAAAGATGTCTGCTATGAATGCCTCTAGCCCCATATCTGTTAGAGGAAAACTGCAGGACTGAGGAGACTCGGAGGACTTATTTCCTAGACTTCCTTATGCAGACTTTTAAATACTGTTTTCTTATATGGGACAAGAGCTTAATCCAACCCTTCCTGAAAACAAAGGGAAGGCTTGATTTTTGCTGAAACTGTGAGAGATCCTGAATGTCCAGTTCTGCTAATGCTTACCTTTAATACAATGTAAGCTACTATGGGTACGCTCTACTAACTTTTCTTAATAGTAGGATCAGACTCTTAAGTGATTTCAATGAACACCAGCCAAATGCACACAGTTGAAGCAAAGTATGGTGATTTCAGTACTTGATTTTTAATTTAGGTCACCCATTACTGAAGTTTTGTTACATGAAGTGCTGTCATGTATCTTGTTGCTTCAAATTGCTCTGTCTGAACGGTATTGTGATAGCTTGATTGTATGCTAATAACTTCATTATTTGAGGGTGGGAATTTTGGAGGAAATGTGTTTGGCAATTTACTTTACAAGAATGGTTTTGATTTCCCAACCAATGCCTAGCTCAACTGTGTGAAAAGCCATACATGTTGTAAGCCATATAGATGATAAAAGAAGTGCTTAAGTCAACTGTGTGTAAAGGTATACATGACAAAAGCTATATAGATTTAATGTTTGATTTGTTACTTCTGTGTTCCACTGTCAGTAGGCTGCTGTACAATCAGTTTATACTGAGGTTATTCTCTCACCTGGTTAGGAGTAACCATTACCATTTTTATTAATATAGTGCCAAAAATGAAGGGTGAATTCTCGAAACAAAGAGAAAACATGGTCCCATTTCTGAATAGTTAGTCAGTTTAAATATTTAACTAATTTGGAAACCAGTGGGAGTTGGGTACCTGAATACCTTCTAAAATCGTGCTCATGGTGCCTAGCATGTTCTTGGCACTGTGTGAAGTGGTTTGGGTTCCAGCTTCTATTTCTGCCAGAACACTTCAGTAAATATGCAAGTATGTGTTAAGAGTATGGGACAACATAATTTTCAATAAAATGAAAATGTTTATAGCCATAAATCAAAGTGAAATATAATTACTAGAAGAGAGTAATTTCCTTTTATTTCCGTTCTGATAGTTTTTGTGCCAGAACTAATGTTTGTGAAAGAGAACTACACCTCATTCTGATTTTAAAGAGAAAATAAACAGTTAAAAAAGCAGGGAAGGAAGACAAAAAAATAATACCCCAATGTCACATTTTTAATAACTGTATTTCAATGGACTATTTAATATTTTCTTCATTCTTTCTTCACAGAAATACAGTTTTCCATGCCGATACAGTGCACTGATAAAACTGATGAACAAGCAGAAGAGCTTTTTAAGCCTCGGGTTATAAAGGATATAAATAGAGGTGCATCATGCATCACATCTATCACACCAAGAGGAGTGGGCCAAGATGAGGACAACAACTCTGTAGAATCACTTTCTAAATTTAATGTCAAGTTTCCACCTACAGACAATGACTCTGCTTTCTTGCAGAGCACTCAGGAAAAACCAACAGTTCCTTGTACTGGTATATCTGAAAACATGCTTCAAGATCATCATTTTAACCTGGAGCACAGAGACCGTGCTGTTAACCTCAGTAAATTGGAACCTAACTCATTTGAAGCTCATGGCATTGATCTCATGACCTCAGCTTTACAAAGCTTAACTACTGTTGACAAAACAAACCCCTCAGATCATGCAAAGATGCCCATAGAAAATATCTGTGACAAATCATGTTTAAAAACAACAGACAGTGGTTTCACATTTGTACCTAAGCACACAAACCAGGGTGTACCTGAAGTAATTTTTTCTTTAGAAGCTGCTGGAACAACCATCAGAGGTCCTCATCAGGTATCTTTCTGTAAATATTCTACATTTCAAAAAATGCTCATGATTCAGACACACATTTTGCAAAGAACTTTGAGATTGGATTAATATAATATCTAAGAAACCTCATCAGTCTTTTTTAAAGACAATATCTCATGTCATTTCTTCTTCCTAATACTGCAGAATGTGTCCAAGATGCTTTTCCAGTGAAACGTCAGGAATATAAGCAGACATAAGCACTGGATGCTTTTACAAATTTCAGTTCATCGAGATATTAATTGCTTCTATATCTATTTCAAAGCTGTCATTAATCCTAAATTGCCCCCTAGATTGCTTTCTTTCTACCCTTGATCTCCGTTGTATAGGGCACACATTTGTTTTAATTGTTTTTCATGTACAGCAGAGAATAAGAATGATGAACCAATTAAAAAGCTAAACAGATAAATAGTTCCACTATGATAAAAATAGCTACTTTTTGTCTCAGTCTGAGGCATCAACAACACTGTTTTCCTCTGCTCTAAGAAACTTAAAGTTTTGTCATTGTAGGAAAAAAGCGTAATTGTTTTTTTGAATGAAGGAAAGTTTGCAAAAATACTTTATTTTATGTATGTAATTTGGGCTTAAATTTCACTTACAGCCTTAAGTCCATGTGAGCTTCGGAAAACAACGTCCAGTAGCTGTAAAGCAGAAAATCATATTGGCATGTTCTGACACTCACATCCCTGAATACTTTGCTTCTTTTGTGTAACATCCTGTCTCAGCTGAATGCTGGCAAAATTATGGAGCTTTATAGACTGATTTTGTGTTTGGTTTTTTATTTCTGTGGTTTTTCTGGTACTTTGTGAAAGGACAGATTTTCAAGAATAAGCAAACAGTGATAATTAGGAATTCTCTGAGGGTGGAATTCATATATTTTTACTATTTACATGGATTAAGTTTTATGTTCTTTCCTAATGACAAGGTACATATGGCAGAAGAGCTTTACCTTTCCATTTGGTCACTGCATGACCTGCAAAACCAGCATTTGGAAAGTCTTATAGGACATGATATCTTTGATATTTTCTTCTCCTAAGATTTACCCCGTCTAGTTTAATTTCGCATTGCAAATCACTTTTGAGTGAAAATTTTAAAGCATTGAAAGATTGATGCTATAAGCTTGATTTTTTCAAAAACTATTTTAAATATCTATTTATAATGTAGGAGATCTCAATTCTTTACCAACTTATAAATTACAGTTTTCATTGTATTTTTCATTGGGTCCTCAGTTAAAGTTGTAACTAAGTTAAACAAATTAACACATTTGTTTTACTGCTAGTAGAATTCCTGTGGAACTGTGAAGAATTCACTCCATTGCTTGTTACTATCCTCTTTTTTTGTATTCCCTCTCCAGTCTGTTCTTTTACTAGTTAGTCTGTGTATTCATTTTTCAATAGATGGCACCCTGCATTGTACATTACAGCAAGTGAAACAGCTGGTATGTGCTTAGAAATTGATAGGAGAATATGCAGCTTAAAAAGTACAGAAGAGTGGCTGAATAGCAATAAACCTTTGACCATTGGTATTTCTGCAAAATAAGGAAATTAATATGGAGCCAGCATTTAGAATGTGAATGATCTGTTTTGTGGAGGAAAATGTACTAATGCTAGCACTCAGAGAAAAAGAAAGCTAATGGTGAACTGTTTATTATTTGAAAGTCATATCTATAATAGCACTGCATTGATTAAAATGCTATTTCTTATTCAAAAGTTTGTTTGAAACAAGCTAGTATTACTTTAGAATCCCTTAAACGTACATCTGTGCATATCAGTATATTTAAATATCCATCACCTTTATTCAGCGGCTTTCAAAATGGGGTTTTTGGTATTTTTCCCAATTAATTGGACTCAGCTCTAGAGGCTTTTTCTGACTGTAAATTGTACTAAAGATTTGGTAATAGATAATATATATGTAGATGAAAATAGTAATTTTTTAAAGTTACTTGTATACGTGCCCTTTTCACTGTGTTAACCTTAGCAAAATTTAGGCATAAACTTGTTCTTAGTATTTTTACCACCTTTCTAGGGGGTGGTTAGGCTGCTTACAGCTTCGATCATCCCTTCCAAAAATGAAGGAAAAGCCAAAAAGGAGAGAATTTATATACCTCATTTTTTTCCTAGTGTAGATAAAACTTTCAAGTATTTACTACATATGTTAACTTATAAAATGGAAAACCCCATAAATGCAGTAGATTTGGCAACAGCAAGTTCTTGGAACTGCTCTCAGTTGATGTAATAAATTTAGCTCTTTCCTTCTATGTGGATACTAAATCTAAAAACTCCGTACTGTTTTCTTAGAATGTAACTAAAAAAAAAAAACGTGACTGAAAAGAGCAGTAGATTAAAATAAACGTGGATATTAGTGAACCTAGGATTTTACAGACTGCATTTAGCTGAGGCTTTCATATAGATGCACGTTTATTGGTATTTGCAGTTTGAGGGAGTTGTTTCCATCAAAAATACTTCTAAGTATGTTAATGATTTTAAAAGCAAATCAGTAGTCTATTAATCTCAATATTGTTTTTTAAATGGAATGTCTGCTTAAATAGATACCTGTTCTGACAAGGATATTAAGCACAAGCTTAGCACTCAAGGAATGGAAGTTAAGTGCCTGCATGTGTGGGTTGCTGGATGGGTACCTCCCCTTGTTATGTTTCCAAGATGACAAATACTTTTTACAATACTATTTTATCTTTTTTTCAAACGGTGCTTTCTATCATATCAAAAACAAATAATTCTAAACACATTCATGTAGTGTGTTTAAGTGTGTTAACTTGTTTAAGTGTGTCAGCGTCTAGATAGATTTAATATGCAATTTACACCAGCAACATACAATAAGTAGACTCTTTGAGCTGAAAAAAGTGGTGTGATTGCACTTAATTACTAATTAGTCAATTTAATTATATGGATTGCTGACCATAATGAAAGACAGTAAATCTGCTATTGCTATGTGATAAGCTAAACACTGTTTAAATACAGAATGGGCAGGAAATTGACTCCCAAGAAGATCAGGGTGGTTTAAAAAGGTTTAGCCGCTGTGAAAGCCAGCTTAGTTGTACAGTGGGTTGCCGTGGGAGAAATAAACAATGGATTTTAACTATTTGGCATGATGAAATTTAAAGAAGAGCTGAAAATTAAAAATCATGGGTATCAGTAGCAAGAAATTTAAAACTTACAAAGAAGCAACTTTGTAAAGTATTCTTCCTTGCCTTCCCATGTGTGAGTGAAGCAAGAGGAAAAAACTGAGCCAAAAAAAGCCCTGTAGGGCACACTCTTTTCTAAGCTCTATCCTCACATAGAGCCCGTACCAGCTTGCTGACATTCTTTCTACTTTGTAGTCACAACAGGATGCGTTTGGTTTTCAATTTACTCAAAACCTGATTGTCCTGGCCATATAATGTAACTATTTGATCTTGTGTTGCTAATGCTAAAGTTATGAAACTTAAGTTTTAACTTTACTTTGAAAACTGATAGAAGATCTTTTGATTCCTAGCTGATACGATTCTGAATAATGTACACTTAGACTCTGGGCTTAAGTGCCTTGAAATTCCAATGTTGAATAAACAGACTTGCTGGCTTGAAACTAACTAGCTCACGGACCAAGAGCAGTGCAGCTGCTGAACCAAATCCAACGTAGTTTATAGAATTGCCCGAACGTATGGACAGATATTCAGATGGTTCCAGTGAGTTTGATGCTGTCATGGCAGGAAGAATCCCAAAAAAGATTATTTGTGACACATTTATACTAAAAGGCAGCCAGAGCAAATAAGTACCTTAAGCCATGATATGGAGGTAGTCATTTTGGAAGTAAGCTGAACACTAGTTACATGCCAATAAGAATGGAAATAAAATATTAATAATATTAACTCTGTACAAGAAACATTTTATTCTAAGGCAAAACCGTATTTTCTCATTTCTGCTAAATAGCTATTGTGTACTATAGCTTCTACAGTAAAATACTGAAATTCAAAGTTTAAAAAAAGCTTTAGTATGTACCAGACTGGTATTACAGACTTGTGCTCATGGCAATATTTATCGTTAATAGATACCAAGGTATTTTTAAATTTTTGCAAGGATACTGTGTTTATAGAACTTTAAGAAAACGAAGTCCTGTCTTTCTTTTCTTAAATGAGAACTCTCTAGTTAACATCTCTGGCCAGGCAGGTGTAAAGGAATCCTAATTTAAAGAGGCAGGTATTCTTTTTAATATAAATATAAATAACAGCATAATGTAAATCACATTGTAAACCTCAGCAATAATAATTTTCTGTTTCTTTTAGCCCATTTGGCAGCCTCAAGACAATGATTTGCTGGCACAAGCATATGCAGACTCTGAACTGAATCAGTGTGGAATATGTGAATTCTGTCGAGAAGTTTTCCCACCATCTCTAACATCTAAGGAAGATTTCCTTCGGCATCTCAATTCCCACTTTAAAGTACAGTCTTAATGTATGAGAATTCAATGGTTCACTGTTTTTGCGTACATTTATACATTTTTTTATTCAACAGATAAGAGTTTAAGAATTAAGACTTCTTGTAACAAGAGTTCATGACTGAAATTGTTTGTCAGATAAGCACATTTTTAGTTGTCTTTTGACAAAGCAAAATGAAACTAAGTCACTTCGTACTGTAATTCACATTATTGCTTGTTATGCTTCACTATTAACTTTGAGAGTGATGTCAAATGCTTTTTTTTCCAGTTAATCTTTGCCTGAATAGGCCTGAAGTTGTGACTATATTTATGAATGTAGATTTGCAGGATTAATGCCTTAATCTAGCTGGCAAAAATTGGTAATGCTAGGATTTTTTTTTTACAATATCCAGTGATGTAATTATGTTCTCCCTGAAGTAAACAGGAAGAGAAGTAGGCCCTTATTTTTTCATTTATATTGTATAATTTCCAAATTTAACTTACAATAGTGAACCTCTTAATTTAGATTCTTGTATAATTATCATAATTGCTGAATCCAGGTGGGCCAGAATAAGGATAGGCATGTTCACTAGTAACATAAATGAATGGTTGACTTTCCCAGATGAATTTTTTTACTAAAGCGAGTAATCAAAAGTAATACATAAATGACATTTTTTCCAAAATGGAACAGTAATGATTTTATTAATATCTGTTACATATTATTAAAAATAATTTTCTTGTTCATGTACCTTTATAGCATTAATAATTACTAAAAATGCTTTCAGGGAACAGATTATGTTAATATGAAGGATATAAAAGGTTAAACTTTCCCCAAAACTAACAATACCAAAGATTAGTTGTCATCCCTTCTGGTCTGCTCTGATGGATTGCCCAAGTCTGGTACAGACTACAAAGGAAAGGGGAAAACCTAATCACCCAAATCTCAATGACTTTATTTTTCATCTGAATATACTTAGTGGCTTTCTCAATACAATTAAGCTTTGTGTTTATTTGAAACATTGAAGTCTGATAAAGTTTCCGGATTTACTGATACCAATTTTAAAAACAGGGGTGTTGCCAAGTATTTTAAATTAATGGCAAAGGGTGCTTGCTTTTTGCATTTGAACTGAATATAGAGTTTAGCCCTGATGTTGAGAATTAGCATTAATATTTTCATAGCAGCAAAGCACAACACTTTTTCTTTTTAAAGATTTGTTTGCAGGTGACAAATTTCTGGAAGAATTAACACCTGCGTAATTTTTAGAAATGGATTTTTCTGCAATTATTTTCTCTATTTTAAACATGTCATGTTTGTGACGGGCTGTCAACAGAGTGTACTGTAAGGAACAGCAGTGTACAGTGCACGTCTGCGCCATGACCTGGAGGAAGAGTTTGTTACTGTGGGAGCTCTCAGCCCTGCGGGTCCGCGGCGCTGCAGAGGCGGTGTTGGGCCGCGGCCGCGCCGTGCGGGCTGTGAGGCGCCTCCCCGGAGAGCGCGGCCGGGGGTGGTGCCCGGGAGAGGCACAGGTTCCAGCCTTGGGAGGAGAGAAGAGGGATTCGCACGTCTCCAGCCAGCCCGACACACAGCACCGGCTCGTCCTCTCAACCGTGAAATCCGAGCTCAGGAGCTCGCGTTATTAAGAGATGCGCAAACTGCGAATCACCTTTGAAGAAAATAAAGTCATCTGTTTCTCCCCCCCGCCTCCACGCGTGGATGCGTTTTCCCCAGGAGCTGGCAGAGCCGGTAGCCCTGCGCCCAGCCCGAGTCCCCGCGCAAGGCTGGACAAGGCTCTTTGTTGCTAGAGGCAGCCTGGGGTCCCCCGCAGCCAGGGCACAGCGGGGAGGACGGCAGGAGGTGGGGGGAACACGGTTGACCAAAGTCTCGTCGACCAACAGAACCCATCCATCTCCCCTTGTGAGGGCTCCTGCCTAGTGCAACGTTTTAGGAAACTCTAATCCTGCGTGCGTAAAACTGTTGCTGCCTGAGGGCATCCAGATAGGCTCACCGATCAGACCACTGCGAGGAGCACTAGTTTAGTTTTTAAATAATAAATAAATAAATAAATAAATAAATAAATCTCACGCCGAGCAGTTGTGAGCGACTCGAAGTGGGAGGCGAGTGCGGTCCCTGAATGGGCCCCCCTTACACAGCTTTCTTGGAGGCGGCTGCTGCTGCCAGCAGGGACATCTGCTTTATTACACTCACCAGAGGAGGCTCAGTATTCCTCCCCTTCCCTCCCTCTTCCACACAACCCGGCAGAGGAGCTTGAATGCAAATGGGAAGTAGAATGTCATTAAAAATAATAAATATGGTGGAAGGAACTTGAGAGGACAGGAAGAGCAGCAAACTCGTTCGCCAGGTCCAGCGGAGCCCTCTCCGGGACAGCCCCGGGGCTGGAGCAGTTTCAGGGCTCCCGTACGAGCTCATTGTCACCCCGCCCCGCGCTGACGGTGCGCGACGCGTGAACCCCCGCGCTCACAGCCAGCGTTCGCGGGAGCGCTCGCAAGGAAACAAACTGCTCCTGATTCCTATCGGGAGCTCTCTGAGGGACACTGCGGCTGCCTCAGTCTGCTGCGAGGGCTCCGTGCCGGCGGCCGGGTAGAACACATGTAGCTCCTCTGTCTCTCTGGCTAACTCGACAGCTGCTCGTAGCTCCAGTAATTAGACTGTCACTGCTTGTTAGAGGAGAGGAAAACGCTCCCATGACAGATTCCACGAGTCCTCTGTTTTTTAAAATCTCGCAGAAATCACCAGAGCATTAACTGAGATTTCTTATTTATCTAGAATCAGAAAGAAAGACGTTCCCTCTCCCATCTCGCACTCCAATCAGATCTCTCTTCCGACTCCCATGAAACAGTGAAATCGCTCTAAGCGGCTGAGGAAGTTACCTGCCTTCCCCTGCCTACCCGGGAGGAAGAGGGAGCTTCCTGGCTTTGTGAACTTGCTTTTTAAATCCCTTCAATCCCTTCCCGTATGGCTGTATCTAATCACATAATAGAAATGCAGTCTTTTCTCCATTAACTGAGCGGAGGAGTCGTTCAACACACGATCCTTCCCCATTCGAGATAATATTAATTCAGAGGATGCTCAAGAGAGGCTGTTCCCCCTTACGAACAAAAGCACTGGAGGATCAAGCCGAGATGCTTCTACCCCCACCCATGGTTCACTCAGCAGATGAGACTCAGAGGAGGCGATTTCTTCCCCTCCCTACCGTACATTCTCCTTTCCCCCGCAATCATACAAGGTTAACTCAACAGAGGAGTCTCAATCCAAATGGCAACTGGGATTGCATTAAAAAAAAAAAAAAAGAAGAATAAAAAAAAAGGAAAAAAAAAAGGAAAAAAGAAAAAAAAAAAAAAAAGAAGGAAGGGGGAGAAAAAAAAAATCAGAAATAGGGAAAGAAAAGAGAAAAAGCAGCAGGCTGATTACGAGGTGTCAAAACTGCCAGGAGCAAGAAGGTGATAGCAATCAGGGGTGAGAAGAGTGCGCCATTCGTGCGGGGCAGCTAATTATCCGTCTCATTTGAGAAGAGCAGCATTCGAGGCAGCAGCGTTCGCCTGCTGAACGGTGACAGATTGGCGCGGAGGAGAGGGGAGGTGTTAAAACAATGGAGCCGGGCTTGCGAGCGCTGCTGCATGCTAATCAGCCCGGCCTCCTTCCTTCCTTCCCTCCGCCTGCCTGCCTGCCGCGATCCCTCCTTCTCGCTGGCCGCATGGCAAGCCCAACGCTACCCGGCCCCTCCGCAGCAGGCGGCACGGCACTCGGCATAGGTGGTAACCCAGAGAGAGTTCCAGCGGGACCGCGCAGCGGGGCCGGCGGCACCCGGGGGACCTGGCAGGCTGCTGGGTATCAGTGGTAGATTTCAGACTCGCCCTTGGCGACCGGGCTGGCAGGAGTCCGCAGGGCGCTCCCCGCAAGGGCAAAGGCTGGGAGCTCTTGGTACGAATCCCGCGGGTGCTCCGGGCTGACCTCGGCGCGCTCCCCGCCGGGGGCCCGGCCGTGCCGGCAACGCAGCGGCTGCCCAGTGAGAGACAATCTATTGCCGCACCCCAGACCAGGCCGCCGAGGTGAGGGAAATGCAGAGCTGTGCCAATTACTGATGGACTCCAGGGGCTCCGTTGCCCTCGTAGCTCTGCACAGGAACTAGAGATCGGAATGCTAAAACATACAGTCAGCAAGTGGTACGGCCTCTCTTCTCCACTGCCTTTTGCCTCCCGGATTGCTTGGCCTTGCAAGCCTGAATGACTCTGCATGTACAAAGTGTGTGCCTTGTGAGGAGGTACTAAAAGGTCTGGCCCTCTCGCAGACCAGGAACAACCATTCCCTTTCACAAACAGTGCAACAGGGTCTGCAGAGACAGCAGAAACGCTTTCTGAGGGATCTCTTTGGCCCTAGCTTTCCCAGGAAGTCCATGCCCTCTAGGACTCGCAGGGCAAACCCCGGGGCTGGAGAATTAGCAGCCCAGCTACAGTAAGTGCTCCGTTCTGCCAGGGAGAAGCAGAGGAATGAGCGTTGGAATGTTTACTCTCCAATATTTCTCAGTTTCCATTCCATCCTGCCCTGAAAGATTTTTGATTACTATACACTTCAAAATAGTATTTATTACAGATTTACATAATCTGTATGTTTTATGTTAAGGCAATAACACATTGATGCTGTACTACTGAAAGGAGTTAATCTAAACTATGTAGTGTCTGTTATAACAGAGTTCCAACTAAAACATATCCTTGCTTTCTGGCACTGACAAGAAACACATATCCAGAAGGACATTGCCCAGCACATTACGTAAACTGCCAGGTGAAGCTGTTGCTCGACTCCTGAACCTTCACTGGGTTATGGATCAGCACTTGGCCAAATTAAATGATGTAAGTCTGTGTGTAACCTCACATTTAATTAAACAAATGTTATTTCAAATAGCATGTGCCTGGTTTACAGCAGGATTCGTGAGGATAAGAAAACACTGAAAGGGAATAAACTGGTTTAGGCCTGAGGTTAGCAGCATGATAACTCAGGTTGATTGCTATTTAAAATAGATTTGAGTGCATGTACAGCTAGGCGGTAGTAATAGCATTTAAATTTTGTTATTCTAAGTCTGTCGTTGAGTGTACTTGATGAGATTGTCCATGAGCATACAGATGGTGAGATTTTCATGCTTCTGTGGCATACTGACATCTCAGGCTGTAAAAATAAATTCCCTGATCGCTGTAATACCTAAGAAATATAAAAAAATGCACCTTAATGCTCTACATTTGAGCCCTTTATGTTTTAAGATTTTTTTATATACTAGATGCACAAATTTGTGCATATTAGGAAGACATTTACAGTATAAAGCAAAATTTGAGATAAACTCTGCACCCTTTTTTATGTGCTTCTGACTTTGGAGATATGGGGGATGGAGATAAAAACTTGCCTTTGCTATTATCTGTATTTTTTTAACTGCTGTCATGGTTTGTTTGTGGCCCCCCCACTACCAAAAACCAATATATTTGTACATAAGAATAAAAGGCAGAAATAAGTTTTCATTAGGTCAAGTATACTTTTCATTAAAAGATTCTTGGATTGTTTCTGGATTTCATATAATTTTTCAAGCAGGAAACAAACCATTATATTATTTTGATGATTTACACTGCACTAAAAAGGTATTTGGATCAAAGATGAATGCTGAGATATCTTCTTTAATATAATAAAGGGTTTTTTTCTGTCTAAGAAGCCATAGTGTGGAGCAATCCTGTTCAGTCTGGAAACCAACACTGATATTGCTTATAAATATCCAGGGTAGGGCATCCCTATTGGTTACTGTCTGGCTGCAGACAAGGTGTGGTGCTTATCCAGGTTTCTGAACTGACCGAATTAAAATTTTAAATAAAAATATATAGCAGGGTGATGTGGTGCAAATGAGCTAAAAGAATAACGTTTTGCAGAGACAAGTACATAGTTTAAAAGGTTTAAAATATTCAATTGGTGCAAAAAATAACTACTTGTAAAAACGTGTGTATTTTCATTATGCTTAATTTGCCATTCAAAACAAGTTTTTCTTAATAAGCTCTATTGTTTCTATCTGTTTTGTGAAATGTAATACGTGTGAGACAGAAAGCAGACTCGGAATGTGAATGAGTCTTGTTTTCTCTTTCTCTCTTTCGTTTTTAAAATACAACTTTATTCATATTCACAGGGATCTTTAAGTTGAGAAAAGGATTAATGGAAGTGGCATGACACTCCTGAGGTCATGATATGAAAAGATGAAACATGAAATTCTATCTGCTAGTCTTTTCCTATATCTTATTTGCTTGCAATAGAAAAGTCTCCATAAGCAAAACACTCTATAGTTAATAGTTATGTTTTCGCTCTCAGCAATGACACAAGCTTTGTCAGGTTCTCGCTGTTTGTATAGTTCATTAAAATACTTTTAATAAATGACTCGTTGTTTTAAAAAATCACCACACTATCACCCGAGTAAAAACATCTATATCCTCCCAATTTCTGCAGTGTCAAAAGTACAGTCTCTACGGGCGAGAGGTTATGGAGCCTTCATAAAGGTTTCCCATCTGTCATCAAGCACAACATCGAGCCCTCTAGGTGCTGTGAAAATGATTTTCTCTGGAATTCTCTAGCCCAAAGATGCCATCCTCTTAATTACAAGCTTTTGAGATAAGGAACGCCACTGAATTCCCTGGAGATTCACAGAAGATATGCAAAAATAATCTCTTCTCTTGCTTGCCTGCCAGGGCTTCTGTACCTGCCCACAAGCTAGTCGGCTCATTTGCTAGGCAATGATGGATGAACCCAGGCAGTACATCTGCACTGCTGCCCCTCCTATCCTTGCTGACATGCAGTCTTTCAAAGTTTCTTCTTTATAATTGACTGCCAGCAAAGGAGTGACAACGGTTGGGGTTTGTTTTTTGGTTTGGGCTTGCTTTCTTTTTGGGGAGGGGTGTAGTTTGTTGGGGGGTTTTGTTTGTTTGTTTGTTTGTTTTTAATTGATCAACTGCCCTTTTCACCATCACAAGCCTCCTGTACATGGGTCACTCCACATACACAGGATAACAAAATGAAACAAGTTCTTGAGTTCACTGGCCATAAGATGTTCTAACAAGAACATCTGCTTATAATAGTTGTCTTGAAAAAAACAGAAACTATTCCTGAGGTCAGTGTGCATGCAAAAGAGTATACATACAGACAGGGTGTGGAGTAGAGGCTTTGTGTGACAAGCCCATGCCTGCACAGCACAAACTGAGCCTCTGGTCAGGTGGCAATCCTATCTACAAATGTCCATTAGCACTTTTCCAGCGGTGACAATCAGGTGAAAGGCCATCCAACCTACCAATTTATCAACAGTGAGTGTTGGAGGTTGTGGGGTTAAAGGGATTGCAGTAATTGTAGGAGGAGGTGCAGAACATGAAGTGAGCAGGAAAAAATTAACTGTAGTTTTATGCAAGTTCTCTGCCAGTACAGAACAGCCCAGAGGAACTAGCTGGCTGGAATGGTACGGTTCAGAGTGCACATAGACTTGGTGATGGATATGTCTGGAGAGACTTAACGTTGTAAATCTGAGCAGTATAGACTGCATTTTTAATATGTGGAAACATGTACATAACTCTGGACATAAGGGTGGGGGCGTAGAAAAAGCCACGTCCAAGCTCAATAGGATCACGGGAGAGAAACCTCGGGCTCCATGCCATCCGAGATGTGAAAGCCCACGGAGACTCAGCAGCCAAAATCGCATACACTGATTTTTAATAGAGTTCTTATCCATGTGTCCATTTAACTGTAGTTAATACAGATCAAATAAGCTTGTTACTTATAGACTCCCAGTTGCCTGAAGTGATACAAGACAGCAGCAACAGGAATATCCCTAATTAGAATGGATTCATCTGATTTCTTTATTCAGGGAGTTTAGTGTCCCTGAGTATTCAAAGAATGATAAAAATCTTCTAGAATAAAGCTGCTAGATTTAGACCTCCTTCTACCCAGGGAAGAGGAATGGCAGGCTTGCTTCTACCTTTAATTTAGTTCTTCCTTACTTCTACCATTACTTCTAACATACTTCCTTTCATTCCTATGTATCATTTCTGAAATCTCTTTCAGCACACTACTCCTTGCATTTTTCCAAAGTTTTCATTCCATATAATTCTGTGTACACACACAGGCATTTTAGGCAAGTAATATTGAGAAGAACACACAGCTGGAAAGTAATATGAAATATTATATCAGTTGGTTATGAAATATCTTCCTACACCTTAGCAAGAAATTAAGAGTCATCATTTTAAAATTCACTTTGTGTAGCGATAACTTGTCGTTATATGCCATGACTGCAAGTGCAACTCTTTCAAGATGTGTAGTAACCTGTGAATGCCTCTTCTAAGAGAAGAAAATGCTGTATTCTTCACAAATTCTTTTAAAGTTAGCTTAGTTCTATTTGTGAGATTTTATTATTTAAGCATGTGCATGTTGCTTTATGTGTCTCACTGACCTACCCACAGAAGAGGCGATCTAAGAGATACCTCCACAGAAAACTGGATACTTGAGCACCCTATGTTCCACACAAAGCTCTGTCATGGTGAGCATGTGGGGATATTGATGGTCAAGTATGCAAAAAGACCAACATAGTTGTCATTAGCAGAGAGCCCGTAGTCATGCATGCAAGCTCACAAGCCCAATGAAACGTGACAGGTATAACTGCAGTAAGAATTTATAAGTTAGTCTTGTTTTTTCTTTCATGTAGAATAGCAGGAATGCCAAGAAATGCCCATTGAATACTACAAACACAGCAACAAAAGGCAGTCCCCTCAGCCTTTTTTGACCTCACCATCCAGTGGAAAATGGATGCAAGACCTGGAAAGTGATGCCATTCTCAGATCTGCCAGATCTCTTATGGGCCTCAAAGGAATTGCATGGCCACCAAGTCCAGCTTCACTTTGATTTAGTAGCCCATCACAGAGATCACCAGAAAAGGCTATCACCAGAGTGGCAGAACAGCAATTTCCTAGCCTTTGCATAAGGGTAGCAAGATGATAGGGATTATAAGACTCTCAAAGTATTTCAGAAGGTCTGTATTTCCCACCGGACCTAAATGACTTTTCTATTAAAATGATTATTATAAGAAAATGTGGCGAAGAAAATGTTACTATGTAACAGGGTGGTTGCTTCTTTTTGGTGAAGACTTTGGAGGAAATAACAGAGAGTGGACTTGCCAGCTTGCTTTCCTCAAAACTGATACCTTTCCTTTCTGAGATGAAGCTAAGAGGGCATTAGCTTTCTTTTAAAAAAATTATTTGTTGCATGAGTGGGTGTAGTTATGCTGGGAGCTACACTTTCTTTAAAAATAAAAGTGTTCACTGTTTTTTGGGTTTTTTTAGCCTAGGCTAAAGAGACACATCCCTTTCTTTGTCTTCAGATGAAATGGCAGAAAGTTCAAATCTTCACGCTTTCTTCTTCCCAAAATAAATGCCTTATTAAGATCAGATATCTGATGCCCTAAAAAAAAAAAAAAAAAAGCAAGAGCTTCCAGGTCCAGGTACACACACAAAAAAAAATGAAAACAAACCTTGTTCAAAATATTTTTGAAGAAACAGACTAATCTCAACCTTTACATTTACAATTGCAAATCTGCAGTGAAATTCCATTCAACTGGGTTCTGAAAGTTTTGCTCGATGGCATTTTCTGAGGTTAACTGTTCGTGGTGATGAGATGCTGTGAGCAATAATGCAACTCCCAGAGGGACCCGTGCCTGAGAGCACTGGTGAATAGTTGAACTGCCATGTCTGCTATATCAGAGGCTGGGATGTACGCTGGTCTGATTTTACTATCTTATTTAAATGTGATGGTTTTCTCATTTGTTGCATTGTTTGTATTAATACGAATATCTTGTTATGTTTGTTTTGTCTCCTGGGAGCCAATAAAGCTGTGAAGTTTTTCTTTACACCAAATGCAGCTCTACGGGCGATCAATCAATGGGTAGTTTTTGGATAATCTGTGAGAGTGAGAAATCTAATAAAGCAAGCAACTAAAAAAGGAAAACAAAGTCTATTTTCTGTTAGGTTAGCTACGTCAGGAGTCAGGCTTTCCACCATGCCTTTATAAGATATCTAAGAAGCTACATTTAACTGTCAGGGTAGCACCTCACTAAATTAACTTTCTGACATATAAAGGGAAAAGTTTAGACATCATGACCTCAGCATCAATGTAGGTTACTTACTTGTACAATTAAATTTACTTTGACACTTGCATTTCTCCCCACCTCCTCCTCCGCAGTGGTATATGAAAACACATTAATGAGAAATAAAGACCAATCATGAAGTGAGAAAACAAATAAGTGACATTTTAAAATTGCTATTGCTTTGCTATACCAGGCATAATGTTAAGAAATAGGTAGACAAAGATTATATAGTTAGTTTCTAGGTCGCAACAAGGTCCATAGGAAAACATGCCACTTAATTTCAAGGCAGCAGTTCTCTTATCACAACAAAATGAGTTATCAACAGATCAAAATAACAATCTGAATTATCTAGCATTAGTGGCTGAACTGAACAGCCCTAGATTACGTGATGAATTGTTAAATTGTGGTAGCATTGTTTTGGAATTGCTAATTAAAAAATAAGTAAACCCCCATGACTCTGGATATGACAACTGAAAATATCCACAAATTATTTAATAAATGAAGCGTCTAACAACTCTAACACTTCCTGCTCTCCTTGTTAATAAATGTAATTTGAGGTAGATTTATAAAATCTCCCATCTAAACAGTGAATTCATTATGCGATGTTCAGATCTCCAGATGCCTATGGACTCCTCGGAATTAGGTGTTAAATAGACAAAAGTGAACCAAACTGCCTTTAAAAGCACAGCATGACCATGTAATTCTTTTTCCAGTTTGTGGTAAAAAATGATGAAACTTCTTTCCAAGTAGCTATCACCCAGATTTAGTGTGAAAAGTAGTGTAATTGTAATTCACGCCATCAGGGTCTATCACTGATAGACTATCAGCTGTTCTGTAGTTAGGAAGGCTTTCTTTTCAAATAGGAAAGCTGCCAAGTGCTCTGTGATACCTCCAGCAAGCTTATCGGATGGAAGATCGGAGCCAAAACAGCAGCTGCACACATATGCAAATTGGCAATTAATAGTATAACATTCTGGGGAGGGTTGGTTTATTTTTTTTGGTTTTTTGTTTTTTTGTTTTTTTAATATGGGAAAGTATAGCAGAGCTACCTTAATATTAACCTTAAAAGTGACAGGGAACTTCTTGCCTGAGTGGCCAAAGAATAATTACCCTCTGGAGAGATTTAAAGACTTTCACTCTATTACTTTCTTTCTTCACACAAAGATCAAAGCGTTGTTGTCCTGCCGAGTTTTTCTCCATCATGAAAGTTAACTTCAGGGGATTTAAAAACAAAAAGGGGATACCTTGTAGCTGCAGCTCTCGAAAGTAGGGAATCGTGGCGATTCGCGCTTGCCTCCGCCCCCCACCAAATGTCCAAAAAGCCCTCCCAAAAAGTTAGGTCATTTTGGTTTTTGTTTAGGACGCTTGTCCCATTCCCTGAAAAGATGTTCCGTGCTACATGGGACTCTTACATTTGTTATGGATACTCTAATCAGCGACAAAGTAATTGAAGGATTAGTTTTATATATTTTCCCCAGGCTGCCGCAAAAAACCAGCTTGCTTTATTTAGCCCAGCATGTATGAATACAAGACTCCCAATTAATGCAGTTGCTTGCTTAAGTCAGAACATTGCCTTTCAAAGGATCCTCACATGATCCTTTTCTTGTAATAGCAGGCTGGAGCTGGAAAGACTTTGCATGGCTGCTGCATTTCACACCAGCCCGTCCCCAGCGCTTTCCCCAACGTCTGTCTGTCTCTTCTAGGACAGGCGTGGGGTGATTAACTGATGTTTTCGATAATCTGTGAATTCTTAATAGTCTTATTTTCACTATTAAATATCTCAATGTCTTTAGGATTAGGATTCTCCACGAAGGCAGGCCAGAAAGTTTGCTCCTCTCTAGAGGCAGGCGCCTCAGGAAGGGATGGATTTTCGTGGCGCGATTTGCGCGGCGCCTGCCGTGCGGCGGGAACCTGCCTCCGACCACCGCCACTTCTACCGTCCTTTCCCGCGGCCATGAGCTCTGCCGTGCAGATCCCTCTCCATTCCCCTGCTCAGTAATTCCCGTGGCAGCGGGAACTGGCCGCTCCGCTCCGCCGGCTCCCGGCGCTGGCTCGTCGGCCGCTGCCGACGGACCCGCAGCCGGCGCCGCTCGAGCCGCTCGGAGCCCGGCGCCAGGGGCGCGCCCGGCTGCGCCTCCATCCCTCCATGCCTCCATCCCTCCATGCCTCCAGCCCTCCATGCCTCCATCCCTCCATCCCTCCATCCCTCCATCCCTCCATGCCTCCTTTTCCCCAGCCTGCTCCTCCGCAGCTTTCCATGCAGCGGCCGGGCATTCCGACAAATACACATTTAGAATTAGATGCTAATTCTTCACCGTTCTGTTCCATTATCAAATCAACATCGCACACAGAGGAAAGCAGGGATATAGAAAGATCCACACGTTCTGGTTTTCAGTAGGAACTGGAAAATATACTAATTTAAATTCACAGATTCTTAAAGAGTCAGATCTTTGAGAAGGACAATTTGCCCTGAAATAACAGGGTTCCAAAGGAAGAACGATACAAATCCTCACCTGAAGTTGACTACAGCAAAAGGAAGACTAGTTTGACTAAAATATCTATTCAATTGGACACAGACAGGAAAATCTGTTTCTAGGATATTCATCAAGCAATTTTTACATTCAGATAGGTTACCATCTCCGTGCTTGTTTGGATTATTACTTGTGATGCCTTTTTCCAGATTGCAACACTTTTGTCATTTCACTCCTTTATTTTCTCCAGTGTCTCACAAAGATATAGAACATAGTCATCCTTCAAAAATGCTTTAGCTTGTTTTAAAGCATCCTACTATTAATCCACACCAATATGCCATACTTTGTATAAAACTTAATAGGACCTGTTAGTTTCTCCCTTGAAATCATTTGCTTTTCAAGTTTTAGCTGAACAAAGAATGGCCTTCAACTTTTCTCAAGAATATGTATGTTTATGTATATATAAATAAAATATTTTGCCTTCACACAAATCCTTTGCTTCTTTTGTTTTAATGATGACATAAATGCCATTAATCGGCTAAATTTAAAGAACAAGGCATAGATAATATTGAAAACATAATTACAAACCATGTAAGGCATAACCTAATCAAAATAATTCTGATGTTTACAGTGACATGTTAATCTACCGTATCCAGGAAATTCAGAATCAAAATAATGTGGTCATTTTCATTATTAAGGAAAAGAGGGTTTGGACCTTCATCCTGAGTTCACTTAACTAAAACAGCATACTGGAAAACATGTGGTGCTGCACAACTGCATGCACTGCTTTGAGAGTTTGGTGATATCTGGACTTGAAGACCACAACCTCTCTCTTTCAACTTTGGGTATGGTTTCCACAAAACTGGTATCTGGGAACATTTACATCAGATATATACACACACACAACTGTACAAACAGCAATTAAAAAATAAATTCTGAATACTCTGATCATACACTTTCATGTGTTCATTTACTCACTTTAAGAGACAATGTTGTGGTATTTTTTTAAATTCTCATCTCCAGATAAAAAAAAGTGGGTTTATGGCCTATTGCCTGATAATTTTTAAATTTGTTAGCAAAGTTCAACCAATTTAAAAAATACACATGAAGGTATTGATTGTTTCCCCCCCCCCATTTTTGTAAATAAGAACAACTTATTGTTACTACTATGTGAAAGGTATAAAGAAGTCAACCCTTATCAAAAAACCGGCATAAAGTCCTGGATTTGTCTCACCAAGTGATGCTTCTTACCTAGCTAGTAGGCCAGAATTCAAAACTAGAGGTTAAGGGAAAAGTCAGAAATATTCTGGAGATGTTCCATTAAAGGAACAGAGTGTCTAGGAGGTCTTAACATGTAGATATGGATAACTTGGGATACTGAAGAGATGGGAGTAGGTGGGGCAATACAGGAAACAGAACTATAACAAATCAGTTTAAATGTTAATTGAACAGCTTTTCATTTGAAGTATTCTAATATTTCATCATTGGACTGTTTTCCATGGTTCTGAGACAACAAGTAAGAAAGAAATTCACAGTGAATTTCAGAACTTTATCCATCAAATCAGTATTAATTTTTGTGTTGCAGAAAGCAATCCTTCAACTTTTACAGCAGTTCATTGGGGCAGAAGAAAATTGGATGCACTTTTACAAGTACATTCTCCACACATTACCAAAGAGAAGCTGTGAACAGCGAAGATTGAAGAAGAAAATAAGTTCATTAAACGTGATGGTAAAAGAAGAGTCACAAAGCCAGCAGGCTCCTATGTTGGCTATTTCCATTCAATTTGAGAGACCAATGCAAAAGTCTTTGTTTTCTTCCTTTTGTTTTTCTTACAATATTTAACCATTTTTGTAATATAGTCTTCTAATGTTAAAGGGTGATGCTATATTGTTGCACTTGAAGAATGTGATTTGAACGCTGTAGACTAAATTGCTTATTCAAGTTAAAATAAGAGAAAAAATATGGGAGAATTCTGTGAAAGGCAAAGTTCCTCTTCAGTGGGACAGAGAAGGAAGGAAGGAAGGAAGGAAGGAAGGAAGGAAGGAAGGAAGGAAGGAAGGAAGGAAGGAAGGAAGGAAGGAAGGAAAGAAAGAAAGAAAGAAAGAAAGAAAGAAAGAAAGAAAGAAAGAAAGAAAGAAAGAAAGAAAGAAAGAAAGAAAGAAAGAAAGAAAGAAAGAAAGAAAGAAAGAAAGAAAGAAAGAAAGAAAGAAAGAGAGAAAGAAAGAAAGAAAGAAAGAAAGAAAGAAAGAAAGAAAGAAAGAAAGAAAGAAAGAAAGAAAGAAAGAAAGAAAGAGAGAAAGAAAGAAAGAAAGAAAGAAAGAAAGAAAGAAAGAAAGAAAGAAAGAAAGAAAGAAAGAAAGAAAGAAAGAAAGAAAGAAAGAAAGAAAGAAAGAAAGAAAGAAAGAAAGAAAGAAAGAAATGAAGAAAGGAAGAAAAAGAAAGAAAGAACTGAGAACTGTACAGGAAAGTAATTAAGGTGGGACAGAACTAACATTTCTAAATAATATTTGCAAAACTGACTTTGGCTAATCCGTGGCTCTTGCAGCAACTACAGCTATTTCACCGAAGATGTTTTTGCAGAAAGTAAAGACATTGCAGTGGAGATTTCTAACTTCCATATTTGAGAGACGAAGAAAGTAATGTGCCTATAGATATAAACCACTACAAGGGGAAAAAAACGCCCTCAGAATACTAAGCAAATTAGATAATATAATATTAAAACATTAAAATTAATTCACTTGGTTTGTATAAGCGATTTGCAGTATTATTCACTGATATAGAACTTTTTCAGCAATAATTCTAAGAAAATTTTGAATGTACAATTCAATATATAACCCACATCCTCCATACATAACTGACAATGAATCAACCTTCCAAGAATAAGTAATGGGAAATTAGGTAAAGGAATAATACAGCATACAGTACTCAGTAAGTGAAAGGCAAGAACAATATTGTATTAGTTGTAGGACTGCTACTGTTTTTCTCTGCCAGATTTAAAGGGACAGTTCCATAGATGGTATGAGAAAAAAAGTATCATAAACATTTCATCTCAGAGAGACCTTAACAGATCGGGAAAGGTCACAGCAGGAAAAATCCACTTTTGTATGATCTGAATACTGGAGCTGGTCAGATGTTCACAATATATTGCTCACCAAGAAACTGAGCCCAAGAACTATTAAGTTTTTGGTGAATAACTTTGAATAATTAATCCTTCTGAGAAAATCACAATCTGTTCACCAAGAGTTCATGAAAAAAACAAGGTGAATAATTCATTATGAATTATTTGACCAGTTTTAGCAATGAGATTCCAAATCTGTCTTCTTATGGATATTAACCTCTAATACTATTTAGATACAATCCTTAAGGACAATTTAAATTATGAAATACTGCACATCTAATATGACACAATTTAAGCTAGTGGCTTTCTTTTCTATTTCTTGTAAATACTTTGGAAATAAATCTCTATTTATTAAATTTTTAAAAGGCTCTGTGTATCACCTTAGAAGCACCGTTAATTGTGGAACAATTTATGCAATAACAGGACATTCTTAAGTAAGAAGACAGCCTTGATGGAAGACAGATCTAAACGTTTAAAATCTGAGGGGGTATGCTGCTATAACATACAGTTAGGCATCTATAGTAAGATGGCGTCAGTCATGAGTTTTAGGGAATTTGTCAGTATGTCTAATCCTGCTCTGGGAAACAGAACTTCCATGGATTTTAAGGAAAACAGGTTCAGATTCCCATTCTTAAATTTTTACAAGACATTAATTATAATAATAGCAATTATTGTACCATAATTTAAAAACTGAATAATGTTACAACTGACTTTGAATTGTTTTAATGTGCCATCCTAAATTAACACATATAAACATTACTACACTATTTCTGTTTAATTATAAACATGATATTGTTTTAAATTAAAAGCTAACATATCCTGAGCCATAATATAACATGTAGCCAACTATACGATTTCATTAGATAAAGCTGCGGTTTCCTGACACTTTGAACTGCTCTACATTGGAGCTGCTGCTGTGCTTTGTGCCAAGTGTTTCTGCCTTCTCTCTTGCATCAGAGTATGGAGGCCACTGTCCCCCCACTGCCTTCCCACAGAGTTGAGTTGTTCTATGGCAGAATTCTATTCAGGGTGAAGCTTGACAATGCAGCTATGCTGGTCTAAAATCAATCCCCTATAAAAAGAAATTATCCAGCTTCTGTTTTGTTCCCAAACCTGGCTCCATCCTCCCTGGCATAGGTAATGAGCTGACCCCACAGAGAGGTCAAAGAGACATTAAAAAAACCTTATAAAATATACTTTTCTATACTAGAAGAAGGCCCCTGAGCTACAAGACATTCAGTTTAAAGTCAGATGAATGAAGGTGCCAGTGAAAATGCTGGAGAAGAGCACAGCAAAGAGAGCTCAAGGGAAAGCGGTGGTAACATATGGCCAAAAGTAGGGTTTGCAGCAATCAACATTTAGATTGGCTTCAGCTTCAGTGGAACCACAGGCTTGGATTTACTGTAAATAAGATCTAATTCTGAAGGAACTTCCTCAAAACAAACATAAGGCGAGTCATTTCATACTCCTCCTCCAAGGAAAAGAAACCCAACAAGCACATCAATTACAGTGATAGTAATAGTAATAGTAACTTACTCCATATAATGTATTTTCAGCCACTTGGCATACAACATGTGAGTCTACCAGTTGATTATACTTGAAGGTGAACTGAGTTTTTCCTATGCAAGATTTAATCTGACCCTTCAAAGAATATTTTAAAAACATTTAAATATAAATGCAAAGGTATGCATTTTAAAAGTTTTTTACTCTTTACTATGCGCAAATATGTATCACATTACTTTGAAATGTCAGTAAAAGCCTGTTAAAAGAATAGCTCTCTCTGGAATAAATTTTCCATTTAAACAATTCTGAAAGTAATCCTCTATTGGGTGGTACAATACTAAAATTAGTTTATACATTATGAAACGATTTACTACATACTATTTGTGTACTTCATTAATATTTTCAGTATGACTGTTTAATTTTAATATAAAATTTGAAATTATGTAAAGAGATAATACTTTAAAGCAGTTTTGTTCTTTACATTGCATCAAAATACATGCCACAAAAATATATATAGTAAATATGAAAAACAATCCACTCTTTTACACTTACAAATTATGCTAAAATGTTTTAATATTAATAAATAAAGCAAAAGTGTCATAGCAGCGTGTTGGCAGAAGGTAAAAATGTGTACAGGTGGGATTTGGCTATATTGTTCCTATTTACACCAATCATTCAATTGCATATCAGTTCTAGGAATTTTCTTCTTATTAGCTGAGAATTACATTTATCTATCTCTGTGCATTTTAAACTGGAATTAAAGAGTGACTGATCTCTGCCAGTTTCCTCAGATGTGGCATTCAGAAATAGAATCTTCCCAATTTAATTTTTTTATCCTATTTATTGAAACAGAACTATTACAAGACAGGACTGCAATGATTTAATACTAACGTCTATGCAATTATAGTTACTATTTCAGCTGTACTAATGTTTTAGTCTAATGTTCATTCATATGAACTATAATAATTTAGGAATTTAGAAAGAAAAATTTATTAATTCATAAATCAGAAAATTATGGATTGAATTGACAAGATTTCATAGTAACAAAATTTTAGAGGAAAATGTAGTAAAAAACCTACTACTAGAAAAATGTTTATGGAATAAACATGAGCAGTATTTGTATTCATCACTTCTTGCTAACTAATTCTCATAAGGTCTGGGAAAAACACTGAGCAGATCTCTCATAACTACATTGCACTACTGATCCTTGCAGTACTGATGTGTTGCCTGATGGAGCTCTATTGCTCTGCCCGACCAAAGAATGAACTTTTCATCTTTCAGGATATGTAGCTCTTTTGAAAGGTTAATTCTTTCTTGCTGGTGGATGGGTTTCCTGGCCATGAATAGAGAGTGAGATGAAAGGTCCACAGAAATAAGTAGCAAGTCTAGATGAGCATATCTTGTTGCCTTCCAGCAGGAAAGAAAGGTATTCTAAATGTCAAAAACAAAAACAAACAACCAAAAAACCCTTGCTAAAACAATAGATTATCATCAATTTATTTAGGTAAGAGTGTGAGATGAGACCTCCCACCACCTACCAAGTCATTCCACTTCAGCTTTAGCTCACTAAGCTTTCAGCTGTTTGCTAATCCTCATGGTTTTACTGAATATTTCCCAATATTGTGTGATGGATTTCATGGAGAATCTCAGCTTCCACTAAATCCAATTAAAACATGATTTTTTCACACAAATAACTTAAAGCTTACCTTTAAAAAACACGTGATTTAATAGCACAAGTGTGACAGCAGTAAGAATGAAAATGTATCCCTTTTTGTCTCTTTCTCTAATATCTCTCTGATATTCTGTGAACGATCTAAAGGGGTAAATGAAAATATTTCAGTTTCAGACTTACTTAATTGCCTTAAGCAGACTGATTTTTAATTTTTTTTTCAAAGCTTTGTGGTATCTTTCCAGATCTTGTGGTTGAATTACAGTCCTCTGAGTATTATTTTTCAAAAATGATCACATTAGTTATAAGGATAAGCAATTATTATATTTAGTCTCCCCCAGATAGTAATTTCAAATGCTCCAAATACATATATATCAAATCTCAGAAGTTCTTTAAGTGCAGGTACACAGTCTTCTTCCACTCTATCTAACCAGACTTGTACTAAGAACTAAGATGTTATGTAATTTCCATAAAGTGTAGACAGTTCACAACAAAGCCTGTGGTATGGTTTTTTTCAGTACTGTGTTGTTCCCTCTAACATACTTTTTTTTTTAGGATCAGATAAATATGGGCATTGTGTGCTAAGTAATCAAACTTGCTGCTAAAAAATGGATTTATGGCTTTTGAGATATTATTGATATTATGTCTGCATTTTATTATTTTTAAGATTTAAAATTTCAATTAATTTATAAAGGAACTATTTTAGTATCTTATTAGTATTGGATTAGTGGTATTTAGTATTAGATTTAACTAGTAGTGCTTTAGATTGTCTACTATAGAGGAAAGAAAACACATAGCATGTAAAAGAGTGAGCTCAGAAATGTTGTTGTTAATACAAGAGCAGGACTGAAAATTAGGCCATGCTGTTTTCACACTGGGAGAAGCTATTGAATTGTTTATATTTTAGAAGGAGATTATGTTCCTTCTGAAGACAACACTCTCCCTTTTGTTCTTGTCTCTCTTCTTTTTCTTTAAGGCCATGACTTGATCGTGCGTTCCAGCATCCTGTTTTCTCAAAACAGCAATCTAAGTCTTTTTTTCAGCAATACTCTTCTTCTTGGAGAAGCAGGCAAGAGAAAGTGGCTGCAAATGTCCAGTAAGGAAGGCCTGTCAACTTCAGATAGCCACAAATATGAGATTTTGATAAAGATTAATGGCAACAGCTGATCTGTAAGCAGCAAAACCAAGTCTTCTCCAGATAAAAGCTTTGTTCAGGAACTCTGGCTTTAATTAAATAATACCACTGCATTGATTTATATTAAAAAGTTTAGGGACTTACTTGCAGGCATATTTAAATTAAGCAACAAATAACATGTAGAAGTTCTGAGAGATAATCAATTGAGTATTTAGTCTCCTCAGTTTACCCATCAAGTGCTCTATGTTTTAAGAGTTTATATTCAAATGTGTATCTTAGATTCTGCAAATTTAAAGACAGTCACTTTGGTCTCACCACATTATTTTTAACAATGTCTTTAGTGTATAGTTTAATATCAAGTAAGATGATTCACTAGTTAGTTCAGCAAAGAATTCCATAAATGGTAAAAACTGCGAGATCATTCTTGCCCACCCTCCACTGAAGCAATCAGGACTCCCTGTAAGACAGTTTGTAAGTCGTTGTCCAGTTTAAATCATGCATTTAAGTCATGCATTAGCGCTTTCATCCATCATCTTTCAAGTCTGAATGCGTAGTTTAGAATTAATGAAACTAGGCCTTAGTCTCTTAAAACAACCGAACATTTCATTTTGAAAAGCAGATACATTTTGCAAGCAGCCTGACTTAAAAATACAAGGAAATTCTGGATCCATAATTCACCCTCCACCTTCTGACCCCACCAACCGCCATATTAGTGTGCCCCCACCAAAATACCAGCTTGTGTTTACAGTTTCGTTCCTCCTGATGGTGGATGGGCGCGTGTACACGCACTCGCTCTATGTGCACTCAATAGGATCATGATCTGGAGAGCTGAAAATGTAAACACAAGCTGGTATTGTGGTGTGACTAGCGGTTTGTGGTTTCTTTGTTTGAATATTTCAAAAATGGCACACTGGCCAGAACTTAAGAAGAGAAAAGCAGAGCTGCTACTTATACAAAAATTGGATGGTTCCAATGCTCAGATTCAGATAGATATAGCAGGCTGCACAATACTTTATTTTTTATATAGTTGACTACGCTTGAGGGCAGGAATTTTGTTTTTAGGGTTAGATAACATACACTTTTGCCTTTCATTTCACATAAGGAGGAATATCCTGCTTGTTCAAGTGTCCACCAAGTGATTTCTTTAGATTAGAAATGCTCTATTCATCCAAAGCTGTCTGTAATCATGTGACTGAAGTAGAGAATGTGGTCAAGCATTAACAGGATTAGCACATTTTAGGTGAGTACAGCTCATTTTCTTTTCATAAAAAAGTTATTGCACCATCGAGATGGCCATTTTCTATTATTTAAGCTCAAACATGGATCCATATGTGGACCCCATGGAGAGCTCCAAAATTACATACCTGTAGAGTTACAAGATTAAGTTGGTGTAATTTCAGAATTTTTCTTTCTTTTTGCTTCACTGAAAGTAAGCGAAGCAGAATTACTTTATGAAATCACCATGAGTCCAACAGCTCCTCTATTTCTTTCTAAGTATATCAGCCAGTCTCAATAAAACCTCATAATATCATTTTGCTACTGTTCTGAACATGGAGGGGAGGGAAGAGGGAGGCCTAAAATTCATCTTATAAAGTACTGGATTATATCTAGCTACATTATATTATTTTATTTTTATACATTAAAAAAAATTAATAAGCTTATCAGAAGTAGATATCTGAAGTAATTTTTCCCCCAATAATTTACTTTCATCAGTTGCAGGCTGGTTATAATACCTGTTACACATACTATAGAAACCCATTGCTGAAAATTTAAACAACAATTGAAAGCAAAATTTAAGAAAAGATGGAAAAAAGTAGCATGGTCTTCTCAAAATAGTGGGAAAAATCTAGAAATTTCACCAGTACTAATGCAACATCTCTATTTAAGAGAAAGGCAGTTCTAACATCTATGTTCTCTATAAGAATGGTGGTGTTATTCTTGTAGTACTCACAACTCATGAAAAGAGCATCTAGTTTATAAATACTTATCAGTTCATTTGATTGGAACATATCTGTCCCATTAAAAGCAGGAAATTATTTCTTAAATTATGAAGTATTATATTACACACAAAACCATATAATAATATTAATCAATTTTCCTCTTCAAATACTTTTCATGTGTATTTTAGAAATACTTGATTCTTTACACAAACTGCACAACTGCAATGCCATCATAAGGTAGAACATCTTGACTCTTTTTAATACATTACTCTATATAAGCACCCTCACAAAGACAGCTTGTGAGCTTTTCACAAATTATAATAATGGAACCACCTACATGTATATCAGTGCTGACAGATCTGGATCATCTTATTTTCACCTGCAGTAAGTTCAGAGTCAGCTAAAAACGAAATTATACAATGAACAGCTTTGTTGTAGGAATATGCATGGCCTTATTTTCCACCAACATTTGCAGAACAAACTCATATAGCTAGCATAGATATTTAATGTAAATGGTAATAAATACTAATGAATTTGCAATGTCTTTTTTTCCATGCAAATTGAAGATAAAGTCCATTGCTTAGGGGGTTTTACATGCTGCTTCTATAGATGGATGGTTTTGTCTATGCAGATGCACACCTGTCCAACAGCCATTATCTGAAATAGTTTAATGTACAAAAAGGAGAATGTATACAAAAATATCTTCTTGCTGTTAGTTGAAATGAGTAATAACAAAATAATGAATTAGATGAAGAATTAACTAAAGCAGAATTTTGTGTTCAGCTACTATACAAAATGCCATAAAATTTTGATGACTATGTGCAGTCAAGACCTTTACTATGTGCTCTTCTGAAAGGCAGTGGCGCTTCTGGTCTAAAATAATAGGACGGCCAGCTGAGATGATCATGCCACTCTGGAATGCCTAGGTTTTAAATACCAATAGTGAGCAAATATAGACCAATAAGACCAATCACTGATCTCATGTTATGCCAAGGAAGGTTTAAACTGGATATTAGGAAAATATTAGGAAAAATGTCATCACTGAAACTGTGGCCAAGCACTGAAATAGGATGCCCAAGGCATTGGTGGAATCACTGATCAAAAATCATGTTGATGTAGCACTTGAGGACATGGTTTAGGGGTGAAGATGTTAGGTTAACTGGTGGACTTAATATCAGGGTTCTTCTCCAACCTAAATGATTCTATGATTCTGTGATTCTATGATTGATTCTTGTTCCTTGGGCATTGTAGAATGGTTTATGCATGGATGGCTTTAGTCACATAGAACACTTTTGTAACTCAGAAGGGAAAGACAGCATTATTCACAGTGTTTCCTTATGTTTGAAGATGTACCTGAACTATTTTTTCTAAAGAAATAGAAATAGAAATAGAAATAGAAATAGAAACAGAAACAGAAACAGAAATAGAAATAGAAATAGAAATAGAAATAGAAATAGAAATAGAAATAGAAATAGAAATAGAAATAGAAATAGAAATAGAAATAGAAATAGAAATAGAAATATATACTTAATGAAAGCATGAAATAAATCTGGGTGCAATACTTCATAATAATACATGCTTTCCTCTCTTACTGGCATCAGTCAATGTAAAAATAAAACTATTGTTCTTCAGTAAGCTCTATGAGAGAGTATATTTAGCACTCTTAGCTTCTGGGGGAAAAAAAGCACCTTCTTCAACTACTAACATGACAAAGACCTCAAGAGGCAAAATACTTGAATGTCCAAATTTAGGTAGAGTGCATCTTCCTCCATAAAATACCACTTCATTCAAGATATAAGAGATAGTTCCTTTTTCTGTCACAAGAAAGACTTGATATTAAGGTTTTTTTCTATTTATGCAGTAAAAATGCTAGAATCAATGAGAAACAAAACTTAACTACATCATAACAGCACATAATTATAACAACACAAGTAGAGTAAAAAAAACCTTACACTATTTTATTGATGACATGAATATAATCCACATCAGCCCAGTGTATCTGAAACCAAGTTTCAATTACAAGAGAAGTATCTAAACTAGCTAGAACTTTACTGGTAAGCAGTGAAGAAAGTTTAACAAATGTTCAGGAAATGAAGAGTTGAAAGAAACACCAAAAAATGAAAAGGCCTACGCCATGTTAATGATGTATGTAGCTCACCAAATTTAAATATAATGGTATATTGAAAACTAATATATCAATATGTAATATCAAAAGTATTTTCAAAGAATTCAAACCACAATTACTTTTCACACAGTAGGCAGCTTATTCTTATGCTTCAAGACAGTTACAGTGGCTTGCATTTATAAAATTGTTCCCTAAATATTTGTGTGCATAACAATATCAGTCACATAAAAGTACAGCTCTAGACAGGACAATTTCCATATTGTCAGCAGAATTAAAAACTTAAAACAGCTTCAAACTGTTTTCTCAAAAATTAAAAGTAGAAAACATTTCCTTAAAGATTGTGTCCCACACAGGTGGTCAGAAGAAATGGTTTAAAATACCTGGGCTTTAGACCAAATTTTTTGCTTATTTGAACACATTATTAGATAGTTTACATGTGATGATCACTACTGGTAATTATTTTTCTCTTACTTATTTGAGAAATAAAAACATAAAAGACTGCATGAAGAAAATTTGAATGAACTGGATTTGCATGTTTTTCAGAGGGATGGAGATCTTAAAAGGTTACTGCTTATGTACACCATTTACAGTATATTTTGCTGTCTTTCATTACAAAGGAACAGAGCTGGTTTACCTACCACTTATTTAAAAAATATTAACTATTTGTGTATTACTGCTATTACAAAATCCCAGATCTATTACCAAGAACAAAGTCAATGGATAAAGTGAAGCACAACATTTGACCTTTAAAAATATTTGTAAAGTTTTCCTCTTTTTTTAGAGGGAGAGAGATATTTTGCTGAGTGGTTAATGAATTCAGACACTGACCATTTGACCTGGGTTTTTGAAAGTAATTAGCAGCTCCGATTACCTGAAAGATGGAGCTAAGATGAGCAGGCAGTTTTAAATCAGCGCATTTCTAATTAAAAATGATGTTATTTACAGTCACTCGATAGACGTTGTAAGCATCTGTGCTCATAAAGAAATATGCAACAAAGGATTGATGATTTTTTAGAGGCTATCCACAGTTCCTGAAAATACCAAGTGAAGGATGTTGAATATAAAAGGTAATTGTTAGCAAGATGAGATTATAGCTCTTGCTTAAACATATTTTTCAGGTAAACTGGAAATGTCTAATTTAATTAATTTTTTATACCCAAGGTTTGTGGAGAAAGGAAAGGTTCTCAATAATGAGTACAAAATTAAGCTGAAATGAGCAAATAATTGTATTGACTTGAACTAATACTGAGAAGGGTATCACAAAAGGACAACAGTGTAAGATTTAAGTATACAAACACTATTCAAAAATTCAAGGATCCTAAAATACACAAAAATAGTATAAGGTTCCGTGGTATGAAGTAGTTACTAGGAAGTATAATTGCTGTTAGAAGATTATGGACATCATCACCGTTGCACTTATTCCACCCCAAATCCCCTATTGCAAATATGCCATATGAATAATCATATTTCAGATATATAAAAACATATATATGAAAACTAGTCAAATAGTCCAAAGGACTTTTAAAGTGCTGACGTTAACTTTGTGACCTGTAGACTATGGTAAAAAAGTGTCTGTGGAGCATTCTTTGTCCTCAAACTATGTTTCTAATGCAATTCCGTGTCCACTGAAACTTTTATGACTTCCCAGATCAAAAGAGATTGAAAACTACTGCCATACATAATTGGAAATAAAACAAAATCCAAGGTTTAAGGTTTGAGCTAGTATCAAGTTTGCATACGACCAAAACTAGGTAGCAGATACTGAAGTACTTTGCTGGACTTCAGTAACTGGCCATTTAAGTTACTGCATTAAGTTATCTGGGGTATTAAACCATTTACATTGACTTAATCAAGTAGGTAGAAAAATCAGTGGTCTCAAGACAATTTAAGATATTTCTCTACTATAATAATTCAAATTCACTTTCTTCAGAAGACTGCATACTGGAATTAAAGAATTTGTATTGTATTGCATTTTAACAACCCAGCAACTTATATACCAGCAATACAACAGTTTATATGATCTAATGAATATTCCTTTTTCATTATTTGGTTTCAATATTTTTATTAAATTACAAAAAGCTTTTGTATTTACTTTTGCCTTGTATATTTTTCTTACCTGGATTAAGACTAATTTTTATCCATGAAACAACATATAATAACTTAGTGCTGTGGAGATTAATAGTTAAACAGCAAGAATAAACAAGGGAATCATATTTACTCTTTTTAGCAGAGTAACTAAATATGAAATAAGATAGTAAAATAAAGTTTAAATTTAATTTAAAATTATTTAATTTAATAAAGTATTCAAAGAACAAATCAATGATGATTTAAGCACCTGATACTGAGAGTTGCCTTATCAGTTCTCAGGAATTAAAAAAAAATTGCAAATAATTTTATAAAACAATAGCATGTGCAAGTGTAATATTTGCATCCACCTTTTCTGCATGGGCAAAATGTCTCACACTTTGATCATCTTAGCAAAAAATATCTGGAATGCACTGCATTTTCCACATCCTACATTTGCAGAGAAAAGGCTTAGGTTCAATTGGTGCTTGAAATGATTTCTGGACCTGGAATAAGACAGGAATAAACAGTATTTAGTAGTCAAACTAAAAGAATCACGACCCCCTAAATGAATAAAATATCTGGAGGCATATTATTTTAAAAAAAGTTGAAATTAGAAATCTGAGCAGTACTAAAAGCTTCTCCAGATCCCTTCTACAATGGAGACTAAAACTGCCACCACATGGACCCAAATATTTAGGTCTCAAAATACCAACTGTTACAACATATAATTAAAGTCAGTTTATAGCCCTTAATCAACTGAATCAACTAAGCTAGTGAGATTAGATAAAGTGCTACTGTATATATTTATGGCACATAGCCAATATAGCTAAAATAAGGATATAGCCTTACCTGAATTGTTTCTTGGCAATTGCGAGTACTGTGCCTATCTAAATTACATGTCTCTTAGTTTTTGTAAGAAGTTTGTCTATTCAGTGTAATAAAGTCAGGAAGAATTACATTTCTGGCAATTTGAGTACTACGAGAATGAAACAAACCTTTTCTATGATCTTCTAATACTTTTTCTCTGATCAACACAGAGAACGAGGCATGATTACAACTCCACAGACTGTGCACAGTCAAAAAGCAATTATGTTCTATTTTATTTTCCTTTTCCTTCTACCGGTGCCTCGTGTTCCACAAAGCTGAACTGACTGAAAACCAATCGAGAAGGAGAAGTATCTAGTTTATCTTAGCTAGCTATTAATAAAGTTGTATTATCTCAGAAAAATTCCAAATACAACTGGGCTCCATCATGATTTAGTGTTTATAAAGACAGTAGATAATTCTATGAAGGATGACAGAAAAAAAAGCCAGGGTAATGAAAAGGAAAAAATGCCATGGTGTGCCTCTTAAAGGACTGCAAGAACTGAAACCATCCTAAAGAGAAAAGTCAATGTATCTGATTGATAACTTTAATAATTCTAAAGACTATATAGAAGTCACAAATTTAATGTCTAAGATAGATACATTATTTTGTATTTACCTCCTGTTTCTATTTAAAGAGAGAGTAGAGGTTCCTCACATCCTGAGTAACAGGGTAAATTACAAATGATGAACACACCTTGTTTTGTAGAGGCAGCAAGACTTCAAACACTTTATTCTCTGCTATATCTCTCTGATTAGTAGGGTAATGTAATCTCTACAGTTTTATTTCATTAATGTAGAACTCTGTGGAATGAAGCTATTTAGGAATTCTTCATTATTTTTGTGTTATCAGAGAATTTTCAAAGTCTGCAAATTGCAATCCTGTTTATGAGGTTATTTCAAAGGTAAATGTCCTGGTCCAGCAGAAAATCTGATTTTATAGAATAGTATCATCCCTACCATCCTTTTAATCAGCCATTGTAATCACCGTTGTCATCCATTAAGTCCTCCAGCAGCACAGTCACAGATAGCTTTTCTTAGGCAGATCTTTGTAAGTTGAGTTGAAAGCAATTTAATTTCGGCAAAATGGCTGCTTTCATTGTATACAGGACACCGAACCTCTTGTGTAGGACCTTTTCACCATGTTGTGATTGATTTTACATCTATTGAAAACAAGTCTGGTCTCTGCCATTTGTTTACCCTTGTATTCTCTCTTTATGCTTTGGTATGCATTTTTAATTAGATACACTCCAGTTCTTTCACCACTAGCTAACACTTTTATTTGGGAAGCAGTCTTTACTAGCCCTGCAAATATCCGCTGTTCTTTGCAATGTCAAGTCCTTTTCTCACCTTGCTTTGACTTGGTTATCACTTATATCACAAGTAATTCATCCATCTGTTAACTGCTCCAATTCACATTACTTGGCTTTATTTTAAAGATCTTAACAATGGTCAATGGTCTCATCTGGCAGCTGGTTTCTTGTAAAAAATGTGCCTTTCCCAAGTGACATTCTTGTGAGGATCAAAATATTCACTGAATGGGTTTTTATCTTGCAGTTTACAGGTCCCTCAGGCTCTCCATAGAACATATTGTATATACCCAGTGCTTTGGGCATGCCATGTGTAGCAATGTGGAGGACTTCACCTTCTTCAATTTTATTTCACTCTTCTCCAGCTTTCTGCCATGTTATCTTTACACATTGTTGGTTAATTTTTGTAAAAAAAAAAAAATTATATATGTCATGCATCTACATGATTGTTTAAGTTTGCAACCAGAGTGGCATTTAAAACAAAATTCTCAAAGCAGTTTGGTCCTTTGGTTTGCTCCGTGAAGCAAACCAAAGTTTGGGAGTGCTGGAAGTAGATTCTCTCACTGAAAACATGCTTCATACAATTTGGTTGCAAATGGGCATTCACCCATGGGACACAAGTAGAGCTACCCAAAGCAGAAAATGTTAACAGAAATGTATCATGCCTATTTAGCCCCACACATTTACTCCTTATAGTCTGTACTATTCCCTAACAGACCTAACCACAGAAATAATTGAAATTGTCTTTGTTGGTTGGCTCTCACTACCCGAAATTGGTGAAAGGCATTATACCAATTACATAGCACTTCTATAAAAGTAATGTTTTGGCCCAATCAGAAATATCTTAAGTACTAAAGAAAGTATAAAATTAATTTTTACTGTGTCACAAATAAGGGAAAATCTCCCACTGAATAAAGGGGGAAAAAAGTGCTGTAGTATTGTTCCATCCCACAGCAATCCAGAAAAAACCCACATTATGTCCACTCTACATACCACCTTTCTCTTAATTTACAGTTTTCAATTCACAGTCTTCTACACAGTTATTTAAATAAACTGTCTCTCACAGAGTAGCACCTTTGCAATTGCCAGGGACACAAACCCACTTCTCTGTTTCCTCATAAAAATTTTCCATAGACACCCCCAACACAAGCATTTCCAGCAAGACTGATTTTTTTCTTGGCCTTATCTTCTCCAGATGGTTTGTAGATAGTTCTCACAACTCAGCCATCACTTTAAATAGACTTAAAAAGACAAAAGTCCAGTTTCCTTTAGGACTGCGTGTGAAACTTGTGGCTGGTGAAATTTCCAATATAAACAAGATCTTTTGGCACCAATTGGAGGGGGGCTGTGTTTATGGCTCACTGTAAGGAATGTTTGCTTTCTTAACATCCTCTCCCTTCTTAACTGGGATGGATTATATCCAAATACATTGTTACCATTCTTCTCACTCAAACTGACTTTATACTTGTCATACTTTAATGGGCAGGTCTGTGCTCTGAAAGAGATGCAAATAGTTTTGTTTGCAGGTTTTCAATAATCATATGTTTCATGATTAATGAAGCCTCTTTCAAGCCTCTAACAGCCTTCTGCAGCTGATTGTAGAATTGTTGAGGAGTCTAAAAAAAGTAATCTCACTCATATACTATCTTTAATCCTGTAAAATTCTATTCATTGTTTATGACAAGACTTGCTATTACTCTGCATGCAGCAAGGAGTTGATCAAGCATTGTACAAGCTGTTGGGGATGTCACAGAGGTCACCATCAGCATTTCTAACAGAGTGAGTGCTTGCCAAAGATAACAGAAGAAACCATTTCCCTATTTACAGGTTTGCCAAGACAGAGTTCCAGTCCCTTCCCAGGGTGAAAGGCTGCAGTTTAAAACACTATTAGTCCTTCATTACTTTTTCAGTGTATAACTACCAAACATAATTCTAAATCAATCAATCATCAATCAATCAATAAAACAGTGTGATTCTGGCTCTATTACCCTCTTACAAAGATGATGTCAGCTTTTGTACTCCTTGATTTATATTCACTCCCCATGCTCTGGTCTACATGTTTAAACATAGAAAACAAAAATACCCACAACTCCAATGTTTTGTTCAACCTAGAGTGTATCAGGTATTCTAACACCAGGTTTTTTGAAACTATCTTCTGTTGGGTTTGTTGGGGGGTTGGTGTTGATTTTTTTTTTTTTTTTAAGTATTATTACTCAGTCCTGGAGAATTCCTCCTGTCCTAGCACAAACAGCACTCTCTGCATATATGATTTGCCAGAAAATTGTGTCAAATCTCTCAGTGCATTCTTCATGCCATCCTTAAATTTTGCCACTTAGCCATGTAACATTGAATTATTTAATTACAGAGCTTCAGCAATATTGCTGCTTTAATCCAATCACAAACAGATTTGAAGGGAAAATTATATACCAGGAGTTAGGAAAAAATTATGTGATATCTTAGCAAATCTGATCTGTGTTGATCACTTCACAAACAAGGATAGGTTAGCATGGGGAAACCAGGAAAAAAGCAATGGTAAAATCAAAGCTAGTTTTTAGCACTTACAAGAGCCATCCAAGCAATAAAAAGGGAACAAACCTTGGACATTTTATTGCACTGCATTACTGCAAATCAATAAATAAAATCTTCCATAGATTAGCACTGGTTAAACCAAAACAATGAGGGATTCGGTAGCATGCAAGAGAGTGCCCTTCAGATTAAATGACAATTTGGAAGTGTTTAACAACATATGGTCTCTTTTCTTTGACATATACGATTAAGAATATAACTCTTTTATATAAAAATATAAAATACCATCTGTCATAAGTTCCAACCATGATACTGCCTCTATCTATCCAATTAATTCACTATACTTTCTAGTGTAAATATTTCTCCTATTTTCTCATTTTTTCTTTTTCTGTAACTATATTTATTTATAAAATTTCAATAAATGTATATATTTAAGAAGTCAATACTATGACTTGAAATGTAATTAGGAATAACAATGAAAGTCTGTTTCACTTTGTATTTCGAAGAAGGGCCAAATCTTCAAATGGTTTGAAACGCTATTGCTCATTTAAGTCAGTGGGTATAGGCATATTATAGATTTAACTATGTTGTTTTTCCTTATTATACACATTAACCGAGAGAAATGCTCACCTTTCACAAATAAATATTCGTGTTTCTTTCTTTTTTTCGGAAATGCAGAGTACCTTAAAGACACATGACTGCAGTGAGAACTCTGAATATGAATGAATATTTCTCCTTAAGGTGTCAGAATTCCAGTGAACATGGAGGAATAAACGGATGTACCATGTACAAAAATCATGGTACAAACCACTAATATATATAATGCATTGCAATTCACTGAATTAATACTTCACCTCATTAATTTAATGCAAAAGAAAAATCTTTGACCACATTATTATAATGACTTCTGAGAGCATTAAGACATGCAGAAGTCCCAAAATACAGTCTCAAGACTATACGAGCTAAGTTTCGCCAGGTAAAAACAGGAAGGACCACAACAGCCTGTTTGAAGCAGGGTGCAAGATTTCTCCTGTTTAAGACAAACATTCCCAGATAAACAGACACACATAGGTTTTACTCTTTGTTTCTGAATAATTTGGCTGTGGGTGCACCAATAAATTACACTGATAGGTTTTGCTTTAGTAATGTGAGAACGAAATTACTGACCCACAATTTAAACCACATTTTAAACCTTTAGCTTTTTAAGAATCTTTTGGAAATTTTATCTCTGAGATTTCCTCAGTCTAGCAAAGATCTGGAAACAAAATGGAAGAGAAAATTATTATGCTTTTCAAAAAAGTTGCCCCTCTTAAGGAACAGAATACCCTTTCTCTTTTCTTGGAATAATTTTATACTTCATGGTATAAAAAACCTAAGACTTCTGTATCTGCTGAAGTGTTGTGGAAGTGGTGACTATACCTGTCTGAGTTTATTCCCCGATAATTTATAACTTAGTACCTTTTCACCTGCTTCCATGTAGCTGCTCTGTGAGCAGAAAATGCTGTTTATCTTCTATTACTACATTCTTGGGCTTTAAAGGCGCTTTCAAATAAGCCATGAGGCTCTTCTTTGTCATTCATGGCAGAAACTCTATACAGAGTCCTAATAAATTGCTTGTATAGGTTCTTAAGCTGTCCCAGTACTTTCTAAAATACTTGCAGTATTTCAGTGACTACATATAAATGAACTTCTAATGGTTGTGGGGTTTTTTGTGTTAGCCACAGTAAGTTTTTAAGGGGCACTGAGGTCCACAACTTGTTCACATGCTATCTGGTAATGTACTCCCTTGGCTTTGTGTTTTCCTCTTTTAATGTACAACAGAGTTTTTGCTTCAGAGTTAACATAAGAGTAATAGAAATTCCCATTTGCTTCTCTGTTTGCATCATTCGCCAGCATGCATGCTTTTATGTGATTATCTCCCTATTATCTTTGTTCAGCCAAAATTCTCACACTTTTCCATTTCTCTTGTGCTGGTTTTACAATATGGTCAATCGTATTTCTCGTCTCTAAATCCTCGTATTTTCTGTAACACTGGTTTTGAGAGGAGTGAATGTGATACTGTTCCTATTACAGAAATCATTCTTTTATTGACTTGATGACTCGTTTAGTGGTTCTTCTTACATCCTATCGTGTCGTTGTTTCAGCACTGGTGACGTTCGGCTGCAAAGGGACAAAGTTAACCCACAGGACTGCTCAGCAGAGCAGCTCCTGGCTCTTCACTCCGGCCCGTTCCGCTCGCAGGCCGCGCCCCTCCGCCACTCGCGGCTCTCAGAAGCTCCTCCCCGCCGGCCGCGGGGCCGGAAGCTGCTGCCGGGTGCCCTGTGAACCGGGAAGGGCTCGGTTTGAATGAGATCCGGCTGATTCACCGCGGCCCGGGCGGCTCCGGCCCAGGTGAGGGCCCGGCCGCCTCCGCGCCGTGGTGCTGAGGGGCCCCGCGGTGGCGGGAGCGCGGCCCGGGGAAAGGGCTCGAGCGCCGTGAGGGCTGCGGGCGGGAGCGGGACGGGACGGGACGGGGCGGTTCTGGCGGGCGGCACCGGCCCGGGCCGGGGGGGGGAACGCGCTTGGGCCGCTGGGCTTTCCGCTGGGAATTCCGGGCGCTTCAGGGCAGCGGGGGTAGCTTCGAACGGGCTGGGGGGAGGCGGTGAGAAGGGCCGGGAAGCGGCGCGGGGCGGGGGCCCAGGCGCTGGAGCCGGACGGGCCTCGGCGCCCCACGGGCCCCAGGGCTCGGTGCCTCCGCCCGGCGCGCAGCGGCCGCCCTGGTTCGGCAGCACCGGCCCCCTGTGCCCCGACACGGGCACCTGACGGACGGCAGCGCTGCTGCTCCCGGACTGCTGCATTGCCGCGATCCCCGGCAGTGCCGCTGAAGTTACAGGGGCACGGGGGGAAGTGAAGGCAAAGCACTGGCTGGGATACCTGAAAGGGAAGGAAGTAGAATTAAGTAGAAAAGGAGCGATAATCGAAAATTAACGGCGCTATTTCTGGTACGCAACTGAGTTAAGCAATGTTTGTGTAACAAATTTGTGTCATACAGTTGGATACTTGTAAACAGTGTGCTGGCGTCATGTCTTAAAGTTGTAGTTGTTTTCGGTATACTGTGGAAAAACAGAAAACCAGCAGGGATTGAGATTTACTTTAAAAAAAAAAATGTAAATGTATCTCAAAGCTATATATAACTGAAATGGTACTAGGCAAGCTGAAAAGTTAATCTTAAAGCTGTCAGCCCTGGGAGTCTGAGGTGTCCTGTATGCTTCGGGTTGGGAGTAAACTTGGAAAAAGATTCTGTGGAGCAAAGCATTCATTCACTGTTCGTGACCTTATTGAGACAACGAAAAATATCTGGTTTTGAAGAAATTCAGAAACTGGCTTTCATATGAGTTGCTTGCTTCTGAATCACTTAGTGTGACTTTGAGCAACAGGGTTTAGCCTGTTGCTTAATGGGAAATATTGTACTATTATCTGTTGTGACATGTCATTTCAGTAATATTCATTTGAAAACTAATTTTGAATATTATAAGTTAGAGATTATTTTAAAGATAGCATTAAATAGTACCAGTATATAAATTAGTTTGTCAACTTTCTTGGAAGTGATTCACTCCTGACAAGAATTATGGAGTGTAAACTAATAGTACCTATAACTACCTTGTAAAATTTAGGATGCTGGGAAAGGGCAGATGTTAAGGATACCTTGAATAATAGAGAACTGGTATGATGAGTACTTGCTGGACTACTGCATAGTTCCACAAAAGTTGTGTGTCTGTGTGCCTTTCTGCAGATTTCAGAGAAGGCCATTACTTCATATATTACATAAAATTAAAATTAATTCTATGGGTTTCTGTGGTGGTGCAATGACTCTTGTTAATGAATCTTTGCTTATTTGTAAGTTTTTGTGTGAATGTACTTCAGTAGCTTTAAAGCAGTCTGTTTGAATCTGTTACTGAAGTAACTCCAGCTCAGCAATGAATGTAGTAGAATTAGGTTTGCTGTACTTCTGGAAGTCAGGAAGCAGAGTCTGGGAAGCTGACCTGCAAACCCCCTAGTCCAGCTTGGGTTTATTGAGATTCAGGTCTGTGTGATCCAGAAACAGGATCTGGGTTTATAGAACCGAGCGTGTTATGGAAGCAAGAGTCATATAACTCTGGACTTCCACTACTGAGACTGCATTCATGCATGGCATGATTAAACTCCAGCTTTAATGAACAGATTACTTAGAATTGATGGTAACAGATATATTTTTTCTTCTTTTCATACGAAGTGTATAGGAAGCTAGACAGGCTAGCTCCCCCCACCACCTTTTCACATGTGAAGTCTCTGTTCAGGTTTGATGATTTTAACTGCAGTGAGCTTTCTTTCTTGGTGAAATAATGTTTTTCTGCAATATGCAGTTTCTCAGCTGATTTACCTCTCTAGCTGTTTATCATCCCTAGTGAAGCTGAAATGGTTGCAGTTGCACCAGAAACCTTGAGCCACTTTTGAGCACTGTTAATAAAATTGTTGATCATCTGCTGCATGTAAGTCCTCGACAGGAGATCTGGAAGTGCTTATACAAAGCTTGTTATGTAGTCTCAGGTGGAGAAACAGAGTTACTGAAGATGAAATGATTTGCATCAAGTCACTCAGAGTACAATTGCAAGTAAATTGCTGTCACCTGTGTGTAGCCTTATATTCCCTCCACTAATAGGGCAGTTTAGTAGCCATTGTTTTCTGTGTATGTCAAATCTGATTTTGATGTTTATTTCTCTAGTAACTCAAAAGTTGCCAAGCCAGGAGAACCCTCTTTCGTTGAGGGATCACATCATGGAGTGTTAATGCTAGATAAAAATAGTGCACTGTAGTGTGAAACTCATGTGTCTCATGCAAGGCGATAGAGTAATTTAAGACCTTTTCAAGTTGATTTCAAAATACATGCTGAAACATGCCAAGTATAAACATAATAGCTATGGATTTATACCTATATGTATATACACATTTGTGCATAATCCTTTTATGTAACTTCATCCCTAAGAAAAACTGTTTTCATTATTAAAAGTCAGAATTTAAGTGACTTGAAAATACCAATGAACAGCTGAGTGGTGAAGCAGAGCTCTCCAAATGGCAACTCTTTCCAATTATTACAGTTACCTAACAGTAATAGGAGCAAGTATCTGACATGTTTTTTTAAATTTCTGTTTTAAGATCAATTTTGAGATGCACTTTTTGTACTCTCACTGCATCATTAATTTTTTTTCCCCTTTTGAGGTAAGGACAGTTAAAAGAAAATTGCATTAATGGAAGTTTGGATTTTTAAATAACATCCTATGACCACGCTTATTTTGGTTATGGTGTTTCCAGTCATGGACATACATACACAGAGAAGCTATTTAACTATTTTTTTTAAGCCGTTAGTGACCATATTGATTTCAGTGATAAGGGCACATCATCCAAATCCTGCACTGCACCAAAATGCAAGTTTATTATAATAACTGTCCTTCTGTATTTTTTATGATACAGAACTATTTGATACATTTACTTCCTTAAAGTTTTGCTTTAAACAGAGACTGTTAACTTCCTTGCAGGCAGAAGGGAACAATCAAAATATCTTTTGCCAACTTTGGAAGGAGAAGAGGTGAGATGTATTGTGAACTGTTTGTTTACTTTTCTGGCTTTTATTTATATGTGTATATAATGTGTGTGTGCTTGCACATGAATATAGGGGAAATCCAACAAGAGAAGTTGCTAATCAACCCAGCTTTTTGCACTTTGTAGCAGAGGTAAAATTCTTAGCTGTAAGTTACTGTGTGTGCCTCCCTGGGGAACCAAGCTCACAGAGATTTGTTTCTTTGATATCTTTGTAGTAAGTGGGGATAGGAATGCAAGACCACTGGGTGATCAGGTGGCTGAAGGTGTATAACTTAATCCCAGTTGAAGTGGCTGCAGTTCTGTTGTAGCCTGTCCTGCTGGCTCTTGTGGTCTGTCCTGGATCATTTCCTTCTGCAAAGCTGGCAGAAGGATAGTAACTTTCCATTCAACTTGTTAGTGATTTCCACCCCAGCCTGTCAGCACTGGGAAACTCTGACTTGTTCTTTCTCTTCCAACTTTCTGGGAAGGTGAACACATATTCCTTTTCTCTTGTACTAATTTGAGATAAGCTTCATAAGGGTCTCTGTTAAATTGCGTCAGTTATTAAAAAACAAAACAAAACCCCCCCACCCAAACAAAAACCCGAAACCAGCCTCGAAAACCCACAGACATTCTTTGAGCAGCTTTAGTTTAAAGAATGATTTGACAGAAATGTCTTCTGGAGCCTGTATTAGTGTTACAAGCAATCAGCTTTTCCAAGACCTCTTTTTCTGTTATGCTAAGACAACTATTTCTGGGATTCAGCGTGAAACCTCTCAGAGAAGTGAACAGGGTTAAACCCAGCATTTTTGATAGCCTCTCAGTTTGCTGCAGGGCTGCACAAATGGCTGTCCTGGCAGTACTGAGAAAGCAGCATCAAGTTGGTGAGCAGCAGCAGCTTCCTCATTGCTCCTTATGTTAACACTGACATTGAAAAAAAGTCTATCAAATCACAGCCACAGATCATTTCACAGATCTGTTTTAAAACACTGCCCTACAGATGATTGATTGGATGCAATTAATGGACAGTGTTCTCAGGGAGGAGGATAACATGAATTTTATCTCCTAAATTGAATGTGAAGCAGCCTTTCTCTACCTGAATTCAGGAAAACCTAATGATCTTTGTGACACTTCCAGTCACACCAACTGCTCCTGTGGAAATAAACAGGAAAGCTTTCTGTACCTGCACACTGTTCTTACCCTTGGTGCTTAGGGCATCTTAGCTACAGCAAGTGCTTCTAAAATAGTCAAAGAAGACCGTGGTTTCAGTTTCTAACAGCTTTTAAAATGTTCAATTGGCTTTAAATTGCTTAAATGAATTATTAAAATATTTTTACATGTAACTTTGAGAAAATTGGAAGCTTCTTGCGGTATTATGGATTCTTGAGCAAGACATGGCATGTACCACTTCAGGGAATTGTGTGGTAAAAGGAAAAAAAAAAAACTATTAAACATTCTTTGGGTTATTCTTCAATGGTGCCTTGTCCTTTTGCAACTTGTCAATGTAACATTTCTTTTCACATGTGCCATGGTTTCTAAATTTTACTGGGTTTCTGCCTTTCTCCTTTCTATTTCCTTCTGCAGGAAAGAGATCTACTGTTGTCATCTTTAAAGTCAAAAAGTGGGAGCTGCTGCCGTGTTTCTTCTGTGAGCACCTCTTGCTGGGCACCAGGTTAGAAGTGTATAGTTGCTTTGTTTGTAAAGGCTAAAGCTGGCTTCATTAATGTGTAAAAATTTTGCTTAAGCTGTTTTAAGGTTTACAAAAGCATTGTTTGAGAAATGGAATTAATGAAATAATATTTAGATAGACTAACAAAAATTGAAATCTGTTTTGGTGAATGTAGTTCACTAACCTAAATTTTTCGTGTGTTTACATCTCCGTAAACAAATATGTTTAGGTTCATATAGACTATAGCCTACTAAAACACATTCAGTCACTAATAGGCAAGTAGAGCATTATTTGCCAAAACTCTAACCAGAATCAAGTCATGGAGCTAGTGAAATAATTTGCAGTGCATCTAGAACTGGATTTTGGAGATTTTCTGTCTGTGCTGCTGTCTTGAAAATCTGAATATCTCAGTTCAATGACTATTCTGTGGGAAATGTTACAGACATTGAGGTTTTGTTGTAAAGTTATGCTGATAAATAATCAATTTGTTTAACGTATTAGTCTAATCCAACTCTAATGTGGCAAAATATATGGCTTTTATAAATGATGTACTATACTGTTGGGTTAGAAACTAGAATAAACTGTGTAAATAAAATACTGATTAATTCGTATGAGCTATTGCTTTTCACTTGTATTATTTATTTATTATTTCTTAAATGTACATAGGTGATGTACCTCATCAGTTTATGGAAGTTGCTGTGGTTGTCAGAGCTACTAGTTTTAGAGGTGCCTTTTGTGGAGACTAAAAGTTCTTTAAAATAAATGAACAACCATGATGGATTAAAATAATAGTTTTAGTAGCTTAAATATACTTCTCAGTTACTCTTCATTCCTCTTTAGTGTCAGGGAAGATGAATCATTGTAGGTTTCAATGGAGGAGTATCTACCACAGAGGGGTGTAATGAACTGTGGTTGGCGTTAATTTGTGGTAACATTGTGACTGTTTTACTGAAGCCATTTAACATATACTTACATAATATCTTTAAACAGCAACTTAACCTTTCCAAGGAAATCCTCCAACTTGGTTTGGAATTTATTGTAATTCAGGATAGAAAAGCATATACATTGTGTGCAGCTTTTGCTTCTAAAAAAGAAGCTTGGTGTAAATGACTTACTGAAAAAGCATAACCACTGACCCTTTAATAAACTCCTTTTTAATTTATATGGTGCCAGTGGAGCTTTAAGAAAGTACTTAATGCTAGGTGAGGCTGTGCTTTTTGGATTTGCAAGTTCTACAAAATCAAGAGAGTGAATCATATTAAACTAATAGCCTGACAGTTCATTGAACTGGGAAAGTGAACTTAGCAAGTAGAGCAGGTATTTCTGATCAATGTATCTTGGATATTCTTATGAAGTTATTAAAGTAGGAGGTAAAATGCTGCTTTTTGTGTCTTTAGAAGCTTAAACCATTTGTCTTAAACTTATACTGAAATGAAGCTTGTAAGTTTTTAACCAGTGAAAATTCTAGCAAATATCAGAAGAAATTATGAAAATGATGATGTTCACCTTCAGCATGAAGATTTTTTCATATACAAAGCAAATATACTTTTCAAGTTCTTTTGCTATTGAATTTGTATTGTTAATGTAATCCAAAATCATGTACATAATTCTCTTATGTGTAATGTAACTTCCGCTTGGAGGATGAATGTATTTTGGAAATCATACTTGGTGTTCTCAATTGCTTTCATATCACCTAAACAGGCTTTGTTGTGTTGTATTAAAACTTGTCCAATTAAGACCATAATTTTCAATGCTGTACTTTGTATCTATTATTTCACAAATAAAATAAGCCAGTAAAATTTGCTGATTTCTAGAAGCCTTGGAAATTGCTTGATTTCCCGAAAACAGCTGTTTGAAAATTAATATTCAGTAGGCTTTTTTTTTCATTTTATCCATAAGTGTTGTTGTATAGAGCTAAGAATTTGAAAAAGCCAAATAAGCATGATAAGGTTCTGTTAAAGCTGGTGCAGAACTTGTACTTAAGTATCCACCATGAAATTGTAGATGTCTTTTCAACAACAGAAAGTGAAGAAACTGTAGAGAAAGAAATAGCAGTATAATTTTTTTGGCTGGGCACCTTAACAGCCTTTGTTCCTGGGGATCACCCCTTTGAAAGTTACAAGACATGAAAACTGATGTTTTATTGTTTTTTTCAAGGAAGGTGTTTCATTGATTGGAATAATCTTGCACTAAAGCAATGTCACATGCAACACTGGGAATGTATTAAATGACTGTACTGTCACTAGTCTTCTAACTATATACACATTAAATGTTTACTTTACAGTATTTCTTTTAGTATAATGAGTTCATTAAAAAAAGGCTTTTGATGCTAATTCAGAGATCCATAATCTGCTTAGTGTCTTTCGCGTGTAGTTTTGATGATAACTGACAAGCTGTAAGTTAATTAGCGCGGAACTTACTAATGAGGATGCTAAAATCCTTACTTTAAGATTTTTATTGATGATTTCTGAGCAAACTAAAGTAAATTCGGTTGTATATCTAATAAGTTTTAGGAACTTTCTGGCTGTAGGTACTGATCATAAGCAACACAAATCAAATCAATTGAATCATGGGAAAGTTTTGAGAAGTTTGACAAGAGTGTTCATCTTCAGAAATGGGGATAACCCAAAACCAAAGCACTAAAACAAAGTCTGTTAATTAGCATGGAAGACAGCTTCTTGAATTAATATGTGGTGTTAATTAACAGGAAGTCTGATGTTGTGTTGTAATTACCACCAATATTTTTGACATACTGAGTGACTGAAGGTGAATTATATAGATAACAATTTAGTAAACATTTCGAGCTTGGGAACATTTTTCCTTTGTTTCTGTTTTTCTAGAAATATGGATAGACTTCTGCGACTGGGAGGAGGTATGCCTGGGCTGGGACAGGTTAGTATATAGCTTGTCAATCTTTTCTTTAAAATTAATCAATTCTGGAGTATTCCTTTCATTATACTGTTATATTTTAAAACAGCATCAAAAAACAAAGTTCATAGTAATAATCTTTGACCCAAGAGATTTTATATGTGTATGCAAATCTTTGTTAGAACCTGATTTATTTTTGTAAATATGAATACCTGGGTTGACACTAAGTTCACAGAATGTTTATAAACCTTTCTTTTTGTGTCTGAGCATTTTAAAATTTGTATTGAAAAGCATTGGAAGCACATAACGCATTTTGATAAAAAACAGTTTCCAATAATACAGAATTTCAGAACGTGAAGGGTATTCTAAATGGCCAAGCACATCCACTGCTCTTTACTGAATTATATATTTTAGTTCTTGGATCACATTGTGAATGGGGCATTATCCGATACTGAAGTATGCATAAATTTCAAGAATTGAATTGAATTTATCATTTATGGGTAGTTGTTGCTACCTGTATGTGTGTTTTATTGTGTCTCCTCTTGTTGATTGTCCTCACTTCTGTAACTACTCACAGTAAAAAAGCCTCCCTGGCAGCTGTCCTGTTCCAGTGAGAGACCTATTCACTTTGTATGGCTTCTCCTACCTCTACAGCAAGTCCTTGTGCTTTTTTCCTTGCAAGTGGCATGGCTAGCAGTCTTCAAAAATAAAATTAAGCTGATCTTGTTACATTGTGATGATTACTGTGGATACAAGAGAAAAAATAATTAGGAACTTCTTTGTTTGAGGTCTGTAGGAAGAGTTATTTCCTTAAGGAATGGACTCCAGTAATTTCCGTTGTAGTCCTTTCCTTTGGTTGGCTGCAGTAGCTGGCCTTTGTCTGTTTCCTCATCTGCCTCCTGGTCTCTTTCTAAATTAAAAATCCAGACTCTTGTTCTTCTGGAGGAATCAGTTCTGTATGTCTTGGGCTCCAGGATTTCTTCTGGGATGGTTAAAATTGCTAAATCCAAAGCTTCTTCTGGTTGTGTATAGTGTGTTTGTGTCCAGCGTAACTACAGGAGTAGTTTAATACTGAAGCATTTGGTGAAATATTCTAGGCTGATCTACAGACTCTAGATGTTTTGCCAAATAAGCTGTAACTTTTGGTGCATAATTTTTTTTCCCCTTTTCATAGCTAAAATTCTATTCACGTTCTCTTAGTGAATCTTCAAGCCGCCCTCAGTTATTTTTAGTTTCACTTTCTTAAACAGTTATTGCTCTTGTTCCTCTGAGCTGCCAGCCTGCTTCATGACTCTTCATTTTTTTAACATCTGTGCAGTCTAATCTCTCAAGCTTTCACTTCTTAGTCCTCTCTGAACTTGACGCATATCAAAGCTGTTTTTCAAATTTATGGTTAACTCTCTGCTGTTTTCTGAATTTTTCATCTTTAACTTAAGGCATGCTAGAAAATTGTGGCAAACAATAGAACATGACATTCAGAGGAAGCTCGCTGAACTCCTCTGGTAGCTTTGGCCTGCAAGGCTGCTCTGTGTTTGTTTAAATATGGAATTGTCTCTTAAATAAGTTGATGAGTATGTGTTGGATTAAAAAAAGGCATAAAACTGAATTGCTCTTTACTCAAGTTGCTGCTTGCAGTGGATGTCTTGGCTACATTTGTAGTCTTTTGGTTTATTGAATCAGCAGGAAGGCTTTTCGAATAGAATATTTTTATGTCCTTAAAATACTGTGTTTCAAAGACCTTGAAAGGTCACTTATATTCTGAGTATCAATTGATGATAATTGAGAGATAATCCAGAGTGAATCAGATGTCTTTGAGATAGAAGAGAGGAAGAAGGTATTTCTTGGATATATTTTCTAATGCTAGAAAGCAAAATTATTACCATTTGTCTGCACTAAAGTGTTTTAAACAACAGTACAAAGCTTTTTGCTCTTATTGCTGTCACAGTTCTAAAGGTTGAACATCGTAAAAACATCTGAGCCATTCTTGCCAGATAAAAATCATCTGTGTATATAGTCTGGTAGAAAAAGAGGCATTTTCGAAGTAATTTATCACATAGTTTGGAGTTTCCTTTTCTTGTAGCTTGGGGTCCACTTAGCAAGAGGACTGCATCACATAGAGTCTGCTAAGAGTCTGATTTGTGTTGTAACTGATGTCAAAGTACCAGCAGATGCTTGGTCAGCACAGTTCCTGTTTGAGCTCTGCCAAGGCATTCTTTCTCAGTGACTTGCTTTAGCTTCTTCAGCAGCTCTTTCCCCTTGGCAAAATTACCTCTTCTGATTATTACCACATTTAGGTTTTCTCAGTCCTCTTAATTTCCAAACTTAGATATGTTGTCCCAAATGCACTTTAGATTCATGTGTTTGCAATATGCTTTTCAAGTCCTTTGGTGTATTACACTTCAGACCTGCTGTCACTTAATTTATGATTCTCTTTCCTTACTTCTTGCTCCTTCAGGATGCTATTGAGTGCCCTTCAGGTGTCCAGGATGGTCAGTGCTAAATCCCACCTATCCTAAGCCTGTCTTCAAATGGCTAATAAACAAATCTTTAAGGAAGTAATCTTAAACTGATGCTTCAACAATAAACTTTCCAGTGACATGTGGCTTAGAAATCTTGAGGTATTTCTTCTCTTTTAATCATTGGTGGACAAAGGGCTCTCTTAATAGGGCGAGAGATGGACAAGAGAGGAGAAGGGAAGAGAATCTTTACAACTTTTGGCATCACATAAACCATTCACACTGTTTTCTGACAGTGCACTTGGTCATTAACTGTGTGTTCTTTTTATGGCAGGATACCTATGTTTAGTTTTGAACTTGATGCCAAAAGTATGACCTCCTTTGGAGCACTGTGTCATGCAGAAATTTTTTGTGTTGTACATGACTGATGGTGTAAACCTGGTTCATAAGTTTGTTTTGTCTTGAATTTATGTTCTCTGATAAATGTGTAAGATGAATGGATAAACGATTGAAGCCTTTTAGAAAAGATGTGAAAGACTGAATGTGTTGTGATGTCTCAAAGAAAATCTTATTACTTCAATTTCCCTCCTGCAGTTCATGGGAATTAAGACTTTGGCAATGCCCTTGTTCTTCACTTATATGGTCTCCTTTCTCTCTCCTTCTGCCCCTTGTCATGTTGGGTTTTTCTACTTATGTTCTCTTTCCTGATTCATTCTTTTCTGTCTGTCCCTATTTGTCCCTCTGGAATCCTGCCTACCACAGAATTTCACTAGTGGTTTAGTACTTCGATTTGCATTGTACATTTGCTGCAGACAAGTGAACAGGTTTGTGGGGTACGTAAAAGCATTCTGCTTATGTAGCAGGCAAGAATTTGGAGCAACACTCCTCTTCATTTTGTATGCTGAACTATTGTTTGCTGGTGAAATCAGTTCCACATATGTCTCTATTAGGCAATCCTACTGCAAAGGGTGTGAGCAAATTAAGTGCATTTGTAGCTAGGCTTTCTCTCCCTTTCACTTACAGAACAGTAATTCAAGTTAAGCAAGTTCTTGTCCATATTAGCACACGCTGTCTGTTTTTCTGAATCCAGATGTAATAGGAAGCAGTGAAATAATGACACTTTTAAAAGAGGCTTTTGAAGTAATTTTTCATTGCTTGATAGATTTTTGAAAATACTCATTTACACTGCTCTGTTAGTGCCGACAACTGTTCTAGTACAATAGATGAAAAATAAAACTGATTCTGTATTTTTGAATTAACCTATTTGATGACAGAGGGGAAGGGGAAAAATTCCAGTGGGAAGGGAGGGAGAGACAGAGAACTGACCTGTGTCTTATAAGGAGTGTTTACACCTTGACGTGGCATATAGAAAAAGAAGTGCAGATAGCTATTTTATTTGAATCATGGACTTGCCAATTAGCCATCAAGTGCTTCCATCTGTGAAATAGTTGATCAGATGGGTTAGCTGGGATGTTTCCAGATTAGGGCATTGTAAATGGCACTTGAAAACTGTCACTTTGATTAGGAGGTTTCAAATACTGCACTGCTTGGTGCTATGGAACCTTTTTCTCCTCGTAGGATCTTGGGTTTTTTAGAACATGCTTATCCTTGATAGTAAATCTGTGGCACCATGGGAACTTGGGAGATCTGCTGCTGATCTAAAGTTCTGTTTCATGTGCTAATCTAGTTGGGGTGGTTGTTGGAGGACAGCACAGTGCACTCTTGTGGGGCTTCCAAAGAGGAGTTGATGGTCTGGCAGACAGAGGAGAGTCAGGCTCAGTGTAGATCATTTCCAATTAACAATTTAGATGCAAATTTCCTTGACTTACTTCATTAAGCGGATGTGTCATTTGAAGTACATGACTTTTTCTTGCATCTCACATCTTCCATGTGTAAACAAAAACATTCACCCACAATGAAAAAACCCAAACAAACCCAGATACCCCAATCCCTCCTCTCCAAAAAAAAAAAAGCCAAACCAAAAAACAATCCAAAAACACACCAACAACCTAAACAGGAAAAACTGCAACACCTTAACATCTTACTGAAAATTATTTTGGTTCATTGATTCTTGAAACAGTTTGTGTTTTAATTTGAAGGGTGCAAATGTGTTGTTTTTAATTAAGTGCCTTTTTCATTGTAAAGCTGTATTCTGATATCTCAGTATCTCTTTAGCTGTATGATTTTGTCCTTTCTGTGTCTCCTGAGTATGTGTGCTTTAGGTGGTTTGAATTGTGGTGATGCACTATTGTCTGTTTCTCATACATATTTGAAGCTTCAAATATGCCTTTTGAGAATATTTTGCCAGGGGAATAAATCTGAATTATAGCTCTTAAGATTGTGCATCATTTCTGTGCCATTGCTTCTGAGACGTTTTTCAGCGAAGTTCTCAAGTATGAAGAATGTTACTATTTCTAGAATTCAAATGTAATTCCCAGTAGATGAGATGGTGTACAGTTTGGTTGGGTTATTCCAGTTCTACTTTTTTCTTCGTGGAAGCCATCAACCCATTTAAGGAATAAAAAAATTTTCTCAGTGACAAACATTTTTCATCCATTAAAAATATCCAACATGCAATCCCATAGAAAGTTCAGAAGACTTAATTGTCTGCATTATCTTCTGTAGCAAGTCTCAGCATCAGTTTTTGTATATTCAAAATACATGATTTTGTTTTAAGGAGAAAGAAAAACACCTTAGAGTTGGTAAACTGTGCTGTTTTACTTTCACTGTCCGGGGTGAATGTTTTATTGCATTGATTAATATTTTAGTACAGGGCTGCTCAATGAAAGCTTCATATCAAAAGTAGGGTCCAGGTGTGGCCTGGGTCTGGTTTTGCTGGAGGTGGTAACTCCACGGGTCGTGTTAGGCTTATTTGAAAGTTGCTGGGGGTGGCAAAGGCAGACTATAGTTCTCTTACATTTGAAGTGCAGTTGAGTCATTATAATGGGATTTGACTTCTAAGGAGCTAACTGGGAGAGGGAAAGAAACCTGCTAGAATTGGTTTAGGAGCAGTCATATACTTTTACTTAAAATCTCTGTGTAATTTGTGTTATAAAGGCTGTCTTAAAGTAGGATGGGTGCACTACAGACATGTCTTACATATTAATCACAAACAAACATAAAACTAAAAAAGCTAGTGGATTGTGTCCGAGCATTATAGTTTCCTCTGATCTGCTGTTTTTCTCTGGAGAACATTTTTAGCTGCCTCTTCTTGGCCTCAGGTCTTAAACTTCTGTATTTCTAATAATTAGGCAATTAGATTCTCTCTCCTCAATTTAATTGCCAGTGTAGTCCAGCTGACTTTTGGCTTTCCTCAGAAGAGACAAAGGAGCTTGGACAAGGAAATGAGCGTAGCCATAATGAGAAAGAACATGGGGAAGAAAGGATTAAAGAAGAAGAGATATCTTTTTTTGCATTATACCTCTTCACTTGTAAAATTCCTTTCTGCAAGCAGGAAACAGCCGCCTTAAAAGTGTGCGATTTCTTTCTCTTGGAAATTTTATCTTCTTTCTGAAATCCCATGCAATTGAATATTAAGTTGCAATTCTACCATGCAGCACATTTGAACAAGGGTTTCTCTTCTTGCTGTGTAGAAGAATCCTCTTTAAGTTTTTCTACGAGATGTTACAGTGGTGTGGTCTGGGGAGGGCGGTGGGTGTTGGCTGATTGGTTATTTTTCCATGTGCTGCAAACAATTGACCTTGCTGCATGTTGCCACTGAGTGTCTCAGTTCACCTGCTTGTATCCAGAGGACCAGCTCTTGACAGCAGTGATCCTGCAGGCATACAGAACCCAGTGCATTCTTCTTCATGTTGACGAGATATCTTTAGCTGCTTTTCCTCACAAGGTGAACTTTGGGATGAGCTTAGGCAGAACCGACTAAGGGCTACCCTGCCTTCTTGGCAGAACTGTGTCTAGAATAAGGTTATTAAGAGTCTACATTGGAGCAAGACTACTGGAGGCAGACAAAATTACAGGTGCTGACTCATCATCTGCCTCTCAGTTCTAAATCTCAATACCTTCTGTAATGCTGATGGGAGTAGACAACAAGTTAGTCCTGGCTTTATTCTGTAATGAAACTGACCTCTGTATTTTCTTTTTATTTCCAGCCGATTGTGGCTGTGAAAAGCAATAGTTAATTTCAAAAAGATGTACAGTGTTACTGAGAATTTGTTTTATGTCCCTAATCTTAGGGCTTTTTGCTAACCATGGCATTGTCATAGAATCATAGAATAGTTTGTGTTGGAAGGGACATTTAAAGGTCATTTAGTCCAAATTGTCCTTATGCTTGATAAGGAATATTAACTGTGGTAATACAGCACATCTACTGCTTTGGGTTATGTGTCTCAATGAATGTGTAGATTAAATGGGGTAAAGATAGAATAAACAGTGACCCAGGGAAGAGTACACTTAAGCAGCCATTTCATGTGTTGGGAACATCGCAGGAAGCCTGCCTATTTCAAATTGCATCAAGGTGATATATGTAAGTAATTTTATATCATGAATACCTGTTAATATTGAGTAGTAAACCTTTATTTCTATTAATAATGTTGTCTGAGTGTCCCATTGAACTATTTTTGTTTGAAGTTCTGTTTAGTTAAAAACAATCAAATAACAAAACAAACCGACCAAAAAAGCAATCAAAAAACCAAAACTGCCTCCCTGCACCCCCCAAAAAAAAACTCTAGCAAAAAACCAAACCAAAACCCACCCCACACACACTAAAAAAGAAAACCACAGAACCGCCCCACAGAAACTAAAATCCTAAATAAGCAGAAAAGCTAAGCAGTAGAATTTTGGCTCTGTACCAAAGAGGTGTTGGCAAATTTATGATCCCAACCCGTTTAACCAACTGCTCAAAGCTATACAAAGTTCTGTGTTTTGTAATTTTGGTTTTGAAGAGGAAGGGAGATGGGAAATGTTATATTTCAAGTCCATCTATATTGCTGTTCATGGAGTTCTGTTGTAAATGTGAACCTGGGTAAACTTTTTTAGGAGATAGAATTTTGTAAAACATACTGAGACAGTTTTTATCTAGCCTGTTAAGGTGGGGTTTTTTTCAGAGATTTTTCAATTTAAGCAGTTGGTGCCACAATACTTGCTTAGTATCCTTAATCCATTTTAGAGTCTCTGAGACTAAACATATTACTGCAATTTTTATTTCATCTGACATATGGTGCAACAAGACAATGTGATCCTTTGAGAAATCTAGGTTGTTTGTTGAGACTTACAGTATTTTGTGGTCTGTTATGCATGCTTAATTATAATTGGTATAAAAATGGACCTAAACATACAAACTGTTTAGACAAAACGGTAGCATCAAAATCTAATCCTGTTGATGTGGAACTAACTACAAAATTGTGTGTAATAGCTTGAAAATAGCAATAAAATTTCAAATTGCTTCTAATTTTAGTGTGTGATTCACAGTGAAAAGTAATATATTTTTCCCTATTTTATTGAGCTCACTGATTTTTAAATATTTTTGTATGACCTCAGTAATTTTCTGTGTCATGACTGATCATGTTAACTTCCTGTACTGCAGGAAATGCAATACGTGGCCTCTGGTGCTTGTCATGACAAAGTTGTTAGAACCATTGAGATCCTAGAATATGCCTTGTTCCCTTTGCCACTTTTGTTGATGGAACCTGAGATGGTAATTTCTAGAAGTGCCTTGTCTCAGTACAGGAAGAAAATGGTTCTACAATCTCAACTCTGCTTAGATTTTTAGACTTAGCAATGTGTAAAAAACACTGTGCTGATCTAAGAAATTTCTTATTCTTTATATCAATGTATCAGCAGGTTGTACCACTTACTGGCAAAAAGTAGAGAAGAGCAGTGGTACTCTGAACTTTTCAGGCTTCATTATCATTCATACCTCTACCTCCTCTGCACACTTGCTCATGTTTGCAGCTAGTATCTTGTAATGGTTTTTTTCCCTTGTACTAAGCTATACACTCAATGTTGGATTTACCTCCACAAAATAGTAGCTTTAAGCTCACTTTGAGTGCCTCATCCTTCCATGCATCTTTTAATATGATAAATTATTATTTTATAATGGTTGTCATTACATTTATACCTCAGTTATCTTTCTCCTCCATACCTGCATAATGAAATGTCATCTTTACCTGTAGCATGTGTTCTGGAGGAGGTAGAGAAGGGTAATAAAGAAAAATTGTGAGGTGAATAAATTCAAAAGTAATCCAAGAGGGGGGTTTTTTCTTTTTTTGGTTTTGTTTTTTTGGTTTTTTGGGTTTTTTTTAGCTAATCTTTCTCAATTGTCTTTGGATATAACAGCTGAAAATATGTAGTGAAAGGGTTAAGTCGGCATGAAAGAATTCATTTCCACTTTAATGACCTAGCCTTGCTGGGTTAGGACGATGGGGAACATGCTTCTGACTTGTACTCCTATTGCCAATTAACACCTCCTATAACAGGTTGCCTCAGCTAGTCATTGAAGCAAAGGCAGTAGAAATAGTTTACATGCAGCTTGTTTTTCACACTAGTTGTTTAATACTCACAAAATTAAACTATTAAAAGGTTCTTTCTTAGCTTACTGGGAAAGAAATAAAACATGATAGCAGTCATTGTTTGCTTGTGTGTCCTATGTTTGTGCTTAAATTGTTCCAGTTACAAAAACAAATAGAGGTAGTAATCATTCTTTTATTTTACACAGTAGTATGTTGTTTGGTTCATTAAGGCTGAGATGTGCTTTACAGCACTTAAGTTCACTGCCTTTGGATTTTTATTACAGTTGCCCCTGCAAAACTGAGTTTCTTTGAAACAGCTATGATGTATTTCAAAATCATCTTTTGTGCTATTAGCATGAAACCAGAGCAGTATTTAAGATCCATTTAAACAATGGAAAGTGTATCTATTTGTGGAATATTTCTCAGTTCCTTGTGTAATTAATCAAGTCCACCTTCTATACCTATTTGAATAAATCTAAAATAGTACAAATAAAGAGCAGTGCTCTAAAATGACACTTTAGTTCACATTTAATAATAAAACTGGCTAAATAATTTATATCAGTTCACACTAAGAGAAAGGTGAAGTAATATACCTAAAAGTGTTAACAAATTTGCTAAAAGGCCCAAGTAGGTAACACTTCAAGGCGTTAGTTTTTATCCTGTAAGAATGGCAAATGCCTTTAACACTTCGTCAACAAGGACTACCCAAGTAAAGGACTGCTTTTTATATTGGATCATCTCTTTAACTATTTGAAACAAAAATAGTCACATGCATTATTTAATATTACAATGTAGTTTTCTGTCCATAACTTGCATGTGATTCTTTTTCCCTTGCAAGTTGTACTGAAAAAGAATAGTGGTAACTTAATTTTATCAATTATTATTGGACTTGGAATTCTGCCATTCTAAACATAAACAATCCTAAAGCTTGGTTAGGTTTTATGAGGTGGCCATCAGGCAGCTTATTTCAGTGACTGGAAGCATAGAACTGATTCAGAAGAAGCATCAATTTTTCAGTAACATAGAGCTATTTTTTACAGCAGTTCTTTAATTTTAATAATTATACATGCATAATTGGGAAAAACAATGTTCAGTATTCCTTGCAGTTTCCAAATGTAATTTTACTCCAGTTCTCCAAGAAATAATCCAATAAAGCTGTAGGTAGGCAATATTTGCTGTTTTGCAGTGGGATGGACAGTCTGTGCAATGAGATAGCTGTCCTTTGAATATGACAATGTAACCAAAAATACTAGCAGCTCTTTTGCATTGCAGACACAAACACTTTCTTGTCTGGGTTACTGATACCAGTTAATTTAATTTGGTGCTCTGCTTCGTAAGGATGATGCTTCTTTGTTAAAGTTGGCAGGCAGTGAAGTTTATGAACAGTGGTAATAGCACATGCTGTGGAGGGTCAGTGTAAAATATTTGCCTCCATGTAGAGATTAGCTAATAAAATCTTTCTTCTTCTTTGCTTGATGAAAGAAATGCATAAACTTTTGTGAAAGACTACTAGAAACAGGCCAAAGAGATCTCAAAACATGTAACTCGTAGCTGGCTCCCACATACTGTGTAGCTAACAGGCAGAAGCTGGGGCTGTCACTCCAGGGCTGTGTTGGATTATCAGCCATTTGTGGAAAAGGAGGTGATCAGAGATGGAAGAAATTGGTTCCAGTTTCCAAAAGTCTCTGTTTTCAAATCATCTAAAGTCAAGTAAACTACTTGGAAGACCCAAGTTCCATTTGACTTTATCTGTTAAATTTTTGAAGGTCTTATGTTAAGAATTTGATAAACTTTGGTGTAGAATTTTCTGAAGAACAGCAAATGCGTGCATATAGTATTTTATATGGCAGTTTATCTTTGGTAGAAAAATAATGTGAAACTTTGCCTATGGATCATTTCCTCCTCAAAATTCCTGAATTTCAGTACTCTTTTGAGCAGTTCATTGTAATTGATATTCAAAACAAAGAAAGTAATATTAATATGAAAATTAATACACGTAATTGGTACGGTGCAATGGGGACTTTAATTTTCCCATAATCTAGCTAGTAATTAAAATCTATAAGAAGAGCAGAGCAGATGGAAAGGAGATAGTGAGGTCACACAAAGAAGCATCAATGACCAAGGAAATACTTGGTATGTGCTGTCTATTTATAAGATGACTGAGAATTAACAGACCTGCCTTGTGTACTACCATTAGCTAATTTTTACGAGTTCAGGTAAATTGGTTGAACTGCATGGCAAGAGTGGAAATTCATGTTTGATATTTTTACTATGTCTTGCATGTGCTTAAAATGAAGTGATGAAGTGTGCAGTTGATATTTCCTAATCCTTTATGTAGTAATTTTTATATATATTTAAACACATTTAGTATGTAAAATCCTTCACAGTGAATACTATGGCTTTAAAAAAAATAGCAAAAGTTAAGCAAGCTGGTTTACACCAATGAAGAATTCCTTTATGAATTAGCAGGATTTACTATGCTGAAAATAAATTGTTGACTATGGGTGCTGGCAACAGGAATTCAATGTAAGTTTTGAAAAAAACCACTATTTTATCTCATAGAGTGCCTAAAAATTTGATGAAGTATGATATTAAGTATCCCCTCTTCTGCACCATCATCAGCGTAAATGAGCATTTGGATGCTCCAAGTAATATAGAAATCATAAGGAAGTATTAGGAACACCCTGCTTTAGTTCCTACCCTTCACTTAAGCTAAAAATGATTAACTTTCTTTGTTACAGAAACAAAATGTATGAATGTTTGTCTTTGTTTCGTCCTGTAAGTGGTGAATCTACTGACTGATCGTAAAATGAGAAAGGTTTTGAAGAATAAGCTTTTATAAGTTGAGGGCACAGGCATCCATATAGAGGACAGAGCTGTGATTAATGCCTCAGCTGCAAGACAGGTGTCAGTGTGATTTTAACAGACACTAGAATTCCATAGAGGACAGCTCATCCAAGAGCCATAGTCTGTGGAGTAAGCTTCAGTTCAAGCTCCTGATTTTTGATAAGCTAGTGTCAGTCCAACAGCAAGATTAGCCTTCCAGAAGTCATGGAACTATTTATGCTAATCTAGAGGAGATTTTTACTATGCTATTCTTTATTTTTAAAATTACTGAATTGTGTAATGGGATGGTTGCTTACAGTGAAATGTTAAAAAAAATCTGGAATAAATGTAGAATGCATTTGGTGATCACAGCATGGGTATTTTGGTTCTTCCTAAAGCGCAAGGTTACTTTTATCTTCCCTTCAGACCATCTCTGGTCTAGAACTGGTGGAAAATAGGGAGAAAATATGTATGAAAAAAGGGTTGTGTTAACAAACTAGTAAGTTACTTTTAAAAGTAAAACTCAACATACCTAGGCTTTTTTATTTGCATTGATGAAGTGAAAACATGAGTCTTTGTGCTTTCCAAATTCTAAGTGAACATTTCCAAGTGAATAGACTTAAAACAGGAGAGATGCAGTTTAAAAAGTAAACGGACATGTTTATGGAGAAAAAAACATGGGAACAGCATTACAAAATGATTGGGCATTTTAAGCTGTGCCAGTCAAACAATTTAATTGCAGAAAATTTGGGATAAGTAATGCAGGTGCTCTGCCCATCTGGTTCTGGGAAATGATCTGAAGAACTGCTTATAGAGTTTTTCAGTGTGAGTGCTAGAGGAGGACTTCTCCACTGCAGCATCTCACTGTTGGGCTAGAGCTAGGCCAGAGAAATGCTTGATGAAGGGGTGAAGTTGATGAATAATGGACCTTTGGTGAGAATACTGTGGAAGGTGAAAAGCAGGGAAACCTGCTGGAAGATTGTTGGTGAAAAGGCCAAAGTGACAGAAGAACCAGGAGAGAGTAGTAAGAAGGAAGGGCAAATATTGAGAGATGATGGTCAGCAGTATCAAAGTTGGAAATATAGATTTGAAGCTGTTAGGAAGCGGATGTGGTTGACAGATCCATGCATATATGTGAGTTTCAAAATGCAAATATTGGATTCATAATATAAAGATTGGATATAGAACTCATAGATTCATTGATTTTAGAGGGGGGAAAACCCACAACTGAATTTTCTTACTGTCTTTAAAGCTTTATTCTGAAGACTGATGTTCTTCTGTGTGTGCAAAAATCCAAGTATGCAGAAAGGATAATTCCTGTGCACATGTAATGTCTTGATTACTTAAGGATCCGATTTTATCTTCGGGAGGAAATGGCTTGTGTTGATTGCTATGTCTTGTTTGATGTCATATGTCAGATGCATGTTGTGTTGAATTTTTTCACTTAAAGTGAAAAATTAAGAATTTATTCAAAACTTTTTTTTCCCCAATTTTGGTTATAACTATGGAATTAGAATTCTAAATCTATAAAATGTTTGTGTAAAGGCACCATTTTTCCTCTTTTAACTTGATGTGGAATATCTTTTTTTTTCCTATACTTGTTTTGTTGTCCTTCTAAGTTTACATCACCTCATGCAGAAGTAAGCTGTGTCTTTTCAGTGGAAATTTGGTAATAAAGTAGTGAATGTGCTGTTAATTGGCTGTAATGAATTACACCGATATGGAATTCTGTATATAACAGCAATATTTCTCTTGTTCTTCAAGAAAGGAACATTTAAACTGCTGCCTCCTGTGTTTTTCAATTTCAACAGTACACAGAACCTGTTTCAACCAATCATTCACACCTGGGACAGTTGTGCTAATTTTTGAATAACTACTCATAAGGCAAAGAGCAAAGTATTTTGTTCACAGCTTTTCCACCTAGGGATCAGAGGTCCATTTTTTCTCTCACTGTACCAGTGTATCTGCAAAGTACTCCCATAGCCTTTATCTGCAAGTCCTCTTTAGCTGAAAGCTGATGAAGCAAAGGGAAATTGCTGTTTGTGTTGGTGCCAGTTAATCATGCTAGCCCAGCAGCATTTACATTCACACCACTGTAAGAAACACATAGTTAATTGGAGAACTGGCCATATTTTACAGCTGACGAAGATTAGCATTGCAGCAAGGCTGACTAATGGAAACTTATCTGACTCTTAGCCTGAATGGCTTGTAACAGGTTTGTATCCAGTGTAACACTTGCCTGCTTTATATTTGACTGGCTCTGATGAGATTGCTCTTTAGACTGTGTTGTTTGGGATGGGGGCGACAGGATGATGGCTGAGTGACCTATTACAGAATAATGTTAGCGACAGAAGGTGCTGTAAAGGAGGGTTTGGGAATTGGGTATGCAATTTTTTTGTTTTGTTTGTAACAACTACATCTAACCCATGAAGTCGCAATTGCATATGCATTTTTCTATAAGTTTTGTAATATACAGAACAAAAGAAAATATTTAGAAACTGCAGAATAACAATGATGGTGAAAATAATTGTTTATTCATTTTATAGGGGCCACCAACAGATGCTCCTGCAGTCGATACAGCGGAACAAGTTTATATCTCTTCCCTTGCACTGCTGAAAGTAAGTGATCTGTGTACGTACTGTATCTGAATATAATGCTGGAGTTAGAGCACCTGGCAGCAGTCCAGAGTTAATGGACTCGTGTTGCCTAAGTGCTGGCCAGACTTATTTTAAAAATAAGTGAATACTGATTGGAACCCTCAGAAACTTATTTTAATTAGTTCTCTTTTGTTGGCTTTGTTTTTACTATTTTATAGTTTGTTAAATTTTCCAAAAGTGCTACAAGTTGCAAATTAACTAGAGATCAACAAAGGCTGAAAAAACTATCTCAAAGCAAACTTAAAGCTTCTGTTAAACATATGGTATCATTTGGTCTTCATTCCAGATGTTGAAGCATGGTCGTGCTGGTGTCCCTATGGAAGTTATGGGTCTGATGCTTGGGGAATTTGTTGATGATTATACTGTGAGAGTGATTGATGTTTTTGCAATGCCACAGTCTGGAACGGTGAGTTGTTTACATCTAGACCTTGATAATTTTATTTGCTTGTTTGTTTTTTTTTTTCTTAGGGTAAATTTATTTTTTAAAAGCTTTTTGTGCTTTACTTCATTGAAGTAATCTGAAGGTATAAGATGTGAATTATAATACAAACAAGTCTAATGGTTAAAGGGTTTCAGTAAAAAAAAATGTATTAAAAACTTCTTTTTTAGCTAAGGCTAGTACTTAAGTGTGTATATCAATATATGGAGATATTATATCATTTTCTATGTATAAATATAGTGTATAACATGACTTGCAAGACTTACAGTTTGACAACTTTCAGAACTCATACTATGAGCCAGCAGAAAGATTCAAAATATAAAAGGTTTGCTTAGAAGTGTATCATGCCCTTAATTGTGATGGTGCTATATACTTTAAACTTGCTCTTTGACTGATCTTAGTTGCATATCTCTTAAATGATACTTTTGTAATTTGAAAAGAAAATGTATTTAAATTTTGAGTAAGAATATCCATTTTATGAACAGATTAGAGACGAAGAGTCAAGGTGCATAATTGGAATTTATGATGCTTTATTTTGTGTAACTAGAATGAAATGTTCTTAAAACAAGCATAGAAGGATTCCTTTGTAACTCAGAGCTGCACTCCATGAAATTTTCCAATTCTTTTGTCCTGAGTTTATTCTATACATGTGCATAATATAAAAATCTGCAAAAAGCCAATATGTGATATTTATCTGGAATAAAACGTGTAGAGCTGAACTTGGGACAAACAACAGGCCACTATTTGCAAAACAAACAGGGGAGGAAAAGGTAAATTCCTATGCCTATTTAATCATGTTTACTCATAGTAAAGATTAATTAAATAGCAATTCAAAATAATCTTTTAGCATTTTAAAAAACACATTGAAATACATTTCTAAAAAATATATTTTGCGTTTAAGGGTGCTCTGTCATGTCGTACTAAAGTATTCAGGTTGCCTTTTTAAACAGATGCTTATGAATATTTTTGTTTGTGTGAAGTTAGAAGTTAAAAGATAATATTGCTTCATGTACAGCTACTATGATTTTTGTCTGTCTTTTAAATCAGGGTGTCAGTGTGGAGGCAGTTGATCCTGTATTTCAAGCAAAAATGTTGGATATGCTGAAACAGACGGGAAGGTAAGTCACTGTAAAGAGGGCTGACTGTAACAAGTACTCCCTCCACGGTTTTTAGAAGAAATGGCTGGATCTCTCCAAAACTAGTGATCTAAGGGCTATTAATAATGTTTAAAAATAAATATTTGCCCCAAAAATTAGGTGAGTAGCATAGCCTGTAATTCAGTCCCCCTCATGCATTTCAATTGTCTGGAGATTGTCACTCCTGTTAAACCTACAGCTTTGATTATTGTCCAGAAAGACTACAATGCTGCTCAGTTTGGCATAGATGATTACTACACAGCACCTGCTGAAAAGATTGATTTTTTTTTTATTTAACCCTTTAAAGAAATTTTTTTTAATTTTTGAAGTTATAGCTTATTCATGAGAAATTTTAATGAAAAGAAAGGGAAAATAATTTTGCAAAAGATCCCAGTATTTAAACAAATTTTTATTTCACTCCTGACTCTCAACAGTTGTCGTCTGCTTGCTCAAATTCTTTTACTGTGGGAAAAACTTCAAAATTAATGTTAGCAAAAGGCTCAGCAGCTGAACAGAACAGTGCAAATTGCTTTTTGACTGAGTTCCTAGTTCTACTGCTGGTTTAATTGATATTTAATCCTTTCCCACCGTTGGTTCCCGTTGTCCATGTCTGAAATGGACTTTCTGCCGTGAAAATTCAACCTTCGACGCCAAGGAGTTAAAGAGTAGATATTTACTCAAGTGCTGAAAGGGTAAAAACTGGTTCAGGGAAGGTGTGGTAACAGGGTGAAAAACTGAAAGCATGATCTACCACTGCTAATGTGTATCTCTTAATGATATCCCTCTTTTGTCGCATTTATTCATGTCCATGTTTTCACCATACCATGATGGTAATTTAAATATTCCTGACAGTGGTTTTTTTGCAGCTCATCCTAATTTATACCCTGATATCTTCCTATTTCTTCTTGTGATAAGTGTTTATATTTTTAAAAATCTCAATGTCCTCTTTGTTTCAGACCTGAGATGGTAGTGGGTTGGTATCATAGTCATCCCGGCTTTGGCTGTTGGTTGTCTGGTGTAGATATCAATACTCAGCAGAGCTTTGAAGCCTTATCAGAAAGAGCTGTTGCTGTGGTGGTGGATCCCATTCAAAGTGTAAAAGGAAAGGTATAGTAGGCTTGCTTTTTATTTTAAAGTACTTCACTAAGATTTAATACAGAAGCACTGTAAGTATGTGTAAGTACGTGATTTTTGGAGGCCCATATTGTACTTAAAAAAAACCAAACAAACCAACCAAAATCTCATTGTAAATGAAAAGATCACTTCCAGTTTGTTCTGCATATTACATAAGTAGTCCTTAAACAGGCTGGACATCTTTGATATTGTGTCAATACACATAACCAATCATAAACCTCTCTTAATATTTTGCTATTCAGGTGTCACTCAACAAGTTTACAACTAATAATCCAAGTATACATTGTTTTACATATTACATTTTAGCTACAAAATCTGAGATCATTTACTAACAGACTGAAATAGGTTCAGCGCCTTAACATGGGTACTAAGAATTCATTGATTTGCAGACATTACGTATGATGATTTTTATTAACATTTCTATTCCAAATATTTTGAGCAATAAAACTTTACAGAGAAGTTGATATCAAGCATCTGAATTTTTGAAAAGTGTGCAGTTAAATGATTAAGTAGGTTAAATTATTATGAAAAGAGATTAACTTGCAAAGCATATTGGGTTATAGTTGTCCTTTGTTGAAATCTCTTTTGTTCTTGTTTAGTTCTCTTTTTATTTCTTTCTAGCCCCATATGCCATTTTCCTATTTCCTGCCTCATGACAGCAGGGAGCAGCTCTATTATCACCTTCACAGAGCTGTCTGCAAATGTGAGAGGCAATTCGATTTTGCTCAACCACAGGGAGAGTGGATTAGAAAAACTACAGAACGTACAGAAATTGGCTAGGTGGTTTACTGCTTTAAAATACTGCTGAGGTGTTTTGTTTGAGCATGCACTCCCATTGTATTGTGGAATAATTATTGAAATGCATCATAGTATATATGGATGATATTCATGTAAATTTATAAATATTTTAAAAGTGTTCCTCTTCTATAAAACTGTAGTATCATATTTCCTGTGAGGCAGATCTTATTAAAGAGACCAAACACTATGGGTTCTCTTAATTTCATAGCAGAATGTTTTGAAGCTACAGTTGCGTTTTCAGGTTTTTGGGTTTTTTTTTAATTCTGAATTTTGCAGCAAATACGTTTATGTGATAGGCAATTGAAAAATTATTATCTTCTGGTTGTTTGGAAGGTATGAGACATCTGTATAAATTTTATTCCTTTTTAAATTGCTTAACGGGTAGAAGAAAATACAGGTACTCTTGGGGGGAGGGAAAGATGCAGTGGAACACTTAATTATTCCTAACTTTTTTTTCTAGAACTTCTATTTTCCCACTCCAGTAGAAATGTTGAAATAGGATTCTTTTTGTTTTGTCAAAATATAATTGTCAAGACTATTACTAGTAATTAATTTAGACCTCACTGGCTATTAAATCCATTAAGAAGAAAAGCCTCCCAATAAGTCACTTTGCTGTTATAATACACTTGCTCACTAAATGCTTCTTTTTAAAATAATTTTATTGCCACTGTTGTTTGACATAGATGTCTATCTTTGAGATCTTTGAGATCTTCAATAAAGTAATCTTTGGCATATTTATTTTGAATGTGAATAAATTTTTGTCCATCTAAGCATTTTTCAGTTACAGCTGCTCTTATGGCATTGCTGCCAGTACTTGAGATTACTGGAAGTCTTGTAATGTTTGTTTTTCATACACATTTTTAGCTGCTACAGTCAGATTAAATTACGTTCTCAGGTTTCACGTTAAAAAAATTTACATCTGTCATGTTTCTGGCAAGTGCATCTTTTAAAGCTTAGAAATAAAAAGAATCTCCCAAATTATGAATACCACTTGTAATTAACTTCCTGATTTGGAAGATGTGGAATGTGTTTGAATTTTATGATCCTGGTTGGCAAGATCACTTACGCTAAAAAGTGTTTGGATTTTAGATGAACTGAGAGAAGAGCAGATATATTAGAGTTCAAGGGGGTTTCTTAGGTCAGGTTTCAGTGCTTCATGTGCCTGGCTAACTTATCATGGCACCAGAGCCTCTTCATGTGCTACAGATCTCGAGCTGAGCCTATTTCAGCAAAGTATCTACGTTTGCCAGCACCAGCAAATGAAGAACCACTTGCAGAGGTAATTTTTGCAATGTAGTAACCACTATACTGGTGAGCTTTAGCTATGTGAGTCCAAGATCATTGCTCATTATACCTTGTACTAGCAGGACTGTCTGGCAAAAAAATATAGTGAACATGTGGCATAGAAGATTTTAATATGGCATGTTTTGTCTGAGATTAGATGTATTTAAAAGCAATGCCCAAAATAACACATTAGCTAATTTTAAAGCTGCCTCAGGGCAGGTCCATGCCCATATAAATTGCCATAGTTTATGGTCAGTGAAGCAGTCATGGTTGTGCTAGTGAAGAATAACTGGGGCAGAGGTTATTTTCATGTGTCAGGAAGTTGCAGTGAATTCTGATGAGGAACCTCAGGTTCACCTTGACTAGCTAAGACTTTAAAAAGCAGTTTGCCCTGTTACTGTAGAAAATGAAACTTGTTCGTTAACTGCCTTGTCTCCTTAGGCATTTTCTACATAGCACAGGGATGTATGATTGCAGTTTAAAAATAAACATACCTGTAATTCTCATCATTTAAAAAACTTAAACCAGTCATTTTATGTCTTAAAGCAAATGAGCAAAAATAAAAAGTCATATAAAATCCTTATGTAACAATAAACCCCTCATATGTGGATAAAATGCCAACTGCTTTAACGACCATTTTAGGACTGGAATATTTTTGCATACATATAGTAGGACATATGAAGGACAAGTAATTCCAAATAGTGATCTTACTACTCTACATACATATTCTTCCAGATAAAGTGTGTTTCTTCATGACTGTGTACTATATTTTGCACTGTTTAGGCTAAGAATGCTCTTGTTGCCTGTAAAATAAACTCGCAGCAGAGGAATGAGTTTTAACTGAAGGTCGGTGGTCTCAGAACGCAGGGAGAAAAAGCTTTGTTTTGACTTTTTTTTTTTTTTTAGCTTGATTTCTTTGACTGAAGTCAAATTAAACATGCTGAAATATGGCCAGTGGGGCAACCTGGTTAGCTGTTGTTTCATTTTATACTTACTAATAAACTTTTCTTTTATCTCCTCCACCTTTCCAATCTGTGCAATGGAAGCTGTAATACATATTTAGAATATTCCACAGAAGCAGTACTTTCATTAAAGATCTGGAATAAAGCTAAATATTGACATTTCATATTTATTTCCAACATACACTTTGAAATGTCTGTACAGAGAACCATAAACCTTTGCCAAATGTTAAAAATATATGTGTTTTTTTGGACCTTAGCTTAGCAGCTGTTCATCACCTCTTAAGAAAAATTTAACTGCACTAAACCCACTGTAACATAGTATCTTTAAGTCCAAAAGCATTAACTTACTGAGTTGCAGTCACTGTATTGTTTTCTTCTATGAAGTGTTTTGAAATTTAAATCTGTATTATAACAAAGTCACCATTTTAAATGATTTGCTCTTTTGAGAGAGTTAACTTGTTTCCCTTGATTAATAAGTACTTGCATAAGGATTGATAAAATATCCAAAATTGTCCAGATTTGTACATCTGAGAAGCTTGTTGGTGTTTAGCAGGATTTGTAGCAAAATCTCTTGCTCATACAGCAAAATTTCATATCTGTTAAGCTATATTATTTTCTAGTAAGGCACTGTCAGAAGTACTTGTAGGAAGAACTGTTGGTATATGGCAAAATTATTCTTTTAATTCTTTGCTGAGGAAAACAGTTGTCTTTGCAATAACTTTTTTTATAAATTATATTTCAGTCAGACAGATAAGAACAAATATGCTATGCATCTTAATCTTGTGCTTAAACCAGGTCCTGCCATGTTCATAAGAGGAGTTTCCTGTGGTACTTTATCTTTATCTTAAACTCATTCAGATGGTAAAAGAAAATAAATATGTACATTTGAGTAGCCTGGTAAGTCAAAGCAATTCTAGGTGAGAATGATCTCTGTAGATCATCTAGCTGAACTTTGTGCTGAGCACAGTTTCAGCATTGAGTTAGATCAGCTCACTTAGTGTTTTGTCCTTTTGGGTCTTGAGAGTCAACAGACTTGTGGCAATTCCTGTTCCAATATTTTATTTTTCTTGCAGTTGTTTTTTTCCCTTTGTATGCATATGGTCAGCAACTCCTCTTTTCAGTTTATTGCTACTATCTCCTGCCACATGCATCATTGAAGAACCTTGTTCTGTGGTCCAAGCAACCTCTTCTGGAGTTGGAAGGTTTTTTACTTCCAAGAGTCGGAATATGAGCTGTCGTCTGAAACCATTTTGTGCGTGCAGTTTCTTTTCATTGGTAGTTGAAAATTGCTTTCTTTCGTTAAACTTGTGAGAGCTTTAGAATTTTATTCTAAAGGGGGTAAAAAATGTTCTGAATTTTATAATTTGTTATTTTAGTAATTTTTGAAGTATGAAAAAAATTACTCTTCTTGTACTGGAGGGAGAGAAAGATACATGCTGGTTTTATCCTCCTTATACAAATGAAGACCCTGAGGAGAGCTGGAGGACTTGTTTTAACAACCTCTTTCCCCTTTTTTGTTCATTGGTACTTGTAAATCTAAATGACAACCTGTGTGTAATTAGTGATGTATATGAGCATTACGGATTTGTTAATACCTGATTTCAGTTTTTTTACTCTTCAGAGTAATACATGGTCATTCTGTTGAGTGCTGACCATAAAAATAGTGATTTGCAAGTAGTTTTGATCTCTTTCACTACTTTCATGTTCCAGTTTAGATTAAATTGTCTGTATATTACCCTTTTTCAGATTGGTGACTTCTGTTCTTGTGCTGCAAATCTTGCCAGTTTGTCAAGACAAATATGTGTGTGAATAGTTTCATAATTTGGAATTACGTGTTAGTCTAAAACACTGAAACCAATAGCAAACAGTGATTTAACAATTAATTTTCTGAATATTGGAATTACCATCTAAATTCAAGATTTTCTTCAGCTAAGCATGTTTTACACCAGTTTTTTGAAAGATTGCATTGTTTTAAAGCTCCACTCTTTTATCAAAGTGCTATTATTTTCCTTTGAATTTGTCTTTTTCCCTTCTTTATTTGAATTAACCATGGGATGTAAAGAGACTTTATTTTATAAGAAGGAAGAAAAAGAGCAATCCTTAAGTGAGATTTGTGGAGATACTAGTGTAATGCCTGAAATTTAAAATAGCCCATTAAGAATTAAGTTTGTGAGGAGTGTAAGCAGATTGGAGCCACCTAACAAGACTTTTTTAATATACCCAACTGTTCCTCCCCACTTCATGTGCTTGTCTTGATCTTTGCCTTAGTAAGTCTTTCCTAGACACAAGTGAATTCAGTAGTCTTTAGGGTACAGTTAAAAATAAATAACACAGTTGAAATTAATAATTAAAAGCAATTAACGAGACAGAAAATTGACTATATTGTCACTACTTTGGTGATGCGTCTATTTATCGTGAATTATTATACAGATAGCATTTAGAAGAAAATGTGTTTTAAAACGTAGTGCCTACAATTTTGTCAGAATCTTTTATACCTGGAACAACTTCCGTTGATAGAACTGGATTTGCTAATACTTATCTATTGTAATTGGAAAAATTCTAAAATGGAAACATAACTTTGCAGTATGCAATTTTAATTGATGTATCAAGAGTACATTTCTGAACATTAGCACAGTGTACATTTAGATACTCTCACAGTACTATGTTATTTCTTGCCATTGACTGGATAGAAATGTTGTTGTTTGATTTAGGCAAGAGCCAAGTTTCAATAGGAGCCTGGTTTGGAGAGTAAGGAAGTTGTGTGTTTGTGCTGGGTTTGATCACCATTGATTCAGAAAAGATTTGTTTTCTTTTGCCTGGAGAACTGTATTTGTAGGAGATGAATTGTGTCTGCATGAAAGTATGGGCTACTTGGTATTTTCAGTTCAGGCTGTGTAAACCTAGGCATAAATGACATTGTTGTATTACTGCCATTGCACCACTGTTTTGTTATGTTTTCTAGAGTGGTTATACATACCCAGATTAACATATTTTGCCTATTTTACCTCCTACTTTTTTAATGGAGTGATGAAACTGTTAGTATCAATTCTAATGTCCCAAAAGTTGTTATGTAATGTCCTTTGGACTTGTGATTTAATTAACGTATGTTTGCCTACTAAACCATTTACATAGGTTACTTGAGTTCATGCCCTTCCCTAAAACAGAAAGTTCCAAGACTTCGTTGGAAAGTATTAAATGTTTAATTTCCTTTTACTGTGGTGGTTGTAGAATAGTCCATTTATCTTCATTAAGGCATATAGCTTTAAAACTTGTGGCTCAGCTACATGGGAGTTATGGATGCATGCCCTCACTTGTCAAGATAAATGTATTATGCTGTAGTTCTCTTCCCCTTCCAGTATGGATATTGAAGTTGTACTTCAGATTTGACCACAAGTAAATAATTCTCCAAGGATAGAGAAGGAAAATGCACATACTCCTAGGAATATGTTTTCCAGAGCTAAAATTGACATTTTATAAATAATTTCCATGTTGCAAACTTCAAACTCACAATCACAGCAATTCAGTGATATGCATTTGGCATGAGTCAGTTTCAGTTCTTAGTGCTTTTCATTGGAAATGGCATAAAAAGTACGTTTTCTTTGAATTTTTTATGTTGTGGGCTTGCAGGGGACAGAAGATGTTCTTCACTTGTAGTTGTCTAACAGTGCATGGCAGCATAAATAACGAAATGGTCATAAACCTGAGCTGCACTTCTCTGGTCACATGTTCCATTTCATTTTTAAAGAATCTAGAAACAAACTAAGCAGTTGATAACAGGTCAGTTGCAGGTGATAAAAGAGATTTTAGATGGGACATTACTTCTTTTTCCACACCTGGCATAACCACATTCTATGCTTTGCAGTTGTCTTTAAGCGCTGGTGTGTTTGTTCATAAACATATGGCATAAACAATATATTGCTATTTGAATTCCAAGGACACAAAGCATTTTTAAAGATAGTCACCATATGCCATAGATTCTTCACTGGAAAAATATTGATGTTAGATTTTTTTTCTTTAAATTTAAACAATAAAGGCTGACTTACGCCTAACTGAAATTTACCGCTAAAATATAGTGGAACTTGAAAAACAAAACTATTTCATTCAGTATAGTTTGGAAATTTAATATTGGAGGGATTTAAGAATCAAGTGTGTACAGTACTCTTGAATTTATTTTTTTAATGCCCCACAAAGTTATAAAGACTGTTTAAAAAAATGATAATATTCAGTTATTATCAGTGTCTGCTAGTAAGAATCTAAAGAGTGATAGCATTCACACTTTCAGGAGAAGCTGTCTGGCTACTAAATACCCTATATTTTAATCAAGCCATTATTTTTAATAACTGTGTGGAGACTATAAGAGGCCAGATTCTGTCTGGCTAGCAGTTGAGGAGTCCAGTGTTCATCTTAGACTGTGAGTAAATTTTAATCATATTAATTATAGCTGTCCTGAAATTTACACAGGACGTAATTGTAAATTTTCTTTCTAAAAATATATTCTATGGACTCTAGTGTGGGCTGTTGACCTCAGGCAAATGCTAAAAAAATGCTGTATAGTTATTGTTTTTTAGATTATTATGCATTTTGAAGCTAAGACAGATGTACAAAAAGATGCAGTTTTTATTTTGTATTGGCAGCTTCCAAATATTTAGTATCTATTTCCAAGAACTGCAATTAGTAAAGCATCCATGGTACTGAAATCCACACATCCCACAAGCTAATTATATTTGCAAGGTCAGATTGAATACATATTTTCAGAAAAATAAAGGGTTATATAAATGTGTCTTCTACTTGGCTGTTATATCACAGTTTGTTGATCTGGAGTATAATGTGTACAATTCACAAATTTGTCTGATAACAGAAAGTGGTGTGTGATTGTGTTTATTTTACTAACCAGTATATTCACAGCAATCACTTCCAAATATCTCTCCAGTAAAGATGTGTTAATTACAAAACAGACAAGGTCTTCTATTATATTAAAGCTACTAACAAGAAGACAGCAGGAATCACACATGTAAATAGCATCATCAACCCCTATTTTAGTCCTCTGTTTTGATCTGTGAGTTGCGCATAGACCAAAGGTGCTATTAAAGACTCAGTATATGAAATAGGCAGCATTATATGAACAAAATTTATTCAACAAGAAAACAGACCTTTAACATGAATTTAACAAGCCTGAGAAATTATAAACTCTCATATGCTGCAGATTCATGCAGTGATAATAAACAAAAAAGGAAAGTAAGAGGTTTCCTTAAGCTAGCCAAACTGCTAATGGTTTTGTTATAAGCTGTCTGCTGTTGAAATGACCTCTGAAAAGTCTGGAGACACTTACACAAGGAAAAATTAAATGGTCAGAGTGGTGAAAGAGTTGCACTATGGAAGTGCATTAAAAAAAATTACCTTCGAATTTCTGGAAAACATCCGAATAGCATAGACTTCTGGTTAACTTTTTAATGTCTTCCAGGAAAGGAGTTTAGCATGAAGCTTGGAAACAAATTTTAAGTAAAAGAGTGCATGCTGTATTGTATTATATTGGTAATTTAAGTACAATGAAAGCTTAACATTTTTGCTTGGGAAATACCGTCTCTTTACAACAAAAATCTGAGGCAACTGAGTGGTGATTTGTGCTGGGTTTAATTAATCCTTAGAAGTTCTTTGTTCAAAATACTGTGTCTTAAGTTTCCATCATAAGAATAAGGGGTGACCATGTTTCTGTCATCAGCCTGCATCATTCTGTACTTCGAAATACACAAACATAGAGGGGAGACTTCAACTTGTACACACCTCCAAGTGCTCACTGGGGCTTTTTTCTTGGATCTTACTGTGGCATAATTAACACCTACTTCACCCGTTGCTCATTAGTACACTGGACATTAATGAGTCTATTTATTTTTATGTAATCTTCTAAAGGTGAGACTGATTTATACTTGCTATGAAAAAAGCAACTACATTTCATAGAAATGAATATGTAGGATTTATTGTTGTATTTATGTTTTTATTGTGTATTAGGTCTAAATTTAGCCTCCAGGTTGCTGAGCATGTTAGTTTCCTTAAGATGGTTGCTATAGTGATAGCAGCAAATTCCTTTAATCTTAGTGTAGTTAAAGTATTTAGTTACCATTGGTCATCAGAGTGCAACTAAGACAAAAAATAGTATTTGCACATGTACCTTTTGTACCCCTCTGAGATTGTAGGAATTGTAATTTTATCCCTTTTAAAAGCATAATATTTGGTGTTTGTGATTTGAGTTTTTTATACTGCTTTCTCTTAGATTTATATTTGTTCTACTTAGGAAATACTTGCATGTCATTCCTTCAGGAGGACAGATAAAGAGTGCAGTGTACTCCCATGCAGCTTATATCTGAAACATAATGGAAGTTACTTCTCATCAAAATTAAGATGTTTGAGCAATATTCAGTATCACTCATAAATAACTCAGGAACTTATTCTCATATTTGAATGTGAAATTTAACTGATCTGGAAACTCTAACCAAAATGTTGAATTTTTTAGATTTTTAAAAAGTTTAATTTTTTTTTAATTTTTTTTTTTTCTTTACGTGGCTGAAGCCCCAAAACAAATCCATGCTGGACCATGCCATTCTTTTTGGATAAGCTCAACGTTGTCTAGTAAAGTTCTCAGTTAAATTCAAGTTTAGAAGCAGGGCTGATAGTAAGCTATAAAGCAACTCCATGTCATTTTAGTATACTGCCAAGTTCATGTTTCTTGCTCCTCAGGGTAGATTTTTGCTTGCTTGCTTAGTTTTTTTCCTTTATCCAGCTAGTCTCTGGAGAACTGGTGGTGTGCTTTTTTTTTTTTTTTTCCCTTGGTTTGTTTGATTTTTTAATTTATACTGCCTGTTTGTTATGGTTGGGCATTTCCAGGTGTTGATAAATTAGAGCATCTGGTTAAAATGGAATGCAAAGATAGATACAAAAGCTTGTTAAAAGTGTTCTAAAATAGAGAAAAATGGTAAAAAAGTAAAAAAATAATTACTTCTTATGAGAAAGAATGTACAGATATATAGTAACTGGTTTAGATATTTTTGAGAATTCTTCTAAATGTAATTCCTTTTTTTGTACCATTGGTATCAGATAACATACTAAATCAGACTGAATTCTAAATCTGAATTGTGGGTTTTTTTTATTGTTCAGGGAAAAAAATTATCACCGGTAGCTCACTTTAATTGGGTCACAACTGAACATTTTTAATAAAGAATATCCTTTTTGGGAGGTTTACTGCATGCAGTTTGAAAATATGGCATATGCAGGTGGATCTGGCCAGAGGCTGAGAGACCAAGCAGTAGCCCTTAGTGACACTCAAGTCAACACCACTGTCTCACTTGGGTCTCAGAAGTGAATCACAACAGGTGATAAGTTTGTGGATTTTTTCTGTTTACAAATACTTGCCAGTTAATTTCATTTCCACATGAAGAACCTCAATATTTTTTCTTGTAATCCTAAAAACTGCACATTATTTAGTTATTAATATTTTTGTAAATGGAGAAGAAAATGCTGGAACAAAGTGGGAGACTCAGTGTCACTTTCTCTGTAGACTTTCAGTGATAGTGGTTGATTTCTTGTTTGTTCAATGTAAACAAGATTGGAGTCTAATTCTTCAAAATATCAAATCAACCATGTAAATGCATCTGTTGTTGTCCAACCCATAGTACAGAGAAGAAAGGAATAAAAATTATTATAGAAAAGCTGTTAAAAGGAGATTTAAGTTAATAACTCTTCAAACACAGGCAGACAAGATGCCTGCAAAGTCTGCCTGCTACTGTTTTAGTGGCTGTGCAAGGCTGTACCTGCACTGGTCCGGTTAAAAAACTGGACCCTAAACAAGAATTCGTGTTGCAGGTATGAACCTGTGCTGGTCAGGACACAGCAAGAGTGAGTTTGAGTGAATTGTTAGTACGTTCTTAGGTCTGTTTCAGCTCCTATAAGTTTTGGATAGGTTGGGGTTTTTATTGCATGGGACCATGAATTTCTCTTTCCAAAAATTTTCATAGAGTAATTTAGCACAGGACAGAGTAAGATTCAGTGATGGGTTTACATTATTTGCAAAAAAACAGCACTGAATACTGCCTACCGTCTACCTTTAAATCATAAATGACCTTGGTTTTCTTTTACTCTATTTTTTACTCCTGAGCATGACACTGACAAGGACTTTTTAATCCATCAGACAGTTTATAGACCCTTTCGTAGTCACAAGAAGCAAAAAGCATCTGACTAGAAGGGAATACATGGGGCAAGTTCCTTGCTGGCTATAATTTTGTTGTCATTTCAAGTATTGTGGTAGTATAATTGATGTGACAGGACTGGGCTTTAGACTTGGTCCCTTAGCTTGTGCTCACTTTCAGTTTTAGTCTCTCTCTGTCATTCATTTTGATTGGATAAGATTTAGGTGACAAACATATGCATAATTTTGAGGTTTAGAGTAAGTGTACATAAAATTCAATGTTATATGGTGATATAATATATATAAAACTTATAGTTCCATAGAAAATGTAATAATTGGTGTCACCTTACAATACAAGGTAGTATAGTGTGCTGATCACATAGCCAGCAGGAGGTCCTTTTTTATTAATATTATAATTAAATGATTTTCTGGATAATGGCCAAAAACAGATGAGAGTTGATTGTGCCTTGTCCACTGTTGCTTAGCTCTATTAGTTGCATTTTCTAAAAAGAATTGACTTGACATCTTGTTTTTACAGGTTGTTATTGATGCCTTCAGATTGATCAATGCTAATATGATGGTCTTAGGACATGAACCAAGACAAACAACTTCAAATCTGGGTCACTTAAACAAGCCATCTATCCAGGTAAACCTAGTGCTGATAGTCCTGTAAATTGCAAGATTTATTCATCAATTTTTGGGAAAGGTACTTAAAACAATATGTCACAAATTATTTATTGTTCTCTCTATTGCATTTTTCCACATGCATTTATAGTGATTCGTCAGTGGACATGTATATATGAGGGGTTTGAAACTGAGCCCTAAATTAACTACCTAAGTGTGATTGCATGTATTTAATGTGTACAGCAAAGATTCAAGTATAAATTTATGGAAATGCAAACTTTTGACAGTGACAATTGATGACATACCATTTGATACAAGACAGGTGCTGTTTTCAGTCCTGCTGAAAAACTGCTGTTTATCAACATCTCCACTTTCTTCAAGATACGTTACTCACAAGTAAATTATGGAAAAAGTTTTCTATTTTCTTTTTACTCTAAGTTTATAGAGGTTCTTGCTTATTATGTAATCTAGATTAAACCTTGTATTGTGTCTTAAATTGTTAATCTCTGATTTTTATGCAATACAGTAATTTACTGGAAAAAAAAAGGTGGAGGAGGATATTCAGTGGATAAAATGGGTGCCTGATTGGCTTCTGCTGTAATGTTTCTTTTGAATACATATTTGTGAAACTTAAATATTCAAAGTTTGATTTCTGAAGTTGACTTCACTAAAAGACATAAGTTCTGGTCTTCACTGAAGCAAGCCTTTATTTTGAGAAATAGCTTTCGTCCTGAAACAAGTATCCTCTGGAGTGATTAATACTTTTATCCCTATCGTCCTTCTGCCTCAATGTTTTTTCCTTTAAAAAACTTTTCCCCCCTACTATGTATCCTAAACGCATGTGTCCTTGAAACCATGAAGCCCAGTTCCTGCTTTTTGTTCCATTACTTGAACAATAGAAGTAATATTTTGCTAGGTAAAATGGAAGAAAAAGACCATCCACTGGTCAGAGCAGAACTGAATTTGTGCTCTAAGAGAGCCGTCCTTTGGGTGGTCCTAGACCACCATACCTATCTTGCAAAAGCTAAGTTGTTTTTTTTTTGTTACTAATACATTGAAAGTGTTTGCTGTTGATAAAAATGCTTGCAAAGAAGCCTCTTAAATTTAAAGAGTGTCTGCTTCAGAAGGCTGTGATTTTACCTTGGATTTTTGAATTGGTCAAAACTGCAAACAATAATGAGTATGAAATAAGCAGCTAATACTCTTGATAGGATGTAGGCAAGCCCATGCTTGCATGTTTCAGGGCTTTTCTAACTGGGCTTTTCTAGACCATGTGTAATGCTTTCCCTTGGAAACCCCTGCAGTATTGTTCAGCTTCATTATTTTAAGATCACTGTCACTACAGCGTGGCATATTTTGGCCATGGGATTTTGGGTTTCTGTTATTAAAATGGGTAGTTTTTGTTTGTGTTGATTTTTTGCAAGCTGGCAATGAGCTGTTGCAAATGTCACTGTTAAGATAAAAATCATAATTTTAAATTATACTCTGTTCGTAAAGCTGCAAGAGCTCTTGCAGTGTCGTTTTGCTTTTATTTTAAGCCATGAATAAAATTCTGACCCAGTTGAGGACAGAAGCAAACTAAATACTGATTTCAGCTGGGCTAGATGCAGGACATTATAAGACATTGTTTAAAATCTCAGGAAGAGGAAGAATAGAATAGTATGTAGAATAGAATAATAGAATGCCTTGGCTTCATTCCTGCTTTGTGTGCGTGGTTTTTTCTTATGTTCCCTTACCAACAGTTTTTTACAGTTGTTAACCTCTTATATTTGCCCACTATTTTAAAGGGTAGTTTTTTGGAAGGAGGGAGGAAAGGGAAAGGATAGTGGGAAAAGGCAAACCTGTTTCTCAAATTTTAAGAACTTGAGAAAACTTCTTTAATTATCTCTACACCCGAATTTATACACAAACACCAAAACCTCATATGCAATCATTTTGAGTGAGTTAAGAAAATGGTAGTGGAAATTACTGGTAATAGTTTCAACTATAAATTCCTTTGTTGGTGATAAAACCTGTATTTTACAAGTTTGCAAGTATTGGTTTTCTGTAAGTGCTAATTCTCATAACTTTTCAAGTAGTTTTTTATCTTTGTATAGGTGTTTGCAATAGAAGTCTGTTTAAAATGTATGGATGAAAGCATTTTCAGCTTTCATACAGATAATTTTGTAATGCTGAAATATTAGTTTGCGTTAGATGCAAATACAGATTCATTTTGTATAGATCTAAATATGTGTTTAAACATAAATGGTGGAATGATTGAGACAGAAGTATTTATCACTTTAAAGCGTACTTTATGTATGCTTTATTGTATCTTGTTTGTAAATGTATACTTCATATATGAAATTTTATTTGAAAATAGACTCTATTAGTTGTGATGAGGTTTGATCATAGAATTTTGCATCCCCAAATATTAATGCCACTCACTCTTTAGGTCATAAATGTAAAAGGAAATATCTAATGCGTGTGAGCAAAATAGAAAATACATGCATACAGCTATCATTAAAACTAATCTCAGTTGATCAGATTGTATTTGCAGAGGGCATAATTATAATGAAAAAGGTGGTTTGGTTTTTTTCTTCCTTTACATTTAAAAAATAAAATTGTTTTTAATATCCAAGGTTAATTTGATGCACATTTTCTAACTGAGGTTTTTGCTTCAGTTAATCCCTCTTCATGTTGTACCCTGGAGAATGAGCTTGGGAATGTTGACAGTGATTATAAATAAATAGATAGCAAATAGTCTTTTGTTTGTAGCAGAATATTTTAATAGAATATTTTGATAGGAGTGATAACCAAATGTATTGAGAGAGGAAAGATTTGAGAGAAATATGTTTGTGCATATGTATCGGTCAAATGTTTGAAGGCAGTTGCCATTTTTTCTTATTATAGTTGCTACTGTGTGAAAAAAATCTGTGGTTTAGAAATAGAAAGCGTAACTGTCAGTTAATGAACACAAAAAAAGAAATAGAACCAGGTATATTTACTTCATATCTCCTTATAGTCACTGTATTTTTTTCTTCATGTTTTTCTCTTTTCTCTGAGTGATGTTTAAAGATGTTTATATTGAAATTAGCTTTCTCCTGATATTGCTTCATTTCAGTGGTGGGTGATTTAATTCAATTTCTCCCCTAAATTTTGCAGGCATTAATCCATGGACTAAACAGACATTACTATTCCATCACCATCAACTACAGGAAGAATGAACTAGAACAGAAGGTAATTGTTTCAGTTTTAATTCAGAGTACCAGGAGCATAATACAAACTATTTAAAATTTGTGGCAATATTCAGATTTCAATGGCTATTTCTCTCAGTAATTCTTTTAACTCTCTTGGAATAGGTGGCTTCTCTTCCAGAAAGCACTTGAATGTACACTCATATGAAACTTTCTAAAACCACATTCTAATGACTATATGAGTAGTTTGACAACATTTTCGGACCTTATGGAAAGTTGTATTGCTGTTCTCTGAACCTAAGTTTGTCCAAAGTTTCCAGTGATGAAGCTGAAAGACATACTAGCTGCCTTCAGTTTTCACAGGCTAGAATTCCTGAAGCTAGTGGAATTTTTAACTGTGTTTTCCAAAATGGAATGTGTAATGAAGGGATGTTGGGTTTTTATTTGCTGTAAAGGTACTTCCAGTTAGTATGATTGGAACTCCCCAAGATGTTACCGAATATCAGGAAGTAGTGATGTCCTGAATTTACAGAAGAAATATTATGGAGTTACTGACAACAAATGTTTTTTCTTTTTTCTGCATCAAACTTAGTCAAGTTAGATTCAAAATCTAGCTTGAGAGTCTCAACCAGGAAAACAAAAAGGAAGAAAAAAAACTTACATATCATCTATAGAAGTTAATTCTTGAAAAGCCAGGTTCTGTCTTCATTGTATGTTCTCTGATATGTCTGTGCATTTTCATGACCTTCTTAGGGATATAAATTGATCTCAAAGCTTATGATTAAATGGTCAGAATAGTTTTTTCAGAGAATTCAGACTTTTTGAGTTACAAGTAATAAGGAAGAAAACCAGTTTCAAATAGTGGAGGAGTATGTGTGCAAATTGAGGAGTTGGAAAGAATGTGTGAAATGTACAACCATTTTTAGTGCAGTATCAGACTTTCAAGACTTCACTGTTACAGAGAAGAGTAACTGATTCCACAAAAACAGCCCTCTCAGGAAATTTTGTTGAGGCTTCCAGGGGGGTTATTGTTTCCAGTCAAATGTAACAATTTGGCAAATCCAGTCTTGTCTGAAGTTTCAAGTGTGTAATTTTGTCAATATCTTTATGTGAGCTACTACCTTTGCAAGTAGGAGAATAATCTTGACCAAGTTAGGAAGACTAATCTGTGAGGTAACAACTCCCTCTCACATCTTTCATGAGGCAGCTTCATACATATCTCAAACCCCCCTCGTGGTGGTGGTGATCTGTTATCTCCATCTGTAGTAAGAAGAGTACATGCTTCATGTATTAGATTAGGAGCTCATCACACCAAACCTTAATTTTAAAATCAAGATAGCCTAGCTAAACTGTCCATATGCAGTTTGCCTACGACTCCTTCTGTCAGTAGCTAAGATCTTGCTAACACAAATTATGACACAAACTTTCAACTCAGTTCACATGTTCCAAAGACAGGTTTCTTTGGAAGCTCTACATAGGATGAAACAGGTACTTTTATTCAGGTGATAGCAATTACAGGGATTACCAGTTCTCAAAAATATCTAGTAAATGTTCACAAATTGAAGGCAAGCTGAAACTGTTTGCTGAAAGGGTCCTCCCTACAGCCATCAAATGTGCAGAACATCCACAAAATACACTTCCTTTATTCATGAAAATAAAGAAATTGCTGTTGTAGCTCTTCCTTTGCTCTTTCAAGATGGCATGAAAGTCAAGTCAAAGTAAAACCTTTGTAATAGTGCCTGCATTTATCACTATCAAATCTCTGCGTGTTTATCTGATGGTTTTTATGCTTATTTATTCTATATGAGGCAAAGACACACAAGTCATGTATTGGTCACTTTCAAATTTTATTTTCTCATAACTGTCAGTTGCTTGCATACAGAACAGATAATCAGTGAAGCCTATGTAACTACTTTATGAATTTAATCAAAGCATTAAAATAGTTTTCAACTTCATCAGAGGCCAAAAGCTTCAACTATTCCTCATGTGGCAGCTAAAGTATTCAGTTTTCTCCTAGTCCTGCTACAGGGTAATTGTGCATTCTCAACCTGCAGCAAAAGTAACAAATCACAGTAAACAAATCTACATATTCCTGTCAAAGTAAATGTGAGCCATGTTTTCATGCCTCATTTTCATATTTAGGATTCGAGAAGTTCAGTCTTTAAAAAGTATGCAAATCTATCTTCTATCTAGCAGAATAGTTGATCATTGTATTCCCACTATTTAAACACTGACATTGTAAGATCAATATTTTTTTTAATATTCTTCTTACTATAAATCAGTTGCCTGTCAAAGAGATCTTCATAATACTCTGAAACTATTTTATGGTGAATGCTCTAAAGAGGTTTTGTCTTGCAGATGCTGCTGAATTTGCATAAGAAGAGTTGGATGGAAGGTTTGACACTTCAGGACTACAGTGAACATTGCAAACTCAATGAAACAGTAGTGAAAGAGATGCTAGAACTAGCTAAGAATTATAACAAGGTATTCATATCCCATAATAATAGTATAGCTGTAGCTGTGTTTATGAAGTGAAGAAATTAGTTGCTTAATTTCAGAAGGAATTGATTATCACAAGCTTTTTTCAGATTGACTGTAGTTCGTACTAATCAGCTACTTGTGGTGTCTGTGTGAAGTTGCTAGATTAGCTCCTCAGGCACTGCCACCACACTTTTTGCCCTAAACTTTTCTCAAAGTGTTTAGTTATATGCTTTGCTTTGAAATGTGAGTGATCATATCAATTTTGTATTTTTACTTAGTGACGAGAATATAAAATTTCTGTAGATCAGAATGAGCAGTTAGTCATATTTTTCAATCCTTCAGTCAAGGACTGTTTGATCACTGTAGCAGATAAAGGTTATCTATCTGTACCATGTGGCAGATAGGCTAGAAGTATTTAGAACACATTCCGGAGTCCAACTCAGTGTTCTGTTTAGATAAGAAATTTGTTATTGGTGTTATAAGTAAGAGGAATCACAGCTACTTGTACTGTTTTAATACTGACATACTTAGAAATATTTCTTACAAATACTAGATCTCAACAAGCATTCTATAAACAGTAATTATGTCAGTATTTCTTAACAAGTGTTATTTTTTTTAACTCCTTGGAAGTCCTTAAAACCAAAAGTCAGTCTTACATTCACTAGTTAAGTTAGTGGATGAACTTTATGAAGACACTGTATTTGAAGGCAACATAACAGTATTAAAATAAATTACTTTAAACAGGACAAAAATGTTTTGAGATCAAATCTCCAATAGTTGAAACAGTATAGAAAATGTTGGGTTTGGTTCTGTTTCACTATTTTAACCGTTTTCAACTGTCTTTAAGTATTGATACCGCTCATTTAAGGATTTTGCTTAATAACATTTTGATGAATATCTGACAATAAAACCATTCATAAGTATTTAAGTATTTTCCTTGATCTTTTGCACTGACACTCAGTAATTAAAACCACGTCTGCTGAAAAGCTGAAGTACCTTTCCTTTTGACTTTCTGAAATGTGTTGCTGTTTGATTTTTTTTTTTTTTTTTTTTTTTTTTTTAAGAACGGAATTGTATTTTGAGAATATGTGGCTTGGGGAAAAAGTAAATGAAATCTGAAACACTGACCTTTTCTGTGTTTCTTTCACAGGCTGTTGAAGAAGAAGATAAGATGACACCTGAACAGCTGGCAATAAAAAATGTTGGCAAGCAGGTGAGGTGTGATGAATTAGAGTGAGGTGGAATTATATGCTTCGTTCATTCTACATACTAATTTTTTACATGTGCATAGGTGATTTTAGTTCTACGTGCATGATATTCTCAATGCTTCAAATAATAAATTTATTTTTGTTAGGGGTTGTGCAAGGAACGGGGCCTTTGACTGTAGGTAATTGGCAGAATATCTGCAAACTGTTCTGCATGTGTGTTTATTATATGCTGAGGAGCACTGTTGAAGTTTAGCGTTCTCTTTTCCTTCTTCATTTGTTTTAACTACTTCTAAGAGACATAAAGATATCCAAGTCTGTGTCAGAGAGACCCAAACTGGAGACACTTAACAAATGGTGATCATGGAAACAGAGGTGAGAGGGGTGTGATTGTACATTATCATGGCTAAAGAGCCAGCTCACCCCTGTCTTCAGTTCATGAAGTCAGTGCTTAGCTCTCAGACACACTTGGCAGATAGGCTGAGTTCCTTTGTATTGATGCTTGAGGAAAACTGTTTTGGACCACAGATGAAACAAAAAATATCCACTCATTTCATTCCATCCCTTTGCAAAGTTAGGATATAATGTCTTTTTAATGACTCAACAAAAAAACTATTTCTGTATTTGATTTCGACAATTCTTGTGAGCAAGAGGAAAGCCAAGCAAATTTTTTAAGAGCTTGTCTTCAAGAAGGGCAATGGAAACAAGAAATAGCTTTTAAAATATCTAGTGTGTCCTTAAAGAACCAGTACTTGTTGTATTGCTAGTAGCAGTAGAAGAATTTAAAAGATTCTGGATTGCTCTTATGTGTCAGCTTCTAGCAGCAATGTCATAACACATCTGCACTATTGTTCAGTCACTCATGTATTTCTGTAGCATTCAGAACAATGGAGTTTATGCACACCTACACATACATAAATATATACATATAAAATATGTAAGAAGGGTTGTATTTTAAGGGTTATGATGTCATCTCAAACAGAACTTGAGCTTCACTAGTTGTTACGCATACGTGAAAAAAAACTATTTTGATACAGTTCTTCAAAATGAAAATAATTTATTTCCTGATAAAATTTTTAAGTTTTCTTTAAATGAAAAAATGGTTCAGTGAAGTAATTTTCAAGTGGGTTTTTTATGCAACTTAGGTAAAAAGCTTTGTAAACGAGCAGCCACTCACAGTATGGATATTGTGTTATAAGGTGTATAATTTGTTAGGAACAGAAAGAATACTGGAGAACTATGTGATCTTTGAAAAGTAGTTATTTAAGAAGGGCAGCATACACTGGTTCAGTAGCACTCTTCTATATAAATTTAGATGGATTCACTGCATTTTGACATAATTCCATCTTTTAAAGAAGTTGCAATTCCTATGCATCATTGTCTTCCATATTTTAATTTCTTTACACACAAGAATTATTACAATAATACTATAATAAAGTTTAGACATCTTTTTGAGGTATGCCTGATATTTTTGCAGTGTTTGATGCTTAATTATTTAATATCAGTGGTGAAACTGAAGAAGTGCATGGGTATGATTTTCAACCAGAAATAATCTTATTGTTGCATGCAGATGCCCACAAATGCCTACATCAATTGAGTAATAGTGTGTGGGGATATGTATTTTCAGAAAACTGCTCAGGCTTAACATTCAATTCCTAAGAGCATTTGAACAAGGCATTGTTCATGTTTTTATGGGTATAGGTACACTCATTTTCTTGCAGTCAACACAACTATTCAAAGACTGTGTTAGATGATGCTTGAATCTTTGCAGGATTAGAACACATTTGTGCAAAGATCTGAAAACAAATTGCAATCTAACTAAGATTAAAATATTGGCCTTAGTGAGACGTAGAATAAAATTCACATGTTGTGTGTTGTCCTTAAAACTAACTCACAACTGCCACAGTTAGTCTTGATATGCTGGACAGAAATTTACTTCCAAAACCTATCCTCAACCATTAGTATGAATTAATAAAATTTTGTTAATGGAAATTCAGTCATTTGCTAGGTCTTCCTAGAATGGAAAATTTAGGAGCGTTACTGGCCTGTGTTCATTTAACTCACAGACATCTTAAATAGACTTTAAGTAAATAAAATTTTTCAGACATGTATTTCAGTCATTCATCTCACAGCATTCTTTGTATTTCAGGACCCTAAACGTCATTTAGAAGAGCATGTGGATGTGCTGATGACCTCAAACATTGTCCAGTGTTTAGCTGCTATGTTGGATACAGTTGTATTTAAATAACCGAGTAACCGTTTGTGATACTTCCTGTGTATATTTGTTTATTGTTTCTAATACTCACAAAACAGAGGCTGTTGAGGCTCTATTTGATTAAACGGAGACATCTGACTTCATTTGCAATGTAAGTGCAGCACTATAACACCTCTCAGTCTCTAATTGTGCATTTGCTTCAGTTTCTTTATGTCAGGGTCCTCACAGATTCCAAAGCATTCAAGAACACGATGTGGGAAAAACTGTAGTACGTTTTCATTTAATATTTTGGGGGGAGGGCGGCAATCAGTAGTACATATATATTTCGATTGTTGCAACATAATAAAAATATGTTTACAAATCTGTCTTAAGTTCTGGACAGTGTTTTTTAAGAAAGGACAGCTGGAATTAACAAACTAGAAAAAATGTTAGTAAACATTTGTTTCTCCTCACTGTAAAACTAGTTAGATACTAATTGCTAGGAAAGCAAAAATTCTCTGTTGGAATTTGGCTCCCATTGATTACCAGTTACTCTCATGGAGATTAAAACAAAAAAAATCAGTGCTGAATTCTAAGGATGTACAAAACCAAAATTGCTGAAAATTCCTCTGTCAGCTCCCTTTGACTATTATTCAAACTCTAATATCTACAGAAGACAACTGACCTTAAGGAAATTAATTTAGCTGTTGATAACTGAATCACAGAACTCTCACAAGTGGTGTCATAAATAGCAGTATTCTGAGAATAAACATCGAAGTGACAGAGGCTGTTCTAGGTTACATGAACCCACCCTCCTGTGAGAGAACGTACATGAGATGTCCATATATAAAAATATATGGAAAGAGTCCCAACTAGAATATGACATTTAAAACCATTTCTACTGACTTAAGAGGGAAACGTTTGCAGGAAGGCAGGTGGTTTGACTGCTTGGTTTGAAGCAGACATAGCCAAATACCTGGGTTTGGGGAGTGACTCTGGGTTTTGGGCAGGGACTGATTGGAATTTTTCATTAGGGCTCTTTTTTTCAAGTGTTGGATATTGCTTAGACAGATTTGATTCTTTTGTCTGGGCAGAAGTTTTCTTTTTCTCTTTACTGTTGGTTTGGGGTTTTTTTTAATAAACAGTGACAGTAGTGGCAGGCAAGTATTTCGAAACTATGTGCATCTCTTGTTGAAGATAATTTTTTAAAAATTTACTTCTTATTTGCATACTAAGGAAATAACCCATAAAACCCATATTTTCTGGCTTACGCCTATATTTACTAACACTTTACCATTCAAAGATTTTTCTTTTGTTTGGAATTTCTTATTGAGGGCTTTTAATTTACTATTTTAGACTAACTCTCTCTCAAAGTATATTTAGCGTGCACTTACTTCAGAGGGAAACATGCAGATTTTTGCAGCTGCCCTCCTTATGGCCTTCCCTCTGCCCCCACAGTAGGCAGTGGAATATCAGACTGGGAAAATGGAGACATACCAAACCACATTTGCCTGTGTGTAGTTAAATGGAAGTTCTTTCTGGAGGTTCCCACTGCAAACCTGCGGGTGGTTGAGGAGGGCTGCACTCGGGCCTCGCCGTTGCCGGATGCGCACGCCTGGGGTGAGGTGGGGCAGGAGCTGATTGAGGGACCTGCCCTGGGGCTCGTCTGCCAGGGGGGATCTGCATCCCTGCCGCTCTCTACTCCCACACACACGTGTAACACCACGAGGGAGACAGAGTTTGGCAGGTCGTGGGTAACATGGCACTGCAGAACAGGAGAGGAGCTAGCGCAGTGCTGCAGTGTATACATGCGTGAGAGGCTGGTGTAAGCAGGGAGACAAACCAGTGAGTCTTACATATTCTAAATTAATTTTGACAAATGTACATCTTGCAGAGGGTAGCTGAAGGGAGTCTGTTGGAGACGCAGATCTCCCGTAGTATAAGCTTGTGCTGTGGTACCCTGCTTTCTATTCACTCCTCAGTTTAACTTGGAGGCACGATTTTCCATTTACCAAGATGTTACATGAATAATAAAAAGGCAGGTTTTTGGGGCGTTGTTCCTTATTTTTGTCCAGTGCTTTTAGGAGCTACACAGAGGATTTGGAAGAATTATGAGTATGCCATAACCTGAAAAGCAGCAGCCCATATACAATGTTGGAGGAAGAAAGAGATTTTCAAGCAGCCACCTTCTGAGCCTCCAGCCACAGTGGAGCAGACCTTCATTAGCAGCATGACCCCTTGTCACCTGTCAGCGTGAAGGACGGGCATATTGTATTAGCAAACCTCACTCCATTCTATGACGATTCTGTAACACCACCTGCCATTGCATATCCCCCCTATTATACCAGTTTAGGAGTTATGCACTGAAGATTTTTGGCATATATTAGCACTTCCATGTGATTGGCAGTATACCACTGAATTCATTGCAGCTCTGCATCTATATGGCTGTAGCTCTGTAATTCAGGACAGCGTTTCTGAGGATTTATCTGCATTTCAGTCCGTTTCCTGCCTACATAACTCCGTTACCGTTCTGTTGTTGCACACAGGGAAAGGGAAGGGTGAGCACTGGTGAAACAAGTGTCGGAAACATTAGTTAGAACTGATAATAATGAAACTGTTTTCTTAACGCTGAAAGAAGGTGGTGTATGGAAAGTTGCATGCACTGAACCTTTTGAGTAGAAGAGTGAACTGCTTGCTTTTTGCTTCATAAATTGTCTTATTAGAATAATTTCCTTGCAGAGAGCGTGTGTATGTGGGCATCTATGAAATGCCAAATAACCGAAGTAGCTCACAGTTAAGCAACAAAGAAATAAATGACCACGGGATTTGAGGGCATTGAAATACACATTCTGACAAGTGATCCTGGTCCTAGTCTTCTCTGGATTTGAGTTTGCAAAGTTTCAATCTGGCTTCAAGCAGGTACGCAGTGGTTTGGTTTTATTATGTGGTGGTTCAGGCTGCATTATCTGTCAGTGGAATTTGAAGCGGGCTGCTGATGTCACCTGGGAAGAGATGTGGTCTGTGAAATACCCGAAGTCCAAACCACTAAGGGGACAACAGTAAGAAAAATGGACCAGGAGAGCTCCTGCTTGGTCGAAAAAACCCAAACCCATCATATCCCAAACCTACAAAAAAACCACCAAAAACGAAAAACAAACCCCGTGCTTTTAAACTCTCAGGCAGGTTTCCCTAGGAAGAGAAATTGAGATTGGTGCTTGAAAAGGCAGGGTGGTGAGCGGGCCCCCTGAACTCTTCGGGCTCGTCTTCGCGCCGTGGAGGGTCCCGCTTTCAATAGCCCGAGGCTCGTGCGGCCACCGCGGGGCCCGCCGGCCGCTCCCTCCGCTCGCTGGCAGCCCCCGCCCGCCCGGGAGCGCAGCCCGGGCCGCGGCTCCCGCGGAGACCCCCCCGGCACAGGCTGCCGGCGGCTCCTGCCGCAGCACCAGCATGGTTTGGGTTTCTCAGCTCCGGTCGACCCCGCGGCCGCGGCGGGCCGCGGCCCCTGGCAAGGGTGCTGCCAAAAATCTGCCCCTCCCGAGAGCTGCCCGCGGGACTGAGACACTGAGGGAAAGCAGGCACCGAGAGGAAAGAAATCCGGAGACGGATGGGGCAGTGGACGCCTTCCAAGCTGTTTTGCTGATAATCTTCGGCATTACGGTTCCCAGATAAAATATTTATTTTCTAAAGAACCCGTAAACATCGCAGCAAATACATTAGGGCACTTCGGCTGCCGGGCTTATGATTATTTCAGAAGTTAAAAGAGATGATACGCGGCCGTTGTCAGCGGGGACGGAGGGTGGATTTTCCCCCGCGAAGCAGGCACGGGTGGGAAGGGTGGGGGCGATGCGCCGGGGATCGCTCAGAAGAGCTGGGGGACTGCGCCCCGCTGGGGACAATCCGCGGGGGTGAGCTGAGGGCAGCGGCCGCCTAGCCCCGCGCTCCCCTCGCAATCGCTCCCCGAAGAGCCCGGGACCCCCTCTCCTCCCTGACGCACAAAAGGTGGGGTACACGCGCGCAATATTTGGGGAATCGCAGGGTTCGGATTTATTTTCCAGCCGTAGTCAAAAAAAAAAAAAAAAAAAAAAGAAAGGTCACATAATAATGAGCTCTCACAGCAAACACACTCTTCCCTTCCCCCTTTCCCTTCCTTCTATCTCACAATAAAATCATCTCCTTCAATTTGCCATGATCGTCGCGACCAGGAGCCAGGTGATTATCCTAATTAATGTCTATCTAATTAAATTACTGTCAGCGGTTAACCAATGGCAGAAGCCGTTTCATCCTCTCCACAAGCAGCAAGATCAAAAGTGAGTCTTTCCTGATTGCTGCATAGTGTCAATTGGCCAATCTCTTCTCCCTGGGAAGGGAGGAAAAAAAAAAAAAAAAAAAAAAAAAAAAAAAGTAAATCAAACGTTTGGGAAGCATTTGGTAGATGAAGTGCTTTCTGCCTAGTGTGGGTCCCAGGATGTCTAGCTTCTGATACTAGGAAGCCCTTTCAGATCCAGGGACTGAAGGGTTATTGCTGTGGTGCTAGAGCTATGCAGCTGGAGCATTGTCTTTCTCCCTCTATCATGCTCTCCAAGAAATTTCTCAATGTGAGCAGCAGTTACCCACATGCAGGCGGATCTGAGCTTGCCTTGCATGATCATCCCATTATCTCGACCACTGACAACCTGGAGAGAAGTTCACCTTTGAAAAAAATTACCAGGGGGATGACGAATCAGTCAGATACAGACAATTTTCCTGACTCCAAGGACACACCAGGGGACGTCCAGAGAAATAAACTCTCTCCCGTCTTGGACGGGGTCTCTGAGCTTCGTCACAGTTTCGATGGATCTGCTGCAGATCGCTATCTGCTCTCTCAGTCCAGCCAGCCCCAGTCTGCTGCCTCTGCTCCTAGTACCATGTTCCCTTATCCCAGCCAGCATGGACCTGCTCACCCAGCCTTCTCCATCGCCAGCCCCAGCCGCTACATGGCTCATCATCCTGTGATCACCAACGGAGCTTATAACAGCCTCCTGTCCAACTCTTCTCCGCAAGGCTACCCCACGGCGGGCTACCCGTACCCCCAGCAGTATGGCCATTCCTACCAAGGGGCACCTTTCTACCAGTTCTCCTCCACCCAGCCGGGGCTGGTTCCCGGCAAAGCTCAGGTCTACCTGTGCAACAGGCCACTCTGGCTGAAATTTCACCGGCACCAGACGGAGATGATCATCACGAAGCAGGGAAGGTAAGCCACTGCGCGGACCTTTCTGGGTGTCGGGGCTGAGCCGCAGACTTCGCCGGGGGAGCCGCCCGGAGCCTCCGCCGCCCCGGCGGAGCCGTCCCCCCGTCACCGGGGCCCCTGCCCTGGTCGCCGGGAGATCCGGTGCTGGTCCCCGCCAGAGTCGGTCCCCGCCGGGGCAGCCCTCTCTGCTTCCCCGCAAGTTCCCGCGCCCGCTGCCCTCATCCCTTCCCCGCGGAAAGCTCGGCGCTCCGGGTAGGGGGTTTCTTTTAATTTTTATTTCCCGGTCGCTATCGGGAGCCGTGAAGATAAAGCACAACGGCTGGTTGCTCCGCGTGTGCCTGTCGCTGCCGGTGGCGTGCTTTCCTTCTTCCCTTTCTTTTTCTTTTTTTTTCCCTTTTCTTTTTTTTTTTCCTTTCTTTCTTTCTTTTTTTTTCTTTTTTATTTTTTTTATAGGCGCATGTTCCCTTTCCTAAGCTTTAATATTTCTGGTCTCGACCCTACGGCTCACTACAATATTTTTGTGGATGTAATTTTGGCGGATCCCAATCACTGGAGATTTCAGGGAGGCAAATGGGTTCCTTGCGGCAAGGCGGACACCAATGTACAAGGCAAGTTCCTCCAATTAACACTTTTCCCGACACATATGTAGGTGAGAATGATTAATTAATGCCTTTGCGGACTGGCTCTGGCGACTTCTTAAACGCAAATGGGCCAATGATGTTTTTTAAGAAAATAAGAAAAAAAAGGAGGGTGGAGGAGAAAGTAAAAGGTGTTCGGAAAAAGCTGCTTTAATCTTTTTCGTTTAAAATGAAATAAAATGAAGTAAAATATTGGCCACTTAACAGAGTCCTTCATCCTCGTGTGCGGATGCAGCGGCTGAACCGGGGTACAGGCGAGAATTGTGATGTGGTTGTATTTTTTGTTGTTTTGCTTAGGAAATCGGGTGTATATGCATCCCGACTCCCCCAACACGGGAGCCCACTGGATGCGTCAGGAAATCTCCTTTGGGAAACTAAAACTTACAAACAATAAAGGAGCATCAAACAACAACGGGCAGGTCAGTGGGGGAATGCAGACGCCACTAAAATTATTTTTATTTCTTCAATTAAAATTCTACCGTTTCCGAAAGGACGTAGATTTTTTTTATTATTATTATTATTTTTTATTTTTTTAGATCCTGACGTTAAGTAAAAATAAAAGGGGGGCGGTGGTAAGAAAGTCCTCTCATTTTATTTTGCCACGGGCCTCATCGGCCCTGAGCGTGTTGCCCAGGCTGACACCGCTGTCCTGTGCGGCCGGGGAAGTCCGCAACTGTCCCGGGGAGGCGGCGGCCAGCGGGCATCGCTCTCCTCGTCCTTCTCGCTCTAATTTTTCTTTTCTCCCCGCGTCCCCCTCCCTCCTTTTGCCATGCCTGACAGATGGTGGTTTTGCAGTCCCTTCACAAGTACCAACCTCGCTTGCATGTGGTGGAGGTGAACGAAGACGGGACGGAGGATACCAACCAGCCGGGCAGAGTGCAGACGTTCACGTTCCCCGAGACACAGTTCATTGCCGTCACCGCCTACCAAAACACCGATGTAAAGAGCTCCCTAGTTTATTCCCCTCGCGGTGCCCCCGCTCACCACAAGGCAGCCCACCGGGGCCGGCCCGGCTGCTGCCCACCCTCCCCCGGGTCTCGGGCGCCGGGAGCTGGGGCTCCCTGTTCCTCACCTGGTGCCATCCCTCCCTGGCCATCCCGCGGGCGGCCGCAGCCGCTCGGATCGCCTTTGCCTCAGGAGCCCCCTCCGGGCGCCCGCAGCGGCATCGCCCTCCCCGCCAGGACGGGCGCGATCCTGCCCCTCCGCCCGCGGCTGGGCGCTGGCCCGCGGCGTTTATCTCCCAGTCGGAAACAGCTTAGTTAGCTGTTAAGCTGTTAGCTTAAGCTTTAAGTCTGCAAAGATCAATTAACATCCTCATTGATCGCGCCGGGGGTGATGGAGCAACTTCCTCAAATTAAAAGCTCGTTAATGCCTGGATGCGTTTCGGAGTGGTCTGGCTTTGCTACAGACTGGTGCCCCCTTTTCAAATGACATATGTTCAGTCCACATTCTCGCTTTAATTATTTTGCTTGATGCAAATGCAAACTCCTAGTTACCGTTCTGCTGTACGTTTTGCCTAATTTCTGGATTTCAGTATATTCATACCCATGCACTAGGAATGCTGAACACGTCTCAAAATATGGGGTTAAATATTGATTTTTTTCGTACTTTTTGCAACAACGTAAATCTTAAAATTAGAGTGTGATGTCTATAAGCATGCCAGAGCTTATTTTTCACGGTTTAAAGGCAGTATGATTGAGTAAAGCTTGGTCCTTTAAAAACGTGTTGGCTGCAGTGGGGTTTATTTTTCAGGCTTTCACAACGTGTGCTCTGCTCCTCTCTTTCACTAGATCACACAGCTGAAAATAGATCACAACCCTTTCGCAAAAGGATTCCGGGACAATTATGACACGTAAGTAAACCGGATTTTTACTACCCTTCTGCTGGCTGAACACACATGTCAAAGGGGGGAGATTTAGGATGAGGGCTGGCTCATTTCACACCGAGATGTGTAATGTCAGGCTTTTCCAGAGCCCTCCGGGAGGGAAGCACACGCCCGCTCCCGCTCAGGGGCTGTCCCTGCGGCAAGGCCCTGCGCAGTCCTGGGGCCGCTCCCGCGCCTGGGGCCGCGCTGCCCGCACCTGAGTCCGCATCTCGCTTTGGCACTTGCGGCGGTTTTGTTGTTGGTTTTTCCTGGCACGTATCTTGGCGCCTCTTTCCAAGCTTCCGTTTCACTGGCGTGTAAGGGCCCCGAAAGAAGCACCCAAACAGCAGGGGCTCAGTCCCCGGCAACCCGCCAGGTCTGCATCATTCCGAGGTCCGCAGAGCTGGGGTCTGGAGAGAAATGTCTTCGTCTCATTTTATTCTTCGCTGGGGTTGAATTTCTTTTCCTTCTCCCTCCTGGAGTCTCTGAAAGCCTCTGAAGTTTTTAATCGCGGTTTGTCCCCGTTGTGTCCCTGCCCATCCTCCTCCGAGGCGTTCTCTGCAGTCTGACCCCCGGCCTTGACCCCCGTGCCACAGGCGGCTGGTGCCCCTCCGACTGCGGCTCCGGGGCGGCATCCACACCCGGTCCCCGCCGCCGCCTTTCGCGGCCCTCGGGGCAAACACGGGGGTATCCCGGCCTGCAGGCCCTGCAGGCACGCTTCCCCTAGCCCGGGGTACGACCCGCCCGGCACGCCCCTGCCCATCTTGGGGTAGCGGGAGGTGGCGGCCGCAGGGCTGCCGGTACACCCGGAGGAGCAGACGACAGGGATGTTGCCTGTCGCGCTTGCAAGCTCTAGTCTGTGGGACGGGCCCCCGGCTTTGAGGAGGAAAGACTTTTTCCTCTCTAAACTGTGCGGGGAGCGGCCTCACTTGGCCTCGAGAGTTTCATCCTGTGCGTTTCTTAAGCGCCTGCTTCAGTCTCTCCACTGGACCGCGGTCCAGCAGCCACTAGCAGCAGGCTTTCAGGGCAAGAGTGGAAACGATGCCGAGGGCTGAGCTGGTGCTAGAGGGGCTCGGGGCCGAGCTCCAGCTCTCCCCAGGGAGCAGCTAGTGAGGCGGTCGCTCTCTCCCAGGGGCGGAGGTCGCCGAGGCTGTGGCAGGGAGCAGGTCCGCCGCCGGGAGGGCAGCGGCGGTCCTTGGTGCCACGGAGGGTGGCAGCAGAGCCTGCCCGCTCTCCGGGAGCTCTACGAGAGTATGTGCGGCCTGGGGAAAGGCTGCGTGGCCTTCGGCCCCAGACAAAAGTGCTTTTCTCTTTTTGATAGGGAAAAAACTTTATAGGGCGTCACTTGAAAGGAGACGGGGGGGAGGGGGGAGTTTCAATGTTGTCTAGCACGTTGAATTTGTTTAAGGGCCAAGTTTATTTTGGATAAGAAAATCCAGGAGGCGTGGAGGGTTAATTAAAGCACAGTTTTAGCCTGAATTAAATACAGATAGTAGTTATTCATCCATTAAAGTTTTTATAATCGCAAATTGCAGCCCAGCATGAGAGAATTATATATAGGCCAAGCAGGGAACACTGGAAGTGTCTGGCTTTACATTTCCTACAGTAGGTGTTTAAAGATTAGCTTAATTTAAACTCATAAAATGTTGATGGTTCGTCTGTGACTCCCAATAATAAGTGTTAAACAGCCGATAGAATTCCATAGTCTGCCACTCATGCTGTTCACGGCAAATGACCGGGCTGCCTGTTGCGCTTGTGGTGGGACCGGTCAACGTGTCTTAGCGCGGGATTCCACGCCTTTGGGTTGTGGGTTCGGATCGGAGAGAGGGATCTCTCCGTCAGAGTGGCCAACCGGTTCAGAAAGATTTGTTCTCCATGCTTGCCCCGTTCTCCATGCTTGCCCCCTTCTTTCCTCTTCCCTGTTAAAGGCCCTCGGCGCTGCTGATGCCGGAGGCCAAGCCCGGAGAGGAGCGCAGGCTCTCGGGCCGGGCCGGAGCGCGCTGGGACTGCGCCGTCCCGTTCATCCCCCGAGGGCCGCGTTCGGCCGGGTGCCGCGCCGAGGAGGGCGCCGGGCTGCGGCGGACACCCAGCTCTCTCCCCTTCTCTTGGGCAGGATCTACACGGGCTGCGACATGGACCGGCTGACGCCTTCCCCCAACGACTCGCCCCGCTCTCAGATCGTGCCCGGGGCCCGCTACGCCATGGCCGGCTCCTTCCTCCAGGACCAGTTCGTGAGTAACTACGCCAAGTCCCGCTTCCACCCCGGGGCAGGAGCCGGCCCGGGGCCCGGCGCCGACCGCAGCGTGCCCCACACCAACGGGCTGCTCTCCCCACAGCAAGCCGAGGACCCGGGGGCCCCCTCGCCGCAGCGCTGGTTCGTCGCCCCCGCCAACAACCGCCTCGACTTCGCCGCCTCCGCCTACGACACGGCCACCGACTTCGCCGGCAACGCGGCCACGCTGCTGTCCTACGCGGCCGCGGGCGTCAAGGCGCTGCCGCTGCAGGCGGCCGGCTGCGCCGGGCGGCCGCTGGGCTACTATGCCGACCCCTCGGGCTGGGGGGCCCGCAGCCCCCCGCAGTACTGCAGCAAGTCGGGCTCCGTGCTCTCCTGCTGGCCCAACAGCGCGGCGGCGGCGCGCATGGCAGCAGGCAACCCCTACCTGGGGGAGGAGGCGGAGAGCCTGGCCCCCGAGCGGTCCCCCTTGCCGGGCGCCGAGGACTCCAAGCCCAAAGATTTGTCCGACTCCAGCTGGATCGAGACCCCGTCGTCTATTAAATCCATCGACTCCTCCGATTCTGGGATTTACGAGCAGGCCAAAAGGAGGCGGATCTCCCCCTCGGACACCCCGGTGTCCGAGAGCTCCTCGCCCCTCAAGAGCGAGGTGCTTACCCAGCGGGACTGCGAAAAGACCTGCGCCAAGGACATCGGCTATTACGGCTTCTACTCGCACAGCTAGGCGCGGCCGCCGGCCCGCCGTCCTTTTGCACAATAACTCCTCCGCGTTAGCGCACTGACCCCCGCCCCTAGCTGCCCCATCCGTGCCCCGGCCCGGCCCGGCCCGGCCCGGCAGGGAGGCAGGCAGGCAGGCTGAGCCGCGGCCTCCGCCGCCTCCCCGCCCCGCTCCCCGCCCGGCCCGGCCCGGTCCGGCGGCGCCTCGGGGGCGCGGGGGGCACTGCCGCACCGAAACCCACTGATCAGTAGGATGCTTAGACTCTCAAACCGTACAGCGCTTCCTTCCTTTTACCATGGATGGATCCTAGGGGAAACAGTAATAGTGGGGAAAACAGCCTGTGAAATGCCTGTACATAGTATTTATTTTATTGTAACAAATTACTTTTCTCCGGTTCAGTTTATTTATTATTTGTTTGGATTTTTTTTGTTTTGTTTTCATTGTTAAGTCACAAAACTTAGATCCTGTTGAAATTTCTTTACCCCCATTCCCGGCTCTTTGCTCCCTCTTCCTCGTGCCCCTCCCCAGGTAAACACTCTTCCTAAATGCCTCTGGAAATGTCAGTGGTCCATAGCTGTAGCGGCGAGTAATGGGTTTCTCACTTTCTCTCCAGTTCCACGCACGAAATAATTACGTGGTGCCCTGGGCTAACACAGCTAAGGAATAGCTCATCTTTCCCTTCAAAAGAACAGAAATACGTCTCATAGGAAAGTCGATTAAAGGAGCATAACGCCTTCTGGAACCAAAATTAACTGCCTCTTATTTTTCTTTGAAAGGAATAGCTTGAGATCAGCAATATTATTATTTTTGTGGAATCCCCCTTCCCTTGCCCCCAAGTGCCAAATCCATTACTGGTCCCCGCAGGTGCCAAATATGCTAACAAACTATTTTCAAATTTCTTTGCAGTTCCCCCCTCTTTCTTTATATTGCTGTAAATCTTTGTAATGAATAATCTTAAAAAAAAAAAAAGAAAAAAAAAAAGAAAAAAAAGAAAAAAAGATATAGACGACTGAATTGTTGGTAACAATAGTGTAGTCCAGTGAAGATGAGTTGTGAGTTGTATATTTTACTGCATTTAGTTTTGGAATTGACTTTTTCATAAAGTAGCTAACCGAGATCTGACTTCCTGGGGAATCAAATGCACATCGAAAGTAAGAGTGAACATTCTTGTAAACCTCTTATTATACTATTGAAGGAGAAGTAATATCCCTCCAGGACTGCCCCCCCGGCGAAGCAGAATAATAAGTCTTCGAATTTTGAGTAGCAAATCTATACAATTAACGCATTTTTATATGGAAGAAAAAAACCGATTACGAACTGAAATATGCATCGGGCTAAATATTCAGTCTAGATTACACTCGACGGGGAAATTTCCTAATAGAAATTCAGGGTCATAAACGTGTGTATATTTTTGACTCTTCTGTAAATCGAATGTTGTGATTTTTATATTTGTTCTGTTATGTCTGTGGAACTGAATAATTTATACCAGTACATGCTCCATTGAGAAATGTTTCGGTTTTTGCCCGTTTGTATCGTCTGTGTATAACAAGTAAAATAAACCTGGCAAAATGTTAAGGTCGTGTTGGGAAAAGAACTTTGCCGAACTGCAAGTAAGGGATGGGGTGGGACCAGGGGGAAAAGTCTGGCGGACTGGCCCGCTGCTGGCCCGCTTCGAGGCTCTGGAGCGGGAGTCCCGCCGCTGCTCTCCCTGACGGAGCTGGTCCGCTTGCCCCGCGTTTGTCCTTTTTGGGGGGGGGGGTGGAAGAGCGTAGGGGACAGTGCTTACACCGCGTGGCCAAGCGTGGAGGTTTGCAGTCGGTGAAAGAGGGAGATGAAACCCCGTCGGTTTTGAGAGGTTTATAATTATCCCTGTGTTTGACGCTTAAAAACCCTGACAGCACTTTGCAGGCGGGAGAGGTGCCTGGCGCGGGGCGGGGGTGCCATCGCTGGCGGAGCAGAGGCGAGGGGGACGCAGCGCTGCCCGCCCGCAGCCTCCCCTCGCCTTCCCAGGGCGGGCGCTGCCCTGGCGGGGTCCCGCAGTGCCCCCAGGCCGGGCTCCCTTTCGGGGGAGCGGAGCCTCCGCTCCTGCAGCGCTACCTCTCCCTCTGCCACCTTCCCGGGACTCTACCCCCTTTAGAGACAACCACCTGTGGGTTTTCGCGCAGGCACCTGGCGTGGAGCGAGCCTGCAGGGGCTGCGGATAGCAGGCCGGGTTTGCTCTGGATTCCGCGGTGCCGCGGGTAAGCGCGGTGTGGAGCCGTCAGAGGTGTTCTGTCCTGTCGCGGTACCGACGGCGGGCACCTGAGCACCCCAATTGCGTTCCATCCCCTCCACCCCCGCCAAGGTGCGGGGCCCGAGCGGGGCCCTGCTCAGTCAGCGCCTCCGCCGCCCTCGTGGGGCAGCGCGGCCGCCGACCTGTGCCGGCTGCGGGGAGCGGTGCCCGCCCCGCGGTGCCGTCGGGCTCGGGGCCCTGCCCCGGGAGCCCACTCGGAGAGGGGCCGTGGGGGCAGTGCCCCCGGGACCGCCCCTCGGAGAAGCGCGGGTGGCGCTCGCCTTTGCCCGGCCGCCTCTCCCGGAGCGACGGGGGCCGGGGCGCCGCACGCATCCCCCCGCGGAGCGCCCGCACCTCTCCGCCTCCGGCGGGCCCCGCTGCCCCCTCTGCGGCGCCGTCAGGGGCTGTCCCGGCGCCCTGCCCGGGGCTGCCCGCACCCTAAATAACCCATGGCATGTTCCCGGCCCTCCTTCCCCTTTCTCGGCCAGCAGAAGCCGCCCCCTTTTGCCCCGGGCGCTGCCATTCCGGCTGCGCTGCCCCCCGAGAGGGGAAAGGGAGCGGCCCGAGGCACCGCGGCGCTCCCCGCCCGCTTCCCCTCTGCCCGCCGGGCAGGCACCCCGGGCAGACCGCTCCTCAGGAGCTTCCGCAAGTTTTATTGAGCGGGGCTTAGCCAGCGGGTCTGGAATAAATGCGTAACGTGTGACAGGTCTGAACAAAATTCTTTCCTGTGCGTGAGTGGCTGATGTTATTCCATAACTATTTCGACAGGATAATTCCGTAACTATTTGTGCAAGAGACTGGAAGAGATAAGGGCTGCAGAAGTTAAACAGGCTATTTCCTGTCGGTAGGTCACTTTATTACTATTATCATTTTTTAGAACATTATTTTTAGAGGTGCACTTCTATATCTGCTAAACGTATGTTTACTAACCCGTTAAATTGTTTGCGTTCACCGAGGAGCGAATGTGAGGGTTTTGACCCGGTGTGTTTATATTGAAGCCTGTGCAGTTTAGTTGAAGCAAACTCCCGTGTATGAATTTGTTAGAACAGCAATTAATTGCATGAATTTGATATGTAGTTTGTTCTAGGCATGCTGAATGGGTTTTAATTTAATTATTATGTAAAATAATCTATTAAATTGCCCTTCCTCTATTTAATATAACACAAAATCAAGTTTCAATCTGTAGAACATAATTCAAAGTTCCTATTGGTAATACTTTCTATGATGTTTCACATTAATACTATATCAAATGTAATACAGTGATTTAAGCTCTACAGATTTTGCACGAGTACGCTATGCATATTTGATGACACATTGCATATTTTAACAAGGTTTTTAATGACTGATTGAAATGTTTGCTAAGATATTTTTTAAGAGCTGGAGGAGAAATGGTTGTGGAAAATGTGTGTAATAGAATGGTGATAAGGATGGGAGGGTTTTGATTGACAGTATGAGGAAGCAGATGGATGACTAGGTAGGTCAGAGGTAAAGATGCCTTTGACAGGTTTTTAAGTTCCTTTGGCCATTTTGGTCCAATGAATCATGCAAAACATGTGTACATTACCAAACTGATGTCTCTGCATCGTTTACTGTTGGGATCCTCATCTTTTCAAACCCACCCTAACCTTCTTTCATCACCACTTGACGTGCTATGTCTAAACTAGATTGCAAGATCCTAAGAAGGCAAGAATCTGTCTTGTATTACTTGTCAGCATAAAAAAAAAAAAAAGGAAAAAAAGAGAAAAAAATTAGGGAAAAAAAATCATGTAAACCTATGGAGCTAGAAGAACAACTGCGACAGATTGGCAGAATAGGCGTAAGGTGGGACACGTTCTTCTTAATTTTCACTGTCTGGTCATCACTCCCCTCCCCTAGGTAGTGCTCAAGGGAGATGTGGTGAACAATGATTTTTCTTTTTTTATTTCCCCAAATGGCATAATCTGAATTTTCATAAGTCTGATAAGAGACCTAATTGCATAATTTTCCTTTTAACATTATGCAGTGAGTGCTGTTGCTATAGTTAAAATGGTTTTCATTGCAGTCTGTTTTTTCAGGTGCTTTGCATGTCCCTCGCAAATTACTTTGTCAACTGGAAATGCTCTGATTTTTCTCTGTAGAAAGGGTTTACTGTTTTTGGAAATCTTATTTAAATTGCATAGGACAATTTTAAAATCTCTGTGATACAAAAAAAGAATGTGTGTGTATTGGGAAAAGCAGAAAGAAAGGATTTTGCTGAAAGTACACTTTCCAGGTACTTTCTGTGCAGAATGGACACAAGTTTACATTCCAAGTATTAAAACTTGTCATAAATGTGGTTTTCAGTAGGGAATGTGTCACTTGCTAAGATACGGGGGCAAAGTCAACGAAAAAGAGATTGAAACAGCAGAGTGATAAGTAGAGGGAAGGCAGCAGACTGTTTGCATTCAGTACCCAGCTTTTTCCAGATAATATATTTGTGGTAGGTCTAGAGAGCCGCACAGCTTACTGGTAACATTTCATGCTTTTATCAGAATGTGTATTAATCTGGAAATGCAAACAAAAGCATCTCTTATTTCAGAGCATGGTCCCTTGAAGCCTATTTGTTCAAATATTTATGTCTGAAAAAATACAGATATTGTTTGAAATATATATATTTAACTCTTAAATTTTTGGGCATATGTAATATTTTACTTTTTGCATGTAGAATAAATATGAATCCATTGCAATCCAAGGCTGCCATTGCTGATTAGATGTAACTTTTAATCTTATAAAATATATTACACAATAAAACCTGTGATGTTTTATTCATGCTATCACTGTGATTTGTCATACTTGGAGTGTTTCTAATTCTAAGGGGCTGATATGAGTATGAATGATCTTCTTGGTCTTAAGATGACTTTTTAGTCCAATTTTTTTTAACTGGAGGTGAAAAGGATTAAAAACTTCAGATACTTCTGTGTAAAACTGTCTATATTATTACACGGATATTAAGCTTTAAATAAGAAACAGCTGGTAATGACTTTGAATCTGTTTTAAGAGACATTTTAGGTAAAATGTTGATAGCTTGTAAATGTGTATTTCTGCCTCAGTCTCTGATCGTGCATACAAGTTCATATGTGTGAACAACGTAAAGTAAGAGGTCAGTCCTACAAAGACTATTCACTTGTCTAAAAATTCACAGACATAAATGTTTTCAGGATCAAGGCCTTTTTCAATAATTGTGATAGTCATGTACCTTGAAGTGACTGACTGATTTAGGATACATTTAATAATTTGATTTTTTTTAATATAGCAGAAACATTGATGAGTTACCAAAGCACATCATCCAAGCTCCCACTTCAGTCATTCGAAATATATTTTTTTGGCTTGTTTGGGTAATTTTTTTTTGACTGAGGCCACTGGCACATAAATTAAACTTTCTAAAGGCATGTCAATTTCTGTGGGCCATGCTATGGAATCCAGTTTTTTAAGTAAGCTTCTTTCTTTATCCGTATTTAGTTACACATTGACTGCTTTTGTTTATCCAGAAAGCAGATAATGGTCTGGGACTGAAGGGTGAAAGAGCAACACCGATATTTTGAGTTGAAAGAAATTTTATGCTCCCGAAAGGTGTCCTAGTTTAGATGAAGACACCCACCCACCCACGAAGAATTAAACTGAAATCATAAATGTAAGTTAAAAAAGGTATTTTATGACTGAATAACACCCTGATTAAAGCTTATTTCCCTATGTGGAAACGTTTGCTATCACGTTTTTGGCTTCCAAATCAAAATATCGCTGTTGCTCTCTCATCCTTCAGTCCCAGACCTCCTGCTGGAGACACTGCAGGAATATGGTGGCTACTCTCTGGCCCCGGGGAAAGCTGTGGCCCATCCTGCGTTGTCTGGGAAGTCCACTCGAGTCGCTGGCAGGAGCATCTCCTGCCTTGCCTCCTGCACTGCCATCGATCGGTGCCTGCACGTCATTAACCGAGATCTGCGGTGCCACAGTGACACAGAGCAAGAGCTGCTCCTCACACGGCATCCATCTCCCCTCTCCCCACATTCCCACTGCTTTCCCACTGTACTTCTAAAGCATGACGGGTTTGTACATTGGTGTTACTTCAAGCTTTGTGAAAGTTCTCTCCTGGAAGCTCAGTTTACACTTATATTAGGAGGAGAAACCTTTCTCTTGAATTAGATGCAGGTTATTGAGGAAGACTTAAAGGGCTTTGCTTTCTATTGTCAATTCCTGATTTTCCTATGGAACCTATTGTGCATCAGCGATGAGGGTAGGGACATTTTTCAAAAATCTCCAAGGGGTTTAGTCACCTGTATTTAGAAATTATGAAAATCTCACCGAAAACTCTCCAGTGCTTGTGGTTCTAAATGACTTTCACACTTTTTACAGTTTTATTCTTGGGCACATCATCGAGCAGTTATTTCAGTCACGCATTGAGGATGGCATTTGTTGCAGAGTTAGGGTCAGAATAGCATGGATTAAATCCTCAGCTGGTGTACAGTTATATCATTTCTTTATGGCTTCAATGGTTCAATGCTGCTTTGTATTGAAACAATCTGATTGTCTCCTCTAGGTTTAGATACTATCCAAAGCAGGTGCTGCTTGATGGAAAGAATAGGACCAAGTACTAATTGATACACAAATTGATATACAAATTTGTTTCTTCTGTGGAAAAATATTAATAAAAACATCAATAGATATCTTACATTTTAATTTTTCACTGTTTAGATTGTAAGAATAATTGAAACTTCCTTTCTGTTTATTGTCAAGGTCGACTCTGATGATTTGTCTTAATAATTGAATCAAAAGCAATTTGTTTGGTGTGTGTAATACAAGAACTTGCCTTCTTCTGAGGGTAAAGTTTAGGCCAGCTATATTCTTTTAATATAAAAGTATTGTTCAGAAATTGAATGGAAAAGAGTGAACCAGATATTTCAATTCTTCTTATAAGTGTTTAGGCTTTTGTTATGGCTTTTGTAATGCCCAAATCCTTTACACCTTCTTTGAAGTGCTATCTAGTGTAGTTCATTTTTTCCTTTGTGTTAAATTCTAAAGAACTCTCTGATGTTAACACTTAGCATTGTATTTTAAAATATTTCAGTGTTTCAGTTGCTGCATTTCTATATACTGTTCACTCATAACTTCTTTCTCATCACTATATAAATAAAAATTATTTTTAATTTTTTTTTTAATCACAAACGGATTCATTTGTACAAGCACAGATGTAAACTATAGTAATGTGAAATGTAATGGCAGAAATAAAATATGGGCCTATAAAAATGAGCGTAATTTATTTTAATGGCATGTGAAGGTAAGATTTCTTCAGGACTATACTGCCCTGTAGGCCATTTAGTCAGATGTAACCTAAGAGGGCAAACCCCGAAGCAGTCCACTACCAGTATATGTTTATTTTTCAAATACACTGTAACTGGAGAAACAACACAAATGATTGTCCTGTAACAGCGTAAAGCTCAGTGTATATGTGCACATAAGTCTTTGTAGGATCAGGGCCCAAGTCTCTTCTGCTTTGGCAGTACTCCCTGTTGTGGGTTTTGGGGCGGTTTTTTCCTCCTGGTAATTAAAATGCAGTTCTGTCACTGCGGTCACATTTCCCAGTTATAGAGGGACAAGGGCAATGCCTGTGCTAAATACACAATGTGCTAAACAGTAGCTATATTTAATTTTGACTTTGTTTTAATATCTACAGTTGCCTCAGGATAAGGATCTAGGAGATTTGAAGTGTAGTTCTGTGTACTCAACCCTTTTCACGAGGGTTGTTTTGCTGTCAGCTCAGCTCTCTGAAGTCACTTGGATGGTGATGGTGCTATTGCATGGGAAAGGCTGCCAGGCTGGTGGGTGCAAGGGCAGGACAGCAGGAAGCTGGTGATCCCTTTCACAGGCAGGTAGGAGATGGGCTTATCTCCAGCCCAAAACCTGCTCTCTCGGAGCTGTTCGGGATAATGCATGCGGTCGCTGAATTCCTGGCTGGTGAAGCAGCAGAGCTCCAAGCTGATGCACATACACCAGTAGTCCCCAGGTCTCTTCCCCTGATAGATCTCCAAAGCCTCCCAGGAGCTCCAGACCCTGCCTTTCTCTCCACCATCCTTTTCCTGAGTGAGGGGCACTTCACTGGTTCTTCCAAGCTTCTTGTATTTAGAACCAGAGCATGCAGACGAGTGCTTTCTCCTGCAACTCCTTCTCTGGAGAATGCTTAAACCAGGAAAGCCTTGCTCAGAATTAGTGAAGAGGAGGGAGATCCATACCAGACTGCTTTCTTTTGTACCCAAACTTCTAAATTTACATTTACATACATTTTCTTGTGATTGTAAAGAGTTTACCTCATATGAAACATTTAACATGACACATTTCATAAAAATCTACAATGTAAAACATTTTTAGCATTTGTAGTTGTCTAATCAGTGCTGAGTTTTTTTTCGGCAGCATATAACAGGTGAAGTCCTATTTTTATGGGTGCTGCATTATAATTTATGGGGCCTCTGCTGATTTGTAATAGCTTTTTGACAAAAAAAATTAGAATTTTAATACCATTTTCAAAAAGGTTACTGGCAAGAGGATATCTTAAAATAACGTACTTAAAATTTGTTATTTTATAAAAACGTTTAAACACGTAAAAAATTGTCATTCAGTCTGTAATTGCAAAAAAAGCGTGTCATGTTAAGCCAATACAGAACTAATCTATAGGATTAAATATTGTTTCAAATAATATTATTTTTGAATGATAGAAGAACATTCTACAATTATTATGCACATTTTTTGGGTTATACATGTGTGCTGTTTTGCCAGAGAAATACTGAGGTTTATGGTTTTTTTTTTTTGTTTTTTTTCCATAGAAAAATTGTCAGTGTAATGCAGCTTTTTCTTCCGTGTTTTCCCCATCTTGGTACCCTCTTATTATTCATCAGAGATTTGGGAGCAACTCAGCTAGTGCTTTTATTCCACACCATCATATTTTTCTTCCTTTTTATTTTGTGTAAGATTAGGCTGTTATTATTATATTTACAACATCCTTTGAAAAGTGTAATCTTGTGTCACAATGCCTGCAATGACAAACCACAGCTAGTCTGAGACTGGGAATATTTTTCTTGAGTGTCTCCACCATCAGTCTATGGTGTGTGTATGTCAGTTTTACCGAAAGCTTGGATAGGGTATCAGCTGTCACTGAATCTTGTCTAGATTTATATTCTAGCTGTAAACCTCACAACTGTGTGAAGACTAGCCTCTGCAATCTAGGCGATGAAACTTCGAAATTCTTCCTTGCGGCTGTTACTAGTGGCTTTGTTTCTGACAGCTTCTAATTTTCTGTACATAATAAAATCAATTATTTTGCATGTATATGCTAAAGCTAGAGGCTGTTTTTTGACTGTGCATGCTACAATTAGTTATGTAAATAGCAGCATATGCTACAAGTTTTCAGTGCTCACCCTGTCTTTACAGAAGTGTTGGCTCAGGCTCTGCTTCGAAGTTAGTTGGCAGAGGTGTTTGGTTCTCCATGGCTCAGGCTTTGAAGACATTACTTTCTTCAGCAGCTCCCTCTCACATTTAGTGTTTCACTCTATAGTACCTGTGTGTACACCAAAGCCAGTGCATGCCTTGAATGCATGAGGGATTTTGGTAGTCAGAGTTTTAAACCTCCCCATGTTTTTCTTGATTCTTAATAGAGGTATGCTGGTAATTGTGTGCCATTGAACATCTCCTGTTAGTGACAACCATCTTCTTCCATTAGACTATTTCTTCAAGTTTGAACTTATGTTTCTGCTTAATGATTTCTAAACCAGACCTTTCCAGAGATTCTGGGATATTTAATGAAGTTAAATTAGAATTTACTGCCATATGAAAACCTTATTGCTGTCTTTTCAATATCATCACACATTTTTTGTTTAGTTTTTGCAAAATACTTCCTCTGCAGGGTATAATCCAAAAAGTAGGCTCTCTCTACAACTGCCTGAAAGGAGGTGGTAGTGAGGTGGGGTTTGGTCTCAGGCAAAATGATGAACCTTTTTGCTCAAATGGCCTTAATTTGCACCAGGGAAAGTTCAGATCAGATTTTAGGAAAAAAAAATCTCTGAAAGAGTGGTTAGACATTGGAACAGGTTTTCCAGGGAGGTGGTAGAGTTCTTCTTGGAAATGTTCAAGGGGAGTCTGGATGTGGCACTTGGGGATATGGTTTAGGGGTGGTTATGGTGGTGCTGGGTTGGTGATTGCAACAGATGATCTTGAAGATTTCTTACAACCTTGATGATTCTGTGATTCTGTAAACCAGAACGTTCCAAGTGATGTTTTAAACATCACTCACATGCAATTGGCTTTCCCTGGAAGATTCTTCTGGAGCACTGATAAAACACCTGGTGTGGGGCAGGTTTTGACCTCTAAATCTTAAATTACAGACCTTTAGTATGAGTCAGAAAACCAGACAGGTTTGTTAAAGTCTGTTGTCTATCACTTTTCTGCTAGCTCCTTGTATAGAGGTGATATTATTTAAAGATAATTTTGGTTAAGAGTTTATGTTGTAGCACCCACTAATAGAGAATATTTGTTAGATATGCACATTCCTCCAGAATTCATTAATAAGGTCAACTTATCTCTTAAGTTAGCTCTGTGCTAGTAATTTTGAGAATTATATATCTTTTATATTTATGTGGTAACACCTTACTGGTGAAGGCATATGACAGTAACGCCACAATGCAATTGTAAACAGGAGCTTCATGGCCGGTGTCAGACTGAATTTAGGTGCTGTGAAAAGCCTCTGAAAAAAGTAATTCCAACCAGATGTGTGAGAAGCCAAGCTCTTATTGTGGATTGACCAAAGAAGTCATTAGACATTTTGGAGACTAGCTGATATGCTTATATCTAAGGAGTAAATAATTCAGAGTCTGCTGAGGGCATAAGACTGAAAATATACTGAGTCAATACATTCCTCACCTCATAGGCGAGGAAAGATCCTAAATCTAACACAGCAAAGTAATAAAATTATTTTTCTATAAAGAGGAGCTGGTATAGTCTGAAATGTGAGAAAGAAAATGCTATAGCACAGGGTAATTGATGAGCTGGGTTGGTAGAAATAGAATTACAAAAGGAGAGACCAATCATGTCTAATAAAAGCCACAGTCTTCCATCAAAATCCTTTGTCTGTTGTCTTCTACCAAGGTCATTAGTTAGTGATTATATGCATGGGAACTTGTATTTTAGAGAAAGACAAGGGTTACTCCTTGAGCTGAAGAATTAAACTCCTGCATACTGGTAAACACTTGTATTTCTCTCTTCTTTGAGAGAGGGTTTGTTAGCACACACCTTCTACTTTGTCATACATAAAAGTATTCATATCTTCCTATTTCTGGATGTGTATGGTGGGTCTTGAAGGAGGAAATTACAGTGACAAAGTGACCTGTTGGTCTAATAGCAGCTACTTAGGAATCACAGAATCATAGAATATCCTCAGTTGGAGGGGACCCACAACGACCATTGAGCCCAAATCCTGGGTCTCCACAAGACAACCCCATAACACAGATCATTTAACTAAGTTGTTGGTAAGTATACTTCTTAAAATTCCTTTCTTAGCCCTTTTTTCAACTTAAATTTATCCTTTAAAACCCATACCATTAAACATGTGCAACTTCTACGCATATGCAAACACTTAGAAACCAACTATAATTATGTTAATTATATTGTTGATAAGGTAAATGATAAATGTAGGACATTAATTTGGCCTGATTAATGGCTTAAAATACTGCTTTTGTAAGTATTTTTTTTCTTTGAAAGTAAACCTATTCTCCAAATGTATTTAAAATGTTAATAAACTATTAAATGAACAAGTAACACTATATTCAACATTTTTACACCATTTCTACAGTGGGTAAAATTGTAGTATAAAGTTGGTGTATACTCGATAACAATTTACATGTTTATTTTACCATCTGGTAAATGTGTAAACGATATTTTGAGAAGCACATTTCAAATTCACTTTAACAACTTATCCCCGACAATATGTATCCTATCTCATGTACTGACTGGAAGGATTTTGAAAACCTCTCAGAGAGAAATGCAGTAACAAAACATTTATTTTTTTAGTGATGAGTAAGATCAAGCTTAGCATCAAGTTGGAGGTCTTTCAATATTTAGGAAGGATTTTGGTGCATTACTGGTGTCAAAGAGAGATTTCAGATTGTTTTACACACTACAGTATAAAGATATCATATCATCTTCCCTAAAGAAACCATAGGGTGCATAGGTAGTAATAACAAAACAAATACAGTTTGCTATGTTGTTGTATAACTGTATTGTATCCTTTCCAGGGGGTTTGAATTTGCTATCTCTTGTGTCTAAATATGGGAAGCTCATTATTAGAAGTGTTACAGTGAACCCCAAGTGAATTGCTTTTCTCATGTACTTTAACAGCACTTTGACACTGCAGCCTTCTGCCTTTTTATTTTAGTCTTCTGTTTATTGGTCTCTCTGGATTAAATTGCAAGCACTTTCTTAAATACACCAAACTAGAGAATATTCTGTTGTAGCTCAGCTTTTATTCACCCTTTCCTAGCTGTTACTAATCTTAACTGAAAAACAAAAACCCAACAACCCTCCCCCTGTAAATTAAAAAAAAAAAAATCCAAACCCCAAAAAAGATTTTCTTTTCTGCTTCCCCAACCCCCTCCAAAATTTAAAAAAACCCTGCCCTGAAAGCAAGTCTGCCTGGAGAACACCTCCACACTAATGACCATCTGGCCAATCTGCAAATGAGGTTTGAGAGCAGATTTCAAATGTAGGCACTAGCTAGTCTGTGCCTTGCATTAGTCCATTAGAATTTAAAAGATTTGAAAGCATTCAGGCAGCTAGAGAGCAGGCAGGTACCTTGGTTCGGGGAAGTCCAATCAGGCATCTCTTTGTTCCTTCCAGGGCCTAAATGCCCTTGTTCTGGTACCTGATCAGCAAAGCTCCTCTAGTTTGTGGCACTTCGCTTGAGTATATACATGTTCTAATGGGCAATAGTCTTAAAATACCTTAGAAGCATGGGTGAAAAAAACCATAAAAAATTATTTGTACAAATTCTAATTAACTTCTGTACCCAAATTAATGAATTACAACTGTCATGTCTTTTTATTTATGTGTTATTCAAAACCGTGATTAGTGCAGTGTAATCCAGTCCTGGTCTTGAGTACTTGAGTATTCAGAGAAACCTGTGGGCTGCTTTGATTTTATGTGTGCTCCTAAAATCACGTTTTAGCATAATAATAATAATAATGATAATAACAGTAATAATAGTACCAGGTTGTCATTAAACAACAACTTTAAACTTAAAAAGATATTTCTATTTTTGAGGTTAATTAAGCCCACTGAGTTTAACATTATTGTTTTTTTTTCATTTGGTATTAAATAGATTTCACTAACGAATTTCAGGTTTAGCACATATTTTCTCTTTTTGCTTACAGATATTAGACAGGACCTTTCCTCTTTGTAAATAAGCACAATCAAAGATAATCTACTTCTAAGCAGACTGTTAAAGAAGTATTTTTACCTTTTACCTCTCTTCCCTTTGCTAGCTTCTTGTTTTGTCTCAGCTTTATGATTAGTGCTGTCAACCTTATGTAAACAATAATTTTTTATTGTGTTTCCAGTGATAAAAAAATGGATCCAGAAACCCCTTCAACAAAAGAGCAGTGGTTGTAAAGGGCACCTGTTGTTACAAAAGAACTTCCTACAGGAGCTAATTATTTGATAGGTAAAGTCTGAGCTGAGAGCACCTGGAAACATGCAGAACTGAATCCGAGGTTTGTAGGACCAATAGAAGTTTTAAATATGTAGTGAATTTGTCTTTCTCTTTAGATTGGCTGCCGGTGTCTATATTGCAGAAGCAGGTGTTCATGAAACTACTGAGATGCTTAAAATGGTGTATAACTGGAACCACCTGGAAAAAAATGAACAACACTTGGAAAATCTACTTGATAGAAATCTGGAGAGGCATCCTGAAATGATACAGGTTTGAAGGTAGGTAGTAAATGGACAAAGCTTTGAATAGTAGATAACATTGCTTTTGTTCTTCTGTATTCAAATTTTAATATTGCAATTTGTAAAATGGAATATAGTTTAGTCTGTAGCTATTTACTGTCCAACATGGTGCTTGCAGTCAGGAGTGCCAACATTAGCAAGGAATCTGCTCCTTACCCCATGATCACACTTACCATGGTGCATTTCAAGAATAAGGTCTCCAGGCTTGCAAAACGTAAGCTATTTCCCTTTAAGTGAAAAAATATCCAAGCCTACTTAAGAATGATTTAATAAAAAATGACCTTTTAAAAAAAGTAAGTTAAAATTAATATTTAGTTCTTGTATTGTTAATAACGGGTGTTCGTTTACCTCAGAAAATCCCCTCTCCCATGCTTTTCTGTGTGTCTGCTTATTTAAAAAAATTGTAAATATCAAACTACATATTCAGTGTTCTAACTCTTTTAATTACAATTTTAAAATTAAATGTGACATTTTATAGATTTTGATATTGACTAAAATGGACCTTTTAAAGTGACATAAATTGAGATTGATAAATTTATTTCAGACTACCATATGGGAAGGCTGATTACGAGGGCATGTGGAGCACAAAGCCAATTAAAGATATTCTTACTTCTTACTGTGGACCATTGCTGCCTTCCCCATGTTCCTTGGAAGCTAAACTGAATAGCATTTACAAAAAATATTAAGCTGAGGGTATCATCATAAATTCTTCCTTTATGTAGTCCTGTTCTCTATTGACAGTCAGATTTGCATCAAAGAACATGACACCAGTGACTTGCTGGCAGCTTAAGTAATTGGGGAAAAAAGTGGTTATTCATATGGAAACAGGAGTTGGCTCATTACAGCCAATCACCTGAATAGCAAATGGTATGGTTGCCAATAGATGGAGAAAAAGGCAAGTCTAGTGGAAAATAGGAGCATTTAAAGGCCAAGAAAAGACATATGGTCTGTCTATGCTTGCCTTATACGCCTGGAAATTATAAATTAAGCTACAATATAGCCCACCACCTTAATGTGAAAATTTTCCATTTTTTCCCATCTTAATCTTAAGAAATTTAGCAGATTTGGCTAGTAACATTGACTGGCTCTTGTGTCAGCATTTAAGTTCTATATGAAAATAATAGTTGAATTGATTCTTGTCTAGTATTTAATTCTCTTATGGCCATAAAGGATGTACTTTTGAAATAAACTCTCTTTCATAGCAATTGTAAATGCGGATCTGTTTTGTCCTTTACAGATGTTTGTATTTCCATGAAGGTAGGCAAGAAAAAGAGTGAATAGTTCTTGGCAGCTACTTTTTGTAAGGTAAATACTTTGAAGGTGACTGTAAATTTGTCTTCAAGCACTGTAAACACTTCAATGGCTATCTCTCTCATCCCTTATTGGTTGTAGTAATAATTTTAATTTATTGTTCTAATGCTCTCCTGTACTCTGTTATTCTTATAATGAAATAGGAGTCCAAGTTTAAGTAACACTGGGCTTATTGAAGTGGCTACCTGACTGCTCTTCTGGTAAAGCATTAGTAAATGCTAAGAATATTAAATCTTTTTAGATATGCTTGTAAGGACACATTTCACTTGAGACATCAAGTTCTTGAACATCTCAGGGCAGTCTGAATTTTAACTAGATTTTATATGGCCTTAAGATTGAGGGCTTATAGTCTTACGTGTGTTTTTTTTTAATAGATTCCTTATTCTAAACCATCCCATGATATATAGGTCCCGTGGAGAACAGATGCTGAATTCTGCCCTTTTTTAAATGCCATGCTCTGAAACTCTGATGGGTTCTCCTTTTCACTTAGAGATAGTGACAGAACCAACACAGGACCATGACATGAGATTCCTGGCCCTTACTTCTCCATTTTATGTACCTGAAAGTGTTACTAAAATTTTATTTCTAGTTTTCATTCATGGGCTCTGAAAATATAGCATATTTTACACATTCCAAAGTTTCTTTGACTGAGGCTGAAAAAAATACATATCTCTGCTTAACTGGTAAGTAACTTCTGCCTTCATTGTAGTGCTACAGGAACAATGAAGCTTAAATTTCTGTTTGAACAAACTTCAGATTTAATGGAGGAACAGTGGAAGCAAAATGATGTATTATAACTAACATGCATTTAAGATTTGATATGTGATAGGTCTTGTCAAAGCCATGGATTTTGGAGCTGCATAAAATTACATATAAGCTTACCTGAAGTAATTGCATCTACAGAGTTTCTAAAATGGCTGAATTGGTGACAGAGTACACTTGGAGTTCTCACCCCACCCTCACCAGTGCTGGGTCCATTCACAAGAACCTCTGTTCTCCTCTTTCTTGCATTTTCTCTGCAGGTGTGGCCTGCTGGCTTCATTTCCCTGTTTCATTCAGCACAGGCACAATCAAATCATCCCAACTCACCTTTCTGACAAGCAACTGCAGAAATGAAGATTTTTAATCTACTATAAACCTGACACATGTCCCATATGGTTATTTTGGGTTTTATGAGGTGCAGGGCAGGGTAAATGTTTGCACAATTCTGAAAGAACACTGCTAGGAAAAGTTCTAAAGAAAATATCTCATTATTCTGGGATCACCCTGCACTCAAAGTAGTAGAAATTTTTATTTCTAGAAGTTCCATCTTGGTGACTTTTTTCATTCATATCCATAAATTATCCCATAACTCTTCAAGGAGCCCTTACCAGGTAAGACCAGACTAGGTAACAAGAGTCTTTCCCCACCAGTATACACTGGCATCACTCATTTACTGTAGCTCTAATTAATGGTAGTAGAAGTTACACTTGTAAATTCCCCCACGCATTAATGAGTGAACAGACCCCCTCTGTTTAGTTAACCATCTTCCAGTTACCTGGCACTTTCCCCATCCCTTGTGAGATCTCAAATATTTAATTAAAGCCTTTCCTTTTTTTTCCTTTTTCTTTTTTTTCCTCCCCCCACTCTCCTTCATTCAGTTTGTTGAGTTGTAATTCTTGTTGGCCTGATGCCTTGGCAACATTCAGCACTTCTAATTGCCTGTATAGTCTGGCCTAGTCATGGAGCCTTTTAACTTTCATTCAGGCTTCCAGCAGTATCAGCCTCACTGGTCACAAGCTTCCCACTCAGGTTCCGTTCACAGCCCTTTTGCTGATTACTTGTTATGTATTTAAAGAGCTCCATACTGTTTATTTCATTTCCTGTTTGAGATAGTCTGTTTGCTTAATTTTTTTCTATGCTAATTTAATTTTAAACATATAGGGCTGTCTTCCTGGTCAAACAAGCCAGAATTTTGCATCCATATGTTACATTAAATAATAATAAAACAACAAATAATAGTCAATGCTTTCTACTTCTATAATGTCTACCATTCAATGATCTCATAGCATTCTTATTTTACAAGTGGTAAAATGGTGTCAAGAGACATGAACTACTTGTTAAACAATATGTATGACATCTGTTACAGAGCCAGACACAGGATTGAATAGTTGGGTTTTCACTAATAGCAGTTAGTCTAAAAATTGCAATATGCTATAGGAATTATTAGGTTAAAATATGCTTCAACAGAGTGGGCTGTACCCTGGTGGAGGCATGTATTGTAGAGACTTTTGTTCTCAGAATATCATCTTTATTGGCAGATAAGGTGCAGAACGGACAGAGGAATCGAATGGATATTCATGTGGACTCTGTAAAGGTTAGTAACCCGTGTAATTATAATCAATGTTAATTTTAGAGGCACTATTATTAATCACAAATAGCCTAGTGCATTTTTTGTTTCATTTTGTTTCTTGTGTGAAGATCTAGCATTCCAATTTCCTTTGATTTCAGCAAACCTCTGGCTTACTAAGGCTACAATAACTCATTTATGTCTCTGCAGAGATAATATGCTAATGTTATGACATATGATAATATTTTCTGAACGTGTTCTTTTTCAATGTCAAACAGGACACACAGATAAATGAAAAAGGTCGCTATAGTTTTAAGGTTGCCCTGCCCAGGAGGTGATCGTGGCTCTGTGCTGTAAGGGCTGCAAGGACCTCATCTATGGCCAAAGTCAAATTCCTTTGATCACTCTGCAGGAGTCAGTAGCTGATTTAATGCCCACACTTTACTTTCAGAAAGTGCATGCTTATATTCACGGTTACTGTGTACCTAAAGGAAGATATTACATATGTGTGCTCTTCTTCCCAAGGTCATAATGTAAGGGCAAAGAAGACCCAACACAATTGTATTGGTAGCAAGTGTGAGTGGTGGCCAAGCTTGAAAAAAAGAAGGAACATTCCCTGCTGGCTGGGGTAAGTTCCCTAACACAGTGGTAAGCATGGTGAAGTGATCTTTCACAGTTTACAGGAGTGAAATCAGATTAATTTTTCTGGTGACACAACGATTACCAGGGACTCCATAGAAATAACAAGGTGGACTAAAAAGTGAACAGCTGAGATGTGTAGAAGTAAAAAATATTATACAATATCCTTGAAAGAAAAATCTTAAAATGAAATCTGATTGTTTCCTTAAGAACAACTCAAATTGTAATCATGTCTGAACAGCAGCAATACACTAAACAGCTTGCTACAAATACAGGGTTTCATTTGTAAAACAAATGTATGTCCAGTTATTTCTATATTTCTACTTGTTTGACCAGCGTGTATTCTGAGCTAAGTGCTAAGCATAGCTTGGTGCCCATGGCTGCATCTGGGCTTCTTTTGGATAAGGACTGTGTGGGCTTTTGAACAATAGTCTGCCAAGCAATGTATCATGAATCCTAATTGTTTTAGAAAACAGTTGTTCTTTTTCTTCAGCAAATACTGTCATATCCACATTATTAACATATATATATATATAATAGTTTTGAAAATCGTTCTCAGTTTGAAGAATTCTAATGCTTCATACAGTGATTATGCAAAAGTCTCATGTATAAGCAATACCGATGTTACTGGAAGCGCCTCTTACAGAGTCCAAATATAGCAGATCAAATCAAAACTGTGCTACATCTTAAGCAACTGTTGACCCATTTCCATATCAAATTGGTTTCTGTTATAGAAGACTTTGCTTTTTCTTTTGGAGATATTTACTTGCACTGCTCTAGCTCAAGTATAGTAACGGCACATTTTATTCTAAGGTCATTTAATAATCAGTCAATTGTGGGTTTTTTTTTCTTGGTTTATTAACAACTTTCTAATTAAGAGACTGTCATAATAAAAAGCTTGTTTCTGTTCTGTGGTATGTGAATGTACCACCAGCTCCTGTAAAATCAGTTGCCGTGATTCAGCACACGCAGGAAGCTGGTGCTAGGTGCTATGCCATGTGCAGGATGCCCACCAGTTGGCTTGATAAGCTCAGTCCTAAATATCTAACTTAAATAAACTGAGGCGAGGAAATTCTATTTTAAAATTTTCACTTTGCCCCTTGTTTATCCTGCTTTTTTTTTGGGAAGGCAAAGGGTGGGGGGATCAGCACAATTAATAGACTCCGGTATATCATTCAAATTCAAGATTGCTATAAATACCTAGAGTAGGAAGAAGGTGAGTTTTTAGAGGTGTAGCTTGTTTGTGTCACTCTGTTAGAACATTATCAGTATCTCAATATAGATTTCTTTTTTGGCCTCTAATGGTCTATTCGTTTCACCAGGGAGAGGATGAGGAGAATGTGTTACTGCTGTTTTTCTGGCATGAACTGCCATTCCCTTTGGTGGCTCCTGGAATCTCCCAGGGCAGCAGCGGTCCCTCCAGCAGGGATTGCTGCCAGAGCTGACTCTCTCTGCTGCCACGTTTCCTACAGCTGTTCCATTGTGTGTGGACATCACTGTAGGTGATGCTGCTGAATAGCAAATCTCAGGCTCAAGTAACGTTTTAAAGCAGAATTTGCTTCTTGCACAAAAAATGTATAGCCCAGGCAGCAGGCCAGATGGGACTGCAGTGGGCTTGCCAGTGCCTGTGCTCCAAATAGTCTATTATGTTGAATGTGATCAAGCCACACCTACAGAATTAATTACATAATATGAACAATATCTATGAACAATATTTGAATGTTACTAGTAAATTGTTTTTTTCTAATGGTAGGTATTTTTTTTATTATTATGTGTGCATAAACATCTAAGCATCTTAGACAAGGACATGCTTATTTAACATATAAGTGTCATTCACACTATATATACTACAATAAATAATATGATTTGAATAATAAATGTAATTGATAATTTAGGTGATTTTGATACCTTAACAGTGGTTCTCTGCTGAGGTCATAGATTTTTTTGTCATCAGTGACCATACAAATGTATAAGAATATAATTGTAAATTTAGTATATTTGTACTTTCGCAGTCTTTCCTTTGAAAAGTGGTTTCTGGTCATTTGGGAGAGCAGTGCTAACATCAGAATTTTTAGTAATAACTAAACATCTTTTCTGGGGATATGGTTTTACATGCTACCTCTCAAAAGACATTTCTGATTTATGTTAGCAGAAGCTATTCTTTCCTCCCCAAGCTCAACATCGGTGTGTTAAATATAGAAATGACAAACATGTGTGGTTTCATGTCTCATGTCAAAGATGATGCCTTCAGAAAGCACAGCCGTTTCCATTACAATGCCAGGGCAGGGTACAGTATTAGCTGACAGGCATGAGAATCTTTTACAAAGTCTGTCCTCATGCCAGAACTGACAGGTTACAGCCTGCTCCAGCCTCCCGGAGCCTTGCTCTTCAGTGGTGCTGAGCTCTGTGTCCTCCACCTCTGTAGTGGACCTCCAGGAGCATGAGGACCTGGTGGGCCACGAGAAAAGCTGCCTGTCCTGACAGGGATCTGTACAGGAACATTTTCATACCAGGGAATGCAGATTTTTTGGAAACGGCTTTTTAAATGGAGAAAGTGTGTTTGAAGAAGCAAGCAGTGTCAAGAAATTTAGCTAATTCCTGAATTCCTGAAGGTTCCTTTCCAGGCTGGTATTCCAGCTTTATGTTAAGATATGTGGCAGGCTGCTCTCATAACTGGACAGTTTTAGATTCTCTCTGCCTTCCTGATAAGCCTTTTAAGGCTGAAGGACACAAGTTTGTTGTTGATTTGTTCCTGTTAGATAACCCAAACGTCCTGATAGAAACTCAAAACCTGTGAGGCTTTGAAATTACTGTACAAGCCAGGGCTTATAATCTCCAAGTGTCTCAGAGTAAGTGGCCTATTATAATTCCCTTCTCCACTGATTATCCGGCCTATTGTAACTATGAATGGCCATGATTAATTACAATATTGTAACTGCAATTTAACGGTGCCAGAGAAGCAAACCCCACCTTTGTAATCATGTTTTAGGTTATCTCTGGCTGCAGACTGTGAGTATGCTAGATGTATCTGGGGATTCTATGGCAAATGCCAGCTAAGGGAAAACTAAAGCTAGGCTTAGGTATTGAGCATTTTGTCTCTGTGGATTAAAAATCTGTCTGAAAGCAGAGAAAGAGAAACGAATCCTTTCATAAATCAAAGTGGTATTCTCCAGCTGGAATCCTGTTGTACATCATCAGATACAAATACTGTTTTTAGTGAACTCCTCAAATTAGTGGCTCTTTTTGAGATGTTCCACTGCACTTGGCAAAATGAAGAAAAGAGCCCCATGTAATTGAAAAATTCTTTGGAATAAATGAAACAACTGTTATTAGCATTTAGCTTTGTATATCATAAAACCTATTTCTGTTCAGGTTTGGTGATTACACAACTTGAGTCATTCTTAAATCAGAGACATGGGTCTGAATCACAACTAAACAACTCACTTTTGTTTTCCTTCGGGGATCTTCAGCCTGGCTTTGCTCAATGAAACTGAATATGCCACATTAGAGCACAAGCAGATGATTACCAACAATGTTTATTGATGCTACCACTAAGAGAAAATGGCAGACTGATATAAAATAAAGAGACTTAGCAGATGGGATATTGGCATTTGAATTGGTTGAAATAGATTACTGATTTTACCCCAAACCTGCCCTTTTATGAACACTACAGTATTGTTGCTTGTTGTAGAACTGTAAATCATATTCATCCTTATAAAATTATTTCCTGTTCTAACCCAGAGTATTTATTATTATATATGCAAACAAGGTTTTATTATCAGGGGAATCTAAAGCAAGGTTCCTTGTTAGAACTCCTGTCAGCACTGATTTGAGACATAAGCTGCCAGCATAGAAAGTTAGATTAAAAAAAACATTTATTGTTTCTAGGCATCCCCTTAATATAAAACCAGCAAACAAAGATCTGCAAATATAATTAGACACATGGCTCTAATTGAAATCAACGGGAATTAGAGGAACATTGAGGAGCTTGCCTTTCAGTAAGCTTCTGTGACTGAGCCTGAAAAGGGATTCAGACAGCCCAGCTCTGGGGCAGAGCTGAGACCTGCCTTGAGTCTGCCAAAAACAAAATGCAGGTGTAGAACAGGCTAGGATAAATGTAAGAAATTAGGGCGTTTAAGCTCTCTGAATCTGGCTCTAGGTACCTAAACAAGGCTGTAAGATCTTGATTATGGTAATTCTCATGAACTCCAAGTTAGTGTGAGGAGCCACGTGATGATTGATTAGTACTCTGGTTTTAACATTGAGCGTTTTGTGCTATGAGCATCCAGCAAGCCCTGCAGGCTTCATGACCCTTTGTTGTGGGTCAAGACATGTTCTTAACGTGTAGGTCATCAAAACAGTCCGGACTCATCAATATTTGTTCTGGAGGCTTTTTGCACTGGATATGGTTCTTGATGTATTTGAATTAACAATGACCCTTAGTATCCAGGATGATTCATCACAATTGCCAATGCATATTTATAGCAGCAAAAATTCATTCAGTGCTAGTCAAGGAAATCGTGTGTGAATTTAAGTCCAGTTGGCAAGGTAGTACAGTATCTGAAATGTTGGCTGTGCAGCAGCTGTCATTCTATGCCAATCTATTCTATCATACAGTAAGCAGGTGGCTCACACATATTGTTTTTACTACATATCATTTTAATTTTGCAATGTCTCACTGAAATAGGAAATGTGTGCTACTGATTTCAATAAGATTTTCTCTATTGAAGCCAGGAGAGCATGTTAATAGCATGCAGCAATTTACAGTGTAGTTGAAGTAATACGGCAGCTGGTGAACCTGTTTATTCCCTATGGCTGTAGTTGTGTATCAGTTTTAAGTGTAGCTAATTAACTTCTATTCATTAGAGATTTTACATAAATTCAAGCAGAAAAGAGAATACAAGCCTCAAACAGTTCGTGTTCCTTCAGCACCCTTTTGTGATGCCATACTGCAGCAGCCCATCTCCTCTGGCAGACATGTGATGTCCTCAGGCCAGCCGAGGGGGACTCTGTGCTCTTCTGTGTTTCTGAGATTGGTAATTTTTTGAGGGCTTAATCTGCTAAAGGAGCTGTCTTTATTGTGATGCTGCATACTAGCTGTTGTGTGTGATGATGGTGTCTCCATGTATTATAAATAAGTTTTCACAATGCAGTCCTTTGGTGTTTTGCCACTTGCCAGCATTAACGTTTGTGTAGGCCAGGTGAGGCTGGCAGGGCAGGTGTGACAGTGTCCCAATGCAGGCAGTCTGAGCATCCCTGTGCAAAATGTTTCTGGTATTTTATGGTCACCTTGGCTTGCTTGATTCTCAGGACATTTCTTAGGCTCATCTTATTTTGTTTGGACAAATAATGTTTTTTTCTTTTGCAATAAGCAGGAACACCTACTCAGTTTTAGTTTCTGTTTATGATTTTAGTTTTCAGGTGTTTATTGGCCTGGGAGAAAATATTTTTTTGTCTGATTGTAATTTCTATTTATGTTATGGAAACTTCTTGTAAGACATTTCTTTTTGTGTAAATACTGTTGATAGAACTGATAATATATTCTATTTTTTTCCCTCTGCTAGTTGTTGGTTTACCTTTAATTTAGAAAGGATATTAATAGCAGAGCCCTTGTTTCGGCAAGGTGTTTCAAAAGTGTATTATCTGAGGAACTTTTTTAGGTTAAAAAATACCCATCCTAAAATAACAAAAAAAAAATTAATGTGAATCAGGAAGAAGAAAGAGGCAGAATAAAGAAATATGCTATATGGGATTGCTTCCATCTCTTAAGCTAAATTCAAGACATGTATTTTGGCGAAGATGAGTTTTTGCCCAGGTGAGCCATAAAGCAGTAATAGCTTACCTGACTTCTAATAGCTTTTTCACTGTCCTATTCTTTTTGTGTTCACTTGATCCTTCTCCTGCTTGCATGTGTTTGCTGAATGTCTCTTCTTGCTTCCTCCGACCGTGTCTTGTCTCCTATGTCCTGCAGACTTCTTTCACTCTCCCCTCCTCTCTGCTGGTGATTTCTTTATTTTTCATGGAGGTGACACTTTAACTATTCATGTGTCATTTCAGGCTGAATCTCCATTTCCTCTGAAAATCCCACTGTGGCTTTTTATGCTTTTCCAAAACAGAAGCATTGAGGCTAAAGATGAGATCAAATGAAGGATCAACATCAGCCTCTTTTCTAAAATCTGCTATTCTCCACAAATTAGTGAAGTATCATTCCCCTCCGTTCCAAGCTGCCAGGGTAGAGCAGCTCTCTGCAGTTGTGCCATTTGAACACTGAGTGGCACTAAAGCCCACGGCACCGGCAGCACAAGGTATTCCAAAATAGGTCTCTAACTCAGGAGGATGCATACGGCTAGGTAACTGCTGAGATGGAATTTTGTATGACAGGGAAGGGAGGTTTTATAGATGCAAACCTGTAACAGGCACATCCTATATATCTTAGACATGTTGCCTCTCAAGCTACTTTTCCTAATTTTCCTTTTTTTTATCTTAAGCTTTGCTAAGGGATCATTCTGGAACTGCCAAAGAATTCTTCTGACTTTTTTTTAGATTTATTGACCTTAATTCTTAGCTTCAAGCAGGAGCAGTATCTTGAAAACAAGCTATTCTTCTGGAAGTCCTATACTACTGTGAAATTCAAGTAAAATTTCTCAGTTTGTTTAGCTCAGAGAAAATATGGAGAAAAGCCTAATGCTGTAAGTGCTGTTGATCAACCATGATGTTGTTTTTAAAAATTATTTGTGATCAACAATTCCTATTTTGCAATAATCCATGGTTCTGGGGAAATTTTGTACAATTTAAACTTATCTGAGACCCAGCTTCTATCTGCTTAAAAGGTACAGTTTGATCAAAGGCTTTTCATCTTCCTTCAAAAATAAATAGCTCCTGCTTTTTTTGGTAGAAACCCTGTTTTTCTGACTAGGCCATGACATGAATGTTACATTCAGTTTTCTTAAGAGGTCAAGATCATCTGTGCTTTACTTGAACAAAACATCTGGGACTTGACGTTAGACAGCTGCATTTTGTGTTTGACAATTTTTACTGGTGCTCAAGTCAGGGCTGGATTTGGCAACTGGCCCTCAATCACTGTGCTGAGGGCAAGACTGAATTCCCAGCTCTGACCTGAAATTCTGGAGGTGTAGTTGTAGTATGTACTTAAAAGTGAAACTCTGGGGAAAACCATCAGTTTTAGGCATGGTGTGATGGTCTTGTTTCAAGGTGTGACTTAGATGCAGCAAACACATGAGGCAAATGAAGCTAACTCTATAGAACTTGCTTCTTCCCCTCTTCTTATTTTCCATCTTTGCTATGACACTGCAGCCATTCAAACTTATTCAATCTTAGTGCACTAAATCAGTTTCTGAGTGTCACATAGAATTGGCTTTGTCTTTTAATCCTTTCTGAAGCGTGACAGGACACATGGTAATATCAGTATCTTACTATTTTTCTTACTTGATCAAACTTCAGGTATTGATTTGTATATACAAGTGCCATGCCCTATTTATTTAGTTAATCAGATCATGTATTACTAATTGGAGTGGTACCTCTTTTCTTTTCACAGCTGGTAGATGGTTGTTAGGTGCAGAAGGATTTTAAATGGGCAGGGAGGGATGGTTAGTGGCATGCATTACTGTTTGCCATGTGTCATCTGAGCACTGCTGCACTGCCTTGCTTCTTCACACCACTTTGAGGCAGGTAAGAACTTCCATTTGAAGTGAAGCTGGATCAGCTGGACAAGGTATGGCATCATCTGGAAAAGTTAACAGTTTCCATAATTATCTACATACATTTTGAGGGGAAAACCCTTACATTTATGTCTAAGTTTGAAGTGGACTTGTAATTAAAAAATGTTACTTCTTCAGGGAAGGGTAAACCAACTTCAATTTACTGCAGGGTCTTTCAACTCTGTGTTTTGTGTTAACTTTTTCACTGGCTCTGTGTTAGACAAAGGAGAAGGTGAGACTTCAGAATTCTGCACCTTGTTCAGGAGTATGGAATGGGCCTGCTGCACATTGACACCTCCTTTGCTGTGTCTGGCCACTAGCTAGCAAATATCACAAGCACAACCAGTGACAAATATGTTTTCTTTTGGAAACCTCCCATAATAATACCAAGGAAGAACAACAGTTAATCTGATATCTTAAATTCATACACTGCAAAGACTGTACGTTTTTACAGCAATTTGTAGTGATGAAAGAAAAAGCTGTATATATAGACACATATATCTATAAAAATAAATACCTATTAAAATAATCTTGACTGTATGCAATGGCAGATGAGATTTACTGCAAGGACCCTCTTGTCAAGTGTTCTGAACTTGTCAGGCCTCCATCTGTGGTTACACAACCAACTTATTTTTGCAGCTCTGAATGTCGTGTTTCAGAAAATTCACCACTATATGGAGTTTCAAACAAATGTGGGATTGCCTTTTGACATGACTCTAAAGCTCTTTGCTCTAGGGTTTGTGGCTTTGCACAGTTACTAAAAGCTGTGCAAAGTACATTTTGTGAATTGAGACAAGATGCTCTTGTGATATAATCATGATGGCATTAAATGACCATAGATGGTGGCAGTATCCTGTGTCTTGGAGTTCTTCATGCTTTTTCTACAGATACAATTTGGATACTGGATTCTTTATTTTTTGAAAGCAAATTCATTAGTAGTTGGAAAACCTTCCTTATCTTCCTTCTTTTTAATACCCCCAGTAGGTGTTTACTACAGTGGAAAGGTTTTCATATATTTGAGCCAACCTGGTGATATGTTCCTGAATTGTCCTGCCTGGAAAATGGGCAATTTATTACAGACGCTTTGCAGGGGAGAGAAAAATGCCTTCCATTAAATTGTTTTTTACTACCTCTAGGCATTAAGTTATATTCTTTTCTGATTGATGGTAGCCTTGTGATTTGGACAAACAGCAGCAATTGGCTAAGGTGAAAATGTACTCACCCGAGGGTTTGTGCATGAACTAAAAGAAATGGCAGAACTTGTGACAATTACTCACAAGGGTATCTTGGGCTAGATTTACCTTTGAATACAAGCTGCTTTTCTTTTTGTCTATTAGAAAATCTATTTAAATTTTGTTATCAAAATTCGATATTGAATAAAATATTAACCACGTATAGTCACACCCTTATAATTTTTTCTCATCATGGAGAAATGTCAAAGCTTCCATGTTGAATTTGCTAAAACCCCTTTCAGTAATTTTTTAAGTTTTGAAGATGGCCTACAGAATCACGTGGACATGCATGGGTGTGATCTTCATTTTTTTTCAAAAGGTTTGCTCATTTTGAATAATCTCAAAATATAAATCATCATGGAATATCTTACAGGGAGTTGCTCATCAGTTAGGCTATCTATCTCCAATGCTAGCAGCACTGGCATGCAAAAAAAGTGCTCTTCCCCTAAACATGTTAACCTCCTGCAAACCCTGGTTATGATTCAAGTTGTGTAGTTGTAGCTTGGTCTGAGAAACATAAGTCTGCATGGACAGAGGACACCTCTCAGTGCAGTAGGCAAAAATGTCCACTGCTGGACATGTGGTCTTTTCACGAGGTCTAGCAAAAGGCAGCAAACTTCAAGTAAAATACAGGTTTTACAAAAGTGGTCCAGGTGTGATGCCAGACCTTAGAGATGTGACAATCTTACAGCTGAGACCTGCAGGATTATCCTGATGACCACTAATTCTTAGGGTAGGGCAAAACAACTAGTTCTCCTGAGGAGACTCTGACTTCTATGCACTTTCCAGTCTCTCTGCCACAAATGCTTCCTGAGGTAACTGGGATCAAGACCTGTGCTCTTGGGATCCCTCTTCTCTCACCTGTGATGCACTACAGATTCCCCATGAGTTTCCTCTTTTTGGGAATGAGGACACAGTGGGGAAATTATCCCATGGTCTTGTTTTGATATGGACATGTCAGAGTGGGAGCCACAGGACATGAGAAACTATATTTGTTCCTTTATCCAGTTTAGATATTAGTGTTCCACAGTCTATGTTTGAGATGTTAAGCACAGTCTATGTCATAATTTTGGTCAAGGCTTTAATCAGTCCATCCCTGTTTTCTGAGCACGCAGCCTGAGGCCAAGGCTGAATTACGTGGCAGTGCCTCAAGGCATGTTTGCAACATGCAGTTGTCTCAGTGTGATATTTATGTTTGATGCTTCAGGTGGTCCTGATAACCTCACACTTTCACTTTAATGTGTGCAGTGGGAGTATTAGAGGAATTCTGGAAGCTTTGGTGGCTTCTGGTCCTGCTGGCAGGTGGTAAAATATTCCACCTGTGTCAAAGTGTTGGCCATGATTTTTGGGAACAGACAATGATTCCTCAGATTAGAGCACCAGGGCTGGCATTTCTGGGGATAATGCAATGGCTATGGACTGGATCTGCAGCTGGGTCCTGACAGTTATAAATCTACTAATAATGTGGTATTTGCAGAAATGTAAAGACATTGCAGGTACTAAATGGCTTCTGTCTTTTAAAAAAAATCTATTAATGGTTTTAAAGACCCTATAAATAAATGAGATAATGAGATACAGAAACCCTACACTCACTGTCATAGAATTCCATAGACATCCAGGTAAGATTTCTCAGAACAGATAAGAGTTCTCTACTGCTCTGGTAAGAGTTCATATAAACCATTTTATCTATGTGTCTAATGTTACAAAAATAATTTCTGACTATTCCCATGTTAGTACTCCTCACTTTTCTCTTTATAAATGGAATTTTAATACTATATTTTTTAATCTCAAGGAGGAAAGTACAGGGGTATTTGAGTTTAAAGCTTCTTGTCATGAGCATAAGTTTTGAGCTCAGTTCTGTGGTTGGTACATTTACCTTTGGTCAAAATTGGATAAAAAACTGGAGTTCAGACATTATGCTGCTATTTACTTTGTAAATAATCTCTCTTTTTCCATGTAATGCAAGACAACTTGTAGGGGGTTATTCTGACAGTGTTAGATGACTCCAATGTGGCTCAAGGTATCTGAGAAATTTGTGTGAAATCCTTTTGAAGTCTTTGGAGAGGAGCAAGTACTCCTAGGTCATGAATCATCTTGAATGTTTACCTCAGGGAGATGTGAGTTATTATAGTTGAGAAATGCCTTTTTCTGTTTATAAAATATATACTGCTCTTGGAAATTCAGGCTGACAATGCTGTAAGTATATAATTTGAACAGACTTCCTCCGTGTACTGGGGGCCCAAAACCAGAGCATTGTTATTTTAGATGTGGCTTTGTGAGTGCCAAGGGGAGTAATCCCAATCCTGCACTTGCTGGCTGTGATTTTGCAAATTCACCCCATAGAGCTGACCCATCCCAGGTACAGGACTCTGCACTTCTTGCAAACTTCGTGAGGTTTCTGTCAGCCCACTCCTCCAGTTTGCCATGAACTCCATGGGCCTCAGGAGGGCTCGTTCTGTCCCATCGTGGAGGTCACTGTGTTAAACACTAATGCTCATTAGACACAGGATCCATCCCAAAAACTGACTGACTGGGAATGAGCATCACTTACAAAATAACTGTCTGCAGATAGGTTTTGAATCACTGATCACTACTCTTCAGGCCAAAAATGTCATCCTAATGAGGCAAAATTTTTACAAAACCAAAGAACTGGTATCACTGGCCTCTGTGAGGGTAGTAATTCAATGCAGATTTCACATTCTGTGTCCCATCCACCTGCCTGTTGGGAAACATGGATGAATTTGTTCTCTTTGAACAATTTGAAAAGCTCAGCTTTAAAGTATTTATCTTTAAAGAGAATAGTTGCTTCTTTGTAGCTATTCTTTTCACATAGTTCTATTTTAAATTCCTGCCTTTGATTTTAGTTGGCCACTTCAGTAAGGAATGCACTTTCATGTCATAAACCCTGTTTGACTGTATTGGAGTTCTGCCAGTTTGTCAGCTGCTGCTCTTGTTAAATGATCCCGGATTCTGGATTTCAGGTAAGATTTTTTTGTCTGGAAACATAGCATGTGGAAAATAAGAAGGACGTGTATTTCTATTTAATTAGTAGGTCAATATAAACACAGCAAAGGTTTTCCCTCTATATAGTGGTTAGAGCAGCAAAATTGACAAAGGTGGTATTTTGAAACAAAAGAAGCATTTTGAAAACCAGCACTGTCATCTTTATTAATGTATTACACATGGATCCAGTTTTTGTGAAAATCTAGTACAACACTGCAAATTATGAAAATAGTAAAACATGCTTACAATGAACAATTGTCATGTGATGTAATTTCTAAAGCATTTGTTTTAAAAATCTTGTTTATGGCAAAAGAGCTGCTTATGGTGTAAGGAATGTGTGATTAGAAAGTATAGTAAGTATTAGTGTTCATTCACTTTTATTTGGTATCTCAGAGATGCTCCCAAAAGAGAAGAAAATAATCTTACCTGCTAAGCAAACTCCATGATACCAGGGTTGGGCACCTATCAAAGGTGATAGAGAGGGAGCTAGACTGTCAGTTCCTTAAATTACCTGTAGTGCTGCTTTGATTTACTGAGAAAGGGTTACATGCAGTCTAGACTGGGATTTTTATTGAAATATTTTAAATTTTGCAGCTTTGTTTTCAAAATCGTAATTAAAAGATAAATTTCCATGCAGTTTTTTTCTTCTCTTTTTCTCTATTTAGGTTTGATGTTATTTGAAGGAACTTCGTATTTGGAAAACCTGAGGAGAAGGTGGGTGCTTTTTCTGCCAAGAATAATTGATTTAGCCAAAGTAGTACTGGAAACAATCTACTCAGCTGCCTGCAATTCAAGACAAAGTTGAAAATCCCACAGTTGAGATAATGCATCTTACCCAAGATGTAATGAGAAAAATGGGTACAGCATGACACAGCTTAGTGCTTTTTTTCTGGGACTAACACAGATAGCTTTGGTATCTTAGGTACACATGCAAAATACTACTGTTCATGAATTTTACATAGCTATTTCTACAGTTTCATAAATACCTACAGAAAAGCTTCTGTCCGAAGTTTTGTGCCTTTGGCTCAGTCACAGTAAGGCCACATGATCAGTCTGCTCTGTTGTGGAGGCTGATGAACTCCCTGCTGAAGTGGTTACAGTCCGAAGCAAGTGCCAGACAAAGAATATTCCTAGGATTTAAAAGCTGAAAGTAGATATATGCACTATGTAACATTTACTGTAGAATACTTGCAAATTTCAAATATTGCAAACAAACAAAACTGCAGCCAGCTTCATCCATCTCTCCCAATAACCATCACCTGACCCTGTAGATGCCCCGGTTAGGAGCTCTCCTTGCGGTGCAATGCTCCAGGGAACAATTGTGTTTCGTGATGTGGAAAACAGGGGATGATCCAGAGGTCAAAGGCAGACAGTCTGGCTTCCTAATGCTACACTGTCAGGCCAAGTTTTGTAATTTTGTGGTGTTCCCGTGCATATTGGAAACTTCAGAGGAGCCATGACAACGGTGCACAGAATTAGAAGCACCACAAAGGAAGAGAAATATTAACACAGTTCCTCCCCGTGTAAGAAAACCATTCCAGATGCAAGAGGACTTCTTGGCCTTCAAGTAAGACGTAGCAAAATCCAACCACTTGAAGCTCAGTCTAGATAAATGTTGTCTTACCTCTGTAAGATAGATGTTTAACTAGTTAGAGTTTGCTGTTAGAGTAACTGAGCAAGAAACAACATATTATCCCCCCTTGCAGGTTTTAAATTAAGATAGCTTAATCTTTCTGAAGGATTATTTAGGTCAGTGACTAATCAGGGCCTGATTCAACATATTTTATTTACAAAGCAGGTTTAAATGGATGATATGTCTGAGGAATTTCTTTGTCTTGAAAAATAAGCCTAGAAAGAGTGACTATCTTAATAATTAGCAAATTAATATAATGATTAATTGTATGTATTGTTTTAAGAGTCTCTAACACACCTTAATTTTAGTTTAGATTTAAAATAATATTCTCTGATATTGACCTTATGGCAAAAGTCAAAGGCCTAGCTTAGAGTTAGAATACCATAAAATTAATGACCTTTGGTAGAGGATCCATTTTGGGGAAAATTTAAAAAGTAACAAATATTTGTTGCTCTTTACCAACACAGATTGTCTCCCTGTGTCATAGGAGTTGTAGGATTGTGCTGTGGACACAGACATATTTCATTGGCATTCCTTCTTTTGGCTGAATAATGTGAGAAGTTATATTAGTGAAACAATTATTAGAGTACTTTTTTTCCAGTTTGGATGCCAATAGGAAAAAAGAGATTATGTTGTAATTGAAGAATGCATCCCAATAAGTATTAAATCTTTTTGGATCATATTTCAAATGAATTAACTTAGAGTAAATTATTTCAGGCAGAGTATATTAGCAAAAGAAAGAGCTGCTAAAGAGCCATTACCACTTTCCAATCAAATGAGAAACATAACTGAGTACCACCTGTCACAAAGGCAGTACAGTGATCCAGATGGTTATTTATCTTCACTTAGGGAGGAAGAATGGAGAGAGGAAACACTGCTGCCAGGATTTGTGTTTTTCCCCTCCCTGTTTTTACCTTTCTGTCAGAATAGTCTCTCTAATTACAGAGAAAAAAAAGTCTTAGGAATAGGTTATATCAATGGGATGTTCCTCTTCATATATAAAGGTAGTTCACATCTTTTTTTTAGTAGTATGAAATGCAGTTTGAGAGGTCCACCCATTTCTGTTTCATCTTCTATGGTCAATAGGACAAAAATAGAATGAAAAGGATTTTGACTGCTTGATAGTTATTTTGTTTCCCCCAGAAGATTAGCAATTAATTTGCTGTTTTACTTGAAATAGAAATAACCTGTAACAAGTTGAAAATAATTTGCAGTTTTTAAAAAGGTTTCCCTTCATTAAAGAAATATGTTTATGATAAATATGCACAGTATGAGCATTCAAATTAATGTGTATTGTGCATGCATTTTATTTACCAGTGTATTTGAGGCTTGAGCTTAGGCAGGAATCAAGAGAGGGCAAACTGATCTAACCCCAGTCCTTTCTGATTTTGAATATTGTGTGAAATTGTTCACCATGTTGCTAAAATCTACTGGCAACCACGTTAGGTCTGACAGAGTGCAGGTTCTTTTTGGAATTAAGAACATGCTGAGACTATTGGACATAGATGTAAATGAATGAATTAGGCTTCAAGCATATTTCTGCTATGGGGACATTTTAAAGTAAATAGTTCTCATGTTCAGGGTTGTAACTAACAGCTCTGTGGAGTTCACTCTTGCTTAGTAGCAATTCCCACCCCCCTCCATCCTGGTAGAGTGACATATTTTATGGCTAAACTGGGAGATAAGCCAATACTCTCAGGATGTCTTCCTAGAACAGGAATTGTATTCAGAGAAATGGTTTAAATAAAGCATTTTAAAAAATTTTTAGCTATATATTGATCATAAAATGAAAACTGACAGAAAGGTATGACAGTAGAAATGTGAGTGGTACTGGGCCAGTAAGTGATGCTAGGACTCTGTGACAGCTTTTATGCACATATAAAAATGCACCCATATATATAGCATCACTGATTATATTAGAATACCTTCTTGGGACTTAGGTGGAGGAAGTACCTGTCAATCCTGATAATTAGGAAGTGCTCTTTAGACAAGAAAACAACTTTTATTACAAAGACTAAGAGAAGTATTGGAGGACTTCTCATGAGCTTGGACTCTGCGATTTCTTGGTCTTCATTATTGCTGCTGCTTCTTATCACACATCTGTTTTAATATAGACAGGGCTATGCCAGTGGGAATTATTTACACCCCTGACCATTTTTATGTCAAGCCCAGATAGATGGGTATATGCCTTCAAAATCTATGCTATATGCCTACAAAGTACTTTGAGAATGTTCTGAGCCTTTTGAATGTAATTCAGCTTATATATGAAACATAGCCCTTGTGAACAGCTTCTGAGGAAGAAAATCTCAGTTCAGTGGGGTTCAACACATTGACCATGACTTGAGAGAACATCTGAGTTATTGGCTTGCTGCAGGCCAAAGGGAAAAAGGCAGTTTGAGGAAGGAGAAGAATGTTCTTCTCTCAAAGGAAAAGAATAAAATTCAACTTTTGCTGTCTTTAATTTCTTATGAAAGATGACACCAGGCAGGGATCAGGTCAGTTTCTGACATAAATTCAGAATGTTATTGAACAAGAGCAATATTCCCTCATTTTTCCATTGACGTTTGCTTTAGGAGCTTTATCACTGTAAAAGTAGAAACACTTACTATTTCTCTTATCCAATGCACTAGAAATATATATGAAGAAAAAAATTAGTCTGACAGAATTATGCCACAAAATTATTTATTTTTCTATCATATCCTAAGTATTCTTAATCGTACAACTTAAGTGTATCAGCATGTCGTGATTTCACACCTGCTTTTGTGATGAAGTTTCTCTAATTATGGGTGATTTGAGAACTCTCTCTTTTTTACTTACTCTTCATGTACAAAAGCTTGAAAATAACACCTAGTTGTGTACTAAATGTTGAAACTGGAAATTAAGCCTGCCCTATTTTAAAATTTCACAAATTTAAAGCTTATTCTTTTGGGATAAGAAATGAAATTACTACTGTAATAGAGTAATACCAATAAAATTTTCATACGTGGAAATATAACTTACAATTAGATTCAATAGTGAAAGAAGCCAACTTGAAGTAAGGGAAAACAGAATTTAAATTCAATTATAAATTAACTAGAGAATATTAATTTCTCTTAATTATCTTCTGGTGTGATATACTGCTAGAATGTTATGAAAAATAGCTTAGTTATGTTTGATTAAAATAGAATTTTCAGCAAGGTCCTTTACGTTCTTCCACTTTTGTACGTTCAAAGCCCTTGGCTTTTGGAGTTTTGGATTCAATATTTTGGACCTTCATACTGAAGCATGTTTGTCACAGATGCTGAAAGAATGACTCGCACTTTGACTCTGGCTATCAATGTGTGCTTTGTAGCTATGGAAGTCTGTGGTGTTTTTATGTGTGTGGAGCAGGACAATGCAGAATGATTTGGAGAGGTTTGTTATTTAGCTGACTTTTTCCATATTTCATCTATTATTCCATAATGGCAAACTCCTGACTGTAAAACACTCTGACAAAAAAACCTTTGCAAAAACAATTGCATGGCTGATCCCAACTCTCTTTTAGTGGTCAATTCAGTAACTCACTTGTAACTCCTGAGCATGGTGCTTGTGATCTTAATCCTGGTTTTCACTGTGAAATGTTGGGGAGCAGTGTCATGTACACAGTATCTGACTTAGTTTTGGGCTTTACATTTATTAGATGTGTCTATGTGGATGAGTGTGTTTTGAGGGAATATTTTGGGGAGTGAAAGATGTGTAAATGCCATTGATCTTGAAGAATTGCAGTACCTACTGAAAAAATGCACTTGGACAAGCTTGAGATATTTAGGCAGAGAAGACTAAGGTGCTCATATTCATTGAAATAACTGCCTGTAGACTGAAAGCTTTTGGTCTTCCCAATTTCACAGGTGGTATTCTTACTTTAAATCTCTTTTCTTTAGGGGAGGAAACCCACTTTTATACACACTTTTTCCCAGCTTTATCATGACTTTCATAGCTTAATTATAAGCTTCTACAAACAGAGTTTTACTGTGCAAATGCTGTCACAGCCTTACCTCTAGTGGCCTGAATGGCCTTCTATGTTAATTACTGTAGATCTGTAATCATGTTATGAAAATACACATCTGGCCTTTGTCCCAGAACCTGGGCCATATCTGTTGTCTGTCTTTCTGTACAGTGTTAAATGTATGTGTCAATTTAAAGAACAAATTTCTCAGAAAAATAGCCTCCTTCTTTGTTAGAATCAGCTTGGACTCCCCTTTCCTTTATACTGCTCCCCCAGCTCTGTGTCTTGCTTGGCTGATGTACAAATAATTCAACCTGGAAGATTGACTTGGAGAACATGTCCCATGGCAAAGGAAATTAATCAGATTTAGTGAAGCTGTTTATTGATCTACTTTTAGACTACAAAGGATATCCAAAATGTAGGGCATGGCCTGCTGCTTTGGCAAGGAAATTAATGTTAACAGGAAGATAGAAGTTTACCTGCTAGTTTATTTTTCATAGTCAGATCTCTGTCCATTTTGATTTTTATGCCACATAGGTTTGGATGGACATTTTTTTTTAAGATATACTGGGAAGTGATGAAAATATAAATTTCTCTAGCTCAGTTGTTTTGGTAGGCAATGTCACATTTGTTCTTAGCAGTACAAGTGCTGTGGGGACTCAACTTCTTATTCCCATTTGTACAGCAAATTTAGGCTTTGCCAATCATTTGTGCAGCTTCTTGGGGTTTTGGTACAGCTGAATGTAACCACTGAGATGCAGAGCCAGACAGACTAGGAAAAGCCAAATGTGTAGCAGGCTTGAATGATAAAATGGGGTGAAAAAAGGGCGAGACTCCTATTAATCCTATACCGAAAAATATGGTATTCTGATAAGTTTGTGATTTGCAGGTAGAAGCGGATAGTGGGGTTATCGCAGTGCGGAAAGGGGTAGAACTCACTTTTGAAGGTGCTGTCTAACTAAGGCTCAAAGTCGGGCAGGACCGAGTGAAAGGTTCCTGTTTCCTGGTACTCTTGTGGTGCTGGCTGAATCAAACCTTGGCCCAAGCCTGCCCTGAAGCAGCGGTGCTAGGGAGCCTGCGGCTGAAGCTTGATGCAAAGCGCTAAACTTCCGAGCCGTGTGTGATGTTTTCCATAGTCTCACCGGGCGCTGAGCGGGGCCCCAGCGCCCACGGGGTGCCGGTGTGCGGGGGCGAGGCGTGCCAGGCGGGAGCGGCCGCATCCCGCATCCCTCATCCTTCATCCTTCATCCTTCATCCCGCATCCCTCATCCTTCATCCCGCATCCCGCAGGTGGCTCCGGCTCCTGCCCCCCCCCGCGTGGGGCCGGCGGTGCGCGCGGCCATGTGACTGGCGCGCGCTTCCTGCCTCCGCGCCGCCTGATCCGCGCCGGGAGCGCGCGGCCGGGAGCGCGCAGCCGAGAGCGCGGAGCGAGCCCCGAGCCCGGCGCAGCCCAGCGGCTCCCGCAGCGCCCGGGGAGCGCCCGGGGAGCGCCCCGGCCCGCGGGCGGCGGGGAGGGGGCGCAGCCGCAGCCCCGCCGCCGCCGCATGGAGACTCAGGACCAAGGGGCGCAGATGGAGCCGCTGCTGCCCACGGTACGGCTGCCGCAGCACGGCCCCGGCCGGGGGGTTGCGACGCGCCCCGCGGGGAGGCAGCCGGGGAGGGGGCGCGGGGGCCGCCTGCCCGCCCGCCTGCCCGTGCTGGGCACCGCAGCCGATTTCTCGGTGCTTGGGGAAACAGGTTGGCTCGCTCCGGCGCCGGGCGATGCTGCGGCGGCGGGAGTGTCTGGGCGCCAGGACGCTCGGGGATGGAGCGGTGTGTGTTTGTGCGTGTGTGTACGTGTGTCCCTCCGGGGCAAGCACCCTGCCCTCCGGACCCCGCCGCAGACATCCCCTGCCTCTCGGTACCCTCTCTCTTCGTGTCCCCCTGCCTCCGACATTTCCTTTCTCAGGCTCTCCTGCCCCCCTGCTCCCCGGCGGTGGGGCAGCGCAGGGCAGCGCGCACCTGTGGGCAGCCCCGCGGGGATCCCGCGCCGCGGCCGGGGCAGTGTCCGGGGGTCCCTGGCCCTCCTCGCTTGCAGACCGCAGAGGAATCTGCTCAGGGCTGGCACTGACGATCCCGGGCTATGCTTGGTGCCGCCGTGTCGCAGTCTCTGTGCTCAGCCGTGGTGGTCTGGGGATTTTTGTTGTCTGCGGGGCACGCGGCGCCCCCTCTCCCCGGAGCACCGTGGGGCTCCGCAGCTCCGGCCGGGCAGCCTCTTGCCGGGCAGCAAGTAGGAAAGAGATCAGGTGATGGGCGACTTTTAACATCATTAGCTCAGTAGGGTCCCTTTTTTTCCTGCCAGGCCTCCCCTAAACACAGGGTTGCAGACACACAGAAGGTTTAACGGTGGGTGTCGATCTCCATCTCATACTGAGATTCTGTTTGTGAATGGTGGTTCCTGCCTTGCACAGGAAATCTGTCTGGGGCAGGGAAAAGTCTCTCATGTACATACACAAGTGTCTGACTGTGCGTACACATCCCTGTCAACACACTGCATAGGTCTGTAGAGACTTTGCTGCTCCTGAAATGGCTGTGTGTTAGCACGGCGAGCTGCACAACATTGACAAAGCTTGAAAGAGACAAGTCTCAGCTGCTGCAGGTTGATGAGATGCGCTCGTGGCAAGCCCGTTTTTCATAGGGTCTGTTCCCATCATCTGTTGACGTGGTCCATTTTGCAATCAGGTGGCAGGTTGCTACACAGTGTGAGGTTATCTCTGGCATCTTCTTTCTCCTTGTGGCAGGGACAGTTTTCCCTGTTGCTTTCTGGATCCCTTTTATGAATTCTACTTCCTATTACTTGCTGCTCTGAGTTTCTGACAGTGGAGTAGAAGGTCCCGTTGCTTTCACTGACAGACTGGCTGTCGAGTTCCTTTCTGTAGAGAGACAATTAAGTGTAACCAAGTTTCCATCTGTAGTTCATGACGGTGATTCTGTGGAAGGCTTAGTCCTTAGTATTTCACACCAGTGCAGTAGTCTGCAGTCAGTGGCAGTCTTGCTCTTGCTCGTACCTTGCTGGCCTATGTGCCAGCCTCACTTTGTCAGCGTGTGTTGTCTCTGTGTGGAGTCAGATTTCAGAAGGTACAACGTGCAGGATTGCCTAGACTGTCTGGCTTTAAATTTTGTTTCTTCAGGGCTGTGCCCAGAAAAAAAGGCTATTGCTGTGATTGAGAGCACCAAAGGAGATAGTATTTCCTGTGTGCTGGTGAAGGGACAATTGTCCCTTGTTCCCTCAGGAGCCCTGCCCTGGTGCAGTACCTCTCTGCAGAGCTGCAGGTCCATAGAGCTGCTGATAGTGCTGTTGCTTGCTACGTTTGTGTCCTTGTTCCCAGCTCCATTTGCTACAGCTAAATTAATTAAGTTGTGTTTGCTTCAAGTGGAGATGGGAGACTTCTCTTCTGCATGTAATATATATATATTGCAGCATGTACCCAGTCCTCTCTTGTGGTTTCTGAGATGGCCTGTGCAGCTCAACAACACAACATTACTTTCCTGCCACAATGATGGCAAAGGCACAACTCCTTCAAGATTCTGGGTTCTGGTGATATTTTCTCTGTGTGCCAGGCAATCAAGTGTGTGTTTGTGCAGTGGCAGTCTCAGCCTGGCTGCTCTCTAGGGCCCTATAATGCCTTTTGCATGCTGGGAGTCTTGTACCTGAAGTCATGGCAGAATCCCGGGAACAGGAATAGTGCTAACTAATTGGCACTAAGGTCTGTTAGTGTGGGAGGTAATGTTGTGACATACCTTTAGAGGACTTCTGTTTTGGGGATCAGTCTTCATCTTGACTGGAAACAAACAGAACGGGAATGCAGACTGTAAAATGAATACAGGTCTGTTCCCAAGTGTTGTCCCAGTTTAGTGGGCTCTGGGTATGAAGAGAAAAGGCTTCTAGCAGAGCTTTTTTTTGTATCACACTATATGTTTTAATTGGTATTTCTGTAAGAAGATTGCAAATATAGTCCTTAATTAATTTTATCTCCTAATGGTGCTAGAGATTGTGAAGCCTCAATGAAATTTCCCACCAAAATCCCCACAGTCTGTACAAATTGGAATCTACTTTTATTCTAGTCATGTGTTATTGATTTATTATGCAAGCTTTTAATTGAAAACCCCAATTCGTGGCTGTTTGGAAACTAATAAAATGCATTGTTGCCTGTGGTTCTGAGGAATTAGATAATTTCCTTGGCAGTTTCCCATCACACTTTTTGAAAACAGGTATTATATAGAGATGAGAGCCTTGTCAGCCATTGTGCTCATGGTTTTTTTTACAGTGTGGACAAATTCTGGTGAAAATTATTAGAAATCTATTGCTAATTTACTGTAAGTGCAATATTGTATAAATAAATTAAAAAGGAAATTGTTCACCTGGAAACAAATTGATGAAGCTGCTCTTGGAAATGCAAATATAGTCTTAATTTGTATTGTTCAGTACATATACTAATATGGTAACAAAGTGTAGTTGTATGCTTTCAGAATCATCTAGTGATTTATTTATCAGTCATCAAGTATGTTTTTTCAGTGATTATTCAGAGTGCTTTAAATAGTTGTGAGTAATTGAAAGATTTCTGAGGAGTCATCATTTGTTTACAGAACAGGGAAAACAATCTGCAGACCTCTACAAAGATCTTCTGTTGATTTCCTAACAAAGAACTAAATATTGCGAGTTTGTTGTGTGTATGTATACCTGATTGCATGGAAATTATTTTGAAAATTGTTGCTTTAGTGTGACTTTATTGGCAATTTATTCACAGCAGCAGTTGTTCATATTTGTTCCTGTAGATTCTGGATCTCTCATATGCAAATCAGAATTGACCTTTAAAATAGGGTTGTTATTTGGTAGGGGTTTGATATTTTGGATATAAGGAGGATGTATACACAATGTGCAGATATTTTTGCTAACTATGTTTATGTTTGGCTTGTTGTTTTCCTGTGTTTTCTGAAGGTAGCAGTAAGACCCAAGTACTGAAAGTGAAATTGACTTCTCCTTTCCTGTTCTCGCCCTCCTCATTCACTCTTAAAGTATTTTGCTGTATTTATTTGGTTATTTATTTTTAATTTACTATTCGAATCTGGTAGATACAAGGCCTTGAAGCATGACATTTCTGAGCTGTATGTGTGAGCATGTGCTGTAGTGTATGATGTGTGTACTGTAGGTAAGAGAGGGTTTGTATCAAGAGTGCTCTTGCTGCTGCAAATGGCACACAGCTATTGCTGCTTAGGACTCTGTATGTGGGAGAGTGGTATAGCAAGATCTTGGGAAGTAACTATTTTTGTTGCAGCAGGTGAGTGTGGGAAGCTGCTCACACTAACAGGCCAAATTCTTTTGCTTTTGTTAATGCTGAGTGGGACCTTGGATGAGACTTGCAGATGAAATGTATTGCTCATTGTGAGAAGGGGTGTCAGAGCCTGACCCCGTGGTTTGTACAGCAGTACTCATTCCCAGTCACTTCTCCAGAGTACAGCATTATAGCAGCACTAAAGGCAAGTTTATAGAGACTACAGGAATGTTGTGATTCTTTTGGAAAAAAACAGAGGCACTACTACATTTTCAAGACAAGTGTGCTGAGATAATAGCACCATTGAAAATAAAACCCTAAAACTTAATTGTAAGTATAAATTTAGGACTGAATTTCTTCTCTTGGTATTTTCTTTATTACTGCCTGATTCCAAGTTCTAAATGAAAAGAAAAAGAGAAAACTTTCCCCAGAAAATGCTAGAAAGAAATGAAGTAACAGTCACAATCACGTATTTATTTAAGCCCTCCCAACTTCTCCCTTATATTTGCCAGTGTCATAGTTAAAAAAAATACATCTGGATCATATGCTGTTCTCTGGTGTTTCTGTTTAAGAATTATTGGCAGCCTGAGACATATTTGCACAAAAATTAAAAGAACCCACGAAGTAGTATGTGTAAATCTTCCCTCCTTAATGCATCTATAACTTGTTTGATTTCTTCCCACAAATTCTACTTGTTAATTATATGCCTTCAATTTCCTCTGTTAATAATTGTATCTTCTCTCTACTTTTTCCTTTGGAAAAAATACAGAATGAATTCTAAAACAAAATACTTCCTCTGACATCTTTTAATACTTCTTGAATAAGTAATGCTTACAGTTTCAATGGATGAGTGTTTAAGTAGGTGAGGAAATCTTAATCCACTGTGAAGTGTCTTAGACAATTAGTTGTGTGTCTGAGATGAGAAGGGAAAGCCAGAGCCATTGCATGTTCCTTTCATAGGTTCATGTCTGCCTTGTAAGAAGCCCAAATATTGAAGAATAACATCCATGTGGATCCTTTTGCAATAATAATGCCATGTTGATGTCATACGAACTGATGGAGCACTGAACGTGTTCACACAATTTTCAGTGTTGGTGCAGTTTAAAAGTTCTTCTCATGAAATGAAAAAAAGTGTAGCATATTTAAAGACAGTTAAAATCCACCCTTGTTCTACAAGGTTGTTTATTAGGATAGGCAAGGTGAAAGTTGGAATAGATAATAAAGGCTATTGCTAAAAATAGAAGAAATGTCTTGGGGAGAAAAAAAGTTGCAGGGTGAAATGAGGGTAAATGAGGTGTGGAGTTTTGTGTGAGCTTGGAGAATCAAGGGCATTATGGCTGGCTGGCATGAAAGGCAAAAGGGAGCTGATACATTTCATGGGCAAAGAAGTGTAGGAATAGAAACAGGAAAAACAGGGCTTTTGCCTCCTTGTATAGCAGGCACAAAATAGCATTTTGAATCCTGAGTCTTCTCTGTCTTTGCCAATTTCCCTGTTTTCCTACTTACACCCTGTCCACTTTGTTTAATTAGGTATTTATGAGACATCACAAGGTTTGTAAATAAATACGTATTGAAATTTAGTGGAGATGTGAAAGATAAGGTCAATATTTGCAAGATCTCAATTTTAATCAAACAGACCAGGAACTTGCTGCAAAAAATCTGGTGCAGTAACGTATTTAGGAGAAATGAAGTCGGCAAGTTACATGAGCTAATATATGACATTTTAAGGTATTAGTTGATTAGTGCAGTACTATATGTGTGTTTTGCAAAAAGAGTAGCAATTGTGGAACAATTCAAGAACAACAAAAATTAGCATGAGCCTAAAATATGAAGGAGCATTTGAAGAAATTGGTATTCCTTAGCCTGAAGACACGTTTGGTGTGTAATAACTGCTGCAAAAAGGATCAGTTTCTTTCTTGTGTCTGTATTGAATGGGAACCAAGGGAGAGGTTATGGGATCATTTTAAAAGCAGGTTAAGGAAAGCTGTCTCATACTTAGAGTGATGTAGTGATGGAGCAAATTGTCTGGTATGTTTGGGGAATCTATTATCCATATGTCTGTAGGAATAGGTAAGAAAATTATTGCTGCTTAAGAGCTGAGTAACGGACTAGAAGACCTCATGAGAGCTCTTCCAGTCCCATCATACTTTGAAAAGAGCTCACTTCCGACTTTTTGGCACAGGTATGTTATACATGGATGGTAGATTAAGTGCAAACTAAGAAGAAAGAAGTAGTTTATCTGGGTTATAAATGTTGATATCCTCAGTTAAGTCCACCTAAATAGTGAATTCACTAGAAATATTTAAATTTACTGTAAACATATTCAAAGAGTATCTTGCAATGATAAATGGTTGCAGTTGATCCATTTTGTTGCAAGCAGGTCTTAAAACCATACAAAAAAATTATAAAATGCAACATTATTTATTAATTTTTGTCTGCGAAATGCCAATCTGAAATGTAGATTTTGTAAGCCTTTGTGGAATTCTCTTGACTTTTAAAAGAATGTAGGACTCTGTCTGCATCAGTGGGACTGCAAGAAGTTCCAGGACAAATTTCCCTGGGAAAAATTACTGTCACAGGAATTAGCTGTCGCACTCAAAAATGCCAGAAAATATTGCACATGTGTGTAGTTTTCTGGAGAGAGGTTTAAAAATTTTTGTACCTTTTTCTGGTAACTTTTATTAATAGTAGTTAAAATGCTATAAATTCAAAACACTCTTGATCTGAAGCCAGTACTCTGAAGAACAGCTCCAGATACCAGTCACTAGCAATTTTGCTAGATAGTCTCGAGAGCCATTCATAGTCACTGAAACTGTATAAGGATGGAAAAAAGACCCAACCCTGCTATTAGATCCTGGCAATAGAAAATAGGTACTTAAACTGTAATTAGTCTGGCAAACAATGTCATTAAAGTCAAGAGCAAAATGCCATGTCTTTACCAGAGAGAAGATGGTAGGTACGTGTAAACTTCCCTTTCAACTTACGAGTGTGCACAGGGGTTTTACTTTAGAAGTAAGCATACAAAAGCAAGAATGTGATTTCCTGTCAAATCTGAAAACTTTTGAGTTCTGAAAACCACTGAAAACTTTGTGATAGTTGTATGGTATTAAGGATGTTCATAGTGTTGCAAATATGATTAGGAAATAAAGGCACAATGAAGGAGATTATGCATAAATTTTAAGTGCTTTAGATTTTTTTTTCATTGGTACTGACTAGTTGTCTTGATATTTTTTATTTATAAAGTCAAAGAATAGCATACACAGGGGAATAAAATTATTCTTCTGCTATACTCTATAGTATGAAGAATGTAACAAAAATCAGAATTTCCTCTTGCCTGTGGAATGATGGATATTTGTCTACCTTTGAATTTGTGAAAATGTGATAACCTGTATCTATTTTCCTAAAAATGCATTAAGCATTTCTTTTAATCATTTTTGTGACCTATTTAAGTAGCTACCAAAATAGAACCAGAGTGTCCCAGAACAGTACATTATTGTGTCAGCAGAAGGGGTATTATATGTATTGGTATTTTAAAAGAATTTATAGAATAAAATTGGTTCCCTTCTGCCCCCTCACCCCCAAGTCTGTGCAGCAGCTGCTGCCAGCCATCTTAATGCTGTTCCTCAGGATCAACTTAGTTTCCAGTTCTTTTGAGACTATTGCTACTTCATCTGAGAGTTGTACATGTTTCCAAGGTGTCATTACCATGGCAAATCTTCGTGCAGTGTCTGTAAGTCTGCTCTGCAAGTGCTGAGATTTTAACATACTTTAGGTTTTTTTTCAGTAAATTTAATAACTTGGATTGTAACCCGTGTTAGCCATCTCCTTCAACTGATGTTATCCTTTCCCTTTATTTGAAGAGAAGATAGAAATAGAAGATAGAAGATAGAAGACTTGCCTGACTATATAATTGTCTTTTAGAAAGCTTCCACTTTATTATGTTTTTCCTCTTTATGACTGTGCTAGTGAAATACTTAACTATGTCCACATGCTTTTATTGCAACCTTATAATAGCATTTGAAATTAAATGTAGCAATGAGCTGTAAAAGCACTCATAAAGCTGTGTTTCATACTTATCTGAGAATCTTCTCATGAAAATTCTAATAATAGGTGAATTCCATATTTTGGGAAAAGCATTTAAATGATTTTGGATTAGGTGAATATGCTCTCAAAAACAGCAGTAATCAGTGCAGAAGCCTTCATGCTTATCCTCACAAATTTCAGGAAAATGAGTTTTTTTCTGTAGTGATCTGTCTGGATTTCCCCATCAACATCAAATGTGCCTCTTGCTTTCTGAATAATGCTTCACCTCCAATCCTCATCTTGTAGGGGAATGGTTTGAGAAAAACCCTGCTGTGGAGTATACACTGAAAACTCATGTAACTCACATGGTTTTGTCTAAAACGACATAGGCAGAAAGAGACTTTAGAAGGATCTTTTAAAAAAAAAGCCACAGTTAGATTTAGAGAGGATGAAATGTTTTTTAGGTGATCTGTAGTTTGCATAGTTTGATTGTTTTCATTTCACTTTGTCTTACCTAAAAATTCAGGGCTTCATGTCTGCTGTGTCTGAACTGATTTACTTTGGCCAGCAAATACATGAACATTTATTTCTATTTGCCCACCCATAACCTCAGATAGATGAGAGGTTTCTAAATGTTAACCAGTATTGCCCAGAGCAACACAACTGTGGTTACCTCTGGAGTGAAGACCAATTGAAAAGAAACCAGTCACTCTCTACAGAATATTTGTGAACCATGATTTTTTTTCCCCCAATTCTCTGTCCAGTGCTGGCCAAATTTGGGCAAAAATAACAGAGGCAGCAAAGCCCTTTTAGCCTTGAAAAATACCAAGCTTCTGAAGAATGTGCTTGCTTCACCAAGGATTGGTGCTGATAAGAGGACAGGAGATGTTTTTGAGATCTGGGTGTCTCCACTGAACCCCTGGTGAGGGATTTGCCTTGGGCTAGCTTCTGCTGCAGGAACTGTGTTCCCATTAGCAGATATGATGAGACTGTACATGGTAACAGGATCAGAGCTTGCAAACGCCAGTAACTTGCAGCCAAACAACACCAAATCCCAAAGCTACTTTACCCTGCCTCCCTCCCCCAAATTTCTCCATAAATGTGCAACTTGTTAATATACATATGTCTATGAAAAATGTTAAGCTAGAGAGTACAAATAGAACTTCATAAAAGAATCTTTTGAAGTAAAATATGGAAATACTGAGATATCTAATGGAAATTATTACCAAAACATGTGAATGTGCAGATATGTAAAATGTGACTACATTTTTTTGTTTATTCTTCTGTGAGTATGTCAGACTTACACAATCCAGTCTGTTACACATTTGTATGACCTCTATATCTCGGGTAGTTCAACACAAAGAATGTAGGTTTTGATGATGCATCCAATGCAGGATCTGAGAAACTCTGCTGGGAAAGTGACCTTCTTGCTCTAAAATGATTTTTTTAAAATCTAAAACTGTAGAAATTATGATGCCAAGAGTGGTCTGGTAATAAGATAAGCTCATCACATAAAACTTCTGAGTAGTGTTTCAGTGGCAATATTAGAAATAGATATCTCTGCAAAACCAATTCTTGGTGACCCTTTGACTGCTAAAATTGATAACTATGACACTCATCAAAAGTTATTAACTATTTTATGTTTATTTGTTCGTGTCTGTCTCTTCTCTTTTGGATTGCATACAAAGGATGGCTGTACAAAAAAAAAACACTGCAAGGTAGACAGAATCAGAGCCTTCTCTACAAGTCCCTTAGTTGTGCGCTGTGACCTCGCATAAATGCAATGTAGGTTTATTCTTGAGAAAATTGGCCTAATCTGCTTTGTGGTTGGCATCCCACAGGAATAAACACAGTAAGAATAAAGATTAAAACATGGATAAGATGCTGTAAAAACTTTAGGTGGTTATATTTTATGTTTATTTGTTTAGAAAAAAAATTGTGTGAACTTTCTGGGATGAAGACTGTGGATTCCTCCTGGCTCTGTCACTCACTGGTCCTGGTCCATGACTGCCCTGTTCAGGGCTAGGACAGTACTCACATGAACAACAAGCCTGCTTAGTAGCATGATTGCAAACAAATACATCTCTGGCAATACAAAAATCTACTTATTTTCTCTAAGTTTGTTATTCTCCAGACTGCCCATGGAAATTACTGGGCTACTGTAGCATAATCACTCTGACTGTAATCACATAAAGTGCTTGCTCTAAGAGTTCAAGTAATAATGGTTATAAATTGTGAACAGACAGAATTAAAAATCTCTCAGTTTGTAATTTTTTTTTTAGAATAAGAAAATCTCCAACTTTCATGCTCAACAAATAGAAAATCTATGGAATAGGGCAAATGCATTTTTATGGATATGAAATAAAAAAAATTCTAGAGGATTATGATTTATCTTGTTCAAATACTGTAACCCAGAGACTTTTATCCTATTATCTGCTTTACTTTCACCTTTGAGTTTTAAATTTTTCATTTCACAGTGATTGCAGAAATAACTGTTTATATAGTGCTTCTATCATGCATATTTATTAAAAAGTAATAAAAAATCATTAAAATAAGTCTTGACTTGAATATTAAAAAAAAGAATTGATAGATGGTATGTGCAACCTGTAATATATTTTAATGCTTTGCAGTTATAGTACAATTTTTAATAACTCATTCATAGGACTGTGTCTAGTTCTGCTACTGATATATTTTATATGGGAAAATAATATCAATTTATAGTTGTTATGACTTATTTTTTTAGTTTGCCTTTTTTTAGAGTCCGTAATGAATTGATTGTTTTCCTGCTAATATTTGATATTTCTCCAGTAGGCTTTTCTTGTGTATTTAGAAAGAGTGTGTTTTCTGTGTCTCGTGATGCAAATATGAAAATACACAGCTTCTCTGGGCAACCTGCTCCAGTACCTCACACAAAATCATGGAATTATCCAGACCCAGACATTTTTCTGAGTTGGCAAGTGCTCGAGTTTTCCTATCCACCAAACTTTCTCAAGGCACTGAAAACACAGGGAGATTTATTACAGTATTTTAAGCCTTAAAGTAGTTTCCAACAAGTATTAGAAATGGTTGTAGAATTGGGAAAAAAAAAAAAAAGGAAGAAAAAGACAAAGATGTGTATTTTTCCTTTACTTGTGTGGAATGGGAAAATGTCTCAATCCACAGTCAGCAACATGATTCCTTTGCAAAATCTAAATTTTAATTTCATTTCATTTTTTCATTTTAGTTGTCTTTATTGGTGGGGATAGGAATATAACGATAAAGAAGTTTCTAGTATTTGGCATTGTTAAACTACAGATGTGCTATAAGGGGTGCAAGTGTGAATATAATGCTTAGAGCAAGAAATTATGAAGAAAATCTAGTATCAAATCATTACTGTTAACTTTTTTAAAATTTCTGCTATAATCTTGCAATCTCGTAACATTGACATGAAGAAAACGCCAATGTTCTAGTTATTTATCTTAAAGTTAAAAAAAAAAAAAGGCAAGATTTTGGCTCTCATGGTAGAGATTGAAAATGTGAAAACATCAGTCTTGATAATTCAGAAGGCAAAAATCATTCTATGCATACTTCTTTCTGTATCTCATTTTTTGAGGCATATCTTGATTTTTAGGTGCTACTGCTTGCTGTCAATATCCTTTGTCTGGAGCAAACTTGCTTTTCCCCTGGACTGGTTTTCTCTCCATGTCCAGCATGCTCATTATCCAGGATATGCCTCTTTCCAGTGCTGTGGTCTACTCATTTCTTCCTACTCTTCTTTTTCTTGTGCTGCACCCAAGAGTGTGCTGAGAGTTAAGTAGCTGCTGATGTGGGCTCAATATAAAAAGATGTTTCAGAGAGCCTTCTGCACATAATTTTTTAATTTCTTCAAGGGAAAAAAAAAGGGAGAAACTAGATGTTATCTGACCTGGCTGTAGCTTTCACAAGGTAGTGACAGTGGCCATGTGGCATGGGCTCAGCTAATGTCATTGATGGTAGCCCTGAGGGCTGGCAGCCTGAGGCTGGCCTTTCCCTGGGCTTTCAATTTCAGGACTGTAAAGTCTGGATCATATTTTGGTATTATATGAATCAGGATTTCTTGGCTAGTGGGGAAATAAATTCTCTTCAAATTGAAGCAAGATAGGAGTTGTTCTGGAATGAGGCAATTCAGGAGACAGAGGATGTGATACTGTGAAAAATAAAGAATAAAAAGTGAATACAGAATAAATCCAAACTATTTCATTATAGCAGAAATAGTAAATTTCAGTAACATTTATCAATTACTAAGTTAAAAATGAGAGGAACATTTTTGAGAAAGTATAGAGTTCAAGTGCAGAAATTACAGTCATGAAGGGTATTGTGGAGGCCATGCATGTAAATAGGTTAAAAAGGAATTAGGTAACTGAGCACAATGATCCTAATTCAACAGATGCAATCACCAGCTTAGAAAACTTTAAACTGCTGATCACCAGAATGAGGGACTGAATACCAGAGGAAAGACTATTTACTGGTTCTCTTTTTTCCTTTCTACAATAAGAACCAAATGGAGGGATAACCTGAGGCAAGATACTGGGTTTCAGAGATTTCTGTGGTTCTGCTTTTGATTTCCTTACTGGGGTCCACGAAATAGGCTTTGTCTTTGTTAGCTTTGCAAGGATGGGTTATCTCAGATGGTTCTGTGTAAAAAGAAATAATTCTCTTTGGTCTTACCAATGACTCATTGACCTGTAGATGAGATAATTTAAAAATAGCAGATTATCCAAAATGAGTCTTTCTTGCGCTAAAAAGTTAATTTTCTTTCTGATCAGTTACGTTTTTGTGTTGGATTGGATATTTCAGGTGAGACTTGTTCCTGGTTGAGGTCCTGAACATAGGAAAATGCAGAACCTCAAATATTTCAGTAATGAGCAGCAGTGACTTGGGAGAGGTCAGTCAGACTGTATTCTTGCTCAGTTCAGTAGCAAAGGAAGGAGAACGCTGATCTGCTCTACTTGTGCATTCTCATTTTCACACAAGCACATCTACACATGCCCATGTCTTCCTGGCCTTGTGAACTGTTGTCCTTCTACAAAGCACCTCCCTTTGCTGAATTTTGGGAGTTTTGTTGAAGCCATAGCTCTGGTTGCTATCACAGATCTTATTTTTGAAAAATCCATGTTGCTTGCAAGAAGGTTCTATGATCATTGTGAATGTGCTGTCCAGCAATTTATAACTTCAGCTGTGATAAGACTTGCTTTGTATAATAAATAGAATACTGGCTTTTTACAGTGGGCAAGTAGTTGTATGTTGTTTTAGAGGTTCAGGTGTGAGCTGCTGAGGAGGGCACAAGGCTGCCACCGAGCCAGGAAGAGTCCTTGAAGGAGCTGGTGATGGATGCCAAGAGTTGTCACTTTAATTGTATTAATGTCAGATATGCCCCTGGATTTTGCTGGGACCAGCTGTGTGTAATTCAGCTGCTGGGCCCTAGATGGTGTCTGGCTTGTCTCTGCATCCCCTCGGGTCTTCACTGCGAGCTTTGCTCGGCAGGAGAGGAGAGGAGGGGAGAGGAGAGGAGAGGAGAGGAGAGGAGAGGAGAGGAGAGGAGAGGAGAGGAGAGCGCATTGCATCCGTGGTGACAGCACATGGCTCTTGTGATGTCAAACCAACGCTGAAGAGTTTCTAGGAGTTGGGAAATCTGTTCGTTTCAAAGATCCTCACCAATTTTGGTGCTTCAGTATTTGGATACTGAAACAGATAAGTTTTTGGTCTCCTGTTACTCTGCAGTTTCACATAAGAGCATCCTGGTCTGTAATATCAAGCAATACAGTCATGCATGCTCTTAGAAAGATCTGTTTTTCAGATGCATAAATACTTAATATGTTGGAAAATCAGCAATGGTTTTTATGTATCATTTTGACAGTAGCACTCCACGCAAAAATCCTGTCTCTTCAGATGGATCAGAATAGACACAAAACCAGGTCTCTAATTTAAACCACAGCAAATATTAAAAAAAATTATTCAAAAGTACTTAAAATATTTAAAACAGTGTTCAGAGATGCTAGAATAAAAATACAGTGCTCACATCTGTAGTAAAGTGATGTTCGTGAAATGCTTTCCTTGCAGGATAGGGTAAAACTAGATGCTGTGTTGAAACATTCATAAGGAAATCTAATAAAATATTTTCTGTGTCAGGATTAAGGAAGTATGTTCTCAGTTTTGGATTATGTCTTGCTGAGATATAAAGTTGAACTCTATTTTAAAGGTTAGTTTTCAGCTTTGGAAGTTTGGGCTTAAAAAAATCTCAAATATTTTACCAATATTTTGAATTCAGTCTAGGTTTGGATCTGACCTCTAATAAAGAAATGACCAGGTACAGAAGGTTTTCCATACATATTTTTTGTTTAATGAGACTGTAAGACTTGACAAATTTTATTTAGGAAGGTGCAATGCATTGTAACTTGATTGAAACCAATGAAGTTGCCCAAGATTAATATTAGAAGCTAAAAATAGGATTTTTCTCTCTCTCAAGTATTTCTGTGGTAGTTTTGCAGTCTACACAAACATATGTTAGCATCTTGTTTTCATATGTAAATATCTTCATCCTTTTCCTTTTGTTTTCTTTTTTTTCCTCCTTTTCTTTTGGTTCTCTCTTTGTGCATTGTGTCCCACCATCAGGAGCAGATTACAACTCGGTGGGATTGTGCATATGGTTCTGTACAAAACTGGTTTTTGAATCCTGCCAGCTGAGAGCTACAGTGGCAGCAACCTGAAATTAACTTAGAGACTCAGGATCCTAATCACTGGGTTTTGTGCTGCTTCAGCTGTCTGCATTTTCAGCCAGCTAAACCAAGTCTCTGTTACTTGCAGATGTGTGATAGAGCAGATGGGTGGGTCAATTCAGGATTCATTCAAAGTTGAGAACCCAGCTGGGAGTAGAAAAAGCAAGAAAGCTTTTCTTCCACATAGTACATGGATGTACTAGGGAAGATGAGATCTAACTTTTGAAATTTAAAGGATATGTACACAAAATTTCAGAGAAATTCAAACATCGAAAATCCTACTGAGATTTCAAAAAAAGATATGTAACTAGGTTTGGTGTAATATTTTCACTGAATTAGACTCTTGGGAAACTTACCTGATTAAAAGCCCCACAGAAACAAAACAAACAAACAGAAACACAACTATAATTTAAATGCTGTAATTTTCTGACAGAATGATGCAAAATTGACACTGATCAATATATTAGTGCATATACAGCCACCAGATCTAATACATTTTGTTTTCCTCTTCAGTATACCTGCATTGTTATACCAATGGATGAGAACAGATCTCTCTTTTTTTTTTTTAAAATATCTAAAAATTTAGTTGTAAACAAAGATTCAAATTGACTATTTAACTAAAATGCCCCCAAAATTATTTAAATAATGTTTGTATGATTTTTTAAAAAAATTATCTGCTTTGCTTAGGGCATGGTACAAAGGGGCAGAACCTGGAAAGAGAAAGCTATGCAGGCGAGATGCCGGTGGCAAAGTCTGCTGTACATTTGGTTAGTCAAATGCTTAAAGTTGTTTATTTCTCTAGATGCCTTTAACTTTCATCCCCTTCAGCAATGCTGAATCTGTTCTCAAACTGTATTTTCTTTGTGCTCCCTCTAATGGGATACTTTCTGCTACTGGTTTTCTTTTGGAGGAGACAAAAAATCCCCAACCTGTTCTGTCATTTACTTCTTTCTGTGTTACAGATGAGCATAGACTAAAATAGGAGTGCACTCTTAACAGTCTATTTATGGCTTGAGAACATCTTCTGGATCACTATAGCATGAATAGACTAATATGATATACTTAAGATTCTAGGTAATTAGTATCTGTATTTCATAATTCAGATTCTTTACAGAGCGTAGGGAGTTTTCAGGTCATATTGCTGAAATGTAATATCTGAATCACTGCTATGATTTGTTCTGGCTTCCAAAATGTCTTAATTTGGGACTTCTAAAACAAGCAGGAAAAAAAGTAGAGGGACTCTTTCTTTGCCTCTCAGTTTTCCCATAGAGCATTGGTGATGTAGCTGCAGTTTCTCTCCCGCACCTGTGAAAGCTCTTGAACACACCTCCCAATCCCGAGGTGAATAACTGATCCAGCCCAGTGAATTGCAGCTGGACCCCTTAGTGGACCTTTGACAGTATTGTGCAGAAGATGGGGATTGCTGGTGCATTGCAGAGGTTTCATGAGGCTTCATGATGCGTTTGCTGGAGGTTCATGTTGTTGCATAATGTATTGAAAAAGTTATTTTCTTCTTAATTTGCTTAATTAGTTCCTTTTTAACATATAGGACTTCATCCAGTTCCTCTAGTAATTGGTGTGGAATCTCTCACTGAAGTCTTACAGCATAATCAAGTGCTTTATATATATATCAGTCTGTAAGGTTGTTTGGTATTGTGGGGTTTCTTGTGTGTTGTTATTTTTTTAATAGTTTTTAGTATTTTATTTTTTGCAGGTTTTTGTTACATGATGGAATGTCGTGTTGGAACTGTACTTTTTAGACTAGTTAAACAAGACCACTCTATAGAATTTTGTAACAGTACATGATTTAGCCAATCTACTGTAGGGGTTCATTCTAGCATCAGATTTCTCTCCAGCCACAATTATTTTTACATTCTTTCCTCAAATACTTTATGATCTGCATTAGGAGAGCAAAGTGAAGCCTTCATGATGTTCATAGACTTCCACCTTGATCTGTACATACTTGATTTGACAGGGATCACAGCCTTCAGTTAGAGCTGATGGAAAATATTTTTAAGAGCTCGATCATGAGCTGGGGATGCTCAGGGTGGCCTAATGGGGATAATGAGAGATTGCTGGCAAAAAAGGGGGATTGCAACCATGCATTATCAATTGCAGTAAATTATAGTAGCCTATTTCTACATGGTGGAAATTCTTTCACTCTAGGCACACTTTGAACTGAAGGAAGGGGCAGCATTTCCAAGTTACCAATATGCACTTTTTACATGCTTAACATGTTCTTAAGCTTATTTTTTAACTGATATGTTTTTTTGGTGTTCATAATTTGACACCAGTTTATTGGCTGTTGTTTCAAAATAGGAATGAAATGTTAGTTTGCTTATTATTTACATAGAGAAAATGTGGTCATTTTGGTGGCAGAAATACCAAGACTTTAAAGGAAAAAAATCTTTGCATACTGAAGGAGCACGTTCACTTAAGGAAACAGAATTTTCTCCAACTAGTTATGATGAGAAAATTGATTTAATAGTCTTTTTCTCCCTCTGGAAAAGACTGTTAAGGTTGAATGATATAAAGTTTCTGAAAATAGGGCAACTGTTATTAGAATAAATGACAAAAAAAGTAGTGGAAGACATTTATCATCTGAATAATGTATTTTTGCTTGCAGGCTTACTTATATTTAGTCTCTGTGTTATGAATATCACAGTTGTAATAAATTTTTTGGTAGAGGAATCACAGCAATAATAGTTCTGATACACTAATAACAGAGGTTTGGGCATATTTCCCAGAAACTCGTTATAAAATTTAGGTGACTAAATATGAAGATGGACATTTCTGTAATGTTGCTGAAGTAATTTTGATGCTCATTGAGTTTTATTGACATCTGATAATCCCCTGAATATGTATCTTTGTCCCCTTTTCTTTAAATGTTATGTCCATTCAAAAATACTTCCAAATTTAATTTTGTTGTGAAGTTGTAAAGCCTCACGTAAATCCCTGCAGCAATGTTTTATAATTGTCATTTTCTTGTCTTGCTGACAAGATTAGGTTGTTTTTCTAAGTCACGTCACCTACCGAGAAGATTTTTCTCTCCTCATGTGGTTGTCTCTTGTTACTAAGGAATGAACAAAGAACTTGATTATTATTTGATTAGGTCTCTGTACCTGATTCCTTTAGGCCAGAAATGTTCTTACCCTTTACAGTTAAAAACTAATTTATCTGTGAGCCATTATCTGGGAAATGGCTAAGATCAGCAAAGGTATTTAACCTCCTGACAATGCAAAAAATTGCATTATTGTTTCTAACAATTGTACTAAATAAAAGCCTTTTACCTTGTGTTTTTTCAGACTAGCACTTCTGGATGTCTGGAAAGTTGGGTTTTAAATTTGATTCAATTTTTTGCCTTCTATGAGCTTTAATAATCCCATTTTTTAAAGGATCTGCAAGTTTAACTTGAATTTTACAGTAGAAAATGTACTCCTGTTCATTTAAATTATGCCTCACTAAACGATCCTAAATAATTCACCTCAACCCTAGTTTAAGAGATACCTTGTTATCATATCTTCTTAAACCATTTAAGATTTATGTTCTTAATCTCTCTCTCTTTTTTTTTTTTTAAGTGAACAGATTTGTTGACAACTTCAGTGTCTGGATTTCATGAGGCTTTTGGGAAATATGCCTCTCTCTACCTGGTTAGGTTGTCTCAAGTCAAACCCAAAAGAAGAATTTTAAGAAATTAAATCCTGGTGTACAGCCTAAATGATTCAGATTTGCAAAATGCACTTATTACAGTCAGAAACAATTAGCTGTCAAAACATAGGTAGTGATAAAATATGATCAGAATGGGAATGGTCCATCCTTTACTGGAAAGATAATTTGCCACATTTTAAAATTTTTAAGGCATATTATAATGCTTATTATCTTAGTACCTGTGTTCCTCACACCCTAAAAATGGTGGTGTTACATCATTGTCAAAAGCAGGAGTGAGCAACATTGTTCTTTCATCTATTTAACTTATTCCAGAAAGGATGCTTTGTGAAGTTGATGAGAGACTCTTGAATTTCCTGGATTCTTAAGGTGATTTTGAAAATTAAAAATCTTTTTCAGTTATTTTGCACTGCTGCGCAGTCAAATAGTCACTCATTGTATTTTAGTTTATATATCATGGAAAATGCACTGGGGAAACGCATCCTATGAAATTGGTTCAAGTTCTGCCGTTTGAGAATCTACAGGGCTTCATTAAATTAATGCCCTTGTTTAAAGCAAGTATATGCATAATCGGACTTATAATAAATCCCTTGCAGATAACTGTGTGAAGCATGGAGAAAAAGGAGTGGAAAGGGTGCATGTGCCCAGGGAAATACTCAGCCAGTAGAGATATGTGAACTCTGGTTAGAGCAGTTAATTGCAATTGATGCCATTCATGTGTTACAGGAAATGTTGCAACTTTCTCCTGACAAAAGCTCTGTGGTTCCAATGCTGCAAATTATTCTAGAGGACAAATCACAACAAAAAAAAAACAACAACCCTCAACTGTTTCTTTAGACACCTCAGTTGATTTTTAGAGTAAGAAACTTTACACAACAGTTCTGGTTCGTGTGAATTTGAGTGCAACTTGTGTTAATATGGCCTGCCCTCATACTTAGTGTGTTATCCTGTCTAAGTAGGTATTTGCTAGTGCTGGGCAGTGGCATGGTTTGTTCTTCAAGGAACTTTACTTGCAACCACATTTTCTAACAGAGGTCATAACTAGGTAGAGGTGCAAGACCTTGCAACTGAGTGCTCAGAAGTTGTTGTTAATGAGCTTAGAGTTAAGCAGTGAGCATTAGGGATAATAATGTTTGTGAACCTTGTGGCCCATGGTGAGTTTGAGCCGGTTCCAGCAGTTCTCTTCAGGCCTGGCGTGAAGCACGGCTGCCATCCTGATGTGGGAAAATTTCTCGCACTGCGGCAAAATTTGAGAATCTGGATCACATATTTTTGACCTTGTGTGGATAAAATAAATGCAGAAGTGGAGGCATTTTTGCCACAGCAGCATGGCACTGTGCCTCTGCTGGCTGCCTCTGTCCAGGGGAGCACCCCAGTGCCCCAGGACACACGCATGGCTGCGCTGCTTCAGGGCTGGGCTTTTGCACCTGCTCACCTGAAGTTACCTGTGTGTCTGACATTGGACAGGACTACAGCTCCTAAGTGTCCTGGCCATTTATGAAGGTTGTAGCCTTATTTTCAGTGCAGTCTCCTGACCTTGGTGCTCAGTGTGAGGATCTGGGTCAGGTGCCTCAGCAGGGTGCTGGGTGTTGGTCTGCTCCCACAACTCCCTGACCTTCTCTGTGGGCAGATGGTGGCCATGCTCATGGCTTTCTGTGTTTCAGTGGTCCAGTGATTAATGTAATTATGCAGGACATGAGACATGACTTCAACTCCTTTTGCTTTTTTAGAAGGATAACCCACTGTTCCTGTTGTCCCTGGAGAGTGTTGCAGCTATAAAGCCACTCTTACCTCCCTTCCCAATGGAGTCATTTTCTAGAGGTTTGGAAACAAAGTCCTTCAGTTCTTCCAGGTGGAGATGATAAGCAGACTTCTAGGGGAACAAACAAGAGTGTATGGCATTATGGTATCTCCAGAAAACAAAGCAGTGGCCATCTCTGTCTTTCTGGCTTTGGACATATTTTTTCAGAGAATGGAGAAGGTGAGTAGGCAGATGAGAGAACGACACCTGAGCTCAGGCTCTGGCTGCTGTTAGGCTCTGGTGAGACCTCAGGTTTCTTGGCCTTGTGAATACTGATGTGTCTCACAGCAGAACTTTAGCGATAAATGAAACTTTAATATTAAAAAACTCAAACAGAGTGACTTCTAGGCCAGGCGGCTGCTGATATCTCTGAATTTTTTTTCAGTTCATAAGCTTGTATGTGGTGTGTTTTTTGTTTAAGCTTAAGATTTGCTTTGAATTTCTCTAAGTTCTCTCCAAATTTAATTGTGAGTATGAGGTTCTTTTTCTCAATCTCTCTTTCTTAGTCTTTTATACTAGGATTCACTTTTTAATGACTGCCTAATGATATCCAAATATATGCTGCTGAGCTTAAGAAAGAAAAGTAGTTTGCTTTTATCCTGAGTAGTTTGACATCACCAACAGCTGTCCTCTTTGTTACTATCATTGTTCCATTTGCCTTCTGAAGAAAGTATAGGCCTTTGTTTTACTGAGAACACTAATTGGATTTTTTTTTTTTGCTTTCTAGTAACATACTTCAAGATGCTTTCTAGGTTTGATCAAGCCTTTTCGAATCAAGTAGAAAGCAGGGAAATAAGATGCGGAATGAGAAAAAATGTTGTAGCATAAGCCCGGAGTATTTTTTAATTTCAAGTAGAGAATTACATGGGCTTTTTTTTCAGTGCCAGACATATGCATTTATATTTCCCACCAACATTTGCCTGATGTGAGTAGGAGTTTAATCAATAAATTCATGCTTCTCATTTTTTTCCTCCTAACTAGAGCATTTGATATGAAAGCCTTATTTTGAATTACCATAAAGCAAATGCGAATCTAAGAAAAACTGGGAAAAATGCTTACACAGTACAGGGAGAACAGATAACTTTTGCAAATAAAATCAGATTTTTGTCTTTTTATTAACATCAGCAATTAAGTATTGCTTCTTAGAATCTGATTATATAAAATTCCCAGTGACAGCATGTTGTTTATGAGTTTTGAAATGATACTTTCTTTGTTAGAGTGCCAATTCCTTTGGTACGTATTTCCTCTGTCACCTGAGGCTATTTTTCCAACACATAACACATGTGATTTTTTTTTTCTGCTTTCAGAATAATCAGCTTTTCCTTTTGCTCATTAAGCATAAAATTACAGCCAAGGTATTAATGCAGTACAATACATGCTGTATTAAAAGTGACCAGTCTCTACCACATACTAAGTTCTTTTTGTCTATTACCTAATTAACATACTTTAATTAGTTCACTACACTTAATGAATGTTATATAAAACTCAACATTTTTTACCTTTAGGATAACCGTGACATTCAATCTAATGTGTCAGACTGGACTATATGAATAATTAATACACTCAATATTTAATATTTTAGTGTATAGACTACCTTGACAGACTGGGTACAGCCATGGTGCTGAATGTGGGGGCCCTGCTAGGACAGGAGCAGGAGGAGAGAGCTCTGCTTGGGGAGAAAAGAAGGGAAGAACCTGAACAGATATCAAAACCTTGCTGGTGCCAGGTATCCCTGAACCTGGGTTCCCAGCTGGAACAAAGAGATCCTTGGCTCTGACATGTGCTTTTTGCACCTTTCAGCTCCTTTCACTGCTTTGCTGGTAGCACTGCTTGAAATCAGAAGTGCTAAATACTACTACTCCTGCTAATGTTGATGATGATAATTAGTATAAAATAAAATAGATGTCTTTCTTAAGAAAAAACTTGTACTAGGGCTGTTAAAATCAGGAATACAACTGTTGAATTCTAATTTCTTAAGCTGCTTGAAAAATCAGTTTTACCAAGAACCTGCTGTTTTAGTACTTGTGATAGCTGCCCTAACTTCATTATGTCTTGGGTTATGAGAAATGCAATTATCTATAAGAAAAATTATGGAATTGCAAAAGAGGTCGAGTTGAGTGGAAATCAGCCTTTCTCTTGCAATCAAGTGTTTTCAAAGTGTTTCCTGTGACTGGCATGGGCTGTTGTGCTTTGGTAGCATATGAGAATTTTTGGCTTCCTGAACATGGGAGAGGCTGGTGGTCAGCCCTTGGCATCACCCTGTGCCACCATCTGGGTGGAGTGCCCAGTGCTCCAAACCTTCCTCTGTGACTGACACACATGAAGGTGTTTTTACAAAGATTGAAATTGTCAAAGCTTCTTTTTAGAAGACCCAAAGTCTTGGCTTACCTGACGAGTACAAAAATGATAGACAGTATAAGTTTCCATGTGGGCATAATGCCATCCAGCTATAAATCTCACTGGCTGTAAGGCTTTGCACAGGGTCATTCTGATGACCTGGAAAATAGGCTTAGATGTAGGAATGTCAGCTTGGTAGAGAGGCTTGAGAGTGTGAGTGAGGGAAAGCAAAACGCATTTTTCTTGGAATGGATTAGGAAGGTGCTAGGAATTAGAGATTCAGACTTTTACTTACAGTGTGTTTTTAATCATTGTATTCTTGGGAGAGGTAATAAAGTGGGTATATGGAGCATCTGTTTGACTAGAGAACTCAGTTATTGTAGTTAAACTAATTCTGTTTTTCCTGATAGTGGAAGACATTTTTTGGTTTTCAAGGTGAGAAAGTGGCAACAGGCCCAGATACAATACTACTTTAAATTCAAGCTCTGATTTGGTTTTCGTAGTTTTCTTTTACTTGGCAAGTGATTGAGTGGTTTCTGAAGTTAGAATAGGCTATAGATAAGCCTATGGTCTATCAACTGCTGGAGGCTAAGTGAGGTAAGAAAGTAATTTTTTAAAAATGAAACATTTATGAGAATTTTCTTTTTATGACATGGTCTGAACTGCTTTTCTTGGCTTATAATGCTCAATACTGCCTTTTACATTAGTATGAATTATTTCTACTGCATTTATTTTAAATACTTCTCCTGCTATCATTGAGTGAATTTTCCAATCCAATTTAGCAATTTTTGTTGCTAATTAATTTCTTGGATGAGTTATTTATAGTGATTCATGTTACAACTGTAATATTTAAAGTGATTTATGATAAACTTGTTTTTGTGTAAATTATGTGGATAAGAACTTTAATGATGGGAAGAATTTATGAAATAATAGACAGAAGTCTCTGTTCACCTTGCTGCTAAGCAGGTGCTGACTGCCACATGTCTATTTTCAAAGAAAGTTTGTTTTCTTTGTCGGGTAGGAAGAGGGCTGCATTTGACATTTACAGTGTCTCTGGCCAGCAATAGCAAAACACTGTAGATAGTTGAAATATTCAAAACTTTTACTAGTAGCGTGTGCCAGGTGCCACATTTGAATTATTTTTTTCATGATTCTCCTTTTGCATATTTCTTCTCCTTTAAGCTTGCAGACAACGCAACATGTTAAACTATAGATTCCATCCTTGAGGACAAAGATTGGGTTGGTGACTTCAAGAAGAATAATTATGTATAATGATAGTACTACAAAAAGTAAGTACTATATAGGAATTTGAGAACAGCAATGACACAGATGTTCTTGGATTATATTTGAGGTAGATTTTTTGGTGTAATGTATTACCTTGAAAGGCAGTGAAGAACTAACTGAAGAATAGATTTTGGAAGAACTAACAAAAATATTATTCCTTACATGTTCTTAATGAAGTTAGAATTCTGGTTATTTAAAACTAACTGAAATCTTCATGTGTTTAAAAAAAAAAATCTTCTGCTTCACTTCTGAAAATCCTAACTTTTAGTAATTTATCTGAAAATTCTTCAAATTAATGAGTATGTTCCGTACCGTTTCATTACATTTTGTTTTTAAATAAGAAAAGTAGAAGGGAATCCAGAACTTGGAGGTCACCCATTAGAATGTAAATAACAAAATCAAGCTTGATAATGACAATTTCAGTGCTACTGCAAGTGATGTCTCTGTGGTGTTACCTCGTTACAAAATTGCAAGCAGCTGGGAGTTAAAACTTCCAATAGTTTCCTACAAGTTTTTTCATAGTAAACATTATTTATTCTTTTTACCTAGAAGACTTTTCATCTTAAGCCAGTCCATGAACCAAAGTAACATAAAAAGTTGTCCGCATTGATGTCATTAACAGTGATCACAGAATCACAGAATATGCTGAATTGGAAGGATGTGGTCTCATATTCATATGAGGTATTTAAGTTACCTGGTATTTGTGACTCCAGTGTATGGCATGGTACAGCTAAACAAGCTAAACAAGTCTGACACTAAGTAGAAATTTTTAGTGCACTGATAACAGAAAGTGAATTTGTGCAGGTTTACAGCATTTTATACAGCTGAGTTTTGAAAGCACCATAGGAAAGGTAGTACTGTTTCCTGTGTGAGACTGTTCTACAGGTGACATATTTCAAAGTTAGTTTTTAACCATATATTTTTATTAATTTCATGGTATTAAATGTCAAATTTCTTCTACAAAGAGGAAGTAGCACAACGTTTTTGTACCAGATTTGGAAACACTTTTTTTCTGAATCTTTTTATCAATACTTCAGTGTTTCCCCAGGCCTTCATTTTGTTCCTGAGTCTGGTCTGAGAACCCAGTGATCAGGTTTTACTTCAAGAACATATGTGATGTCTTTCAAAACACTGGAGACAGCACAGGCTGAAGCCATGTAACTTTTGAGGAGGAGACTGCTGGACAACTGTTTTGTGATGAGAATGCCCTTGCATTATAGTTACTCTTTTCTCTGAAATTTCTGTGGAAATGGCTCACAGCTGTAATGTAAGAAGAATCTTAAGAAAGGGTGTTGAGTAGGGGAGATTTTCTTTCTCCCTTAGCCTTGGATTTGCTTTCAGGCTCATCTGGCTTTTTTTTCTCATCAACTTTGAAGATGGTAAGACTTTAGGAGAGCAGGAAGGGCTGAAATAGGGCTGTGCTGGTGGTGGATGTGGTGGTTCCACTGATGTTCATGGTGTGCAGGTGAGAGCAGGAAAGAATTGTCTCAGTCAGGAACCTTGTGTCTGCCATCCTCAGTCTCTGGGGAGCTGGTCCCAACACTGTTTCTCTTCCTGATGGAGGGAGAGGAAAGAGAAAAGGTGAAATTGGCTGTTGCTGGCTTTTTCTTTCAGGACAAAGGAAAAGGTTTATTAGCCTGGGTATGTTTAGTCATGATAGATCTGATCATTTAGGTTTTGGACTCTCAAATAATAGCTCTATCTTTATGTGTAATTCACAAAAAATATTTTATGCTGTCCAGGTTCATGTGATAATTTAGGATGACAAGTGATTTGCTTTCTTCATGTCTATATGTATGGTGCATATATATATATATATACATATATATATATATCTGCAAATGACCACTCCCAGGAATGGACATTTTTGCTTTAACTTTTGCTTATCATCCTAAGACAAGTGGCTATGAAAGCACCAACTGCCCTTCAAAACCAGGAAAGTCTGGGAATGCATCTGGTGGGAATGCATCTAAGTTTTACATATTCTTCATTTTAGTGCTCATTTATCTTTCATTGTCCTTTACACCTTTATACTTTTGGAAGTGTCTTCTACTGAAGTGGGTAGCTGAAAGGCAGGTTAAATATAAAAGAAGGCAATGTCTGACTTATTAAACTCCTATGGGAGACTCTATACGTTCCAATGAGCATTTTGTCCCAGTTTTCTGTCTTTGAAGCAATCATTGGCGATTTTTTTTTTGAGATTTTAACATTTTTATCTATGTCCTTGCATTATTGAGTGTAAAATTCTGTTTTAAATATTAAAAAAAACCCATATAGGCAATTAAATCTTTAAAACATTTTGAATTGTCCCAGGAAATTATACCTTTTCTCCCATTTTTATCAAAAAATATCTATGAATTTGTCTTGTTTAGATAGTTTTTATCTCTTATTTCATAATTTATTCCAGAATATCCCAACACCAGCTTTGTGGCCTGCTGCTAGTTTCGGGGGGCTATTATATCTTCCCCTTTCTTTATTCTTACATAAGCTGGAGGAGGGCTGCCCGCAGCCCAGTGCCTGTTTCAGCTGTGGGTGTCTCACCTTGCACCATCATAAATAAGAAGTTCAGCTGTTAGTGAAGTGTGTGCTGCTTGAAAAGCTTTTCTGTGTCCCCTTGCAGAGAAAAGATGGCAAAATAGATCTGGAAACCTTAGCTTGTTTAATCTCCATGTGAAATCCTTTGTTAACTTTGTGAGAACGCAAATGTTTTTTTCAGAGATCATATTTTGGAATTGATTTTGGAATAAACTCATTAATTTTATTTGTTTGTTTTTGTTTGTTTGGTATTTTTTTGTTTTTTAGCTGTGTGTGACAAAATTAGGTCCTAATCTTTCTGATAAGCTACATATTTATGTGACCAATTGCTTTTATAAAGCATTTTTTACTGGCTTGTATTTTTCCTGTTGTATGTTTTTTGTCAAGACTAACCTAACCCTCAATTATACTCCAGTAATAGCTCCTTTCTCCCATTGCCTTCTTTCAAAGCAGTGACCTTGCCTCCAAATCCTTGCAATTCTCATCCCACATTGCAGTCTTTTAAGATTCTAAAGCGTATTTTACATAGGAACAATATTAAGTTTGTGTTCCAATATTTAAGTGTACAAACCCACTTGTTTTACATGGCTGAAATAAACAGTTAAAACAGCCTGGAAATTTTGGGGCTAAGTGATATATCCAGCAGTTTTATTTTTGGATGAGCTTTGACTGAGGAATATTGTCTAAAATTGATCTTTATTTATTGTCATTCTCTTTAGAATCTGTATAGTTTACAGCAAATGAGAACATTTTGAAATCTGAGCGTTGATGGGTTTTTAAAACATCTGCAGTTGCATCTATATTTTATTGATTCAAGTAAAACTTTCAAAGGACCATGATGTGCAAATAATGTCTAAATAATCTGGTATTTGGGGTTTGTCAAAGATACTCAGACATTCTGATTTCCTAGAAGTATGGGCGAACTAATGAGAAGTGCAACTCTGAGTTTGTATTCAAATTATGCCAATATTTTCATAAACAGTGAAGAAACGTGACTGAACCTGTTCTGTGGCTTTTCCCCTCTTGTTTGAACTGAAGCAGAGTTTTTTTTCTGATTTAGAGCTAGTTCTGAATATGTTGTAGTTGGATATAACATCTATAGAGCTCTTCCTTTAAAAAAAATTGTGAGTTCTCTGCTCATGGTGGGTGTACAGCTGCCACAGCTCAGAAGTGTGTCAGGGTAATTCTCTAAAGCTCTACACAGATCAAAAAGATTACTGAAGAATGCACAGGCACTTTTCTTTTTGCTAAGTATGAAATAGAAGGGGCTAAATCCCCAGGGGATAGAAGTTATATAATTTGGTGATGCTATGCTGATTTATGCCTCTTGAGAGTTTGCCTGCAGCAGAAGCTGGAGGTGATGAGAAGAGATTGGATGAGAGAAAGACCATCCAGGAAAAATTCATCAAATTTGTCATTCTTGAAAGGACCATCATAACATATGGTAAGGCATATCATTTACCTCAGGCTCAGAGGAAAATGATTTCTGCTAGGAGAATATTAATTTTATTTCTTAGAGGATCAGCTGACAGGATAGGCTTTCTTCTGGCTGGTCTTCCCCTTCTGTTTTCTTTGAAGGAAGGATGGAAGCTTGGAAATGTCTTATCTGTAGCAGACAAGCAAGTTGGCATTTTGCCATCATTTTCTGCTAGCAGAGAGGATAATGGTAATTATATGTCAAAATTTAACATTTCTCTTCTTTGAAAGAGAACTTTTTAATGCAAAATATTTAGAAAAGTCAGATCTATTCTGAGGCAGATAAGGAGCTAGGATTAGTGAGCTGACAAAATTTTCTTAGGCAAAAGGAGTTTTTCTTCCTCTTCAGGGACAAGGGGGAGATGAAAAAGGATCAAAAGAAACAAACATATGAGGTGTGCAATGTAACTAGGCTGCAACTTCAGTATTGTGTAATATTTGGGAGACACTCAAAGCAACACTGCCTGTCCTGCTGCTCCTCCTGTGGGAAGGCTGTTGGAGCTTGCTTTGCTAATGAGCTCCAGCCTTTTTGATTAATTTGGTATTTCTTTGTTATCAGGAAAGTAAATTCATCTTGTGCTATACAAAATTGAGTCCAAATGTCATCATCACCTTTTTGAGGAGGGGAAAGTGTTTTCCTGTAATCAGTTCTAGCATCCTCAGTCGTTGCAAGTTAAGCCCTTGGTCTGCCATGTCCTTAGTTAATAAAAGTAGAAAGGTGTTCCCAGGCTGTGGCACAAGTTACCATACTGGTGAGATGCTTAAAAATGTGGAAAGCTTTGCTTTCTTTCTAATCAGAAAAGGAAGGCATGGTTATTTTAGATAGAACTTATTCACCTTCTGTTCTCATACTTAAAATTTGCCATTTCAGTCTGATTTTACAGGTAATTTTGCTTAGAAAATAAATGTATGATTGCAAGCTTTGAGGAGATTTGTATTCTTTATTTTCTGTATTTTTCCAAGAACAAGTGTAAGCAACCATCTGTTATATACATTATGAGACTGCTCCTCAGCAGTCTCAGAGAAAGGAGATGTCAACCTTCTCCTACATTATCTTCTGGAAAATGGGATGCCAGACATTTTAAAATAGTTTTTGAAGGTAAAATATTGGAAAGAAGTCTTGTTTTGAAACTATTTTTTATAAATTTATTCTAATTTGTCAATAGTATGTAGTATAGTGATCTGGATCATCAGGACTCGCCTGAGATACAGGCTTGGGTTTTAAATTTAGGATTCAGCCACGCTACCAGTGGGATATTTGGGAAGGCAGGTTTTAATACAGCTGCCTTATCTGCTAGGCAGACTTGGAACCAGGCAGTTAATTTACAAATTTTTACTATTTTGACTATGCTTCCATGGTTCAGGTCTGCCTCTATTTGTTTCTTATTTTATTTTATAAATGTTTTGAGCTTCCTTTAACCACAGTCATGGTTGTCCACAGATGAGCTGATTAGATTTATATAATGCCTGCTGACATAATCCCAGGAGAGTCTTTGGATAGTATGTCATTCGAAATGTCCATAAAATGGAACAAGTTTCAACCGAGTTAATAAAAATAAACTTCAATTTCATAATGATTTTCCTTTTTGCCTAAAGACTTTATCCAAACTCCAGTAATATGTGGGAGAATTGAATAAGAGATACATATATAAAGAAAGGTAATAGAAATAGTCCTCTCATCAGGATTAAAGGAGAATGGCTATCATTAATTACTTTTCATCTTACTCCACACAACTACAAAGATACAATTTTAACCTGATCTGAGCAATCTTGGAATTTGGAATTCTAAAAAATTAAAAAATTAGAATTTAATATTTTTTTTGGTTAGAGATTTTGCTGAGCTTTTTATATTGTTAGTACCATTCTATGTATTGACATGAAAGTTTGGTGTCTTTAGTACATGAGAAACCAACTGTTATCATGTCTCTTTTTTTTTTTTTTTTTTAAATTCAGGTTTCTAAACCAATTTCCGATCAGTGTAGAGCCTCATTGCAATCTATGGATTTTCCTTTAGGTCCTGTACTTGATACAAATTCTGCTGTAACTTAATTTTCTGCATTTTTCTTCATTTGTCAGTGTTTTCATATCTTTTAGAAATAGAGATGTGCAAGATCCACTTTTTTTTTTGTTGTTTTTTCGAATTTTGATTTCCTCTTCTTTCAGGCCTCCAGCCTATGATAAATTATTGCTCTCCCATAGTTTGGGGTTTGTGCTTGTTATAAATTTGTACTTGCGAAACAAAGCAAATGTTTTCAGTTTCTTCTCAAAATTTCCCTGACCATTGTAGAAGTCTTTCTCTTCCAGATTCAATTCCTCCTTTAGACAATAGATGATAAAAATCAAGAACAATGGAATTTTAATAGCATTTATTATTGCATTAATGTTGATATCTATGTACTAGAAATATATCACCTGATAAATTAAAAATTTAATTTCATTTCCATAGGGACATCTTTTTGATAGCTCATAATTACTTGTGATCTGCTTTGTACTCAAAGTAGTCTTCATATATTAGCAATGCTTTCCCACGCCAGAAATTTCTGAACAAATCCAAACTGTAATTCTTTGGCTATAATTCATACTATACTCTGGTAATTTATAAAAACATGTAGTAAAATTGATCCCTCAAATTGCTGCTGAAATATATGCATTTTTATTTTTCTTCCAGCTCTTTTGGTGCAGCACTACATAATTTCACAGTTTCCAGTCTCCAATATCTTGCACTAATTTCAAATGTTCTTTATCATGATTATTAGTACTAGCAAACATGACTTAAAGTTAATTTAAAAAGCTGAGTGACAGAGCTTTTGTTGCTTGCTCCCTGACTGCTTAGGTCAGCTCTATTTGATATGAAACTGATTTGTGATGGATTCAAAGCAACCATTATTTCACCTTGCATAATTCCCAGGAAATTAATTTGCTTTCTTTTTGTCCTATGAAGAAAAATTAAATAAAAGCAAACTATATTTGTGAGTAATTTTTTGTATGACATAAAGTGGTACTTGTTGATAATCTAAAGGGAATGGGTTACACAATTTTTGCTTTACCATCTCAGAATAAATATCTATACTTTAAAAAATGTTACTGTATTTATACCTTCTCTCTGCTTTAACATTGCTGATGAAATGTTAAAATTTTCACTTTTGCAAAAAAATAAATGGTATTGACATGAGGAAAAAACATGGAATAAGTTCAATGAAAATATTTCATTATCTGGGATAAGGTGCACAAAGAAATAATATTATATTTCTGAGTGCATTTGTAATTTGTACTGAGATCTTAACCAAACTCAGGAAAATAGTCTTCTACCTTGTGTTTTGCTGGTTTTTGAATTCTTCAAGTGTCCAGCTGGAGGAGAGACCATGTACTCTTTGTGAGCAGAAACTCTTAAGTGATGTGTTTGACAGCTGTGAGGATAACCCCTAGCTGGGTGTTTTTCACTCTTTGAGTGGAGATCATCATGCAGTACAAGATTTGCACAGGGAGAGCCTACATAATATTTATGAAAGGTGGCTTGGCAACCTACATTTTTTATATCACTTCTTGCCATCTTACTGGCCTTTGTGTCCTAGCAAGTGGCTTTTGGGGACTTGGAAGTGGTTGCCAGCAACTTAGAGATGTGGGGTTGTACTCCCTTACACAGTTGTAGGTAGATACTGGTCAGAATGAATTGCAGAACTCAGAGTTTGTAAAGGAGAAAGTAACTTAACATTTAGTGCTGGTTTATTATTATTTTTGTAAATTACCTTTGGAAATAAAAATATTACCTTTGGAGGTATTTCTATTCCATACTGATGCAGGGAAAGTTGTTTTTCCCTTTTATTGCTAAATTGCTCTTGTTTGTTTTTGTCTCTCTGTGCATATGCAAATATTTTAGTTTGCGTAGATTTAGTAATATTTTTGGGTTGAAAGTGAATTAATGAGTTAATCTGGAGCAAGTTGAAAAGTGGCAGCTTTTGAGAACATTTACAATGTTCAGAAGTGGCTCCCTGCCTGCCACTGCCAGCAGCAGTAAAAAGACAGTGTCATGTTGTTGGACATCAGGATTACATCTCAGAGAATATAAAAAGCAGCATCAAGTCAGGCCTTGCCTGGCTCTGTGCTGCACCTCAAAGCTTCACTGACTGGCTCTGCCAGGCTGCAGGACACTTCACTGGAGACCCTGGACCAGTGTGGGGCTGACAGCTCCCTTTCCCTGGACATGAAGCATCCTAATGTTGAGGCAGTTGCACACTGTGAAACAAAGTGAAACCAGTTAAAACTGATAGCAGGTACCTTCTCCATCTAAAGGGAAATATGTGGTATCCATAGATGAGACCAGTTTGCTTCTATCAGTGCCATAATGTGAATGACTGTAAGCTAAATTTGATTAACTCTTCAGTTACACAAAGGAGTGATTATAATAATAATAATGTTAAACTAACAGGATAGGATCTGGGTGAATTAATTTAGAACCATTTACTTCTACTTTCAGCTTCTGCTTATATTTTGAAGTAAAGAAGGACATAGAAATTAATTTGAATAACACTTGCAGCAAGCTGAAGTTAAATTAGGGAAGAGCTTTTCTTCCAAGTTTTATTTGTCAGTAACATTCAGTTGATAGGAAAATGTTTCAAAATGTCTTGAGAGAAAATTCTCATGAGTTTAAGGAGATGGCCTGAAAGCCTCAAAATTAGTATCTCACTGTGTGAATACAAATAATTGTTCTGTAGGTCTGGAATTCAGAGAACTTACTAAATGATACTTTTACCAGTTTGGTGGCACTATTTCATCTTAGTTCTCTGAAGTATTTTTTTGTTTGCATGTTTACTGCCATATTACTATCAGCAGTAAATATAAATAAAGATTTATAATAATAAATTTCACTTGGAAATTTTACTTTTTATAAAACATATATTATAATAAAAAGTTCAGTTATTACTTTGTAGTCTTAATAATTTAAACATTATTAAGGAGGTTACTGTACATTGTTAGCTTGAAAGGTCTCTCATATCAGAAAAAATTCATGCATGATTGTTTTGTTTGATGTCAAACCACATTTTTGCTGTCATAACACTGGCACATTTTCAAGTCATGCTGTTTTCTGGCTGCTAGCAGGGAGTAATGGAAACAATGCAGTGATCATGCAATTTATTAAAATACTAGGCAAACGATGTTTTTAATTGAATAGAGACTAGGATTCATAAGGCTGCATAAAAATAGCTGTTTCAGTATCCCAGAGGAATTAAAATACCTTGCTGCCTGTGAATTGTTTATAATTTATTTCTGATGATTTTCCTTTAGATCAGATTGTGATGCTTCTTGTGAGTGGTGACTGTGCTTGCTGAGGAGTGGTCATGCAAGCAAAATCTGATAACCTCGATATGTCACTTCATCTGCCGTTTTCCTTTCGTTAATGCAAAGCTGGTTGCATAATATCTAATTTCTCCTTTAGCTGACCAGAGATGAAAACAAAATCCATAATGGCAGTGCTAGGTTTTATAAAAAACGGGAGTGAGGAGTTGAAGGATGTGGCTTGTTCTGTTTGGACGATGCAGGATTGCTTTAAGCAGTAAGCTTACTGTTTTCAGATGGCATTAGCAGCATCAGTGATATAGCTGTGTCAGCCTCCTCGACTGCTGGATGTCTGTGCTCGCACGGGGGAAACTGTATTTAAGATCTGATATCTTGAGGGTAATGACTCCAGCACTTACTGATGGACAGAATGGCTGTTAATGCTTTCTTCACTAGCCCAGAAGATTTTGAAAGATAGATAGGTGTGTGATGTACTTTGATAAGGCAGGAAATGCAATTTTTGGGGGTCTCTGGAAATAGAAAGGTCATGCAGCTTGGAACCGGTGAGACATTACAGTCCCTAAGTCATCAGGTACGACCTCATGGTTTATACTAATATTTCTAACACAGGGCTTGTTTTACAGTTTTAGGTCATTTGCAATCTCTTTGTCTGTGTAATTGCTTCATGTTGGATTTGCCACAGGATTTATAAGGTAGACTGTTTACATAAGCAGAGCAACGTATATCGTGGAATTCTAATATGTTAATTTTTATTTGAAAAATGTAAGGTTATTCTCTCTATATTTTAAACCTATTTTATTGTGAATATGTTTTCTTCTAACTCATTAATGATGAAAGGTTATCCCTTTGCTGTAAAGTAAAATGACAAGATTGTATTGCATTTTTATTTTGCTTTATCTTTACGTGAAACACAAAAGCAATTGTGATTGTGTTTGTTTGTCATATGTAATGCAGTATAAGGCAACTGTTTACCTACAGTGCCAGGTTATTTAAAACAACGTATCACATTGTGTAACAGGACGGAGCTATTCTGCAGGCACAGATCTTGCTTCATTTTGCAGCAGTAGATTCTTTTTTCTTTTTGCTTCATTTCAAATCAGTTTTAAAAATAGCTCATGGAACATAACAGTGAAAGTTTGGCAAGATAACTCTCCTCTTTTTAATTATTACACTCAGTGATGCATACTATTGGTTTATAAAAGAGAAGATTAATATCCTAAAATTTAGAATGTTATTAAAAACCAGATTAATTTTGTTGAAGCATATATTTTTTTTTCTTTTTGCAACTGCTATCAGGTTTATTGCCAGACTAATACTTGTAGATCTGCTAATGTGTTGTGATGACGTATAGGACAGTCAGTACATAAAAGAAAACAAGTATATGGGTATTTTACATAGCAAGATAGTGGCCTAATTTCATACATGGAACTCAAAATGGATTTGGAGATACTGTTATCACTTTAGGTATTATAAACACTAGATAATGGCTGATGTATTCCCTTGAATACATCATACAGCAATTATATTTTAAACTGTAGGAGAAATTTATTTTAAGAAGGGATATTCGGCTCCATCTTAAGAAATTCTACATGTATTTGCAGAACATTTCCATGGCAACATGTTTGACCATGTGTTTTAAAAGCTCAGCTGAAGCCTGAAAGTAGTGGCAATTTTTCTCTCTTGCTTTATCCTTGTGGAACAATTTTTACGTGTAACTGGACAGCAGATTGGCAGGGGTGAGCGGTATTTTATGACCCCAAAGCACAGGATTAAGTGATCAAGATTTAAAAATATTTTCAAGTATCCACCTAGAAATGTAAACATATAAGTAATGGATTTGATTTTGTATTTAGACCTATATTCTGATTTCACCCCATTTAATAACATTTTGCTGGAGCTGTATGTGTGTGGGAGACAACAGAAGATCAGACTTAAGTTTTTGCAGCAATGGTAAAAATGTCTGTCTTACAATTTTTAATTAAAAACATATTCAGAGAGACTGTTGTATTACTTGAACTGCCCATAAATTCCAGTTTCCCAGTCTACTTTATCCATCTTACATTCTTATTAATAATGGGCAAAGACCACCCTGCTCTTAAACTTGATTGATTGGCATGATTTAACTATACCTTTCAGTTGCTACAAGATCCTTTTAATCTGTTAGAATTTATTTTCAGTATTTTGATGTATTAGTCACAATGGGTACATTCTGTTTCTTGGCATGGAATGAAATTCCTGAAAGTATTGGTTTCATGGTATTTTGGTGCTTTGCAGAGTATTTATAGACCTTTTAATAGGACCAACCCTCCCCCAGCTTTTTTGTTTTCCTTATTCAATTTTCAGTCTTGACTTAGCTTCATTTTGAAGTTGTTCCTTCTTTGTTCATTTGAAATAATTAGATCTCCATGGAATTTTGCATCTGGAAGCTATAGCAGTAGGCTGTGCTTGTCCTGGACTCTCTCATCACTTACAGTACTTCTGCAAACTGCATTCTGTGGATGGCTTTGGAATGTATCTTTGATATAATCTCCAGTAGTGCAGTGACCTCCACTGCAGCCTGTTGACAGTGGAAACTATCTACAGAGAAAAATGAATTGGTGAAAAATGCTTGATTGAGGAACTTTGTGCTTAGGTCATTCCGTTTTGAAGCAACAATATTACTGACAATTGCAAGTGAGTTTGAATGTTTTTTCACTCAAAGGACATGGTCCCGTTATAGGACCTTGTCCATTTGGAGGGGCTAGAGAGTGACACCCCAGAAGAATGTATTAAAGTTCTTTTGTAAGAGAAGAAATTGCAGCAAGATAGAGTAGACACAGGAAAGTAGGGAATTGGACAGAAGTGATCTGGAAACTTAAAACTACAAACTATTTTGCTTGTTTTACTTTTTTAACTTCCACCTCTAGGCCCCCAAAAAAGAGCCTTGTTGATATTTGGATATACTGCACAAGAGTCGAGTCACTGAATCCAGGGCACTGTGTTAGTAGCAACTTAACAGGAAGGCATTTTTGTGCCTTCTTTAAAACTGTATCATCTCTCTTCACGATGATTGGTACTGTCAGTATTTAAAGCATGCTGTGGAAAGAAGGATCTCTCCAAATAAAGAATTCTTTTCCCTTGACTGAGCATAACAAATACACATCCATAAGTATGTGTTTCCTTAGCTTTAAAACATTGCAACTTACAGGACTCTCTGATAAAGATCTCGTAGAGAAACACTATTTTAAGAACAGTTGGGCAAGGAGCCAAGTATTTGTGTCACCAATTTTAAACAAGAATGCTCTCACTCATGCACATACACAGTTGTGGTGTTTTACTTGTTACTGGTTGCTGTCCTGATTCCACAGGACTGACTTTTTTTGATAGGTTGTAGTGCCAGGTTTTAGGAAGATGAGAACACTGTGGCAAATGGGAGATCGTGGTTAAATATTTGAAAAATACTAGAAGCAAAAAGTACTTGTAGAGTTTACTGAAAGAATTCAAGTGTTTTTAGTGTACATAAGTCTCCTTCCTAAGACATGACCTTCTTCTCTGGTCAAATTCTTCTCAGTAAGTATTTTAATTCATGTATCAAGTCATTAGGCCTATGACCAGAATTAGAGAAGGCTTACTATAAGCATATCAAAAGGGTTTAAAGCATAATTAATGTAGCATAATTATGTAATAGCTAACTGCATGGTCACAAAATACATAGCTACATGATGAGTGTTCCAAGGATGTTCCACTCTATTTAGTGTTCCAAGACTGTCATCACTTGGTCATTCTGGATAAAGAGTATTTGAAGGAGTTTTGCTAAGATGCATTCTGAAAATGTGAATAAATCACAATTATACCATGGTAATCTGTTAAAAAAAATTAGAATAGAGCCATATTTAGTCCCCAAAAATTCATGCAGAGGTGGAACTACATAAGATGAAGTAATAGGGAGGCTGAGCATATACATGCAGTAAAAGAGAGTGCTTGTGCATTACTTAGAGTGGCATTTTTGGGAGAGGAAATAATCTCAGTTCATTCTCGGTCTCTCTCTCTTTCTTCACTCTATGCCTCTTTTTTCACCCTCCCATCCCATTATGAGCCTCATGAATAATATGACTTATTCATGTTGTTTCTTGTTTCCTTGCAAGACCATATTTATTTTGCCTTACTTAAATTTTCAATAAATGTTAATAAAAGAACCCCATTAACATGAGCGCTGTTACACTATTGTGGTCAGTGGCTTTGCCGTCATTATAATTTCTTCTAAGTAGAAGCTGATCTATAATTCTGGTGTATTCCAATAGGTTGCTTTATTAGTAAAATCAATATTAACCACAGATTACACAGAGAAAACTCCATACTGCTTGCCATACTGTTCTCAGTGTGACCCTAAAATTGCTTTCCTGAATAATTTAAACAATGTATATACCAGTAAGGAGACTACAAGATGTGGCTGATAAGGTGGGGAAATACTACTATTCCCTTATTTTAAAGGGGACCAAGTTTTTTCTTAAGTTGAAGTGATACTTCTCATACTTAATTTGTATCCATTTGCTCTTGCCTGTCACTGGGCAGCACCTAGAGTCTGGCAAGGTCTTCTCTACATTGCCACCAATGAGGGAGTTGAATGTTCTGATAAACCCCTCTGAGCCTTCTCTTTTCAGGCTGAAACAATCCCAGCACTCTCAGCCTCTCCTTGGATGGCCTTTGTGTCCCTTTACTGGGCTTACTTCGTTCTATCCATTTCACTCATGTGAGAAGGGAATCCAGACCTGCTCAGAGCTCTCCAGTTGTATCTCAACAGGGCTCAGTAGAGGGGCAGAATCACATGATCTGGTAACGAAACTTAGATTGTCTGTTAACTAGTCAATCAATTACGGAAAAAATTGCACAGAAATCCTTGAAAAATTAGGATATAATGCACAGAAAATTATAATTGGTAATCTTGTGGAGAAGGAAAGCTTTGAAAATAGCTTTACTTAATTTATAGCAGTCATTTTAGTGATAAAGCCTCCTGTTATTTTGAAATGTCTTGTATGGAATCTACATCCCCCAATATTAATTGATATAAGCAGGGAATAACTCCTAAAGGGAAAGGCTAGACTAATATTTTGAGCTAAGCAGACTTCAAAGTAACTGAATAGAAGGATGTTATCTAGTATGATATCACTAATCAAAAAAACCCCAAAAGGTAAACTAAATGGAACATGACCTGGAGGGATTCAAGAGTTGTGTTCTTAGTCAACTTGACAAAAATAATTTGTTAATTTCTAGTTTTGCTTGAAATTCAGCGTGAACTCAAGAGTTCTCAAATGTTCTCAAGTGTTGGAGCAACCATCTACTGATAAAAAATACTCAGCTTGATATATAGAATGATGTGAAACAGGAATTAAATGACATGAGGGAGTGTTGGGGTATAGTAAAATTTTTCTCATTTTTATAATAGCTTCCCTCTGTTCCTCCAGGCTGCTCAAATGAAACAAAAATGTATATAGGAGCCTTCAGTGATTTAAGATCCATCCATTTCTCTCCTGCTAGCATAATGAGCTCACTTGTTTAAATTCCCTTTATTAAAGATTTTATGCAGGCATGCAGAGTCGTTAAAATACATGCAAGGAATCATACCCATATGGTTTGTATCCACATTTAACTCAATTAAAAGTATTCTAGCCAAAGCAATATCAGTTTTATGTCCCAATCCTGTGATTAGAACTTCCTGGAAAAGGCACTGTCATGTTTATGTCTGAATCCTGCAAGTGGAAAAGGAGAGAAATACATTGTCCTTATATTGATTAGGGGAGCTCCAGTTATGCAAGGCCATTCAGGTGTGGAGTTCTGTTTTGGAGGCAGGAATTGCTGTGGTGGAGACCTGATAGCAATTTTATGATGTGAGGGGATAAATTATGCTTTAGGTGTGTATCTGTTTGAGAGGTAACCATGCAGGTCAGTTATACCAGCTGATGTCACATTTTAGTTAATTTTTAAAGGATATTTAAGTATTTAAGTTCTTTTTTTCCTGCTAAGGTTATCTGAAATGCTTTAAACTTGAAAAATAAAAATCCTTCTCTTTCTCTTTTTTCTTTTCCATTGTTTTCTTACTTTTCTAGCCCATTTTGGTGAATAAAGAATTTTAGACTTCATACAAGTATATGTATCTTAAGCAGTGATTGTGCACATCAGAACTTGTAATTTAAGGTCAGACAACTTTTGGTATATGAGAAAATGGGGATTGGTTGGTGTTACCTCAGTGTTGTCTGCCATGTAACATTTGTAATGGAGTTTACTGAATGATCATTAGAAAAATCTAATACGTACGAAAAATACATAATAATAATTTTGTAACAGTGATAGCAATACAGTGATTTTTTTTATTGTGTTTTATATGCTGCTGAAGATTATTGCTGGGTGCTTAGATGCCACATGACAAGTGTAGGCCTAGCTCTGTGAAGCTCAGTGTCTGATAACTGTGGCTTGATCTTATCTTTAGAATATCAGTTAAGGTAATTGTGCTAATACATGTCAAAAACATGACAGATTACCCGGGCACAGGATTTAATGGCAGTGGCTGGATACTGCCATTAAGTGAAGTTTACCTGATAGATGAAGTGTGAAACACATGGAATTGAAAAGCTGTGTTGGCGTTCTTGTCTTGCCGAAGGAACTTGAGACCTCTTTGGGAACTTGGTTGCCTTGCTGCCTTGTGCAGACTGGATCCTCTGCTGGATCTCAGTGTTCTGTCACCAGTGCTCTGCACGTAGTCATGAGTGAATTTCTCATTGCTGCTTAGTGAATGTCTCACAGTGACTCACTGGGTTTTGTTATTGCCCAGTCTGCCTTCTGCTCCCCTCCTCTTCTTTCCTGAGTGATTTTCTAGTTTAAAGGCTGCAGATGTGCAGAAATTTCTCAGCCATTTAACTTCTAATGCAAGCACGCATATTTGCCATGGATGTCAGTGAAAGATGTAATTTGTGCTGTCAAAAGTAGTTACTAGCACTGCCTTGTGTCCTGAACATCTACAGCAACAGAAACCTCAGCACAGAAGTGAGATATCCTCTGAGTCTTTTTCTTGCCTCCTTCAACAGATAAGAACTGTTAAATTGTTTCCCTTTTAGTATCATTTGCAATTGCAGAGACAAGAATTAAATACATGTTTTAAGTAATGTCTGTATCATCAGCTATAAGCAAATTTTGCTGGTAATTGCTTAGACTTTACTTCCCTCATGGACCTCCTTTCATGTCCATAGAAGTGTCATTATCAATTTCTACTTTAATTTCCATTTAATTTTCCTGTCTTTGCTTGGCTACACTGTACACACCTATAGTTCTCTAATTTAATGTAGGAATGTAAAGAATGGCACCTTTCTCTTCCAGGAGAACTGAAGAATTTCTTATTTTGTTTATTCAAGTCATAGCAAACAAGATTCAGGCTCTTTTACTTTGGACACTTTTGGCAGCTTCTTCAGTACAGAGCTGGGCAGCAGGGATCCTGTAAAGTAAATTGGTTAAGCCTTGGAGCTGATGCTGTTCCCATAATGGATGTTCCTGCCTTCCTAGCATGTTCATCACCAAATATCTTCTTCCTCTCTTGGTTTGCAGTCTACCATTTGGGACAGGCACGTACACTGATCTAGAGCAGACCACAGAGGAACAACACCACACTTCTCAGAGAACAGCAGGTTTCCAGTTCAAAGGTATGAAGGGAGATTTCAAATAAGGGTGTTACACACCATGTACAGTGTTTCACCTGTAGAATTTGGGATTGTAAACAGCCTTTTGTTGACTGAAATATATTCTGTTGGAAGGATATGCAAATTTGATACTGCTTCTAGGCTGGCTAGAAGTATAAACCAACATAAGAGTAAGAAGAAAACTGAGCAAATAACTGTGAATAAATAATAAATAAAAGAATAAATAAGGTTAAAATAACAAAACAAGCTCTTTCAAAAAACCTTTAACATTTCTCTGTAAGAACCCAGGCATCTGTATGTCCAAGGATGCATAAGAACCAGTGATGGTATTTACTCCCTTGTGCACTATATCTTGAGAAGAATTAAGCAATCACTATGCAATTCTGGCAAATGATCCATAAATGTGATTAAAATTCTGGTGAGAATAGCACTCAGGTTAGTCCAGTTCCACATTTCAAAAGATTTATTAGTGTACATTGGCATGAACTTTTAGTGTTGTTACAGAGTGTACAGAAATAAAATGCTTTGACCAGTGCTGCTTATATGGACTCGGCATGCAGGATAAGCTTCAGGGGATTAAATCTTCCCTTGTATAACTATGTCAGAGTAAATCATCCTTATCAACTAGCATTTGAAATCACCATGTTGTTTGTTAAAATAAGTAATGTATGTCAGAGTATATGTGTAACAGCTTCAGATAACAGAAGTTTCAGGATATATGAAAGAGAAACCGTTAGTATGGTGTTGTTTCTTTTCTCTTGTGATTTTTGATTACTTTATTGGTGCCAGTTTATCTTTGTGTTTTCTGATGCTTTTCATGCTCTTGTATCAACCTATGTGTTGATTGCATTTTGGTGTTATGTCCTTTCCTTCTTCCCTTAAAATATATCTGCCTCTGGTTCATCTTGTGAAATTCCTGTAACTCCCTTTTTCTCTTCAAGTGCAAAACTCTCTATCTTCTCCATTATTTGCTCTTCTTTTTATTTTCTTGACGTTTCTAGAATGTTACTGATCTCAAAGAACCTAGATGTTTTCATTCTACCTCCTGCTGTTCCTGCTGTTCCCTCCAGCCCACAGAGATTTTTTCCCTTGTTTATTAACACCGCCTCATCTCTGGTCCTTTCTGTGGAGGCTGCTTATCCTAAAACATTATCTGCTCGGAATTTGGGTCAAAGAATTAGATACTTCTGTGCTGTTTTGAGTTCTTCCTGCTCCTATTTATTACTTATTTATTTATTTAGCAATAGAATTTCCTTCTTCCTGTCTTCCTAATGTTTTTATAGTTGCATACAACTGTACGTATTCCCATCTCTGTCTGACTTTGACTTCCAACTTTCTTCCATTCATAATTTCAGTCTCCGTATGGATAACCATCCACCTCTGTAGCTGCCCTGGTGCTGTTTCTCATTAGTATAGTTCAGTGTATTAGTATAGTTCAGTTCTCTGAACTATACACCATGTGCCAAATCAGCTACATGCTTGAGTTGGTCATCTCTCTGCATTATGTTATCCAGGTTCCTTTTCTGTGGTAACTATTGGAACTTATATTTTTATTCTCTCTCTCTTGGGATGGGACTTTGTAAAACTTCTCTTTTGTTGATCTGGATGATCTTGATTTCTTATTCCTCTTTACTTTCTTCTATCACCTCATCAGTTCCCTTTAGGGACTATTTTTTGTTCTTCTCGTACAGTTCCAAACCTTTCTGACATTCATGGTCCTGGCTGACTCCCAGTATCCATTTTCTGAGCTCCTAATGCCATCTGCAATGCCTTGGAGAAACTGCTGACTATCTCTGGTGAAAATCTTTTGATTCTGCTGACTTTCTGTATTTCTTAATCTCTGGAATTTCTGTCATCTGTTATGAATATTTTTGCTTGCAGTTTGCCTGTTCTGTATTTTTTGTTAGTCATACAGCCTTCCATTCAGTTTATCTATTACCCCATCTCTCCATGTGAATTTCTTAAAACTAACAAAGGTCAAAATTCAGGCTTCGTTTTTGTTTACTGAAACAGACTTTTTGTTTTGTAGTCTTTGAACCTGTTCCAATTAACTTTTTCTTGTTCCTGTCCACATTCTGACCTCTTTTTAAAATTTTTGCTTCTCTCCTTGTGAGAAGCATGTCTGTGAGAAGAAATATGTCTGAGTCTCTTCATATTAAAAAAAAATCTTAGCAAAGCCAACCCTCTATTTCAGAAGTTTCTATTCACCAGATTAATGTCCTAACCCTTGACCTCCTTCATCTTCTCCCACTCCCCACTCCCTCATTTGTATGCTTTGTACACTTGTCTTAACTTCTTGTCTTCTAATGCCTTTCTAGAACTGCTCACTTCTGGTTTCTGTCTTTTGCACTGAAATTTATGTCACTAATGTTCCACTTGACTTCTTCCTGGAGGAATTCCAGTCTAATCCTTTATTCTCCTCCACTCCATCTGTCATCTCTCTGTGATGCTATATTATAGTCTTCACTAAATTTTGTTGTTCTTAGACATTTGTCATTTTGTCCTTGTTGATTGTTTCTCTTTACAGACTCAATTTTTTATTGAGTGGGTCTTCCTCTTCCCCTTCTCTTTCTGTATGTAGGTGTGTGTTTAGATCTCTCAGGAATCCGTCCTCAGCTTTGCATCCTCCTCCACACCTTATTTCAGATAATTTAGCCATGAGCATGACCTTTATGAAGGCACAATTACTTTATTTTTTAGTGGTTTTCCCCCAGTCCAGACAAACCCCGCTTAGCTCAGAAAATTTGCTTGGTCTTCAGTGGTCACCTGAATGTAATCATGTCAGAAATAATTCTTGAATTTTCTTTTCTTTTCTTTTCTTTCCTGATTTACTCTCTTTGCTCTGTGTGGCTCTGAAGCTGACAGTTCCTGTTTGGTCATGTAGCCGTAAATCAGATCGAGGTCTGGTCACCTCAACACCATGACTGTTGTGATCTCATCTGTCTGGCTGACTTTAATACTTACAGCTTTCCTTCACTTGATTACTGCTGTTAATATCATCTCTGCTCATCACTCTGCCTACATCACTTGCTATTTAAGGTCTATTTACTCATCTTCTCAAATTCAAACTTCTTGTCTTTCTTTTAACGGCTTTGCAACTTGCCTTGTCCTTTCCCTTCCAAGAGAGATTTTACCACAAGGTTGAATCTTATGTTTGCTCCACTGGCAGTATAGTATCAATTTTGATTTTCCAATTGCTATTCATCTTGCAGTCTTTAGTGAGCTTTCTTTTACAGCGCCCAGTCTTTGAAGATCCTCATCAAAACTCTTTCTGTAGTCTATAAAGTGAATCATAACCTGTTAATGACTTGGCAGATGTGCTAGTTGTGTTCATCTTATTACACTTAGGTTGCTAAGTATCCTTAACCCATGGCTATTTATTGTTTGTATTCCTGTAAGCTGTTACACCTCCTTTAAGTGATGTGATTATTGAAATATTTATAAGTTAAGTAATTTTTTTGCCAAGCACATGATGCATATATTTGCAGCATGTGTGTCAATGGAGCCCATAGACATTATTTTTCTTTCTCCACATATGCATACACATGTATTTAATAACAATGCTAGTTAAAGAAAAAGTGGGCAGAGCTTGCAGGTCTGAGGAAGAATGCTTGTATGAGTAAACACAGATCAGCAGTATTATTAATGTAGGTATTATTAATACCTACATTAAGATTGTGCATGAAGAGGAAGAGCCTGTTGCACTAAGTCTGAAAGAGTGTTTAACACTGAAAGAGACTCCATAGGGAAGTAGTGGCAGTCACTGTTCTTGTCACTGTTCTTGTAAGTGTTCAAAACATGAGTGAGTGTTCAAAACCTTTGTGTATAATTAAGTGGGTATGGTCAAAGTTGGACTAGATGATCTTGGAGGTCTTTTACAACCTTAATGATTATATGATAAGCATGGTACAACTTGTAATAAATCAAAGATTGATCCAAATACTTTATGGCATGTTTAAATTATAAGAATTTTCTTTTTGTGTTCACCACAAAAGAATCCATTCTTTAATAAAAGGAGATGGTGTTATCTTGACAAAGAAGGGTATGAAGGGCATCTGTTGATTTTTTTATCATCATCCTCGTAACTGTTTTCTCTTTAGAGCAGTACAGTGAAGTAGGAGTAATGATATGTAACTCAAAAATTTCATTATCTGTGATGTATCAGTGAAACTTGGTATTTAGTAATTTCTGCTGTTTTTCTAAAGTACTGACCACTGGGGTCATTTAGATAAATATCCTTCAAAGCTCTGTCTGATGGACATCATTGTGCCTTTCCTTGCTGTTCTCTACATTTGCATAGGGGTCTGTCAATTTAGTGGCATTATGAGAAAATTGATAATGAAAATAATAGCAGTCTTTTCTAAAAACTTTTTTCATGTAGAAGCACTGATGAAAGATATAATGTTGTGTTCATACCTACTTTCCACTTTATAGTAATACTTGTCCTTTTTTCCTTTCTAAAAGTTACATTATGTAATTTCAGTAATGAAGCACACTATTAAAGTCAAATCACTTGTTTTTAACTTGTAGCTTGTTTTCATTTTCAAGTGTCTTGACTTGTCTAGGACAACCAGATGTTGCTGTCCATCACATGGAAGTGATGATTTTAAAGCTTCCAGATTACAGCATATGAGCAATGTGTACAAGTTTAATTCTTTTATCCCTGAGAGATGGGAAGACCATAGAACTACTATTTAATTCATATTTACTTTTGATTCTTGGACAGCACATTTAAAATTCCTGACTATGTATCTTGTGCTGTCTAAAGTTGTAAGCTATACAAGTCCCTCCTTATCTAATCCACTGTCATAATAATTTTCCCAATATATTTTTAATGAGCTTCAATATGAAAATTTTCCTTACAGGGCAGTGTTTCATTGCCTGGGCAGAAATTATGCACAAGTGATTTGGCATTTGAAACCTGTTTATTTGTCCTGTTGTTTCTCAGAATACATTATCAATTTCATTATCACACTTCTTTCTTTTCTGCTTTTCCCTTCCCTGTCCTTACTGCTTCTGTACTGTTTCCTGGTTTTCTTTATACCTGTGTGAATTAAGTAGACCACCTGAGCTTTCAGATAGCTGATAGTATTGTAAGCACCTTGGAGGATTTAATTAGTTTTTTATCTTCTTGTGAACGGGGGGGCTCCAAACTCTTTTCTCTAGCATTACCCTTCCTGGTCACCATGGCTTACTGATGATCTGAGACAGATGAAGAGGGAGAACAAAGATAATCAGAATATCCTTGTCTAACTAGGAGATGAAAAGTTTCTCCTTTCTTATGCTCTGACTGCATAGACAGTGCAAAAGGTCTCTTCATTTCCATGGTGGCAGCTGTTCATTTGCATGTAGCAGAACATTTCTCAGTGATACAGATCTGTGTTTTTCAGTCAGATCAATTACAGTTGCCTTGATAAAAAATTCACTCATGACAACAAAATCACATAGATCAACCTAAATCTTTAGAGAGAAGAAATACTGGGTCATCAGTTCTAGATTTTCTGCTGAAGTTACTCCCTGAAAATACAGATTATTTGGGAACTCTTTAGACTAAACCCTACTTTTGAATTTATAGGTTTTGATCAGGAAGACCTGTCAGTTTTATTCAAGGAGCTATTTACCAGTTTCAGTTTAAAAAAAGCAAGAAAACCCAAACACGATCTTCTTTTCTCTTGTCCCATATAGAAGGGACAAGAGAAGATCTATAGGTCATACAGAAGTCAACTCTGAAGAATCACAAAGAATCCAATTTAATCTTTGCGCTTGTAACAGAAAATTTTATGGTATTGGATGTTAATTTTTTCCTGAAAATGAATGAACAAAATGGCCTTACTATTTTTTAACACTTCAGTTAGATTTGGTTCAGCTAGGCTACCTCCTCTGCTAGAAGGGCAATAATATCACTAATGTTGGCTAACTTCTGTGGAAGGTCATCATGAGAAACCTTCCTGCTGCCTTCATTAATCCTTGTATTATGTTTGAAGAAAGTGTTTGTCAAATACAATTGTTAAGTGGTTTGAGAAGCAGAATTGCCAGAACATTATATTGGTGTTTCAGAGAGAGTGATTTAGTTTATTATTGATCTTGCTGGCTTACGATGTAAAAAAAAAAGTGGTTTTAAAATGTGGTTGGCATATATTTGCATCTAAATATGCAGTTGCCAAACAACATAATTTTTGTGGCTGGCTGTAAAAGAAGAGAAAAACTCCTCTCTTCTGTGTTGTAGTTGTTGTCAAAATGGGTCTGGTGAGTTGGTCATGACCCTTTTTCTTCTTTGCACTTGCTCTTTCCACATGAGTAGCCACTTCAGGAAGACTGTCTTCTATGATTCTTCTCCCTGACCCTATTTTGAGGTAAAGAAATCTGAAAACCTGTCATAATTTCTGAGGCTGAAAGGAGACCCCTTGATATGAGAAGTGTATCCAACTTAAAACCAAATGCATCTTACTGCTGATTAAGAAACTAGCAATTACATACTTTTTTTCCCTTTGCTGCCCAGCAGCTAAAATCCTATTGCACAGTGGGCTAAAGTCGGTATGTTCAGCTTCTAACTGCACCTAAATAGGGTTGTTATCCTGGATCTGTCTTTGCCTGGCACTGGGACAAGAGACAGGCCAGACAAGCTAAAACTAAATCTCATTTGGGCTTTGGAAAAAGTCTTCACATCCATCTTCTTGCTGTTAGACTTCTCTGTAGTAGTTGACCTAGCCATTGCTATGAAGTGAGAAAAGAGGATTTCAGCTAATGGGACTGTACTGGAATGACAGAAGACATTGAAATAATAACCACAGAGGAGAAAATAACTATCTATGCTGTTCTCCCCTCTAGAACTTCTAAGTATTTCACAATGTAGTAAAAAAATAGGAAGTAAAAGGAATAAAATCTCAGTCATACAGAGGTTACCCTACTTCTACATCTACATAGCAGCAAGGAGTACTGTCTTTAATTTATTCAGACATCTGGCTGAAGCTAGCAATTGAATAAAGATTAGCTTGCAAATCTGACAGAAGTGATAGGGTAGAAGGAAAGGCAGAAGTTTTGAGACTGTGAACATGACTGAAAATATTCAAAGAAATACAATCACCTAAGTGCCTTGTTCAGGTTTTGTAAGGATTTTGCATCACTTAGGCAGTCCTGATAATTTTACTCCAAGGCATACAAAATATGGTAAGCTCAGCTGCAATTAATTGTAGGTGCTTTAAAACAGGTACCAGAATCCAGAAAGAATGTGACAGTTCATTATTTGATTATGATATCCAGTGCTCTAACAGCTTTATCAAGCGTTTTAAGTGGGAAGGTTTTTTGGTCCATGTTCTATTGCAGTTGTCCTCACCCCCCACATCCCTGCCCTGTTAGACAGACAAAGTGGGGCACCTGACCATTGCAACAAGTTAAGCTACTAATTTGCCTTTATTTTTTAATCTTTTCAAATAGAAATGTTGTCTTCAGTTAGATAAGTGTATGGAGAATAGATAAATAGTATATCATGTTTGCCAATTGAAGGAATGTATTGTTTCTACCTAAAATGGCTTTTCTAAGAAAGAAGATTCTGTATCAAATATGAAGGAAATATTTTTGTGAGCATTCATGTATGTGTCAGTTTATAGCTGCTATATTGTGCATAATGATATATAACAAGCACAAGATGCTTCAATGCAGATAAACACAGGAATTGCAAGTATTAATGATTTAGTTCTGTGTAAAACTGCATTTTTTTTCTGCTTGCATTTTGTTTTATTTATAACAATACTTTGTGCTTAGAGCTAGTGTATGAAATGATTCTCTGTGTTTTTGTTACAGAAATTGCATTATAACATTGAATATGTGTTCAGTCTCAGGCCAGTAGCAAATCAGTTCTTTGAAGCCAATGCTGATTAGTGCAATTTTTAGCAGCATTGCAGAACATGACATTTCATTATTGAGTCATGCTAAACATTATCTTGGCTTTTGCTATAAAAATAGAAAAGAGGGGAAAAAAAGAAGACAGAGAGGGATGCTTTTATGCATATGACATGCAGCCCTGGGGAAGATGCAAATCTGGGATGAAAACTAATTGCTTCTTACTTTGTTGCGTGGATGTGGAGCAGAGCTGACCAAAAGCAAAGCTGTGCTTTATGTTAACCAGTAGTGATTACTCCAGAAAGCTGCCATAAAAGCAGGACCATTAAAGAGACACTTAAAAAAATGATCCTTCAGACCTTCCAGAACAGACCTTATTGCATTATAAATGTGTTTTGATGGGTCTTCTTTAATAGGTAGATAGAGGGGAAAACGATGATTTAATGTAGCTAGTGAAGTGGAAAAGCAGTTATATTTCATCTGAAAAATGAAATTCACTGTACTTTCCACCTCAGAAGATTGCTAAATATGGTTGTATGTAATATAAGCAATTAAACATGATAGCATTAAAAAAGGTTGCTTTTTTAAACCCTGTGTGCTTGTCTTCAGAGAGAGAAAAGAATTGAAGCATCTTAATTGTGGGCATGCACATTGTGCATTAAATCAGTTTTGTGTGAGCCTGTCTGCTCAAGGACAGTTTAAAGGACAAGACTGAACATGGCAGTCACCAGTGATTTTCCTCCTACAACAGGGAGGCAGGCATCTACATGTAACAGCTTTTTAGCCATTTAGATTGTCTTTGCAAAATATTTTTAATATGCACTTGGTAGCTATTGAGTTCAAATAACTTAGTTTTCCATATCTTTAGTAATGCTGTCTTTATGATATTTTAAGCTGAACTCAATCAAAATGACCTTAAAAATACAAATATTGTGTAATGGATCTGTAAAATGAATGCAACACAAAACAGTAATGTTGGAACTGAGAAGGTAATTGTGTGTGTGGGTGCCTGCAAAAAAGTTTGGTATTTCATTACCAGCCATTGGAAAGGTGAATATACAAGTTTTATACCACTAACTTTATGATAATATTTATAAACCAAAATGAACATGTTAGAGTTCCATCTTTTAAGCATATGTGATTATTGATAATATAAAATAAATGAAATAATTGTATATTTGTCATGGTTTAACTCCAGCCAGCAGCCAGGCTTCAGCAGCTGCTTGCTTACTCCACCAGTGGGATGGGGGAGAAAACCAGAAGGGTAAAAGGGAGAGAACTCATGGATTGAGATACAGACAGTTTAATAGTGAAAGCAAATGCCACCCACACAAGCAAAACAAATCAAGGAATTAATTCCCTGTTTCCCATGGGCAGGCAGGTGTTCAGCCATCTCCAGGAGAGCAGGGCCCCATCACAGGTCACCGTGACCTGGGAAGACAAACGCACTCCAGATGTCCTCCCCCTTTCCTCCTTCTTTCCCCTCTGTATGCTGGGCATGATGCCATGTGGTCTGGAATGTCCCTTTGGTCAGCTGGGGTCCCCTGTCCCAGCTGTGTCTCCCAGGCACCCCCAGCCCCTCTCCAGTGTGGCTGTACAAGGAGCAGAAAGGGCCTTGGCTCAGGGTAAGCCCTGCTCAGCAATAACAAAACTGCATTATCAACCCTGTGCTCAGCACAAATCCAAACACAGCCCCCTACCAGCCACTGTGCAGAAAATTAACTCTGCCCCAGCCAAAACCAGCACAACATTACAGCTTTCTATTGTTGTAGGAAGGCAGTATTTCATGTTTTATGCTGACAGGTGTTCCCGAGTTCCAGATGGTATTTCAGAATTATGTAGGTTGTCTAATCATCAATAAGGGGCTTATATGGAGAAGCAATTAATACCATGATTATTTTCGTTGTGAGTCAGCAGGTGTGTCATATGCATAATTCCTAGTGTGTGAAAAATCAAAATGGCTTCTGCTCTGTTATATATTTTACAGAAAGAAAGGTGTTGAAAAAAGATTCTTTATGCTTATGTTGATATGATTTATGATGTGAGTATATTAAGAATGTAATTAAAGAGGGAGAGGATTTGACCGAGAGGCTTAAAAACTGTGAAAAAAAAGAGTGGAATATTAATACTCTTTGTAGCTGGTTTTTGCATTGTATTTCAAAGGGAAACAATCATCCAGCTTATTGAAAATACTGAACAAATATGAGGACAGAAAATAAAAGTAGCCAGGTATAAAGAAAATTTGATAAAAAGACGGATTAAAAAAAGGTAATTTTCCATGTAAAATAAAAATTTCTGTGTTATCCATTTTGACTTGTCTACTCAAAATATATTAGGTACAGATATCATACTAATGGATCAATGAACCTACCAGGGGAAAAGACAGTGAGACATACTCTTTGCAAGTATTTAATACTTCCCTGTTGTCCTAATCTCCAGTTTCCTAATGTATATTTATTGTTATATTTCATTTACGGTAGTGATCAACACAGATGATCTTTAGTAAATGTTTGCCCAGTATCCAAGTAGTTTTTATGATACATGCAACAGTGCCTTTTAAGAGAATATATTGATGTTCTTGTAGTAAATGCATACAATATCGTATAGATTGCTTAAAATCAAATATTGTCGCTTGGTTTTCAGTGTATCTTGTTGTCATCCAGAAGATGCGGAATATGTCCTAATTCCATCATCTAGAAATGTACTGAAGTTCTATAAGAGTATGTGTCTACGTTAGCATATACATATTTAAAGAGGTGTGTCATGTGCCTTTGTACAGATCCACCTTTGAAAGTAGTTAATTTCCTTTTTCTCTCCACCCCGTCATCTACAGTGTGATGAAAGCACAGACAGTTTATAAGAGCTGTAACTAAAAAGAGACAAAAACATCTGTCATAAAATGATACTTCTCAGCTTTTCTGAAAGTGTGTTTTTTCATCAATTAAGTTGTTCTGAGATGTGGAAGGGCAGCACAGTTCTGAGAAGTGGCAGGTTAAGGATTTACCTCCTTGCCACCTGTTATGAATTGTAGTTAGGGCTGTATCATAGCTGAAGTGGGTCACTTTGGGAAGCTTTCTGGAGCTTTTTTATATTGGAATATCCTGATTTTTACTGGAATATCTTGGGTGGTGAGCTTTATCAATACCTAGGTGGAAAGGACACTTAAAGCATATGGTTTTGGTTTCTAAGTCATGGGGCTTTTTATTCCTTCTAACCAATACACTTAAAAATCTGGCAACAACTGTAGTCTCACTTTTTACTCTGATAAGCAGGTTGTTTTTCTAAGGGTTGAAAATCTACACTCCAGGACTTATGGTGACCTTCTTCCTTTGTGACTACTTATCAAAAAGTAATGTCTTTGATGGTGGTTTATTTCCTTTCATTTCTTCAAATACATATTTTCAGTGCAATGTAGTTGCAATGTAAAGCATGCAGAAGATGACACTGCTGTCTGTTTTTCTGTACTTGCCACTGCATTTGAACTTCCAGTATGAAGAGACAAATATAGTAACAACAACTGTATTTATAAGATTTTATTTAATATATTTTTTTCCTGTGAAATACATGCAGCTGCTGCTGCTGCATGGTGAAAGTATTCCAGCATTCATTTGGAAAATGTAAGATACAAAAAAATCATGGACTGAGTAGAGTTGCTGGGCCCTAGTCTCTAAGGAGCTTGTGGTTTCCATATAAAAAGCTTTGGCTTTTTCCTGCTATTTTATCTCAGGTACATGATTTCTTCTTATGTGTGTTTGCTGGTATTTTGTTACTGTAGAGAAATAAATTTTAGATCAACTATTGTGTGATGACTATGTAAAACCGTAAGATATTAACAAATATTATGAAAAGGAGAGTGCAATGTTAGATTGTTTATGACAAGTTTATTGCGCTCTGGTTATAGCTTCGCTGAAATAGAATCCACTGGCTTCTCCAGCATCACTCTTAAATTAGGCTGGCAGAAAATAAACCTAATACATTTATTCTTATATATCTTTGTCGAAGATGTGCAATGTAAAATTATTGCAAGGTATTAATATACATTGGTTTGATGTTAAAAAAAATTATGCCTTAATATTTTTTATCAATTTGTTATTTCCTGTCATTATCTATTCACACGGGTAAAATTTCTTAAATTGAATGACTTAGCACTTCTGTAGTGCCTTACAGCTCTGAAATGCTGTGTGAAGATTTATTTTGGCACAGAGCAACCCAGTGAGGAAGGTAGATGAGTAAGTATTATTATCCCTATTTTACAGATGGGGAAGCTGAGGCACAGAGATTAAGTGACTTTTCCAAGGCCACACAGCAAGTCAGTGGCAGATCCAGGATTAGCGCTCGGGGACTTCCTGGATCCCTCTTCCATGCTTTAAGCTCTAGACCACAGTGTTCACTGGACTCAGCAAGCAACTCATTGCAATAATGGACAGTTCCAAGGACTTGCACATGGTCAGTGTGTCCACACATTTGTTTGCAGACTGCTGCAGTGTGTCTGTATAGTTTCACTAATTCAGTCCTTGCAGATTTGTGCCCTATGTAAAATTTTATACCTTCATCATCTTCAAATGGGGTTAAAGGAAGAAGTGTTAGAATTTTGACATAAATGTGGCATGGCAATGAAGAGCATTTAGTTTCCATGTGTTATTCTGAACCTGCTGAAACTGATGGGCCAAACTGCAGTGGATTCATGGCTTTGAGGATATTAGTGGGGAGGTCGGTTGGCATGAATTCTGTCTTCCATGACTGTACTATGGTTAGTCTTGCCTATACTTTCAGTTTCAGACTCTCATTTATTGCTGCACTAAAAAATAATACGTTCGTAGTTTTCCTGAAATTCTAATAAAAAGCAGAGCATTACTAATTGAAATTAGGTTTCCAGTCTCTATTCATCCAGGGGAAAGTGGAGTGGGATCTGTTTTTACTTGTATTGCAGTAGTCTTCACCACCCGATGAATTTAAGCACTAAACTACAAGTGAACCTTTGTCTCACCTCTCCCCTCCTCCAAGGGGGCAGTACAGGAATCACAGAAATTACTTCTAGAGTAAATGCAGTATAACTCTTGTACTGGTAAATGTGAGGTGGCTTTGATGCTGCTCCCTGGGAAGTCAGTATGTTCAGTGCGAGGCCTGTTTAATTGGACTTTGCTCAGAGTTTGACAAGTGAACTGCTAACAACACAGTACTCCCAATTAAGCTGTTTTTCCCCATAATATTAATGGAATAAACCCACTTCTGAAAATGAGGCAAGGCTGAGACTTGCTGTGACATTACAGGAAGAGGAGGCAGAGAAGTAAAAGACTGCCAGAAGCTGAAAATTGAACACATGGGAAAGGAGAAGTCAAAGTGTATGAGCATATTTTGATAAATATTAATGAATTAATTTGTATTTAATTTACTTAGATAATCTGTAAAGGCTTTAAACTGTCCAGCAATTTAGTGTTTTTCCCACTGTAAATTTTCCTTAACATTGCTTCCTTTCTGATGCAAATATCTTGTGCTAGAATAGTGTTATTTATGATATGGCTCTAATACTTGTCCTTTGACATCCTGCCTAATTACTCACCCAGGGGCATGGCATTGTTATGTTTAACTGCTTTAAAAGAATGGATTCATTTTAGTAAAATGATGAAATGGTTTATGCAAAGTTATACTTTCCTGGTACATCTTAACGGGTTATTAGCTAATTCTAAATTATTAAAAGACAAAACAGTTTCAATAGAAGCCCATTTCTTATTGTCATATTTTAGTTATGTACTATTATCTGTGGGAAAGCTCTAATAAAGACATTTTAACACTTGGTCTTTCTTTCTTTAACAGCCCAGATGCTTGGTGCTGACACATTCGTAGGATTTTTCTATGTAAGATAGCTACAGCATGACAGCTATTTTTTAAAAAGAAAAGAGCCTGAAACAAAAACTCACATCCAGAATGCACCACATCCAGCTATATAAATGAGTCTTTTTGCCAGGGGCATCTGATCTTTAAGGAGAGGTGCTCAAAGACTTTAAATTCTTATTATATTCCATTGCGTTCTACATATAGATATATATTTATCATGTAATACTGGTATTTAAATCCCCTTGCTTCAGACTTGCATTAAGATACCAATTTTATATATTGAAATAAAGTAGTTCTTGTTCTAAAACCACTTACTAAAACCCCTCTACTAATGGCAAGTAAATATATTAATTGATACTTTTGTATAATGCATCATTTTTCATAATAATTTAATGGAAACCACTCTTTCATATTGTGAAATATAGACTGTATTTAGCAGCTGGATTTTTTTCACTAGTGATTTCAAACTCCTAGTGAACTAAATACTCATTTTAACACAGCATCTAGTGTCTTGTTGCTGAACTCCCAAAATATTTTTCTGTTCAGGGAAATGAGTTGTTTCTTTTTTCTTCATGTCAGAAATGACAAAATCACTAATTTCTGTACCTTACCGAGCCTGAGTACAATACACTAATTGATCATGTTCTACATTTACAGTGCAGTAGAGAGTAGTTAAAATGCATGTATGACTACAGGATAAAATGAAACATGAAATATATGTTCCTGAGAAAGAATAGCTTTTCTGTTTTCTGCTATTAGTGTGTGCTGTCTGCCTTTGTACTAAATTCAGCTTGGTATTTGTAAAGAAAAGCAAAGGCTTTGCAATTCACCAGTAAGTGAAGGCAGTTTTTTTCACGGTGTTAGTTTTATTTCTTACTATATTGTCACTGAGCATTATTGTCTAGCTTTGTCAAAGTATAAGGAGTATTAATAATAATAATTAGAGAATTCTGTGTGTAGCTCAAGATCCTAGTCTAAAGACAAAAATACATGTACAACCCCTTTCTCAAGGTGTATGAGAATAAAGCTGTCTCGATCAGACATTTCTTCTCTCATCTCTTCCACTGTCCTATTGGCTCATGCTTTTCTTTGTTTCTGGTGACTACTGTTTACTCATCATCTTGCAGTTTTTACCAGGAGAAGTTTTGCACATCAAAGTTAGCTGTAATCATACCTCAGTAAAAACTGATGCTTGAGAAATTCAATAAGTAAAATTAAATTCTTAAACCCTTTTTGTTCTTGAGTTGGAAAAGTTAATAATGAAATATTAAAAGCATCTTTGTTCTATAGTACTGTATAATCTTGCCAATAGTTTTCAAATGAAAAGTAGCTTATCTGTCCTTTTTTCTGTTTATAGAGAAATGATGAAGAGGCTGTTGTGGATAGAGGTGGAACTCGCTCCATTCTCAAGACACATTTTGAAAAGGAAGATCTAGAAGGTGAGGAATGATTTTTCTATGCTTTACGTTGTCACTTTCTTCTGAAAGTACTGAAATGTAATTGCAATGTGTAAACTTACTGATTTGAGTAGGGATGCAAAGAGACAAGAGAGTAGAATCTTGTAATTTATTTTAAAAAGAGAAATACTGGTTTTTTCTCACAGAAACAAAATTGATTTCCCCTGACTTCAGTCTGTGTCCCACAGAAACAAATGATGGTGGAAGGAGTTTGCTAGTTTTTGGTGATCTATGATCAATATGCATGTGTGACTTTAGATAAGTCTTTTAAACTTTTGAATATGCAAATGCAAGCAGGATTGCTGATTTAGTACCTACAAAGGCTTCTACATTTGCATTACAATCCTCATGTAGTTGCCTAGCCACATCTTCAACTGAACAAAAGCATTTTAGAGTGTCAGAGATTGGATACATACTTGCTGATGTCCACTGCAGAAACCACCTAACTTGACCATGTAGAAGAAAGTAAGAAATTGTGAGAACTGTTTAGATATTGGTCTAATGAGTCAGTTGCATTTTTGTTTGTTTAGTGTATCCCAGACTTTGGTTACCACTGTACTTGAACTCTTGTACTGAGTTGTGTGAGCCCCCAAGTCATAGTTATGATGAAAATGAGTTTCTGTTGCACGTATGATGTCTCTTTCCTGAGACTGGAACTGGCTGATTTTGTTACCTTCTTGTAGTGGGACATGGAGCTTCCTGTCTTTGTCACAGAGATCCACAAGAATTAGCCCAGAAGAGATCAGCATGCTACATCTGAAAGGTTCCCTGCTCAGGTCTAGAGCTAGATATCTCCATCTGTGCAGGAACTTGAGCTTTCTAAATGCCTACCATTGATTACTTAATAATTTTTTTCTTTTTTTTCTCTGTCTGTATGAACTTTGTGTTCTGTGATACATGTTGGCCATATTGATGATTTCTTTGAAATACCAGTGTTACATAGCAGCTCTCTGGGACTGCTTCCTTCAGCAGTGCCTCCCTCCAAAAGCAGATGTAGCTGCATTTGAGAGGGGCCTGGCTGTGTCTGTGTCAGGCTGTGTCTCACAGAAGGATGTTAGATGTTGTGCAGTGAGGCAGGTATGAGGTAGGTGGCTGTGTGTGCAAGGATGGATATCAGGTAAGATGTTTCAGGGCGGCATTTAGAGTTTTGGTGTCTCCAGGGGTAAGTACCAGTGGGTCAGACTGGCAATGCCAGTTTTGGGTTTAGGCACAGAACCTCCTGTTCTGAATTTCACATTTAATCTGTGGTCTGCAGTCCCATGACTGCATCCTTAATCAAAGAGAAACCATTGTATCTGGTGTCCTTAAGAGTAACACCCAATAAAAGGTGGGAGCTCCCTGTCTCCTTTCTCCATGGAGCTTTTGTGGGATGAGTATACCCACAAAAATATCCTTTTGCTGAGTCATTTTACTGATGATGGTGAGGTGGCATTTTAAAAATAGACAGCTTTCTGGGGAATGGCATCTTTAAGCTCAGTCACATGAGTAGACTCAAGCATTAAGGTTGTCAGAATTACTGTGATGTTCCACATGTGACTATATGGAACATCATTTAAGAACTGTATTTAATTATTTTTTTCCTGCCATCCTATATATGTAGAGTTGCTCCTGTGAAATATCAGTAAAAACATTATTTCAAAGATCTGCTCTTAGGATGTTATCAATATAAATTGTAACGTGGCAGTGACACTCCCACAATCTTTCCATCAATTTAAATGGAATTAAATTTAGAATAATGAACAATTCTGCAGTTAGCAAGTCTGCTTTTATTAAAAATAAAATCCTATTGTTTCATAATGTTCTAAGAAAGCAATTTTTCAGTGTAGAATCCATCCTTCATAATGCAGCTAGCTTTCTCAGAAAAATTTCATGCTCAAAGTTCAGATGAGTTTGTCTTTAAATACATAATCACCACCTTCAAAAATACCAAGTGACATAATAAATTTTGAAGAGATTGCAGATTTTAATATCCAGTTGCTGTTAATAGCATGTCCATTTATTTTGCAGAATATCTAGGCATTTCTCCCCTGGAAAGAGAGAATGTGACTCACAAATATCTGACTTAATCACTGTACATTGTGTTGGATTCTGCTGAAAAATGTACCTTTTTCTTAATGACATAACAACTGAGAAGTATGAAATTAAATAATCAGGTGCTAATTGCATACCTTAGAAAAATAGTATAACCAGACTATTAATATGTATTATGTAATTAGCTTTTTGACAGACATTTAATTGGGTTTATGTTTTAAAAATGTAAATAGCTAGTTACTGAATATTCTTTGGAAGACTGGCTTTGCTAGGTAAGTTTCAATGGCACCATGTCAGCAACATTTCAAAATTTGCAATTCATATGAAGAACTACAGGTTCAAATCTGAAAATCAGTATTCAATTTCTTCTTATTAAATCTTATCTTTTTTTCTTAATTTTACACTATCAACATTTGAACTTCAGAAATACTGATTTAAATGTGTACTAAAATTTCCATCTGAAATTTCAGAACCTAGCAAATATGTGGACTTGCATATTTTAGGCAGTCCTTGTGCAAGTATCTTGCAAGTACATTTCTTGTTGAAAGCATGAAGATATGGTGATTAATCCTGCCTCAAAGAACAGACACAAGAATAGATTTTTGCCTCAGTCTCTCTAGATCAGTATTTTCTTCCCCTGAGCAGTATAGTAAAACTTTGGGAACATATGACAGGAGCTGCAGTACTTAGGGGAACAGAGGAGATGTGATGCTCATCTTAGTGCCAGTAATGACACTTGCAGTAAGTACCTGAAATTGTATTTTTTACTTAAGTTTTGTAGTGCTTCAGAGGTGAATTGTTTGCAGAGCTTTGGCATTCAGATTTTCAGCATGAATTATTTTTCCACTTAGTTAATTTTTGTGAGTTGTAAGGTCAGGATCAGTCACTAATATTGAATAGGTCATTTGTCTGACTATTGCATTAATAGAGGGACTGAGAAAACATTTCTAAGAGCAAAAAAAAAGATTTTCCTCCCTGGTTAGAATCACCTGTTTTGCATGTTGTATTTCTATGTGTGTTACAGACAAAAAAATCCTACTGAGATAAATATGATCTCATTTTAATCAGTGGTGGAATTCCTAAATGAGAATTGGGCACTGATTTTGGATGCTCAAGTATTTAATTGCAGAAGGACAGGTTGTACATGTACCTGCACTGAGGGCAGCTAGGCAAGTTTTCATGGACACGTGCACATCAAGAGTTGCTCTCAGTTTATTCCATGGGCTTGTCTCTGGCTAGCTACCATTGCTTCAATGTAAGAGCAGCTTTCTGATCAAATGGATATCCCGACTGTTTATCCCATGGGTCAAAAATACTTGGATTGCTCTGGGTGAGATCTCAGATTCTCTCAGGTCACATGCTGAGACTTTGGGATTGTGTACATATGCAAGGGGATTGATATGAAACACACTCTGGCCAAGGTCTTTTCCTTATCCCATTATGTTAGCAGAGGGGAAAGGTGACCTTTCCATGGCCATCCTTGCTGTAGGTGCTCAGCTGCACATTGAGGATTTTTATGGTAGTATTTCAGAACTGCTGTGGGTATTACTGTGGCCTGGTTTGGGAAGAGGCTTCAAGAGGAGGATGGGTAGAGATCAGATTGTTAGGTGAAGGTCCCAGCATGAATCAGGGATGAATTCTGGCTCTGTTGGAGAAAATTGCAAAATGATCCTTGATTCAGAGAAGTCAAGATTTTGCTCAAGCTTTTTATGTTTCATTCATTTAATCTGCCTAAGTGGCATGGGAAAATTTACCTCAGGGGAAATCAAGTTTGCCATGTTTCATATCTCTGAGGACACGTAAAACGCTGTATCCAGTATATTCACTGGATAGTGCACATCACTGTACAGCAGAAGATGCCTCCTGACACTTCTGGCAAAATTCAGATTATGTGCACTGCTTACTGAAAGTCACAAAAAACTTTCAAGATTAATTAAAATATAAATATGACTAGCACAACACAGAATGATGCAGAAGCTGAGACTTTAAACTTAATAAATCAAAAATTAATTTTAGATTTTGTAGAAATATTTTGTAATTAACAACCCGTGTGAAGGATAATTTTGATAGTAGATGCTGAACAAAAAAAGGTGAAATTCCAGAGTATTTAACTATTCTCACCCAAAAAAAGTTATTTTAGTTATTTTTTTTCTTTTTAGATTTGTTCTCGCTTGTGACAATAATTTAAAAATTATTTAAATGAAATTTTGATTATATACTGTTAGGGTTAATATATTAAAAACCTCATTTAAATTAAATGATTAAATTAAGTGATTAAATGCTAATCTCCATGTGTTATTACTTAGTAGAAATTTAAGTGGCTAAAGTTTTTAAAATAGCCTTTTATTCTCAGAGACTGGAGCTTTTCTGTAGAAATAACATCATAGCACACCTGCTTTCCACTGACATTATTTACATGAAAATTAATAGGACCTAGCAGCTCATAGGGCTGAAAGAATATAAATTTTAATAACCTGGCCTTGATTCACCTGTGCCTCAATGTAGAAGCAAGTCAGATACTGGCTCTGTTGGTCAGACAGGAGCATCAACCAAGATTTCCTTTCCCTTTGTCTCCCAGGATGCTACAGCCTACTACAAATAATTTGTTACCATGTCAGGACAGATCCCCTGCTCCGAGCTCCTTGCCTGTGCTTCCCTTGGGTGCCCTGCTCATCCTGGTGTTCCCTCTGACCTCGCTCGTGCCCCGTGCTCGCTGCTCTTTGATGGGAGCAGTGGAGGCTGTGGAAGCAGAGTGGGAGAATGATTTGTCTGTGCCTGAAAGGTTCCTCTTTCCTTTTGTTGCTTACCAGGTATCACATACTCAGGCTTGTTCCATTTGTGATTCCTAAGGCACGTCTTTCTGTAGTGCCTCTCATCTGGTTTTGTTTTCTTTTTCCTATGTAATTCAATATTCCTTTAGATCTCACTTGTCTCCTTTTGTCTTGGCAGTCACCTGGTTTGATCCCTTTGCTCCCCTTGTCCCTCCTCAGCAGTTTCTGTGTCACTGGGAAGATGGTTCACCTTGAAGATTCGTGAATAACACTGAAGGATATGTTCACAGAATATTTTTGAAACGATGAATAATGAAATAATGGAAGCAAACAAGTACCACAGTGTTGGCTGAACACCAGAGTCTTTAGCTGATTGTAAGGTTTGGTTGTGAATTTGGTTTGAATTTGTTCTGAGCTTCACAGACAAAAAACCTTTTCAGTATTTATAAGGACTAATATTTTCAAATACTTCACTTTGTGAAATCCCAGGTGAAACTGACATAAACCAATTTGCCATTATTGGTGAAAGCTGCTGAATTGAAGCATCAGAAGACAGAAACATTCATTTTTTAATACACAGTTGTACTACTACTGAGGTTGCTTTTTTGTTGTCTTTTGGTTTGTTGCTAATCTAGAAATATAGGTCATTCTTCCTTTCAATAACCACAGCTTCACTCTCTATCAGTGGAAAGAGTCGTGTATCTGAGCAGGTCCTTTTGTATTCTGTGTCTGCTGGCTTTTTTTATTTTGTCTGGCAAGGTCCTGATCTTGTGTTAGAATCGTACATACAACACCTCTGGATTCCTCTGGAGGAATCTAGGAAATTTGAAACATAAGTACTGATAAAAAATACTTTTTTGCCCACTTACAGTTTGGAAAAATCTTTTGTTAAAATGCAAGATTTTTTCTTGGGTGGGCAGTGAATGATTGAGGCTCTTTAAAAGGTTCTTAACTTTAATGACTTCAGTGAGATGCTCTTATCCTCCATATTCAATGTGTCTTTAATGTTATCTGGGATCAGGGTTATTGTGTTTTTTTCTGTATAATTTCTGTTGTAATCTACCTGAGAATATAAATTACAAGTATAATCTAAAAAACATATTGAAGGTTTTCTTGTCGGTTCCTCCAAATTATGGCACAGCATTAAAGGTGAAAAATCGGTTTTGGATAAAACACAACCCCAAACAGCAATGTAAGCTGTTGATTTAGGAAGGATTGCTTTTGTCCTTTCTGCTTTTTCTCCAGCTCTGCCTCCCTGCTGCACTACAATAACGAATCATGAGTCATGTACTCTCTACTCCTACACAATTCACCATAATCACTTTCTTTCCTGTAAGGAAAAAGGCAGTTTTTTTAACCCTACATGGACTGATGGTTTTCTGTCTCTACCTCACTGTTTGTTTTTGAGAGGACGAAAAATTGCATTTGGTTCAGCTCTAGCTGTTGATGCATAGAGAGGCTTCAAGGCACTGAGTGTTTTCCAGAGGAGGGAAAAACCCCTCTGGTCCTGCTGAGGTCAGCAGTCAGCTGAGACTTGGCTTGAACTATTGGCAAAGTATTCTCTCTCAAGGCATCTTGCCTTTGCAATGTGTTTCCTCAGTAGGTCACAGAAGCTTGCCTTTGCTCCTTCTGGAGGTGTTTCAAGACCCATCTGTTCCCTTCTCTGCCCCTTCCCTCCATGCCTGTGAGCAGGGATCTGAAAGCCTTGGTGTCAGCAGGTGCCTCAGGCAGATTCAGATAATTCCAGGTGGAAGGCAGCACAGGCACATGTACCCTGAGCATCTGGTGCTCATGGATGTTTAGATCCAGAACAGTCATTTTTTTACACAATTGCCACCAACCTGGCTGCTTCACTAAGAAGCTCTAAAGTACCTACTTGAGTTCCACATTCCTAGTGTAACATGGAGACCTGAAAGAATTTCTGTGCTTAGAGAGGCTCTTCTCCATGGTTTATGATGTGTTTAATTTGTGTTACAATTTTAAAAGTCAGAATCGGTAAGCCAAAGGATTTATCTGGTCTTCCTTAGTTTTTCTATTAATCTTACATTAGCATCAGTAGAAACACTATGATTTTGTTCTTTCAAAAACACACTCTGAACTCAAATGTTGATTTATTCCAGATGTGCTGCTAGGACAGTAAAATATGAACACATGCATTAGTATTTTCAGTATTAAGATTTAGGAGCAAATAATTTTTAAAAACAGACCTACCGAGAAAATACACTAATACACAAAGATATCTACAATATCTACAATGTGAAAGCTTATTAAAGAAATGCAATGCTCTGAATTGATCTGCTCTGCTGTTCTGAATCAAATTGCACATATCAGGGGAACAAAACCCAGAATATAAAGTTAGTTCAAATGTATGTATTTATAGCATAAGAAGCTTGTGGTTTACCTTCAAAGCATTAAAACACTCCTTGAATTAAAGTATCTAAGGATTGAAGAAATAATAACCCTTGGACTAAAGCATTTCTTTTAATTTTTACAGGATTACATTAAGTCCAAATTATATTATAAAATATTTTAAAGATCCTGTAAATTATAATTTATTTTGAGACAGATGAAAGTACATATAGGGATGTGGAAAAATCAGGATCTCCCCTAAACTTTTGAAGAAAAAAAAATGTTGTGCTGTAAGTGCTTCAGTTTGTGGAGGTATGAATTCATTGTCCTAGAAAAGACAGATATGAAACATACATTATTAATATGAATATGTCTTGAAGAGACATTTCTCAGAATAAAATCTAAGTAGAAGTGTTGTTTGGGGTTGCTGTGTTTCAAAGGAGAAATTATTCCTTACACTTAAATTTATTTTAAGAACCCAATAGCAAATTAATAATCCAAAAAACCGGGCTCAAAATAGCAAGCCTTTTCTGCATATCCCTTGAGAATGACAGAACTAACATGTAGAAATGGTTTTTGGAACCTGGCATTCTGGGTCTTTAAAAGCAGAAGCTTATCCTATCTGCCTATCTTATGCATTAAATAAATGGAAAGAAAAAGAAATATAGTGGGATTTCTAAATCTCTGAAAACACATAACCCATTATAATTGATGGTGCTTGATGACTTAACTTAGGTACTTCTGGAAATCCCATTACAATTATTTGAGTGATGTGACATTTCAAGGAAAAATGGAGATGGAGAGAACGGATTTGTCAATGTTTCACTTAATTTAGTGGAATTAAGATCTTTTTAATGGAATGCTAAGAGTACAGTTTTTTTTTACCTAGTGCCTCCCATTCTTCCAAAACCAATTATAATGCAGAAAACACACTCATTTGGTAGGGAGAACAACCTGTTTTGTTCACCTCTTAAACCATGTGCCACTTCTGTGTGAGAATGGTTGTTAGGTTGTACCTAATGTCAATGGTTTGTACCCTGATGTAACCTACAGTTATTACTATTTCCCATACATTAGTGTCTTTGTAACCTTGCCAAAAGAATGAGAAATTTTGATCTAATTGAGCTAGGTGCTGTGAAAATGTATGGCAGAGCAGAATTATTTTACAATATTTGAGCAATATTCGAGCAATATTCAGTCATTTTTAGTTGGCATCCTGATGGAGTAAATAATAAAAGACACAAAAAAGTTCTTAAAGATAAATGAAAGAAATGCCCATATACAATCAGTTATTATATCTAAGGATATCCTGGACAGTTTCTTTTAAGAAATTTTAGTCAGTTTTTTCTGAGATCTGCCCTGCCTTGTCCATGTTTGACCTTCTAGTCTTGGCAAATTTAGAGAGCTCTCAGGAAACTCTTGTTTAATAATGCCATGGACAATTTGTACAGAAGAACGTACATTACATTCTGGGCTCTAGATCATTATACCTACCATGAAAAGGTTACTTGAAGTAAGGTAATACAGTATTTGGGTTTCTTTTTTTTTTTGCTGCTTCTACCATTCATTGTCATTTTGTCAGCAATTTTGAATTCATTACTCTTTTGTTCCCAGATGGTCTCTTTTTTGCTCCACAGTTGTGATCTTTTAATAAACCAGAACAACTTAACTCTCAGATTTTTTTGCATTTCACTCTGTGATTTTTCGGTAGAAAACGATTGCTTTTTCCCTGTCAGTTTCTTTTCCTTTTATCTGTCTGAACCTTGTTACAAGCACCTACCCTCCTCCTTGTGTTTATTGAAATTATGACTAGGTAGCGCTCTGCTGGTCTCAGTAGGTTCACACAGAAAGAGTAAAATCCACTTTGCCTTTTTCTTCATGTCTATTACAGTTTCCAGGTTCCTGGTTGTTTTTTTCAGTGTGAACTGATTGTGTCTATATAAGGAAAATTGCTGTAGCATTCAGACACACACCCATGAATGTTCTGGCACTGTGTCCCAGTGTAATGAATAAAGAACAGTCTGGACTCAAGAACTGATTTCAGCCCTGGAAATTAATAGAAATGTGAGTCTCAATCAGCATTTCCTGATGCAGGTACAATCTGATTATTGACATGGGAGAAAACTAGGATAAGCATGGCCACTTCTATCACAAAGCAGCAGGAATGTACTTAGTTACTAAATTAAAAAGCAATCTATTTGCACCTCTGGAAATTACTAGAGTTTTAGGAAGGGTAAACCCTTCCTTTCAAAATGTTCTTTTTCTTCTATCCAAGGAGGAGGATAAGGAAATGTAAAGTACTACATTACTCACGTCCTTCAGTACATTTCTAATGAGTTGTTCCATGTGTCATTCACTACTGACTTGAAATACATAAAAGGCAGCAGTTTTCTTTAAACCATTTCTCAGGTTAAATGTGATAAGCAAGAAGAAAGAGGTATTCAAGAAAGAAAGAAAGAAATGAATAAATAAATAGTTTTCAACTCGTGGGTGTAGTTTTAGGAAAATCTCCTGACTCTACAAGAATAGTCTCTCAAAAATGGATGCCTCTGCTTTCTGGTCTCCTCTACATGGATCAAAGTCAAGAAAGTAACTAGTGTGGTGTCCAGAGTCTTTTCTCCAGCTTTTTAGCTCTGCCTCTGTAGAGAATTCTTGTCACTGTTGAATATCTTTGATTTTTTGTGACATATGCTGTCTTGCTGTGTTTTCTGCCTCCTCTGGAGTCTCCATGGGATTAGAGATCACGTGCTACCTTAGCTTAGTGTTCTTGACCTTTTCCAGATGATTGACACTGCTGAATGATTACAGCAAAGCAGCAATTATCCATGAGTTGGGTTATGTTCATTTCAAGGAGAAAATAATGTTATTTGAGATGAGTAATCTGGGCTATGTCTTTCTGCTGAGTAAATGTAGGAGACCTGCCTGCAGTGAGTCATGATTCCTTTACCATTTGTTCTGGTTAGTGGCTCTTTCTGCACATTTCTGCTGTGCTCTCTCCCTTCTAAATGCTCTGATCCTGTTAGCCCACATAGCCTAAGAGACCTAAATATTTTGGGCTTGATCAGCAACATAAAATTCATCAGGCTTGAAGGCAGAAGGCATGCAATATGTACCTTTTATATATTTAAAAAAAAATAAAACAGAAGAAATAAAAGCACCCTAAGATACCAGCAATGTATTTATGGTGTGAGCATGTAAAGTTGTATAGGGATTTTGTGCTCTTGCTTACATGATGTGTTATTGTTTTTTTCTATTTCTTTCTTTTTCTTTTTCTTCGTTTTTTATTCAGTGAATTTCCCACAAGAATTCTGTCAAGGTTTGGCTCATAAATAGGAATGATTTTGGTAAAGTTCTTGTACACACAAAGCAAACAGCAACTTTACCAAATGTTCAATCCAAAGAAATCCATGTGTCTCTTTATGTTGGTGTTTTGGAAGACATTTAACAGAACACCTGTCTGGCTTTAATGAAAGTTCACATACAAGGATGCAAATTTGAAGGGAAAAAAATAAATCTGGCACTGCATCATAAGGACTTCAGTACTGGGATTTCGTCCTGTATCAAGGGGTTGTGTATTTGTGATCCTTAATCATCATTATTCAAATCAATACTGTTACGACTATTAACATTAGAATAATCAATATTATATAACTTCAAACTTATCATCAGAATGCTATTAGGGATATTTATATTGTTATCTTGTTGCCATACTGCTTTCTCAGAGGTATCATTTTTTACCTGTAGGCCACCGAACGTTGTTCATTGGGGTTCACGTGCCACTGGGTGGAAGAAAAAGTCACCGACGCCATCGGCACCGCGGGCACAAACACAGAAAGAGAGACAGAGAGCGAGACTCGGGGCTAGAAGATGGGAGAGAATCTCCTCCTTTTGGTAAGACAAATTCTATTTTTGGATAGGTCTTTAAATAATAAACATCAGCATGATTGTGCCTACTCTGTGCTGTTACCACTTGGACATGATTAGCAGCAGGGTTTTGGAGAATCCACCAGAGCTCTGCTGGTGATTTGTTCCTTTGAACAAACCCCCTGAAGGGCAGCAGCCAGTGGCAGTCAACACATGAGAAAGCTCAGTGGTTTCTAGCAGTGAAGGAGCGCTGTGGGAGACTGTTCCAAAGTGTTCTCACAGACTGCAGCCACCACTGAGGGGGGACCAGCTGCCCTCAGGGAAGGCTCTGGAGTATTTCCCCCTAAAACATAGAAAAGTTGCGGTCCTTTACAATTAGTTTTGTAATAACGTTGATGTTACTGAAGCTGCAATGTTTTATCCGATTCAAACCATGGTCTAGGTTGTGTTTACCTTTTTCCTAACATGGTACTGTAAATGTGCCATTGTAACATAAATCTGCTAACTGTGAACTTGAGGAAAAAGCTGGGAAAAATGCTTTTCAGTAAAAAAACCTGATATGAAACTCCTAAAGTTCTCAAAGTTTTAAGTTAGAAAACAAGAGAAGAGAAGAAGGTAGTCATTAATAAATTAGTCAAATTTTGTCTCAAAACATGAGAATATTACGTGCTGTTCAAAAATAAAAAGTGCATGTAATGAAATGTCTAATGAAAAGTGTTTAAAATATAATGGAAGCATGTGTAGAAAACAATTTGCTGGTGCGTTTTTAAATCATTAGGGAAATGTGCCAGTATAATTTCAGGTTGCAGAATAGTAATTATAAGACTTTCTTTTAATCAGAAGTTTGTATTATATGCTTTTGAGCAGTATATTGTAAGTGGTGATGGTTAGAGCTTGAAATTCTCAAATCTTGCACAATGGTTTATTATACTGAGAGTAAAACAAAGTCAAGACTTTTTCAAACTTAGCAGATACAAGTTGTGTTTTGAAGACTGAACAGTGAAGAAAAAATTGGCTGTGGTGGTTCTGTCTGGAATGGATTTCAAACGTACAAAGACCCAATACTATATTGAAACCAGTTTCTTGGAAAAAACCAAAGTTCATAAATTATTAAAACAGTTTTCAAAAAGAATACGCATATATACATATAAAGTCAGATTAAAAAGAAACAATTGAAAGTTACATTAGCCAAGAAGTGAGATATCTTGAACTATGAAACAGTGTCTTCTGTTGAGTCATCTGGTTTTATTTAAGTGCCAGTATGTGACACATTTTGGCTGAGAACTTAGCTCTGTTCTTTCAACTTCTGGAGACCTAGGCTTGTGTCCTTCTTAATGTCAAAAGTGAAAAAAAAGAAATTAACTGGCTGAATCTGTTCTTAATGGTCTTTGACATTTGTGCATACAATAACATGCAATGTTCAACATAATTCTGTGTTAGGTAAATCAGCCTGTGTTCAAATGATCTCTGAGGGTGAAATAGCAGTAATATGAAAAAAGATAGTTTTGAAGCGTATTTGTAACTTGATGTTCACTGCGTTCATCCTCTGATGTACCTCAAGAAATGAGTACAGATCTGCAGTTTTATAAGTCACATTTTCACTTTTAAAGGTATTATAACTACCAATTAAAGGGTGTGTGTAAGTGGTATCACTTGACAGACAAGTTACAGGCCAGGAACATGGAAATATTTTCTCGATTCAGACTGCTGAAGATATTCTTCAAAGTGCTTGGTTGACAACAGTTCAAGGAATCCAAAGATAGAACCACAAATCTGGAAATATCCAGTCTTTTCACCCTGAATAATTATGTGAATAGTAAATTTTGAGGGTTTTCCCCTTTGTCTATCTGACTCCTGGAAGTTTGGCCAGTGAACCAGATTTTTTTGAGCTTTGACATCTTCTCCATCCAGGCAGAAATGTGGCATTCTACAGACAAGAGGGAAAGGGACTTGCATAATGAAGTCAAATCTTAAAATGCTACAGCAATGGTGAGGTTAAGCACATACAGAGAAGGCAGACAAAATAACACAGAGATTAATAGCAGTCTATATCCACTTCCTTCTTTTACTATGGTTTTTCCTTACAGGAGTTTCAGAGAGCTTGTTGTGCTGCCTGGGGAGAAGCATTGCCTTTACAGAAAATATAAGCATAGTTTTCTATGTTTTATTTGCACAAAGGGAGCAACAGATACTTCCCACACTAAATCTGAACCTACTAAACCTCCATAAGCTTTTTAGCTCTTCTTCCCCATAACTACAAGTTTCTAAGAGTGACCAGAACTGAAGGAAGCTCTAAGGAAGACAAATGTACTTCCTTTTTTTGATGTGTAATTCAATATGAGGGACTGTATTACCTCAGAGAGTAGATCCAAACTAGTCCCTTAATTTCAGAATCATTCTGATTTAATTGATCAAGCAGAAATGCTTAGCTCCATCTTTCTATCGACACCTTTTAATGCATTTCTGCCAAATAGTAGAAGGCTGTGTGCTTGGGAACTGTGAAGGAGGAGGGGAAAGAAAAAAACATTTTGATGAGCAGGTGCAAGAAGAAAAGATGGAGAAAATAAGCACTGTGAGACCAACTGAT